>JAKSZT010036119.1:23215649-23243835 GCA_026826555.1 Tolypeutes matacus | reverse complement strand
TGCTATGCTATGCTATGCTATGCTATGCTATGCTATGCTATGCTATGTTACAACTGTAAAGCTGTTATGTATTCAAGATCTTCATATCGCTTCTTGTATCACTTACCCTTTTATTGAATAGACAGCTGCCAAACTAAGTGTCTGACTTACATGGTTCCTGGAAATATTTAATTCATTTATTCATTTAAACAATACATTTTTAATGGAACTCCATAGCAGACACTGTCAGTGTCATTCCCATATCACCTCTGGACTCACCCACTAAAGACTGCTTACTGGGAGCACCTGCACTATGACTTTTCTTTGGTCTGTTTTTTGTTTTTTGTTTTTGTTTTTGTTTTTTGTTTTTCCTGGCCTCAATAGCATATTCAGACTGTACCCATGACTAACTAGGCATAAAAGTGAGTTAACTTTCTTGAAAGCAGTCCTCAATCAGTGACAGGGAGTTGGTGAATAAATACTCAAGTCTTTCCTTATTTCTTTGGAATAACTCTGAGGCCCGTTCTGCACTGTACCTCAGAGTTGCACCATTGGGCTGAGTTCCCATTTTACCTATTGGTAACTTGCTTCATGTAACATCTTATTTGACTTCCTTTCCTTTCCTATCTACTTCCTCGCTTCCTGATCCATTTTCTTGGATCACCTCTCAAGCTCTGTGCATTCAAATCTTTGCCTCAGAATCTGCTTTTGGAGAACTTAAATAAGACAAATGCGTACTCTCTGCCCATCACTGTTGAAAGATCTGGGGATATAGCAATGAAAAAAATGATATTCCATAACCTTGTAAGTGTAAGAAATTATTTTCAACACAGATATATAAGCAAAGAGAATTTGGAATGCCTTTTCAATGCAGTCCTGGGCTTGATTTACTGTTGAGTGGTTTGTTTTACAACTCCGCTGGGGCAGAGGCTAACTTGCAGACTTTTGTCCAGTTGAGATGCAAGTAATTTCTGTCCAGTGGAATAGATAGTCCCAAAGGTTACACTTTATTGTCCTATAAGAACTAATCAGCTCTGTGTCTAACTCAGCAATTCTATCCTAACATTTTTTTTTAATTAAAAGGCCTAGCTTCATCCAATATTCCTTGAACAAGTTTTAACATTTTTCTGGCTGCCTTATTAATTAATAAATAGGGAAACATTTGATGTTTTGCTTTTATATATTTCTGAGAGTCACATTTTATAATCCTTTGAAAATTATACTTTAACACAAGGGAGATAGTATGGAAACAAACTAAACAAATAACTAAATATATATATATATATATACATATATATATATATAATGTCATACCATGATTAATGTTTTAAAGAAGAATGTGGCAGTTTGAAGCTTTTGTGGACCTCAGAAAATCAAGTCCTTATGGCTAATCCATCCCTGTGCATGTTAACTCATTGTAGGTGGGACATTTTGATTAAATTGTTTCAGTTAAGGGCCTTTGGTTATATTGTATGACCCAGGGTGTGTCTTAATCCTTTTACTGGAGTCATTTATAAACAGAGGAGTAAAAGGCCACAGAAACAGGAAAAAAAGCTGCAGAGATAGAGAGGAACCCAGAAACTTAAATCAACAGAACACAGAAGCTATTAGAAAGTCACTTTAGCCAGAAACTGAAAGCAAAAGAACCCAGAGGAGAGGGGAGAGGCAAGAGGACACTGTCGTGTGCATGATATACCACAACTGCATTGAAATTGAGTGTGTTGTAGGGAGAATTTGAACAGTTGAGGATAGAGAAGTAATGTGTGCCAATCACTTCAAAGTGATTTTAATACTCTTAAAGCTATCAGTTCCACAAATGGTGATAAATACATGAGCAAGAAAACTCATGACTATAACTTAAGCATAGATGATTTTGACCTGGTCAATGCTGAGGCACACTCCACTTTGGGGGAAAGATAGTCATTTGAAGCAAGTCAGGTCTACTAGCAGAACAAAAATAAGCAAAAGCTAAACCCAGGGTATGGATATATTTATGTGAACTCTGGAATGGGAAACTAGGGTTGTAAAATTTTTTACATTGATAAAACTATCTTTTGAAAATGACATTGGTTTCAGAAAATAACAAAAAGTCACTCAAGATACCTGAATCACTTACTTCATTGCTTTTGTTTGGAATTAATGGTGATAATATTGTTACTAAACCTAATGAATCATGCATTTCATGCTAATAATTGTCCAGTAAATTTTTCTTTCAACTAATTCTTTTATCTTTAAGTAACAAGATGTTTGTTTTATCTTTAATAGTCTATTTCTTAATGAATTAATCTCTAAAGCAAGGTGTACAATCAGGGATGGTATGAAAGATGATCAATTGAATATAGGAAAATATTAAATTATTAGATCTTCTACTGATATTTTTTATCTTCTTTTTCAATGTAAAATATGAGCATCTAATATTACAATATCACTGTTAACTATATGCTATACATTACATTAATTGTCTTTTCCATGTAGCTACATATTCTTAACACCTTGTAATAGAACATTCTCGTGTTTGTAGTATTAACTATAATCATCAGCCTTCACCGAGATCACTATGTTGTACTGTCCCGAGATTATCCTCTATTGACATTTATGACCCTAGACTACCCCTTTCACCCACAATCACACTTATTTGTCAGTGGTGTTAGTTATATTCATTATAATGTGTTACCATCATCTCTATCCATTTCCAAACATTTACAATCAACCTAACTAAAAATTCTACAGACAGTAAGCAACAGCTCCCCATTCTTAACCCTTAATCTATATTCTAGAAACCTAACTCTATGACTTTATTTATTGTATTTAGTTCATATTAGTGAGACTATTCAATATTTGTTCTTTTGTGTCTGGCTTATTTCACATAACATAATGTCCTTGATGATTATGATATATTTTTGTTGTTATTCACTTATATATTCCCAAGCACAAGAAACAGTGCCTAACACATAATATGCACACACACACACTAAGTTTTAATTTAAAAATTGGGCTGCATTTATAATCATGTTTTACTATATTTCTTGAAGTGAAGAAATTTGAGGAAGAAAATTCCATAATCTGGAAATTGGATACATGTGTATATTGCAGAAGACATAAATGAAGATCAAAAGAGAAATATATCAGACACTGATTCTCCAAGATTTACATTGGTATTGCCAAGATAGACTTTAATAGAGAACAGCACCCAAAAATGGTTTAGACAATTTAGTTATGAGTATAATCTGGGGGAATTGAAAAAGATGCAAATAATGATAATCACCATTTATTATTTTACTTTTTGCCAGTCATTAAAAGAAGTATTTTTGTGTTTCTATCTTCAAGGATTTGGAGAGTACTTCACATGTAATATATGGTTAGCAAATATTTATAAAAATTAAGTTATCTCTTTAATTCTCACAACAACCTTATGAGGAAGGAAGTATTTTCACAAAATTTTCCATATTACAACAACTGTGTCTGAAGAGGTTAAGAAATTTTACTGAAATGACACAGAGAACAAGTAGTAGAGTTCAGACTTATATCTAAATTTAAGATGATAAACTAAACTTTTAACTAATATGTCCGTCTCCACATTTAATGGAAAATAAATATGGCAATTTTGCAAAGTTGTATAATATATTCGTAGTATCCTGTAGAATGATTACTATGTTGGATATGTAGCCTTCGTGAATCAGCAATTTATATAGAATATTATATTTAATTCTCATTTTTAACTGTCTTAAAGATTAGGTGTGCAATATTGGGTGAGTTATTGGAGTAGCTGAATTAGTAGTTGGATAATCCAGAAATCTGATTAGTGCCCAGCAGATGATTGTTGAGTTTAACTACAAAGTGACTAGCAGCCACTCTTAGACTCTGCATGAAATGTGGCAAAAGACATAAGGTAGAACAATTGGTGAAATATATTGTCCTTCTTCAGGAGGAGCTATTACTCTGCCCCTATCCACAGGGGAGGAAAATTGTAACCAAGCCCATTCTTCAAATGATAAAGGAAAGGGTAATGGGAATGGATCAGATAGAAGGAATGCCAAGTAAAGGTTAGAGTTGGAAAAGAACTGTGTTTTCACCCAATTGATATTGGCAGAATCTGAGCAGTAAACTTTGCGGTAGCCCCCAGGCAAATGGAAAGAAAGGATCCCAATGCTGAGCTTATCAGCAGAGAAGTAAATATTTATTGTAGAAAGCCATCAAGGGTGTCTTAGCTGGCACCTCTAGAAAGCAGAGATAAAGATTAAATTGCTAATAGTATATTTGGAAGCTATAAGTCCATGGCAATTATGATAAGGAAAAACAAATCAAAATGAAACAAGGGAATATGCAAAGCAAGGCAATGTGATGTGTCACTGTGTCAGACATGGCTTCACAATGAGTGGGAAAAAGAGCAGAACTTTCAGGCAGGAGGCTTGTTTGGTCAGAATGTGGATTTTCTCCAGAATGGTTGGAAAAAAGTACTGCCATTCAGGCTAGTCAACTAAATAGAGTAAGGAAGAGAAATTTATCTGCCCAACTCCTTCTTATCTTTCATTTCTCATTGATAAAGGGCAGCCTCTAAACATCTGGGAAGTTTCATCCAGCTCCTTTGTGGCTATTTAAGAAGCAAAAAACTATATCATGCATTGAATTGTTTTCTCCAAGACTAAAAGAAGACTTATGATCCAGTTGAGTAGGATCTTATATTAGTCAGCCAAAGGTGTGCTAATGCAAAAATACCAGAAATCGGTTGGCTTTTATAAAGGTTATTTATTTGGGGTAGAAGCTTACAGTTACCAGGCTACAAAGCATTAAGTTACTTCCCTCACCAAAGTCTATGGCCACATGTTGGAGCAAGATGGCTGCTGAAGTCTGCCAGGGTTCAGGCTTCCTGGGTTCCTTTCTTCCCGGGGCTTGCATCTCTCCGGGCTCAGCTCCTCTGGTTTCTCCACAAGGTCAGTTGTAGACTATGAGGCTCTCTAGGCTTTGCGTCTCTCCACAAAGCAAGCTGTGAACTGTCAGGCAAATGGCTCTTCTCTTTTCCTGGGGCCTTCTCTCCTTCCTCACGGCCAAACTCCTCTGTGTGCTTACTTCCTGGGGCTCCAGCTCAAAAACTCCAAACTCTGTCCTTTGCCATGTCTTTTATCTGTGAGTCCCTACCCACCAAGGGGTGGGAACTCAATTCCCTACTAATGTGGCCCAATCAAAGCCCTAATCATAATTTAATCATGCCCAGAGGAACAGACCAGTTTACAAATATAATCCAATATCTAGTTTTGGAATTCATAAGTAATGCCAAACTGCCACAGATGCCAACAAAGATAGAGAAATAAGAAGGGTGGAGGATTTGAGAAGGCACTTAAGGTTTATTTAGCCCAATAAAATGGAAGGTGGCCAAGAGAATACACTGCTTCTTACTACTCTTTATGCCTATCTCACATAATGCCAGGATTAATAGAGGGCAGCCCCCCAAAAGAAGGAGGTAGAGTATGTTAGGGCAAAGAAAATGAGTGTTAGGAAGAGCTACAAAAGTAAGAGTCCAATTTAAGCAGGGTTATGGCAATTCCAGACAAGATATAGGTGAGTATTTGTATTCTAAAAGTTGGATCCAAAGGGAAACAGGTAGACAAACTTGAGAAGTGCAGGCTAAAGTTAATAGAAGCTATGACAGATAGTAGTTGGATTATCTGAGGAAGTAGAAACTCAAATGGGGAAAGATGAAAATAGGCTCCCTGACCCTAGGAACAAAGAGTAGTTGGACAGAACATGGGCACCCATGAATCCATGGATATGAGTAGAAGAAAGCTAAGTATAGGACATGACCTCTCAATGAAGTATTTAAGTTTAATAATTATAATAATAACTGACATTTATCCCATGCTTATGGGCCAGGTTATAAAGGATATTTATCTGTGTTAGCTCATTTTATTCTCATTGATTTTTATGAGGCAGGTATAGTTATTACACTGTTACACAAATGAGAAAACTGAGATACAGAGAAGCAAGTAGATTACCCAGTTACATAGCTGATGTAAGAAAGAAGCCAAGATTTTAACCCAGTCATACAGGCTCCAGAGTGTGCAAGGAGGAGGGGTACTGACTGCCACCAGTATCATGGAAGGAACTTAATAGCCTAGTGTGTTATTCCTAAAAACCCCTTGGAGAGCCCAGGAAAAGAACCTTGGATTGTAGTCTATGCAATGAGTTGAGATGGGTCTAGGATTTTGAATTTGTCTCTCCAGCTCATTTAACTTAAATTGAATACATGGATTTCCAAACTGTTCAAATTAATAAAATAGAATGCCAATTTATTTTAATAACCATAAATTCTCAAAGGAAATTTTCACATTGAAGTATATGATATATTAGTTGAAATTACCTGTTGACAAAATGTCCAGTACTGTTAATCTCAAATGCTGATAATAAGGAGAGAAAAAAATGAACAAATTTAAGATGGAAACCTTCAGTTAACTTAAAACTTTCATTGTTCAAGGAAGGAATAATCAACAGCCAAAAGAGAATGTGAAAAGTATAGCATCACAGGGTTAGGGCTATCATTTTAAGTTCTTCCTTCTGGAAAATCCCACTATTTCTAGATTTTTGCCATGAGAAGCCATCTTCTATTTTCACAGTGGGAGACATCAGTGGAAATTATACTGTATTTCAGATGATAAATCATTGAAACTTTGCTGGATGTAGAGAATGTCCAGGCATCTTTATAGAATAAGAGAGTTTGTTATGTAAAAGTATATGCATCTGTGCTATATTTAAGATTTTGCTCTCTTTGGTATACTATACTGAAATCTGCTATTTTTTAATGTTTCTTGAATAAATTTAAAGTATGATAGGATTATGTTTTACAAGGACCTTGATTTTGATAGCAATTAAATATTAATGAGCCTTCTCACATTCATAGTATTATTAGGAGGCAGTCTGCAATTTAAACTTCATCAAGGGTTGATCTGAATATTTTAACATCAAAGCATTAATAATCACTTGTAAAAATCTTTATATGACACCCTTTTCTTTTACACTTTGAACAGAAAGAACATTTTCTCTTTTGAAGAAAATGCTATAAGAGAAAGTAGGAACATCTATTTCGTGTTGAAAATAAAACCAATAAAGAAATCCATAGCCACTATGAAACCACAAGTTTATTTGAAGAAAAAGAAAAGGTGGGTGGGAGAAATTTTATATGTGTTTCTGACCTCTCTCCCTTAATTTGACAGAAGGATAACAGAGAGACCTGTCTTCTTAGAAGGAAAATAATATTGAGCTCAAATCTTTGAAGCACCCACAGATCTTTCACCACCCATTAATATTTATTCAGATACCTTTTAGAATGAGTCACCCATCTGGAGTTGCAAATGAGCAAGTCACGTGAAATATGACACTATTTTTGTAAAGCAAATACCATGTTAAGGTGCCTTGCCCACATTGAAGGAAAGTTCCAATTCCATTTTAGTAAGAAATATCTATGGCATCATAGAAAATAGTAAAAAATGGTGCCCAGTTGGTAGCATTTTTCTCTTTGCCAATACCTCTGCAAACTTTTTCTTGCTTCCTTCATTCATCTTCCTTATTCTCTTTATTTTTCCACCTTACAATTTCATCCATGGGTTTCTTCCTTGTATTTTTCTCACTTCTTGGACCAGTGACACATATACACCTAGTCTCTTTGGTAACTGCCAGAACTAAAGTATCTGACAAATAATAGCTATTTCTCCTCTGGTACATACCAGAAAATTAAAGAAAATTAAGTAAGTACTTCCAATAATGAATCAAGTTGCACATTTAAGGAGTGCGGGAGCTTATGTTTATCCCTCCTTTCCCTAGCTCCTTCGTCCATCCCATCTGAGGAAGCTTTTGTGAATGAAACTTTCATCCCCTAATAAAGAAATATGTCAGCTTTAAAACATTGAGGCTTTCTTTCTTTCAATATTGAAGAAAATATTCAATTGAGACTAATTCAACATTCAGCACTTACTACAAGTAGCAAAATGTTTTAAGTGTTTTATATGTGTAAACACATTTAACCTTTACAGCAACCTTAGGGGGTAAGTACTATCATTTTCCTTATTTTACCAAAAATGATAGTAAGAAACAGAAGGTTAAGTAAAATACCCAAGTTACCCACTGCTAAGTGGATAAGCAGGATTCATACTCAGATTGTTTGGCTCAAAATCCTGAGCTCTTAACTGCCACACTATATTGCCACTTACCTCTTTTATCTTAGCCAGGACCATACAGAAAAATTAATACTGAAAATAAATGCTTCAAATATGGCTGTAGAACAGTTCTGCAGACCTTGTAGAAAGTGTCTATTGTTATGTTGTTCACAGACATGAATGAAGCTCTTTTTATTGAGATTGATGTTTAAATAAACATTTTGTCACTTTATATTTCCTTATGAAATGAAGTAGGATCATCCCTGTTTGTGTTTAAAATCATTCCAGTTTCCTCTGTATAAGTCTCTGTATAATAAAATGATGATTTGTGTCTGGAAGAGCTGTATACTACCCAGGTGATTTTTATGGTTCGGCTTGACATTAAGAAAACATTTGCCACAGAAACATCTGGAAAACAGATCAAGCAGACAACATTCTACTTAATTGCTCTTTTTTTTTTTTTTACATGGGCCACCCTGTTCATGCCAACTGTGTGCATTTAAAGTCATATGAGCTATAAAAATGTCACATGCTTAAACAATCAGCTTTTCATTATTTTCAAATAGTTTATCTGCTGACTAGATTACACTCCATAACCAAGACCTTCCTTTTTTCTATTAGAAAAAAATCTTGGATAAGAATCTGCTTCCTACCACTTCTTTTGCTATGAAAGAAGTAGTTAATGCCAGGGAGAAACTGATAAATGCTAAGGAATAAGTTAAAGAGAGAAAACATTTTTTGTGGAAGTACCTTGGTGAATAACAATATGTGAAGAATAAGAAAGTATGGTCTGAAACAAGGGTTCTTAAGTGGGAATTGGTACAAGAAGCAGTTGAGCAACTTTACCCAATTCCTGGACCACACCTTCCTCTGATCCATAAATTTGGGAGGGACTGAGGAAATGTGTATTTTCAGGTGATTCTGCTATATATCCCTTATGAGAAAGCATCTCTATAAATCAATGTATCCAAAAATTGCTCATAACAGTCTCCTGGACTGCTAATTAAAAATACAGATTGTGAGGGCCTTTCCCTGGAAAATCTGAATTAAGTAAATTTAGGGAGAGGCAGTTTGCATTCTCATTAGACAATTTCAGGAACATGGGAGTAAATCAATATTTTACTATAGTGCTCTTTAAGTCAAGGAATTGTTATGTGGCCAACCATTGCATACAACAGCCCCTCAGTTAGAGATTCCCAAAGATTTAGTAACATAATAAAGGTTCTTCAAACTCTTACTGAAAGCAAAGAAACTGTTAACATTGCTTAACTTTCCTTTCTTCTATGAAACACCTCTGATGTCACTTAATATTTCTGAGGAATTAATGTTCTCAAATCTTTGGGAAATTATTCTAGTTTATAATATGCACATGTATAATGCCACCTAACTAAAGCTGTCACTAGCACATTTAGTCCATTTGTGCAAACTGGAAAAAGACACTCCATCTGGATGGAAAAATTATAGTAAGAGTGGCTTTTCTGATTATTGGAATTATATAAAGGAACTCCTTCGCTTGGGATTTTAGCTCATGACGGCTATAAGCAGGAGTCAAGTTGTAAACATGTGAGTCCATTATGGAGACAGGCGGAATGAAGTTGAAATATGATATGCTAAGTGTGAGCTCATTGTGAGGACAAGCCAAAGGCAAGTTGTCAATTTGGGTATAATAGGTGTGCAGAGACTGCCAGTTACTCCCAAATAGTTTTCTGTCCCTCTTCTATAGTGATAGAACTAGGTGAATGAGCATCTGCAATGAATTCCACATTTTCCAAACTCCCTTGCTTGAATTTTTGATCACAAAACTCAGTGCTGGCAAATGTGTAAATGGAAACTGTGTGCTGGTTACAGGCAGTGTTCTTAGAGAGAGTCAGTGCTCCTTATCCTTCTTCTCCCTTCTTTTTGTTAGTCAAAATGCAGATCATTGGCTCTACCAAGTGTGGCCACTGTGGAAGATTAAAACAACTTGGGAAGAGAGGCTATGCACAATGGACCAAAAAGAGAAAGCCCCTTATGCTTGCACCATGAAGGCCAAACCATCTGTCTCTGGACCCCACACCTCTGGAATTTGTCATGAGGGAGAAATAAACTTTTATAGTACTTAAAACACTGGTGTTTGGGTTTTTTTTCTGTCACTCACAATCCCACTTAAACAGAAAAAGTCAATATGTATGACTGATAGGTGCATTCCCAAGCCAAATTATTACATTTTTTTAAATGTTAGCTATGATGCTTTCTGCTTCAATAGGCAGTACTAATTGAAACTTGACTTTGCTTCTATAATTCTGTATAAATTTAAAAGATCTTTTATATATTTTCATCTTCACCAATAGCTAAGTTTCAGGAAAAGGCAAATGTCAACCTAAGCAGCCATCTAAGATGCATTGAGGACTTTAATTTCAGAAAAAAACAAAGACTTATCTGCAGTGTGAACATGATTTCAATGTTGAAACTGGATATTTCTTGATTGACAGGGAAGATTAAGACATTCTTATAGTAAGATTTTTCTAGGTTATTAATTTATATATTGAAATATATATATAAAGAAATAATAAACCGTTGTCATATTTAACAACCATTCAATGTTGAGAAAAACTACCAAGTAGAAACAATCACATACAATGAAATGTGAGAAGCTCTACCATAGATGGAATTAAATATATGTTACTTAATAATAAACACTGTTTGTATTAGTCAGCCAAAAGGGTGCTGATGCAAATTACCAGAAATCTGTTGAGCTTTATAAAGGGTATTTATTTGGGGAAGAAGCTTACAGTTACAAGGCCATAAAGTGTAAGTTACTTCCATCACCAAAGTCTGTTGCCATATGTTGGAGCAAGATGGCTTCTGACATCTGCAAGGGTCCAGCCTTCCTCTTCCTCTTAAGGCTCCATGGTCCCAGCTTCTTCCAATATCAGCTATAGGCTGGAATAAGTCTCATCTCTCTCCTGGGGCTTGTTTCTCTCTGGGCTCAGATACTCTGGTCTCTCCACAAGGTCATCTGTAGACTATCAGTATCTCTCTTTTTCAGGGCCTTTGCCATGTCTATGGAGCCTTGTCTATTACTCTGTGGTCTACTCCTGTATGTTTACTTCCTGGGGTTCCAGCATCCAAAAAACTCCAACTAACTCCTCTGCTGTGTAGTTTTCTCTGTGGGTCCCCACCCCCTTGGGCAGGGACTCAACGTCCTACTGATGTGGCCCAATCAAAGCTTTGATCATAATTTAATTAAGTAAAAGTGAAACCTCTGAATACAATACAATCTAATATGCCCAGAAGAATAGACCAGTTTACAAACATAATCCAATGTCTATTTTTGGAGTTCATAAATAATGCCAAAATGCTACACTGATATAGATTGAGCTAAATATATATATATATTAGTAATATATTAATAAGAAACATATAAAAACAAATTAATGTTTCATGTATCTTACAAACTGTGAACAAATTTTCAATGTTGCCAAATAATATAGATCTCTAGCACAATTCATTTATCGACTTCCCTTTCTGTTGCTCATTCTTTATTTGATATATCAGATTCCACATTAAAGAATCTAGCAATTTTAGATGGTCTAACAGAATCCTACTACAAATTCTTGGAAATCAATTTTTCTATTATTTTATGATTGAAGAAATATATTTAAGACAGTTTTTATAAGATGCTATGCATTTTTAAAATTCTGTGCTTTAGCATTTATCAACTATTCATCTTACACATCCCTCTTCTCTTGGGAATGTTTCTTCTGCTCCATCCACATAACTGTTATGCAATGCTATTCTAGGACCTCATATTCCTGAATACAGCTGGTTAAAGGTCACTCATACTGGGTCAATCAGAGACATTTCCTGAAATGTTAGAATTTGGGACCAGAGAGATTTTCAGTCATTTTCCCCTGTTAGCTGTAGCTGTGAGTTAGAAAACTCAGAGACCACCAGTGCTCATATTTCTCTCCATGTAAAGAGGGCCAGTTTGCAATGAGAGGAAATAATGTTAAATAGACCGAGAGAAGTAGAGTCAAGAGGGAAAGAGAGGAAGAATTCTATAGCATTCCATTCCTGGTGTCAACTCTTTCTGAGGCCCAGATGAGTCACTGCTCTTCCTGTGGCTTGATCATTCAATACCTCCTTGGAATCAGCGGACTAATCCATGTCCCCTTGTGCTAAGGCTTCCTTGAATTGGGCTTAAATTATTCCAAATAGGTTTTAAAAAATGATTATGCTCCGGTATCAACAACCACAACAAAATGAAAGGCTTATAAACAAAAGATGTATTTGTCTCTCATCACATGACATGAGGGCTTGCCAGGGGTAGCTCTGCTTATCACAGTCACTTGGGAATGCAAGCAAATGGTGGAACCAGTTGTCATACCAGAAAGAAGAAAGAAAGCTTTAGAGGGTCTTACAGTAACAAATATATAGCCAAAGCCAAAAAGTGACATGTCGTTTTAATTCCCAACTCTTTGTTCAGAACTGATAACATGACCACAACTAACCATAAAAAGGCCAAGAAGTATATCCTTGCCATATGTGAAGAAAGGGAGAGAATGGGAAGTAATAAATTAACAACTAGAGGCATAATTAATATAACCCCGTAAAGGTTTTCCTTTGCCAAGTTAAGTCGAAGAAAAGACATAGGTGTTTAGAATTTGTTGTAGCAGTCACATTAGGTGTGAAAGGTTAGTTATAATTCTGAAATTTGTTATTGGGCAGCTGGAACTTTGAATTTCTTATAGTTTTTGATAGTCACCTAGAATTACAGAAAAGTGAGACAGAGTTGGGTTTGTCATGTTCTTGGAGGTGCTGAAATAGCAACATCAATTGCAAAGGAAAGATTTCTCAGATGGGGCTTTTATCTGGGCACCAATGATATTTTTCCTATCTAGGTCTAATTGAAGTACGGGAGGAGAGAGCAGAAATGGAGAGTTAGTGCATAATGGGTGATGGGAAATTCTGGTAACGGATGGTGATGAGGATAGTGTAACATTGTGAATGTGGTTAATCTCACCATTGCATGTCTAGGGTGCTTGAGATGGGAAAATTTATGTGGTATATATACTTCCAATTTTTTTTAAAGGGACTAAAAAGACAATAACAATTAAATGCAAGCCAAGATCCTGGACTAGAACTAATAGTGGTGGAGAAAAAGGCCCCAAAGGACATTACAGACACAGGAAAACATAGACAATAATCTTTAGATAGCTATTATATTGTTTGAAGTTGATAACTGTACTTAAGGTTGTTAAATAAGTGAATATCTGTTCTAGGATATGTACATGGAAGTATTAAGTGTTCATAGAGAATGATGTATACAACCTACTCTCAAATGTTTAAAAAATATATAGCCAGATAGAAATATAAACAGACGGACAGATGGATAGATAGAAAGATAGATAGAATGATACAGCAAATGTGGCAATATGTTAAAAGTTGGTGGATCTGGCTATCTGGGTGGTGGATATGTTAGATTTCTCTGTATGGATTTTGTATTATTTTTGTAACTGTTCTGTCAGTTTGAGCTATTTCAAAATAAAAAATGTTAAAAACAAAACAAGTTCATGTTGAATGAAGCAAGCCAGACACAAAAGGACAAATACGGTATGATTGTGCTATTATGAACTAAAGATATTGTGTAAACTAATCAAGTTAATAATTAGAATATAGGTCACCAGAAAATAGAAGGAGGGTAGAGAATGGAAATCTGAGCGTTAATCAGTGCCGAACTGGTAAAAAGTTTGTTTGCAAATCTTTGGAAATGAATAGAAATGGTGAAAGCACATCATAGGGTTTGTAACTAGCAGAGCTATTATATGGAATGACAGCAGTTGAAAGGGAAATTCTAAGGTCATGTATATTACTAGAAGGAAAGCTAAAAGATGTACAATGGGACTGTATAACAGTGAAACCTCATGTAAAATATGACTATGGGTGATATTGCACATATGAGACAGTTTTTACAAAATATAAATACAAATAAACTAGAGAGATGGAAACAGAAAAGCAGCTGTGTATGGCAGGGGAAGCATAGAGAGATTGAGAGGTGATGAATTTTTTTAAACTTCTTTTTTGTTCATTATTATTATTATTAATGGAATAATGAAAATGCTCTAAAAATGACTGAAGTGATGAATGCAAAACTATATGATTGTACAAATACCTTTGATTGTACACTTTGGATGGATTTATGCTTTATTAGCATGTATCAATAAAATAGATTTGTTAAAAAAAAAAAAAAAAAAACCTCCAGTCACCAAAGCTCCAGTGAGCTTCCCTGGTTAGCAATACTCTATGCATATTGTCATACATTATACAGAGTAGTAAGTCCACAGCTCCAAGAGGCAAAAGGAAGCTCCACATTTGGAACCTTTTTAGACTCCAGCCTATGTACTTCTTCCTTTGGCTGATTTTAATGTATATCCTCCCCCTGCAATAAATAGTAACTTTGAGTATAATATTAAAATGAAAGTATGGGAAGAGACAAGCGAAATGAAATCTTGAGATAGCAGTGAATTATTGCTGTGGCGGCTTCCCAATGTCATCATCACCAGTCCCATTTTACCTTCCTGCTTGGTCATCCTTTTGTGTCTGACTTCAGTTCCTCACTGTAGTTCCTCTAAGCATTGTGCCATGGGACAGGTAGGGAGATGGTCCAAAGAGATTATGTCAGCTAAGTATTCTTTTTTTAACAATTTCTCTTGAAAGTTCCTTCCAGCATATGTCACATTTCATTGGTCAAATCTTTGTCACAAGATAACCTAGGAAACAGAATATTTTCGTTTTTCAGCCTCTATAAATCCAAACCAACTTAACTTCCATGAGTTTCTGTGTGAAAATGTTAGACATTCACTTTCTCATTGGGAACAAGGAAGAGCAAGGAAATCTTGTTTAAATAAATATAATTAATCTGTGGGAGAAGAAAAGAATGAACTTAAAATAAGAAAATAGATTTGTAGCACATTGACTTTTTAGGTGCTCAAATTGTTCTATTTTTGTATACCTGGTTATTTGGCAGATTTTATTAAATTGTGTTTTCTGGAGCATATAATATAACTTTACTAGTTTGGTGCTGGCTGGGCATTTAAAACATAATTTGAGATGAAAAATTAATGCAAAAGTTGATTTCTTGGCTTAATAAATGGTAAAACTTTGTAGAAAACTGATTCAATGCATTTTATTGGCTTCTGGGTGATATGAAAAATGAAAGGCTTTAAGTGATTAAATTGCTTGAAGAATATTGTATTGTTTCTTCTGTCCTTCCCTGACTTGCTCTGGATTACTGTGGGTGATGTATAATTCTTTATCCATTCCCTTTGGGCTTGGCTATGTGGGAGGGAATGACGCTGTGTTGGTGCTGTGCAGAGCCAGTTAGAGGTATTGCGTGTTTCAGGTGACCCTCTTGTTGTCCTTCCATCCATCACAAAAACAGCATGCCCTAAATAGTGACTGCTCCGTCAGCCTGGGTCCAAAATGAGAGACATATGGACCAGAACTGAACCAAGCCCAGTCATATCCAGCCAAGCCCAGCTGAGCTACATTTGATGTGCAGAACCATATTTATCCCTGTAAGACACTAAGATTTGGAGGTTTTGTATTGCCACAGAAATAGCTGGCTAATATATGTCCTATTTTGTATGTCCAGATGGATTCACAGAAGCAGTTGCTAGAATAGGAGAAGCGACCCCAAAATATACATGAGGTTCTTTTTGGATATGCAATTGACCTCTTGAAAGAGACACCATCATCCCTGAGTAAGTATACACTTGATTGTTAAATGTACTGGGTTAAGAGAAGACAAGAACAACATATGTGTAAGTGTGGACCTCATACTCTGACATCAAGGGATTTCAAGACTTCTTTTATATCCATTTTACCCTAAAGGAAAAAAAGAACTCTGTCATGAGGAATAAGCAAAATGGAGATTCACTGATGAAGTGAATAGATAAGTATTTGTACCCAAAACCTCAGTTAGTTATACTGAGTTTGCATTTGCTTATACTAAAATACAGGCAATTCTTTGCATGTATTGATCGAGGACGTATTAGAAGTGGCAGGAACTTTAGATTCTACCATTCATTTTTGTCTTGAGGCACAACTAGAACAACTCTATATTTGGGTGTTAGAGCTTTAATCACTACCTGTGCAGGAAAGGGTTAAGTCAGCAGACCTGGGTTGCTCAAACCCTGAACTTTCCTAAGAAAGTCTTACAGTCAGTCCTTGACCAATCCTGGGTCATGAGCTCTGAGCCACTGTACTATTCTGCCTGACAGGAGTGTTTTTGTATGTCTGAGACTTTGAGTCACACAGTATCAGTTTAATTAGACAGTTTATGCTAGCAATGTCATCTATGGTGAATGCCGGTCTTTGCTCTGGGACTGGCATCTGAGTAGTGCAGGCAAGCCATGCGTTTGCTTCATGCCTATACAACTGAATCACAATAAAAATCCTAGACACCAACATTTGGGTGAACTTCCCTAATTAGCAACATTTCACCTGTGTTTTCTTACACTGTTCCTGGAAAAATAAAGTAGTGTCTATATGACACTACTGGTAGAGTATACCTGGAGGCTTGTACCTGGTTTCTCCTGGGTTTTGCCCCATGCTTTTTTCCCTTTGGATGATTCACTTTAATACACCATAACCCTGAGCATTACAGCTTTTTCCGAGTCCTGTGAGTCCTTCTGGTGAATCATTGAGCCTGAGACACCATCATACTACCAAATGAATGATGACTTTCAGCCCAGTACTCAGAGTGGAAGCACATGTATTGCTTGGTGTGAGACAGCTAGATTCCCAACTGTACTGTATGCGCTCCATGAAGAGAGATCCTGCATTGATTTCTTTCACCACAGCTCAGTGCAGTGCCTGGCTGCCCACAGGTCCTCAATAAATAACTGCTGGAGGAATGAGAGTTCAGTGAATCTTTGTGAGTTATTTAATCTCTAACTTTCAGCTTCTGAAATGGAGATAATAAGGATTGAGAGGATTTTATGAGATATAGAAGTTTTAATATAGTGCCTGACACTTAAAGAGTATTCAATATATGACAGTGTTTCACATTTTTCCCATTATTATAAAATTAATTGTGTTTAGGCCCAGTCTAGAATATGTTTTTATTCACTTACTGATCTGAGGGGGTAAAAAAACCACAGCAACTGAGATTTCTTCTTTTATTCAACAGAATATTTCCTGAGCACTAGAGTGGACCCAGTGGAGTTAGGTTGCACAGATAGTTCAAAGGCATGTAGGATTCATCATAACCATTATTAGACTAAATTTTAATGCAGACTCTTTATGTGAACAGGAAATTTATTAAAGAAAATTATAATTTTAGGTCCATTCTTTCACCTTTTTATTAATGTAGAAAAGTCATGATTATCCTGAACTCCATTTTACCAAGTACCAAAATAATTCTTTCACATTTTTAACCTTATCTGAAAAGCAAAAACATTTTGATTAGGAGCAATAACTTAGTATGAAGCTTAAACTTAAATTATTTCACCCAAGAGACCCTTCCTTTCCTTTGGTCTAACACTCTATTCATGTAAGAACATTCCTCGTGCTGGTAAAAACACAGTTGATGGAATTAAGAGACAGATTCTGTACTCCTTATTTGTCTATGAATACAGAATAAAGTGCATTAGCTTTGTAAGGTCTGCCACATTTAACAAAATAATGCTGTTCAATAGTTTTTGTTCAATTTTAAGGAAGTAAATGCTTCCATATTTCAACATTTCTAAACAGCATTGATTTTTTTTAAGAAAATGAAGTATACCAATAAGTTATTAAAAACCATTCCTAATTAAACCATCAGTTTAACATCATGATTCATGTTAAAATGCGAAAAAATGAAGATCTATGAACTGAATATTACATTTCACCACTTTGGAAAATGCAACAACCTGAACACAGGGAGATCATCTATGGTTTTATGAAAGTTGTTGTGTGGGGGTAAATCCATATTTAGATATCAGATGAACTTGGATTATAATTCTTTACCTGTTATTTTATTAGTTTTATGGCCTTCCCCAGTCTCTTAACTTTTTACTGAACCTCAGATTTCCTTTTCTGTAAAATTTAATTTCAACCTACATTCTATGGTTGCTCTGAAAATTAGATAAAACAATACATGTGAATGCATTGAGCACAATGCATGGCACATAGGAAAAAACAATAACAACAACAGTAACAGAGCATTCCTTTCTATTGCATGAAGGCCAAAATGAATTGCAGAACAAAGATCAGAAGACAGAATGACTTAGTGATAAAGTGGGCATCTAGACCAAGTCACAGCAGACCTGGCTCCTCCTTGCTCCTAGGCCAATATTCCACAGTCATATTTATCATTATCTCAGCATTTATATGGTTCCTCTTGTGCCATGAACATATTCTCCATTTATTTTTGCTTAACATTACTATTTTATGCATTTTCTTTTCTATCTTTTTTTTTCTCCAGTTTTGGACTAATACAGCTTTGTTTGCTTCACAGGTTTTCTCTGTTTTGTCCCCTCAGAGCTTGATAATATTTATACAGCATCTGTTCAAATTTGCTTTCCTGCCCAGTGACTATCTGAATTTTACCTGTGCTGTTATGAATTTCCTCCAAAGCAGTGGTGAGGTTAAATTCTCTGGGAGTTGTTGTCCCTGCCACATATGTCTTAGGTAGCCTACAACTTTAGTATCTGCAGTAATGAGTAAGAAGTTCCAGCATCTCTTAATTATCATAGAATCACTTAATTTTAGATGCACACTAGATTTCACTGGGCAATCAAATGATTGCCACATATGATTATTGACCACAAAGTCTCTTCATTTAACTAGTAAGGAAACAAATCCAAAATGATTATGTCTTATTAACATCATACAGGTAGGTGGCCTCTCTCTCATGCCTTTAAAATTATTAAAGAAGTATGTCAAAATATGAAAAACTAGTCCAACACACATGGCTCAGACCAGTAACAAAAACCCACGATCTTGGAGAAGAAACTAATGCATCCTGGAGTATTTCTACATGAGCTTTCAAAAGGTGGCTTCTTTATATAATATATAGCACTTCGTTTTTAAAAGGGTTAGTTTGGTCTTGTGGAGAAAAAAAAAGTGTATTGGAAAACATGAAATCTGGATCCTTTTCTTAGCACAATTTTCATCTGTTTCTAGGCAGCAGCAGCTGTTTACTCCCCCAAACTATTTCTGCCAGCAGAATTCTCCAGAGACAGTATGCACACTTCCTTTTGGGTTTTCTTTCCCCAATTCTCAAAGAATTCTCTCTGAGCCTATTAACAAAACAATGAAGATTTAGGAGAAGTGGGCAGTTCAAAATTTTGAGTTCATGAAGACTTTCTGCAAGTTACTTTTTTTTTTTCAATGTAATTGAGGTTTTCTCTTTTTTTTTTTTTTCCAAAGAGTCAAGCTTTTACAAAATCAAGCTAAGTCCAGCACATAATTGTAGGAATAATTAAACAAATCTCAGATAGAAGTACAGGAAGAAATTGCAGAAGAATCTAAAAAAAATTAGGTGGCTGCAAGGAGGCAAGGTAATAGAAATTATTGGATTAGAGCAAATTGCTGCTTTGAGCCAATTACTAAACATTTGTCCAAATGCAATCAGTTCATTTTAAACAGATTTGTATATAGAGACACATTCATGTAACCTTTGGGAACATGTTTTTGCCAAATTTTGCTTCAGTTTATTCAAATAGTAGAGTTTCTAAAATGAAAAAGCATATATATATATATACACACACACACATATATACATACATGTATTTATATATGTATATATACATTTGTGGTTGATGTTACAGAAAGTTTCTGAGGTGGTTTGAAGCTGTATATACCCCAGAAAAACATGTTCTTAAATCTAATCCATTCCTGTGGTTATGGACACATTGTAATTAGGACCTTCTGATGAGGTTACTTCAGTGAAGAAGGTGTATCTCACCACTGTCAGAATGGGTCTTAATCCTATTATTGGAGTCCTTTATAAGCAGAGTGAAATTCAGACAGAGAGCAATAAAACCACAGGAAGAAAGAGACTGGACATTGATAGAACCCAGAAGACAAGGGAGAGACCAGGAGATGCTCTCAGGTGCCTTGCCATGTGACAGAGAAGCCAAACATCACAGCAGCACAGCCAGTCTTCAGCAAGAAAGTATTTCCTTAAAGATGCCTTGATTTGGACTTCTTCCCAGCCTCAAACCATGAGTGAATAAATTCCCATTGTTTAACCTACCCCATTTCATGGTATTTGTTTGAGCATCCTAGGAAACTAAAATGGTTGTCATTTTAAATTTGTAGCTCTTCTTGTGCTAAGAGATCAAGAGAACAAATTAATTCAGAGCAATTGCTTTTGTTTTGGGAGGAAATGTTCCTTTGGTTCCAGTATATAAAAACAGTACCCCTGTCCTTGGGAAAGATTACAATAAAGAAAGTGTTTTGGCTCAACAGTGGAAGTCCCATCTTTTATCAAAAGATAGGCAAGACTTTAAAGTTGTGGAATAGGTATTAATCAAAACAGCAAAAGGAGTGAAGAAAGATCTTAGGATAAAATTAATAAAAATTCCTTTCAAAAGGCAGGGGTAAATGGAATATTTCCAATGGATTACAATTTGTCCTGTGATTGTGATTGGTCATATGGCAGAAAATAAAACCAAGTGTCCCCCAAAAGATTAGTCAATATGAGGAAGTGCAGAGCCTAAATTTATGACCATAAAAGTCTAGACTTTTATGGGAGAAGATGAATAATGGACACAGTACGTGGGTAATTTTGAACACTTTACCAACATAGCTGTCATAGTATTGTGAGTTTGCTGAGAGAAAAGGCAGCACATAACTGCAAACAAAGAGCCATGACCTTGGAAATTCAGACCTTTGCTGGCTAGAGTGAGCTGAACGAAAAGTCCACTGTTTCTTTACTGCCCATACCTAAAAATATAAGGCCTGACCAGCATAGTGGCATAATGTGGTCAGTGAAACAGTACAAGAAACAGCTTCGGACCATGTTCCACTTGATAGTAAAAGCAGATTCCCCATGCTTCTTCTGTAAGGGGCTTGGAGCCAGGATTGACACTTTAGATACAAGTGGTATCTCATGAAACTCAGATGAGGAGCCCAAGTCCTTAGAAATTTGACACAGTTATGGGAGTAGGCATGAGGTGTGGGTTACAGATTGGGCTAATTCTCAGATATTTCCACCAGCTTCACACTCCAATGTTAGTGGTAATTATGATGACAGTAGTGACAGCATTGGTGAATCTCTTTGGATTGATCAGATGACTCCTGTTTACATCATTCTAGGAGGCATACCCGAGTAATAGTTCATTCTGGAGCAACCAATTTCCTGTGGTGCTTTGGGCATCTAAAAGTTTCTTTGTGAATTCTAGCTCCAGCTGTGAGTTTGAGTGATGAGGATGAACTGATGTAAATAATTATCCTGGAGACTGGGATTGCTATAGGGGTGTTGACCCAGCAGAGAAGAGAAAGATGAAGGGGTGTCAAATTAATTTTTATTTAAATGATCAAATAATTTGATTTGAATAATCAAACTAAATCTTGTCTTAGTTTACCAGGGCTGCAATAACAAAGTACCACTTAGACTAGTTAGCTTAAACTACAGAAATTTGTCCCATGGTGCTGGAGGCTAGAAGTACGAAATCAATGTGTCAGCAAGGTGATACTTCCTCCTAAATGGGATAACCCACCCATGTCTTTCCTCTGGTTTCTGGTGGATGGCTGACAATCCATGGCATTCCTTGGCTTGTGGCATAACTCAATATCTGCCACTCTCCCATGACCATCTCTCTCTGTGTCTCCATTTGTCTGTGTTCAACTATCATCTGATTATAAGGACATCAGTCATATTGGAGTAGGGCACACCCTAATTCAGTTTGGCCTCCTCTTAACTAATAACTTCTTTGAAGGTCTTATTTATGAATAACTTCACTTTCACAAACATGTGGGTTGGGACCTGAACATGTCTTTTTTTTGGAGGGAGTACATAATTCAATCAATAGCAGACTTCATTTTTTATGAGCTGGAGAAATTAGGTCATATCAATTACTTATAAAAAGAAGATGAAAACACTTCCTTATTTGAGAAAAGATGTGGAAAGGAATGCATAGGTGGAGTTAGTTTGAGTTAATTGGGGAAAAAAACATATGAAGATGCGTGAATCACTTGTTGGATTTGTGGGCCACAAGATCTCTGTCACAATTACTAAACTCTGCCATTTCAGCTCAAAAGCTTTCATAGACAATATATAAATGAATGGGGTTTGACTGTATTTCAATAAAACTTTATTTACAAAAGCAGAAGGCAGTCATATATGGTTCATGGAGGGTCCATAGCTTGCTGACCCCTGTCTTAGATTAATAATACACATTATACTGTGACAACTATTTGTTTATCTTTCAAAGTCTGCTTTACGCTAAGCCAGCTTCGTTAAAAAAATTATTAGGCTTCTATGTTTAACTTATTATATTTCTGCCTAGAGATATAAAGAAGAAGAAGACATTGTTGCTTCTAAAGTACCATCAATTTAAAGAGGAAGGCAGAAACATAAAATTCTAGTGTGATGTCATAAGTGGAATTATAAAACATACAGAGCGGAAATTCAGAAAATGAAGAAATTAACTGTCCCCAGGGATTTCAGGGAGTTTCAGAAGGTGACAGGAGCTGAGAAATTTGAATGAGTTACTATTTACCAAGATGATTAACAATCAATCTTGCAGAGCAAAAGGCATGAAGAAAGGGACTGGCAGTTGAAAGTATATGGAAGATTGGAGAAATCATCATTGTATGTATGTATGCTATCCCAATGCACTTGGACTATCTCCTGTGACTAATAATGATAATGATAGTAAGAAAAATGATGATGATGGTAAACATTTATTGAACACTATCTAGGTCAATTCATAAAACATCAATCTCCTGAAACTTATTTTGTTACGTGATCAGTTTTCTGAGTTTTTGTTTACTGAAATATTCAAAACAGTTATAAGTGCTTTAACAGGAACAGTCAACTTCAGATACTGATAATGAATATATTCAATATTTGTCATTGTATAAGGGATATTATAAACATACTAATTGTTTTCAATTATTTTTAGGACTTTGTCAATCTCTTAATAGTTACCTGAGCACTTTTAGACATTTTACCTAAAGTTTTATATATATTTACTCAATTTCATATTTATCATTAAAAATTATCATATTTAAGTTGTATTATTTACTCTGTTTGCAAATTATTCTCTATTGTTTCCCAATTCTACCCAACCATTTTACACTTTACTTTTAACACAAGCTTGGAGACTTTGCCAGCTGGCTCTGAATCAAGGGGCACTAGAGGTGTAATACAAGGCTGGAAGAGGAAGAAGAGATTTGCTCCTTCCCATTTTCTTCCTGCTTTCTCCATGCTTCCTTTCTATTCCTGTCATGCTTACTTCTTTACCCCAGTAGCCTCAATTCCTTCCATGGGCAGCAGTTGAATCCAGTTTGCTGTTTTTCCAACACCAACCAAGTTTGGACAGTCCAGCATTATAATGCCATTTACCCGAAGAAGTGTTATATCTTAGCAGTGATTTGTAAACTTATTTGGTCACGGAACCTTCTGGGGGAACATTTTATTCAAAACACATTCCATAGAATATATTTATTTTTGATAACATTGTCAATGTATTTTAATAATTAACGTTCTCTGAGTGCCTATCATCTGCCATGTACTGTTCTAATTCACAAAATGGTCCTCGTCAATCTATGATATCATTATTCCAATTTTACAAATGAGAAAACTGAGGCAAGAGGGGTTACATGACTTGCCCAAAATCATAGAGCTACCAAATAGCAGAGCTGGAATTCAAACCCAAAATGTGAACCCTTAGCCAAAGCATTATACTATTATACTACTTCTTTAATCAATGTAGAGAATTAGTGAAGTGAGAAATACCACAAGGGAGATACTAGTTATCTGGTACATAGCAATAGGTCAGAAGAAAAAAATACCACAGTGTTACTGAGATTTCTGGTTTGAATGGCTAGTGGGAAAGTAACCATTAACTAAGCTATTGAAAACAAAAGAAAGGAGCAAATTTGAGAGAGAGTGTTGATTGGGACACATTAAATTTGAAGTAAGATAAGTGGAAAAGTTTTGCAGGCAGTTAAATAAGGGCCTGGAAGTCAAAGGAATGAAAACAAAGAGAGATGGGGATTTAGAAGTTAACAGCAGAAGCCATAGGTTTGTGTATTATCATCTAGGGATAGCAGGTAGAGCATGAAGTAAGGACCATCTTGAGACTGGTCAATATTTATGTTTAGTTTTGCCAAGCAACTGACATAATGGTTGTCAGTGAATGGACAATTTCATGTTATTGGGAATAAATTATTATGATTGTTTATACATTCTTCCTGCAAAATTAGGTGCATTTGACCTATATCTTTCAAGGAAAAAAATGAATTTCCTCTACAGAATAAGAATATATAGAGATGGAGAAGCAGAGATGAAATTATCTTCAATTATTGAAAGCTATATTATAAGAGAAAGACAAGTAACAGAAGAGAGCAAGCTTCCTTTTGTTTACAATATCCTGCCAACATTGAGGACATGATAGAAATGTCTACAGGATTGAAGATAATCTTTTTGAGCATGTTTGTAAATGGTGTGACAGGGATTCAGTGGAATGTACTAAGTGATTTTTTATGGTCTGCCCATCGTTTCACAAATCCAATATAGTGAAGGACCTTAAGGAATGTATCTATCACTGCTTCAGTGTAATAAAAACCATATTCAGAGTTTTAACAAGTATTCTTGAGTTACTTAATTTAAAACTGCAACATATGATTTAATCTAATTAAAGATTATTAAAAACTGTAATCATGAATACATATTTTAAGGCTATGAAAGTATTTTATATAATAGGTCTCATCACTATTTCTTGCACTTTTGTAATCTATACTTTCTTTGGGAATAATTAACATATGTACACATGCCAAATAAATGCATGTTTTAGTGGAATGGGTAAGGGTTTTTCTCTCCTTATTTTCTTGTATTTGGCCAGCCTCACCAAATAATATTCCAGAGTCATCCATTTGTTTCATGAAAGATTAGAATTGTGCAGCATAAATGCAAAGAGAAATAGGGAATTGAATTCTGGTTTTGACATCTGGAGTAGAAATTCTTGAGTCCTTATCAAAACAATAATTTTGAAAGTCAGGGTATGTTGGGAAAAAAAAAAGAATTTTGCAGTTTATTTCAAAGGCCTTTGAAATATTAATGTTTAGCTTTGCCCACCAGATCATAGCTCTTACTATAAATGAAGGATAAAGAAAATCTAGAATATTATGAAAAGAAAGATTGGTGGGGGAAGTACATTTTTTCAGGCTTACAGCATTGTGAGAATAAGAAAGAAGAGAGTGGCATGGGAACCAGATGACTACAATTCTGTCTTGGCTTTCCTAAGCATGTTAGATAGGTTCATAGGAAACCTTAGAGCAAAAGGCTTTTTAGCTTTCCACTCGAAACCCTAGGAGAAAACCACCATGTGTGGTAGCATAACCCAAAGCTAGAGTGTGATAGTTCAACACAGCCAAGACACATGTTTAGATTAGTGTGTTATCACACCTGTATCCCCTTGTCTTCATGTAGCATAAAGAAATCCACTGAGAAAGCCAGTGGATCAGGACAGGGATAACAGTGCAGGGACTTTGTATCAGAGATAAACAATGGAGACCACAAATTCCAGTGATAAGGCCAAGAAGATGCCTGGGAAGTTCAGACAGAACCAGCTGTAGCTCAGTGGTCATCAGTCCAAACTAGATTATTTCACTGCAGGGAGCAGCAAGAATCAAGAAGGTAGGACATAGTCCTTGTATTAGTTTCCTATTGCTATCACAACAAATGACCACAAAGTTATTGGCAACAACACAAACTTATTATCTTACATTTCTGGAGGTCAGAAGTCTAAAATGGGTCTCACTGAGCTAAAACCAAGATGTCGACAGGGCTGCATTCCTCTGGAGATTTTAGAAAAGAATCCATTTCCTTGCCCATTCCAGCTTCTAGGGACTGCCTGCATACCTGATTCATGGCCCCCTTCCATCTTCAAAGCCAACAATGGGCAGAGTCTTTCTCACACTGCATCCCCTTTACACTAATCCTTGCCTTTCCCTTTTACTTATAAGACCCCTTGTGACCCATCCAGGTAGTCCAGGATAATCTTCTTATTTCAAGGTCAGCTGCTTAGCAACCTTAATCCCATGTGCAAACTTATCTCCCCCTTTCTTTGTAACCTAACATATTGCTAAATTTCAGGAATTATGATAGATATATTTGGGTGCCCATTATTTTAGCTACCACAGACCTGATGAATTCTTTTTCTCTTTAAGCCATTCTACACACCTGGACACCATCTTGGAACAGAATGGAGAATGGAGGCAAGAGAAAAGAGACTTTCTCAGAAAGAGAGAGAATCATCCAAAAACACTGTTTAAACACTGTTTAAAGCTTGAAAGAGAAATACCATTTATTGGCTTGTTTAATATTTATCTCCCCTTTGTTCCCACTGTACCCACTTCCACTTCCCAATCACTTTTCAGCAGGATAAAGGCTCTTGAGAGAGCTTAATTCCTTTACAAAAATAAAGAAGCTCATTTTCCTTACATTTCGGAATATGTAAGTTAAATTTTTTAATCTGCCACATTACTGCTATTCATAATAATGATCCCTAATAATGAAATTTAGAAACATAACACATTTACTTGACATCACATGGACCCTTTAAGAAGAAGTTTTAGCATTGTTATCTGACAGATTGTGATACACACGTTAACAGACATATTCACAACATTAAATAACAGACAAATCTGTAGGAGACTGGAGTTAGGACAAGAAACCTGCGTTCCTGGGCTCTAGCTTAGTGTCACCATCCTAAGCCAAGGATTTAAATAAACCAAATTTTCAAAAAATTCATTATCCTTTCTTTTTTCTTTTTTTTTTTGTTTTTTTTACAATAGGTGGTCCTCTTACATTTTCAGGCAATGTCAGTGTGTTTACCAGGAAAGCAAAGTGAAGATGGAAAATTGAATATCAGCCTAACTTGTAGCACATTGCCCAGGACCTTGGTAGATAAAGTACTTAAGCATGTGAATGGAACTATTAACAGAGAAAAGTAATTTAAGAGCTAAGCATATCATGAGACAATACCAGAAGAAAAGAGCACATTTTTAAAAAATTCGATTTTAGAGGTGTTGGCAGTTTTATGAAGCTATTGTGGGTGCAGAGTATGAAAATACTTCAGAAAATAAACTGGAGAGAAAATTTCAAAGTACTAAAGCCAAAGAATTGCACTGGATTGTGAAATTAAGGAGAAAATTTTCCAGATGCACGTAGAAGAGTCAAAGTGCTAGTAATGGGTGTTTATCATTACCCAGGTGTGTACCTGAGTACATTAAGCTGATGGTGAGGTAGTTGCAGATTATCTATGATGCTGATACAGAAGAAAAGACAGATTGCCCTTTTCTTTAACTGGTAAATCAACAAGGAATAAAAAGGTGTCGTCCACTTATAATTACTTTCCTTCATTGACACGAAGGACTTTTACTCAAAAGTGGCAATATATAAAGGGATATAATAACAGGACTCAGAATTTTTAAAAACTACTGTATGAGTCAGGGCTCAGAAGAGAAACAGACTGGCAAGATATGCTGCATATATATAAACTAAATATGAATATATATATATATAAAGAGATGTCTTTTAAGGAGTTGGATTCCATGATTGTGGGGGCTGGCAAGTCTGATACCTGTAGGACAGGCTGGCAGGCTGGAAACTATAAGGGGAGTTGAAGTTGTAGTCTTGAGGCAGAATTTCTTCTCTTCTTTGCAGCCCTCAGTTCTTTGCCCCTAAGGCCTCCAACTGCTTGGGTGAGGCTCATCCTTGCTGAGGAGGGTAACCTCCCTTACTGTTTGTAGATGCTAATTCCACTTCTAAAATACCTCCACAGCAACGTCTTGACCAAATTACTGGACAACATAACCTAGCTGATTTGATACATAACAGTAACCATCACAACCGGCAA
>JAKSZT010036119.1:22770184-23215249 GCA_026826555.1 Tolypeutes matacus | reverse complement strand
CGTGCGGACGGGCTTGCCTTCACCAGGAGGCCCCGGGAACCGAACCCGGGGCCTCCCATATGGTAAACGGGAGCCCTACTGATTGAGCCACAGCCACTTCCCTCAATTAATAGTCTTTACTGGGTTTCACCTGTCAATAATACTCCAACGCCATTCTGTTTCTGAGGTTTTCCTTTTCCCCAGGAATTAATAAACATAGGTATACTGTGGAAGACCACCAACTTGCCTAAGACCTTATGTGGAAGTCATTGCAGAAAGTCCCTACTAGTCTTAATGAAGTGTCTCTCTGAACACATATGAGCTCTCCAGAATTTTCCAAAGGATGAGTGCTTATACAGGACCACATTCTACTCACACAAAGTTAGGCTCAATGGTTTTATTCACATATCATTTTGTTCTAATTTTTGCTTATACAGCTACCCTTTATTTTTTTTTTTTTTATTAATACAATTTGACCTTGGAAGGAAATAAGATATTCTAGAAGCTCAAGTTTTTCCCATAGAAACAATAACATACCTTTATAAAGTAGTCAGAGACTTTTTTCATCAATATAATTAAAGCCATTACATATGAAAGATATTCATAATGAAATTGTTTATAATGAATATAAACAAATGGTTTAATGTGTTACTTATTTTTAAAACTTCCTTTTGCCTTTTATTCTGATGATATTTGCAATTACAAATGGATATCTAATATTTTATATTAAATCATTGAATATATTGTCACATGTACACAAACACACACACAATGGGTGTTATCAGGGAATTTCCATGAGAAGTGCATTTGCACAAATACTTGAAGGAAGTGACTGAGTCATGTGGATATGTGGGGCAAGAGTCTTCCAGGCAGAGGAAAAGATTTTGTTCCTGTTTCATAGTTGGTGCTGTAGAAATAATTTTTCTTTTAATTTTAAAAGAAATAACTTTTTAGATGGCTAGCTGGATCATTTCACTCAGTGGGAGTCTTTTTGTAAGTTCCTCAACTTTTCTTGACCAAGTTTGTTAGTTATACATAATAGGAATTTCTCTTCTCTATTTCTTGTGAAAATTATGAGAAATAGGTCTATGATATATATAAACCATATGTGGTGGGAGCAATCAGAAATAAAAAATACCACCCATTCTGCACAAACTTCTATTAGAATTATCCTTTCAAATATATTTAATCAAGATTAATGTGTTTTCTCTCAACAAGAGAATAGCCATTGATATATTTAGTATAGATTTTAATTCCAAAAGCAATTATGTAAATTACATAACTTGAAATCCCCTTGTTACACATACCTAAAAAGGCTAGATTAAATACAACAGTAATAAAACTATCTTCACACCAGTCTTATTGGTAATGAGAGAGAGAGAGAGAGAGAGAGAGAGAGAGAAGGAAAGGAGGGAGGAAGGAAGGAAGGAAGGAAGGAAGGAAGGAAGGAAGGAAGGAAGGAAGGGAGGGAGGGAGGGAGGGAGGGAGGGAGGGAGGGAGGGAGGAAAGAAAGAAAGAAAGGGACAAGGAAGGAAGGAAGGAAGAAAGACACAAGAAAGAAAGAAAGAGTAACAATACTATATATTGGCAAGGATGTGAAATTATAAAGAATTTTACACAATGATGGTGTGACTATAAATGACAACTACTTTGGAAAGCAATTTGGTATTACCTAACAGAGTAGAAGATATGTGAAGTTTTCAACCAAGCCTAATCTAGGCATATAAATTCCAGAGGAACTCATACATATTTGAATAAAGAGACAGCTATACAAATATTCATTGCAACATTTTTTCTTAGTTAATCTGGAAAAATAAAAGTCCATAAACTAAAGGAGAATAGATAAGGGAATTATGTCATTGTCACACAATGTGAAACTGATAAATTAGTATGCTATCTAATAACATGGATAAATACCAAAAGCAGAATATTTTGTGAATAACAGGAAGTTGAGGATATATATGTATAGTATACTATTATATAAAGTTGTTGAAACTGGAAAAATACTATAATATGTCTATGTATTTGCACAGGTATAGAATGACATAAAACTATGCATGACAGTGATAAACACTAAATAAAGAGAGCAGCTCCCTGTAGGCAATATGGCAATTGCTAAGATTTGAGAAAGCTGCTTGATACATATATACTTGAATCTTTGCTATACTAACTGGTGTCTCTATAATAACCTGTAAACTAAAGTACTTCTAAAATAAACTAACATTGTACTTTTGTAAAGATGGAAGTCACTATGGTAAAGTAAGTAAAAATCCACAAAAATGTGGACTCTGATTTCAAAGTGTCCTGCTACATGAGGATATAATCTTATCTCATGGTTCTTGGGACAGTATTGTTGTGCCTTAAAAAAAAAAAAAAACCCTGCTAATACTTGTATCATGCTCACCATGTGCCAGGTATTGTTCTAAGTGCTTTGTACATTGTATCTCATTTGATCCTTGTAACAAATAGTGGAAGTTACTATTATTTGCCATCTTTTAGAGATAAGAAACTGAAGCCCAGAAATGTTAAATAACCCGGCACAGTTAAAAAGTGGTGGCATCATAATTTAAATCAGACAGTTTGAACTTTTAACCGCTGCCCCAACTTTCTCAGTAGATGTGCTTACATTAAAGCAGCAGTTCTTCAAGTGTGGTCCAGGGTCCAGCAGCATCAGAAGTACCTGGGAACATGCTAGAAATACAATCCTTGAGCCTCACCCCAGACCTCTTGAATCACAAACCCTCTGGCTGAGGTACAGCAAAATGTAGTTTAAAAAGCCCTCTAGATGACTCTGATACATGCTAAAGTTTAAGAACCCTTGGCTTAGAACAACCTACAGTCCTATAGATTTCACCAGTCAGAAAACTAAAAAGGAAATCAGCATCTATCTTTGTTCATGTTGCCATTCTAGCTGAAATATGATGCTACTTTACACACTATTAAATTGCATGTGAGCTGTAGAAAGGTTCCAAGACTCAATATATCTCCTTGGTGATGGGCATGGGAGGGAGGAGTTGAATAAGGGGATGCCTGGAGACTCTGTTATGCTGAAGACAGAAAACTCAGAAGATTCCACGTGGGAGACTCCCTCCACAAATTTCAATCTGTAAGTTCCTTCCTTAGGAGATTTAAGGAAAGCCAAATTAACTCAAGCGTTAATACCTTTCTGCTACATATATTCTGAAATTACATTTATCCTTTTCAATAAAGAAAAAATATTTACTAGCTGAATCTTATGTGGTGAACTTGTAAATTCTGTAGACACAATGTGGTAAACAGGAAGAGGTATTGGGGCTGTTTCAATCCATCCCCTCACCAGGTCAGGTATAGAGGAGAGAACACATTGTGAACCTGGAAGAACATTCTGCAGAGGATTTATACCAGGGAATAAGATCCAACCTTTCTATTCCCCCATGGGTTAGAGAACACTGAGATGGAGTTCATGTATGTGTTCTTTTTGAGACCAGACGATTTAGCATAAGCATTCATGTTAAAGGAAAATGAATGGGATGTGTTTCATTTGAAACTGTTTATTTTCCTATCAAACAAATTTCTAAAACTTTTTCCTGGGTGTTCACAATTTAAATTATTCCTCTGCCTCTTGTCCTATTACACTTTTTTCTTTGTTTTTGTTTCTGCTTTTTGTATTTTAATAGCTACATGTGAAAGAGAGGAAGAGAGACTTTTCGTCACCTTGACCCCTCTTTATACCACTTAGAAAAATGCATTTTAAATAGATTTGCAGTAGAAATATTCAGCATATATTTCAGGCCAATACAAGAGTCCTCCCTCACCACCACCCCCAGCCCCTTAACATTAGCAAACTCTTAAGTAAATTAACAGGGAATGGATAAGACTTTATGTGGCTTCAAAGAGATTGTGGTAGAACAAAAAGACTTTCTCCCAGAATCAGTGCTTTTCTTTAGGCACCCACTTGCTCTAATTTGTGCTCCCTGCAGTCCCTTGACTAGCACAGGTTGTTCAGATTTATGTGATTATTTAAATGTGAGTGAAAGTTGTATCTTGAGAAAAATATTCTAGATATTTTTATATGAAATTTATATGAAAACCTTGGTCTAGGGTTAAATTGGCAACCCTACCTGGGCAGTTATTCTCTTGTGACCAGTCATGCTAAGACTTATAAGATTTATATCTTCATTCACTGATTAAAATTATTCCTTGCCCCTATACAATTTTCTTATTTCTTAAGAGTGCTGCTTTACCTTTCTTCTGAATACTAACTACTATTTACCAAGTATCTATTAAGAATCAGACTTTTTTAAGGAGGTCCTGGGTTCAATTGAACTGAGGACCTCCTATGTGGGAAGCAGACCCTCAAGCATTAAGCTACAACTCCTCCCCAAGAACCAGGCATTTTAAAAACATGCCTCTCCTTTCCTAAGATAGGTAGATAATATGATCCTTAATTTATAGACGAAGAAACTGAGGGTCTGAAAGTCTAAATGACTAGTTGAATACCACACAGATAGTAAATGGTTGAGCTAGATTTTGGAACCAAGGTCAAGATGACACATTCTGCAGCCTTTTCCACTATACCACACTACTTCTCAAATGTAAGAACCTAATATTGATCTTCAAGTACATTTTTAGGTCCTTGAGAATCAAGAATAAGGTATGTTGACCTTAGTGTCATGGAGGTAAGCTACAACTGTCCCAGATCTGAAACATTATTGGAAAGGCAGTTATCTACATTGAGTCCTAAGCAGGGCCACACATTTTCTGCACTGAAGAATACTGTGACTCTGCCTACCATGATAGGAGAACGTTGTAAATCTGAGAAGAGAAGTTGATTTATTAAGTCCCATGTTTCTATCTCAGAAGAATTGCTTTATCTAATGGCTGCATTCCGTAATTGATTGATTTTGCAATAATATTGTCATTTGGAAGATAACCATTAGTAGGGAAGAAAATATAGAGTGATATTGTGTTCCTTCATGTTGGGAGAGGGCTCTGGGGTCTGGGCCTCTAGGTTCTTGGCTTATGTCACATAAAGGAATTTAAGCACACACCATTATGTAGGCAAGGAAGTAAAGAGTTTATTAAGAAATAAGAAAATGAGAAAAGTACACTGTCCCAGGCATGGCCCTGGGCTTGCTGCAGAGTGAGACGCATATGTGGGGACCCCATATCAGACCTTTTAAAACCTTTACTCCTCCCTCTTCATAATGTTGGGAAGGAGCCCCAGCTGTTTGCTCTTCTGACTGGTTACCCAATGGTAAGGCCTTTTGAAGATATCTGGGGCTTCTCCTTGACCCCAAATGGGATTCTCGTTCCAAATGGGATTCTCATTCCAGATGGGATTCTTGTGGCCAGGGTCTCAAGGGATCTTTCTGGCTTTATTCTTGGCCGCGGTATTTCCCTCAGGGGGTTTCCAGGTGTGGTTTCATGGCCACGTGTCTCACGGCCATATTTTCTGCCAGTCTCAGCTGTGACTCGTTTTTCCCTCTCCCTGAACTAACCTGCCTCACACAAATAAGTAAACTTAGATTAAAATTCTGACTCAACTTACTAGTTATGTGAATTTGGATAAGGTCCTCAGATTTTGCATTTGTAAAATGACTATGAAAAGATGTTCTCATTTGCCTAAATCACATGGTAGAAGTGGGGATTATATAAAATAGATATTAGGGCTCTAAAAGCTGAAAAATACAGTATACACTTAAGGAATTATAGTTATTAAATATAATACCACTCTGCCACTTTGTTTTGGAGGAGTAGGTCCTTTTGGCTACTTTATTTTTAAATTATGTAATATCTTAGGCATATAAAAATGGTAAAGAAAATGTATCAAAATTCCATGTACTTACCACCCAGCTAATAAAATAATTATACATACAATTACAGCGTCCTGCATATCCCTCCTCATCTAATTCCTTTCTTTGACCCTCCAGAGTTAACTATTGTCTTGATTTTGGGGAAATCATTCTCATACATGCTCTTAAACCATTATTTCATATGTACATATGTAATTTCCAGTTTTTTGCTATTACCATCAATATTGCAAGGAACTTTCCTGTGCATTTCCCCTGTGCACACGAGGGAGAGATTCTCTAAGTCTTGCTCCAGGCACTAGCAGCATTGATACATGAAGAAGCAGAGAGCACTATTTCGAAATGCAGAGTTCTAGGCTCCACTCCAGACCTTCTAAACAGAATCTGCATTTTAACAAGATCCCTAGGGGATTTGTTAGCACAATAGAATTTGAGAAGTACTGCTCTAATGCATAGAAAAAGGCATAGAATTGCTGAGAGGAAGTATATGCACTTCTTCAATTTTATTAGATATTGCCAAATTGTTCTCCAAAGCGGTTAATCAATATGCAGTCCCATGAGAAATCAGGTTTAAAAATTTTTGCCAGTCAGTTGGATGTGAAATGTTATATCATTATTGTTTGCAGTTGCAGTTCCCTCATTCCTAATGAGATTCACACATTCATTGTCCATTTGTTGTCTTTGTAAATTCTCTGATCATATCCTGTGCCAAACTTACTGATGGTTTCGATTGTTTGCATTCTTTTCCTTTATGCCATTTCAAAGCATCCTAAAGAGGTCCTCTTATCTTTATTCCACCCCTCTTCCCTTTCATCCATCCTCCTCTCTCCCTTTCTTTGCTAGAAGGGATTGCAAGGTGTAATAGTTATTTAGATTTTCCAGTCATCATGACATTAGATATTTACAGTCATTACCAAAGCAATTTCTTTTTCTTTTCTTTGTCTCTTTGGATCAAGACAAAATAAGAGCAACAACTATAATAGCTAGCTCGTAAGTGAAAAGGGCAAGATTTGAACCCAGGTCTACCTGATTTCAGGCCCTTTGCTCAAAGTTCCCTTCAAGAGTTTCTGGGGATCAAAACATTAATTTTACCTCAAAGCTGAATTCTATCACTCTGATTCCTCTATATAATATAGAATATATTAACATAATATATGATATTTAATACCATCTAGTATGCTATATGCATGTGTAATATATAATCTTGTATTTAATACGTAATGTATATTGCATTTAGATTAACTGCACAATCTTTTAATGCATTGGTGTGTTGGGGCTCAGGGCTACCCTCTGTTTTCAGAGGTTTTCAGTAATGAGTAGATAAGAGAGCAGTGAAATGGTTCCAAAGTAATTCACAAGCTTTTTAACAGTTACTTCCATTAATAAGTATTCCAATTGTTATTAGAATCATATATGATACCTGGTAAATAAATAATAAACAAGATTATTTATTTGTTCATGTAAAATTTCACTAAGCATCTCCCCTGGAAATTCTGATTCTGTAGTCTTGGTTGAAGCCCACATATTTTCAGATTATGTGTATTTTCACAGGTACACAAGTGAGTATCTTTTTATAAACAAATTTGGGACAAAGCTTCCTACATTGTCAGGAATAATTAGATATATCTGCTCCCTCTCACCCGAATACTGACCCAGCATAATTCAAAAAACATCTGGTAGTGGCAACACAGTGATGCAGGCATTTTTGAAAGAACAATTTTGGTCAGTCTTGCTCGTGGAGGAAATATCCTCCCACAGCCCAAGGGGTATCTACTGAGCAAATGTCAAGGCAATTGTAATTTGGACCCATTCAAACACTGTATAGCTTACTGCCCTGTCTCAAAACACCAATAAACTATGGAGTCCAAGTGCTGACTTCTTTTCTGAGCCACCCACTCTCCCAGCACAGCTGCTGCCTCTGTTATCTCCATGTGACCTCCAAGCAGGCTGCAGATAAAGGAGGGTTTCAGGGCAGCAGCAGTTCAGGGCTCTACCAGGTCTCCTGGCAACTAGCCAGAGCCGGGTCCCTACCTTCTGTTAAATTAATGTCAGTCTGTACAGCCCTTTCACTTCCAACATCTTGGCTAAATTCTCTGTACATCTGTAAACTTGTGCCTTATTCTTCATTGCAAAGTTATGAGATGCCTATTTTGGAAAATAAGAATAATTTAAGAAACAGTGAGGCTGAGATGAGGTGACAGATGAAAACAATTGGAGAGGCTATTATAACTACTCAAGTTTGCAGGAACTTTTTTATTACCTATAAAGAACTTTCTCAATTTAGACAACAGAAGCATGAGGTGTGCTTGATAAGTACTTTTCTTTCCAGAAATCTAAAAATAGTTTATGAATGGCTCAGCAAGCATTTGTAAGGGTGCTGTTAAATGCCACCAATCCTTCAGGAAAGGGAAAGGGTGGTAAGAGTAAAGAGGAGATTTTGTTTTATTTTTAGAAAAATACAATAAAATAGTAAAAAGGAAAAAAAAAAAAAAGAGGATTTCCAGGCACAGATTTATTCTTTTCCCATCAATCAAGCGATAAAGATCCCTTGAGTAACAAACAAAACAGTGTACTAGGGGCTGAGAGAAAGAATGAAGGATAGTAAATATAAAATATTAGTGGTACTACCCTATAAGGTTGTCATAAGAATTAAAAGAATTAATAAAAGTGAAAGAACTTAGAGCAGAGCTGGATATATAGAAGAAGCTCAATGAATATCTGTTGTTTTCATTTAATATTTTCCTATAAGAAGCTTAATGCATACACATGCAAAGAGGCCCAATAATCTCCCCTCCAATATCGGGAGCAGGTATTACATATTTTTAATTCCTCTTTGCTTCTTCAGCTAATAGCTCAGGAGGTGGTCAATAAACATAGCTAGAACTCAATTGAAGTTGGCATATATTAATTTCCAAGTCAATGACAGAGACAGTAAATGCTATGGAACAGTGGTTCTCAGACAGGGCTATATTACCCCTTACCCTCAAGGGGACATTTGACAATGTTTGGAAACATTTTTAGTTGTCACAATTGAGGAGGAGGATTGTTATGGGCTTTTAGTAGCAATAGGCCAGGGAGGATGTTAAACATCCTACAATGTGCAGGACAAACCCCCACCACAAAGAATGATCAGGCTCAAAATGCCAATAATGTCAAAGGTGAGAAATCCCCCTTTACACTTTTATTTATAGAGTTTTCTTTTAAGGGAGTGGGATTGGAGGCTTTACATTTCAAGGATCAGAGACACAAATTACAAACACAAGAGAAAATATGAAAGAAATAGAAGAGAAAAAAAAAAAGGTAACATCAAAAACAACAAGAAAGAAAGAAAAAGCCCCAGAAGTGGTGTTCAGGGAAGAGTGAAGAGATCACTTGGGTTTTTTTTCCTCCCATCTCTGCAATTACCCTGTTTGCATTTCTTGCTCTCACTACTCTTGTGGCCTGATTAAAGAATCTAGTCATGCAACTCTGACCCAGAAATCAGGCCCCACCCCTACCTCCATTTACCCCTGAAGAAATTGGTATTTCTCCCCCTGGTTTGTTGGTCTGTACACATACCATAGCTCCAGATTTCTTATAAACAGTTCCATTCCCACTTTGCTTAAAGTGAACAATTGAAAAATCCCTTTCTCTCTTTAAATTCCTGTTTCAATGGGCAAGGGAAGCATAAGTTTGTATTTCTCTGAGGTGTCCAAAACTGCCTATTATACCAATCATAATCAATCACTTGCAACTAAGTGCTTAATGGAAATGATTGCCTCAATCTTAAGGAATCTTCATCTTCAGCCATCAATACTAACATGAAGCAGCATAGTATTAGACACATATATCATCCCAAGTCATTAAGTAACCATCCATTTCTTCTCCAATCAACCATTTCTTCCATCATGTGTGTTTTCTCTATGCATATGGTGAAAATTGTGAGACTTTGTTCCCATTTTTGGGTTTCTTACATGTAAGTGTTTCATTCAAAAGGAAATTAAGTGTTTGAGTACATTTCTTCCATTACTAGGATCTTACTTTATTTTCTCACTGGAGTACCCATATTAAAGAACAAATACTTTAAAGATGCTCAGTGAAGACAGTGTTTGGGGAAAAAAGTCCTTTATGAATTCATAAAACTTAAGGAATGATGATTGGAGGGTAATTTCATAATTGCCATACTTCAATATTGTATTTATTTTGCCTGTTTGATTTTCTTTCCACTGGAAGATAAACAATGACATTATCTCTGCATCTTGTTATTTTAAATATTCTAGTAATTCTGTGTAAATCAGATAGAAAAAGGTAAATCCAAGAAACTGAAAGGATATGAAAAAATGTCTAGCAGCTGCCTGATTATAACAACCTCTAGGCAAAGAAGTTGGTCAGAAGTGCAATTCTTTTGTTTACTTTTAATTTCCTTCTGGCTCGTAAAAACTTAAGTGTTCATATAAGGGTTACATCAAAGCCGACATAATAAATAATTAGAGTGTTATCAAGGACTGTTTTGTTCTTCCAGCTGCTAAAACTGTTTTATTTATATAGTATTGTGAAGTGACTCAAAAACAGCTGCTAATTTATGTGAGCCATTCCATGATTTGATTTGAAATGCTTTCCTCTAGTGTATCCAATAGCATTTTAGGAACAATGACAGACTCATGACCAAACAGTTTTTGGACTTCCTTGTATCTCAGAAGGAAAATAGCTTTGACTGGTGTTGTGAATGGAAAAGAAAAATATATACATATATATATATTTATTTATAAATATATATATATTTTTTCTTTTGGGAGGTACCGGGGACTGAACCCAGGACCTCATACATGGGAAGTAGACACTCAGCCACATAGTTATATCCACTTCCCAGAAATATATTCTTTAAAGGTGAAATGTTAAGTGTAAATTGTGTGCTTTCAGAATGAGCTTGTAAATGGTATGACTGTGAGATGTATGCACACCTCAAACACCTAGAGGAACTTCCCAGAAATGCATCCTACTGAGAAGCAAACAATTCACGTGCTAATTTAATTTACCTCACCTCTTGAGTCAGCCATCCTTTGGCACTGCATAACAACAGAAATAGCAAGATTCTCATTTAAGTTCTCCTAGGTACAAGTAAGCATAAGCTGGGCATAGCAAAAAGAGGAAGAAAAAAAAATTGCTTTGGAGAGGAAGCGAACGGGCATGGGAAGTAAGGGGACCCTTAAAGATTTCCTGGTTCTTTGTCTGGCACAGAGAATAGAAGTTGACACCAAGGTGGATCAATCAATGGAAAGAGCTTTATTAAGCCAGTGGAGGCCAGGGAGTAAGTCCACACTTGCCTCACCATACAATGGGAGTAGCAGCATTATGCTGGCTTGTGCTAGGGAGGGGTGCTGTGGTTTGGGAGGAAAGATGGACAGGTAGGGGGCTTTTGCAGGTGGGTTCTTAACTGTGCATGCTCTATGCTCTAACATGTTCTAACATACTTGGTCATACATCACATGTACAGAAAATGGCATCTAAATCCCACCTAGAGGAGGGGAGTTTACTATTATAATGAGTTACTTTAGCTAAGGTCACTTAACTATGGTACTGAGTTTGTGCTAAAAGCTAGAGTCCCAGTTTGCTGTTGACTAAGTTCTGCGGTCAGCTACTGACCACAGCTACAAGCCGTACTCTACCATGATCTGCTGTGTCTTAAGTGGGTCAAGACGAGGGAGAACAGGATATAGGTGGGCTGTGGGTGAGGGACTGGATTATGTGGGTAGGGCCTGGCACTGCTTCCTATGCAAGACCCATCCTTACAAAGGAATTGTCAGGGCTTTCTTAGAGGAAGGGTGGGAGCCCATCCAAAGGGAGACAAAGAAGAATTAAATGAAGATGAAGAGAGGAAATGAAAGAATAATACCCCAAACTACTTCATTTATTTTCTACTCATTGTGGCAAATCCCTTTTAATTGTCATAATTATAAAATTGATCAGTGAGTTTCTCAGAATTCCCTAACCCACTTCTCCATCACCACAGCCACAAACAAGTGGAAATTCTTCCTCGTTTTCCTCAGAGAAAGGCACATACACTGGGGGATAATTTCAGTGGTTGGTCACAGCTAAAACGTGCTAGTGTGGCATCTCAGGATAGAAATGGGTTGTTTGTTTATATATTGACACCCCAACTCAAACTCATTATGTATTTAATCATGGGAAATCGAAGCCAACATTCCCATAGTCTGATTATTTTTGAAGCAGTTATTCCCAACGTTTATTATTGAGACCATTTGGGAAATTACAGCTTTAACCACATCAATAGCTTCTTGCCAACAATGTATTTCTTCAAACTTTTTCAAAATATCTTAACTTTGGAAGATAAAGAACACAGGATATGTAAACTGTTAATTTCACCTCTGTTAGAAAATTGTATTGGGAACATTATATAATGTAACCTTAAAAGGATGAGTCTGAAAGAAATAAATTAGCCATGATTATTTCAGTTCACAATTTAAGATTAAATTTGTGTTTGACTTTCACATTTAGTTTTTAAGTATTTTTTTACATGTAATCCATGTTTCTTTAAGATAAGTAGGTAAATGTTAATAAAGAAAGGGAAATCTATGTGTATGAGGGAGGTATATGGGAATTCTGTATTTTCTGCCATGATCTTTCTGTAACCTACAGCTTCTCTAATTAAAATAAATAAGTAAATAATGTAAAATCTTGGAACCATGTGTTGGGTGATTTTGAAGGAGAAATTCATCCCACGATTTCACAAATTCCCCGTGCTTGCTTTACCTTACCCGTTTTGGACTCCTCTGTTTGGGAAAAAGAGAAAGTAAGTGACATTTGCCAATGGGAAACAAAGAAGTATAACAAAATGCAATTCAAGATCTCTTTTTCATGCCTTCTAGACATATCAGCAGAGTTTATTATGATATATCTCTAGAAAGGAGGAGTATATCCATATGTGGCCAGATAAGACCTTGGTTAGCTCTTCAGACAGACTTTTGTGACTTACTTTTTTTTTTTATTTGGAAAGTTGTAAGTTTACAAAACAGCCATGCATACCACACAAGATTCCAATACATTGCTGACCACCAACACCTTACATTGTTGTGACATATTTGTTACAATCGATGAAAGAATATTGTCATAATATTACTGCTAACTATAGTGCATAGCTTATATTTGGTGTATTTTCCCCACAAACCACTCTATTGTTAACACCATGTATTAGTATCGTATATTTGTTATACTCTGTGAGAGAACATTCTCATATTTATACTGTTAACCACAGTCCATCATTCACCACGGGGTTCACTGTGTTACACAGTGCCCTGCCTTATAGAATGAATCCAAAATGCACCCTCAGTGGCTCTAGTTTCATCACGGAGTTGTGCTGTCATCAGCTTAGTCCATTTCAGAACATTTTAATTACTCCAAAAGGAAAAATCCCATTCCCCTTTATTATCCCTCATTATTATGCTTATTATCCCTCATTATTGACTCTTAGCATTGATATAGTACCTTCTTTTCCAGTACTTAAAAATATTACAATATTACTGTTAACTATAGTCTACACATTAAATTAGTTGTATTTTCCATGTTTCTCCATATTCTTAACACCTTATAATAGAGAAATATTCTTGTGTTTGTGCTATCAGCCACAATCATCATCCATAACCAAAATCACCATGTTATACAGTCTTTAGGTTATCCTCTAGCTTTCTTTCAATTGACTTTAACCTCCCTAGACTACCCATTATACTGACTATAATGTTTTACCAACAACTCTATTTTCCCACACTTATAATCTACCTTGTTAAACATCCTACATACATTCAGCATCAGCTCCCCTTCTCAACTCACATTTTATCTCCTAGTAACCTATACTCTAGAGTTTAGCTCCATGAATTTATTCATCATATTTGGTGCAAATTAATGAAACCATACAAAATTTGTCCTTTTGTCTGGCTTATTTCACTCAACATAATGTCCTCAAGGTTCATCTACGTTATAATATGCATCCTGATTTCATATCTTCTTACAGCTGAATAGTATTCCATTAGATGAATATACCACATTTTGTTATCCATTCATCAGCTGATGGGTTGTTTCCATCTTTTAGCGATTTTGAATAATGCCACTGAGAACACTGATGTGCAAATGTCTGTTCCTGTCCTGTCCTTTCTCTCACTTCTTCTCAATAGAGTCCTAGCAGCGGGATTGCCAGATCATATGGCAGTTCTATATTTAGCTTCCTGAGGAACTGCCAAACTGTCCTCCATAGAGGCTGTGCCATTCTACATTCCCATCAACAGTGAAGGAAGGTTCTGATTCTACCACATCCTCTCCAGCACTTATAGTTTCTGGGTTTTTTTGTTTTATTTTGTGTGTGTGTGTGTTTTAATAATGGCTGTTCTCTAAGGTGTGAAAAGATATCTCATTGTAATTTTGATCTGCATTTCCCTAATAGCTAATGATGATGAGAATCTTTTCATGTGACCTTTGGCCATTTGTATCTCTTCTTGAAAATTTTTCTGTTAAAGTCTTTTGCCCATTTTTTAATTGGGTTGCTTGTCTTTTTATCATTGACTTGTATGATCTCTTTTTATAACATGGAGATCTAGCCCTTATCAAATATGTGGTTTCTGAAAATTTTCTCCCATTGAGTAGGCTGCCTTTTCACCACCTTATCAAAGTCATATAAAGCACAAAAGTATTTAATTTTGAGTAGGTCTTATTTATCTATTTTTTCTTTTGTGTCTTATGCTTTGAGTGTAAGGTAAGAAGCTTGCACCTACCACAAGCTCTTGAAGATGCTTCCCTACATTTTCTTCTAGGAGTTTTATGGTTCTAGCTTTTATATTTAGGTTCTTGATCAATTTTGAGTCAATTTTGATATAAGGTGTGAGATAGGGGTCTTCTTTCTTTCTTTTAGCTATGGATATTATTTAACTATGTATGATCTTTCTTCTTCAAATTATTAATGTAGTTTATTAAACTAATTGATTTTCTGGTGTTGAACCACCCTTGCAGACCTGGGATAAAACCCACATGATTGTGGTGTATAATTCCTTTAATGTGCTTTTGGATTTGGTTGCAAGTATTTTATTGAGGATTTTGCATCAATATTCTTTAGAAAAATTAGTCTATAATTTTCTTTTTTTCATGGTATAATCCCTGTCTTTGGTATTAGGAAGATGATGGCTTAATAGAATAAGTTTGGTAGCATTCCTTCCTGTTCAATTTTTTTGGAAGTTCTTGAGCAAGATTGGTATTAGACCATCTTTAAATGATTTGTAGAATCCACCTGTGATGCCATCTGGCCCTGGGCTTTTCATCTATGGGAAGTTTTTGATGGCTGTCTCAATCTTTTCATTTGTGACTGGTTCGTTGAGGTCTTCTCTTTCTTCTTAGGGTCAGTGTAGATTGTTCGTGTGTTTCTAGGAATTTGTCCATTTTGTCAACGCTTTCTATTTTGTTGGCATACAGATCATAGTATTTTTTATGATTTCCCTTATTTCCATGGGGTCAATGATGATACCCTCCCCCCATTTCTGATTTTATTTATTTACATATTCTTGCTTTTTTTCTTTTTCAGTATAGCTAAGGGTTTGGCAATTTTGTTGATCTTATCAAAAAACCAACTTTTGGCTTTGTTGTTTCTCTCTATTGTTTTTTCGTTATCAATTTCATTTGTTTCTTCTCTGATCTTTACTATTTCTTTCCTTCATCATGATTTGGGATTAGTTTGCTGTTCCTTTTCTAGTTTCTCCAGGTGTGCAGTTGGTCTTTGATTTTAAGTCTTCCTTTTTTAAATGTAAGCTTTGAGAGCTATAAATTTCCCTCTCAGTACTGCCTTTTCTGTATCCCATAGGTTTTGATATGTTGTGTTCTTGTATTCATTCGTCTTGAAATATTTACTATTTTTCTCTTGCAATTTCTTCTTTGACCCACTGATTATTTAAGTGTGTGTTTAATCTCTATATATTTGTGAATTTTCCCTTTTTCTGTCCATTATTGACTTCCAGCTTTATTCTGTTATGATCAGAGAAAGTATTTTGTATAATTTCAATCTTTTTAAATTTACTGAGACCTCTTTTGTGACCCAACATATGGTCTATCTTGGAGAAGCCTCCATGAGCACTTGAGAAGAATGTATATCCTGCTGTTTTGGGGTGTCATGTTCTATAAATGTTTATTAGGCTTAATGCATATCATATTATTAAAGTTCTCTGTTTATTTGTCATCAGTCCAGATGTTCTATTCAATGCTGAGAGTGGTGTATTGAAAGTCTCTAACTATGATTGTAGAGATGTCTATATCTCCCTTCAGTTTTGCCTGTATGTGCCTCATTTATCTTGGGGTACCAGGTTAGGTGCATAAATATTTTTATAGTTATTTCTTCTTGGTGAATTGCCATTTTTATTAATATATCATGATCTTATTCATCTCTCATGACAGTTTTGTATTTAAATCTATTTTGTCCATTATTCATATCACTACTCCAGATCATTTTTGGTTACTATTTGTGTGGAATATTTTATTCCAATCTTTCACTTTTAAATAGATTGTGTCCTTATATTTAAGGTGAGCCTCTTGTTTACAACCTATAGATGGCTCATATTTTTTTTTATCCATTCTGTCAATCTATGTCTTTTGATTGGGGAGTTCAATCCATTAACATTCCATGTTATTACTGTAAAGGCAATACTTACTTTGTACATTTAATCCTTTGGCTTTCTGATGTCCTATCTCACTATTGGCTGGCTTTTTACCCTGTAAGTTACTAGTAAGCTTCATTTCTACACTCTTCTCCAAGTATCTCATCCTTGTCTTTTCCTTTCAGGCTGTACCACTTCCTTTATTATCTCTTGTAATTCCGATTTTTTGGTAACATACTTTCTGTTTTTGTTTTCTGTGGAGACTTTAAGTTCACCCTCATTGTTGAAATTTAGTTTTGCTGAATAAAGAAATCTTGGCCAGCAGTTTTTCTCTTTCAGTGCCTTCAATACATCATACCATTGCCTTGTCATCTAAATGGCATAAGAATATGAGAGATTTGCACTTAGTCTTATTGAGCTTCCCTTCTAATGTGATGCACTGCTTTTCTCTTGCTGCTTTCAGAATCCTATCTTTATCTCTGGTATTTGTCATTCTGTATAGTAGGTGTTTTGGAGTAGGTCTATTTGGATTTATTTTGTTTGGGGTGTGTTTTCCTTCTGGGATATTGATATTATGTCTTTCATAAGGGTTGGGAATTTTTAAGTCATTATTTCCTCAAATATACTTTCTGCTCCTATAACACATCTGTTTGTGTATTTCATATTGTCATTCAATTCCCCGAAACCCTGTTCAATATTTTTTTCCATTTTTTTCTGTCTGTTCTCTTCTCTTTTCAAGTATAGATATTCTGTACTCAATTCAATTATTCACTCTTATGCCATTTCAGATCTGCTCTTATATGCCTCTAATATATTTTTAATATTAGCCGTTGTGCCTTTCATTCCCATAAGCCCTTTTACTTTTATCTGGAGGCTTTCTTCCTTATGCTCACCCATTTTTTTTTTATTGTGGGTAAAAATCAAAGTTTTCACAATACATACCAACATTTGCAAAATGATATATACATTATATGCATATATGTGCATTTGCTTACAAAAATGTTATTTATATATATATATATATATAAATATATTTTAATAGGTGCTTAGATTACCCAAAATATTACACGGAACCCACTGGGATTCCCATGTTGCCCACCTCCCACACCTCCCACCACTTCCCACACAAACATCTCCCACAAGTGTGGCCCACCACCCTCAATGGACTTACACATCCTGGGGCCTTGCCACCAACCATAGACCACAGTTCACACCGTAGACCACACTCTTTCCCACACAGTTCTGAGTGGTGTGTGCTGATTTAAAATGGCCTACATCCGTTGCCACAACGGTACTCAGGACAACCTCCAACTCCCAAAGAAGCCCCTGTATTTCAACTTCTCGTCCCCTCCCTACCCCAAAAGTGTCAAGTGGCCACTGGCTCCACCTCATTGTTATAATTTCTTCCATTGCTAGAATCACCATATATGAACAACAGAATACCATCAAGTCCACTCTAGTCCATAGTTCTTCCCCTAATCCTGAGGGGACTGGGATGGTGATGTCCACTCCACCTCCAAGTGAGGGAGGGCTTATATCCCATGGATATTGTGTGTGGGATGATCCTGCCTGCAGATGCAGGCCCTCTCCATTCCCTGGGATGGCCATTGCCCATCGTTGTCTCCTCACCAGGTGACTTGGATGAGTCCATTGAGCTGTAGGGTAGGAGTTGAAGCACCACCGAGATTCCACGCACACCTGGCACATAAGTAGGCCAGAGGCTCCAGTCTCTGAAAGTATACCTAAAAACTTCAGAATCACATATAGGTTTGAATAGAAGGGACTGATGAACCATGTGCAGGGAGGACTTATTTGAGTCCAATTCTGTCACTCTCAGGAGCACAGATTCCAAAATAGAGCCCACTGATAAGGCATTGGTCTCTGGGTCTATCCCCACTTATATAGGACCTGGGTGTCTCCAGAGCTCTCAGAAGCACCTCTGTGTGGGGTGATAAGCACTTAGATGTTCTATGAGCTCCGAATGAGGTGTGCGTAAGAGTTACCTCTGGGATAACGTCCCAATTCTCTTTGAAGTCTCTTAGCCACTTCATATCATTTGACTTTACCTTTTCCCCCTTTAATTCAAGTTCTTTTTCCAGTTGTGTTGCCAGTTGGCACTTGGTATTAATCCCTTGTTGCCAGGGAGGCTCATCCCCTGGAGTCATGTCCCACGTTGGGGGGAAGGTAATGCAATAATATGCTGAGTTTGGCTTAGAGAGAGGCCACATTTGAGCAACAAGGAGGTCCTCAGGTGGCAACCCTTAGGCACCCCACAACTGCAGGCTAAGTCTCAGTTACAAGAGCAAAGACTCACAAGGGTAGTCATCAATAAAAAGAACACATCAGTGGGTCATCCTCTTTTGACAGATACTGTCCCTGCACTCAGAGGACTATTGCTGCTCCCTTGGAGACTGTGGCAGAGCTCTCCAGGCTAGGAATTCAGATTCTCTCATTTATTGTGTTATTGTCCACCCATCGTGACCATGCCCCATCTTTTGATCTTTTGAACGGTTTTGTATATCTTTCATGTATATTCGGATGAACTAATTCCCATGAAACCCCCCTCCCAGACACCCTCCACCAATAATACCCTGCAGTACCCATTGTAACCCTTCTGTGATCCAAATCCTCCATGAACATGTAGTCCATAAAATAATCAAATACACTTACTAGGAAAAAGAAACAAGTATGATAAGCTTACGTGCAAGAGACAAACATAAGGAAAATCAGGGAAAAAAAAAAAAGAGAAGAGAAGGAAAAAAAACAAATAATTAAACAAAAAACAAAACAAAATAAAATATAATTAGTGGATTGGGACATTCAAAAAATGGGCAAAAAAGCAAAGGAAATGCCTTTAAAAATATATATATATATATAAATATATATTTATATATATATTCATTTTATTTCCTTTCTCTTTTCTTTTCTATCCTTCCTTTTATCACTGTGTTATCAGATGTCTGGTGTGCCGTGACACCTTCCCCCTCTCAATCCCCATTGTCTCCAAATTTTTCATTTAATTTTCAAAGACGTTTTAGGTCACAGCAAAGTCACACATGAAATGTCGGAGACTCCCAGATACCAAACCACCCCCCCTTCCCCACCCCATATTAACCTCCCCTTCTTTTTTGGATGTTAGCATTGTTATAACTGTTATACAGATAGCAAAATATAACAACTAAACATTGTCAATGATTTACAGTATAGTTTACAATTTACATGATACAGTTTAATAATTTTGATGATATTTACCATGTCCTGTGTCTATTACTGTAAGGTAATGAAAAACCTTCCCCATGACCACCAAACACCTCATTAGATCTTGACTGTCCCCTTCCCCCCAGCCCCCTACGGCCCATGATACCACCCTCTCCCGACCCATGGAATGTCAAGATTCACAGTTACATGCCCTGGGGATTGGAACCTGCCCTTCCTAATCCACCTACCCACCAGTGCTGTACCACCAAAGCCAGGAACACCACCACTCATCTGCCCCATCCTCCAACATGCAACCACACTCTATCCTTTTACCATAGGTTATGTCCATATGGGTGATGGCTCAAAGTCTGCTCTTCTCTTACTCTCCTTTGTTAACCTATCTTTCAGACAATGGGTCTCAGAGACTGCTCACTTTCCTCAGTTCAGATCAGTGAGGTCATATACTGTTCATCCTTCAGTGCCTGGCTTGCTTCACTCAGCATAAGGTCTTCAAGATTCATCCACGTTATTCCATGTGTTAGCACTTTGTTCCTTCTTACAGTTGAGTAATATTCCATTGTATGTATGTACCACATTTTGCTTATCCATTCTTATGTGGATGGGCACCAGGGCTGATTCCAACTTTTGACAATGGTGAACAATGCCACTATGAACATTGGTGTGCATATATCTGTTTCTGTCTTTGCTTTCAGTTCTTCTGGGTATATACCCAGCAGTGGAATTGCTGGATCATATGGAAGATCTATTGTTAGTTTTCTGAGGAACCGCCAAACTGTCCTCCACAGTGGCTGGACCATACCGCAGTACCACCAGCAGTGGATGAGGGTTCCTATTCCTCCACATCCTCTCCAACATTTAGTGTCTCCTGTTTTTTTAATAGCTGCCATTCTGATGGGTGTAAGATGGTATCTCATTGTAGTTTTGATTTGCATTTCCCTGAAAGCAAGCGATGTTGAGCATTTTTTCATGTGCTTTTTAGCCATTTGTATTTCTTCCTTGGAGAAGTGTCTTTTCAGGTCACTTGCCCATTTTTTAAATGGGTTGTTTGTCCTTTTATTTACAAGGTGTAGGATTTCTTTATATATGCAGGATATTAGGCTCCTATCAAATATATGGTTGTCGAATATTTTTTCCCATTGGGTAGGCTGCCTTTTTATTTTCTTAATAACATCCTTTGAGGTACAGAAGTTTTTAATTTTGATGAGATCCCATTTATCTATTTTTTCTCTTGCTGCTGGTGCTTTGGCTGTGAAGTTCATGAAACCATTTCCTATTATAAGGTCCTGTAGATGCTTCCCTACATTATCTTCCAAGGTCTTTATGGTTTTGGCTCTTATATTTAGATCTTTGATCCATCTTGAGTTGATTTTTGTATAAGGTGTGAGATGGTATTCTTCTCTCATTCTTTTGGATATGGATATGCAGTTCTCCAAGCACCACTTATTAAAGAGGCCATTCTCTCCCAACTGAGTGGGCTTCGTGGCCTTGTCAAATATCAGATGACTTTATATGTGAGGATCTATATCAGAACTCTCAATTCGGTTCCGTTGGTCAGTAGGTCTATCCTTGTGCCAATACCACGTAGTTTTGACCACTGTAGCTTTGTAGTATGTTTTAAAGTCAGGTAGTGTGATACCTCCAACTTCATTTTTCTTTTTCAATATATCTTTGGCAATTTGGGACCTCTTGCCTCTCCAAATATATTTTGTGGTTAGTTTTGCCAGTTCCTTAAAAAATATAGTGTTGACTTTTATTGGGATTGCATTAAATCTGTAGATTAGTTTGGGTAGGATAGACATCTTGATGATGTTTAGTCTTCCTATCCATGAACAGGGAATCTTTTTCCATTTATTTAAGTCTTCTTTGATTTCCTTTAACAGTGTTGTGTAGTTTTCTGTATATAAGTCCTTTACATCTTTAGTTAAATTTATTCCTAGGTATTTGATTCTTTTGTTTACTATTGTAAATGGTATTTTTTTCCTGATTTCCTCCTCAGTTTGCTCGTTATTGGTATACAGAAATGCTACTGATTTTTGAGCGTTGATCTTATAGCCTGCAACATTACTGAACTCCTTTATAAGTTCTAGAAGCCTTGTTGTAGATTTCTCAGGGCTGTCTATGTGGAGGATCATGTCATCTGCAAATAATGAAATTTTTACTTCTTCTTTTCCAATCTGGATGCATTTTATGTCCTTTTCTTGTCTAAGTGCTCGTGCAAGTACTCCTAAGACAATGTTAAATAGGAGTGGTGATAGTGGGCATACTTGTATTGTTCCTGATCTCAGAGGGAAGGCTTTTAGGATTTCACCATTGAAAATGATGTTAGCTTTCATTTTTCATATATACCCTTTATCATTTTCAGAAAGTTTCCATCTATTCCTATCTTTTGTAGTGTTTTTATGAGGAAAGAGTGCTGTATTTTGTCGAATGCTTTTTCTGCATCTAATGAGATGATCATGTGATTTTTTTCTTTCAATCTGTTTATGTGGTATATTACATTGATTGATTTTCTTATATTGAACCATCCTTGCACACACGGGATGAAACCCACTTGGCCATTGTGTATAATCCTTTGGATATGTTGTTGAATGCGATTAGCAAGTATTTGTTGAGGACTTTAGCATCCAGGTTCATTAGAGAAATTGGTCTGTAATTTTCCTTTCTTGTGGTATCTTTATTTGGTTTTGGCATTAGGGTAATGTTGGCATCATAGAATGAGTTAGGTAGTATTCCTTCTACTTCTATTTTTTGGAAGAGCTTAAGTAGAATTGGTGTTAGCTCTTTCCGGAATGTTTGGTAGAATTCAGCTGTGAAGCCATCTGGTCCTGGACTCTTCTTAGTTGGGAGGTTTTTGATGACTGAGTCTATCTCTTTACTTGTAATTGGACTGTTGAGTTCATCTATTTCTTCTTTCATCAATGTTGGCTGTTTGTGGGTTTCTAGAAACTTTTCCATTTCCTCTAAGTTGTCATTCTTGTTGGCATATAATTTTTCAAAGTATCCTCTTATGAGACTCTTTATTTCTGTGGGGTCAGTAGTGATATCCCCTTGCTCATTCCTTATTTTATGTATTTGCATCTGTTCTCTCTTTTTCTTTGTTAGTCTGGCTAAGGGTTTGTCAATTTTGTTGATATTCTCGAAGAACCAACTTTTGGTTTTGTTTATTGTTTCCAGTGCTTTCTTATTCTCTATTTCATTTAGTTCTGCTCTAATCTTTGTTATTTCCTTTTTTCTACTTCCTTTAGGTTTAGTTTGTTGTTGTTTTTCCAATTCCTCCAAGTGTGCAGTTAGGTCTTCAATTTTAGCTCTTTCTTCTTTTTTTATATATGAATTTATGGCTATGAACTTCCCTCTCAGGACTGCTTTCGCTGCATCCCATAAGTTTTGATATGTTGTGTTGTCGTTTGCATTAATTTCAAGGTAGTGACTGATTTCGTTTGAAATTTCCTCTTTGACCCACTGTTTGTCTAAGAATGTATTGTTTAACTTCCATATTCTTGTGTCTAACCTGTTTCTCTGGCCCTTAGTGATTTCCAACTTCATTCCATTGTGGTCAGAGAAATTACTTTGTAAAATCTCAATCTTTCTGAATTCATTGAGTGTTGTTCTGTGGCCTAGCATGTGGTCTATTTTGGAGTATGTTCCATGTGCACTCAAGAAGAATGTAAATCCCGCTGTATTTGGGTGTAGTGTTCTGTATATGTCTATTAAGTCCAGGTCTTCTAATGTATTGTTGAGTGCCTTAGTTTCTTTCTTGATATTCTGCCCAGATATTCTGTCTAATGATGATAGTGGTGTGTTGAGGTCCCCTGCTATAATTGTAGAGGCATTTATTTCTCCTTTTAGTTTTACCAGAGTTTGCCGCACGTATTTTGAGGCACCTTGATTAGGTGCATAAATGTTGATGATTGTTCTCTCTTCTTGAGAGATTACTCCTTTTACTAAAATGTAGTGTCCATCTTTGTCTCTTACAATAGTTTTTCATTTAAAGTCTATTTTGTCTGATATTGGAATAGCTACTCCTGTCCTTTTTTGGCTATTGTAAGCTTATAAAATGGTTTTCCAGCCATTCACTTTCAGCCTCATTGAATCCCTGGGCCGGAGGTGGGTTTCTTGTAGACAGCATATAGATGGATCATATTTTCTTATCCATTCTGCCAATCTGTGTCTTTTGATTGGTGAATTTAATCCATTAACATTCAGTGTTATTACTCGTAACGAATTTCTTACTTCAGCCATTTTTTCTTTGGGTTAATGTGTGTCATATGTTGTTTTGTTTCTCTTTTTGTCTTTTCAGTTGTTTTTAAACTCTCCTCCAACTCTCTCTTACTTGTTTTTTCCTTTCAACTTGTAGAGCTTCCTTTAGTATTTCTTGAAGTGCCGGTTTCTTCTTGACATACTCTCTTAATTTCTGTTTATCTGTGAATATTTTGAACTCTCCATAATTTTTGAATGCCAATTTTGCTGGATAGAGAATTCGTGGCTGGAAGTTTTTTTCTTTTAGTGTTTTGACTATGTCATACCACTGTCTTCTTGCCTCCATGGTTTCAGCTGAGAAATCAGCACTTAATCTTATTGTGCTTCCCTTGTATGTGATGGTTCTCTTTTCTCTTGCTGCCTTGAGTATTTTCTCTTTGTCTTGAGAGTTGGACATTTTGACAATTATATGTTTTGGAGTTGGCCTGTTGGCATTTATACTATTTGGGGTGTGCTGTGCTTCCTGGATCTGCACATCCATCTCTCTCAATAGAGTTGGGAACTTTTCAGCCATTATTTCCGTCAACACTCTTTCTGTTCCCTTTCCCTTCTCTTCTCCTTCTGGGATGCCCATAATGCATATGTTTGTGCATTTTGTATTACCGGTTAATTCTCTGAGTCCATGCTAGATTTTTTCTATCTTTTTGTGTATCTGTTCTACAATCTCTTTGATTTCGGCTGTATTGTCTTCCATATCACTAATTCTTTCCTCTGCCTGTTCAAATCTGCTGCCATGTGAGTCCAGCGTCTTTTTCATTTCTTGGCTTGTGCCATTGTTCACCATCATATCCATTACCTTTTTAGGCATGTTTGTTATTTCTTCAGTATGTTCTCCCAGTGTCTTCTTTATATCCTTAATCTCTTCCTTCAGTTCTTTAAGTTGGTCCATGATATTTGTTTGGATAGCTTTGATTAGTTGTTCAATGTTCTGCATTGCTTCCTGGTCTTTATTTTGTGCATTGAACTGGTCCATGTTTTCCAGTTTCTCAGAGTCATTTTTATTTTTTGGGGCCCTCCGGTCATCATATTATCTTGATGGGTTTGTTCAGTTGGTTAGCTTTTCTCTATGCTCTAGAATTTTATTTAGCTGTTGGTTCTGCATGTGAGTTAAGTTTTCTCTTTGGCAGTTTTTCTTCTTATTTTATTTCCTTGCTTCTTTGTATGTTCCCTTGAAGGCAAAAGGTTAAGGCCGGAGGAATCAAAAGATGTAAGGAAGGCAGAAGGATAATAGTAATATTGATAAAAGTTAGAAGAGGGGCAAAATGAGACTTAATGAGATGAATATTTAACTTGTGTAGGCAGTGTAGAGTACTAAGAAAAAATATGGAGTTCCTACAATGGATTGGAAAAACAAATGGAGGTATATATATATATATAGTGATTTAGAAGGCTAGAATTATGAGGAGGGAGAGAAATAATAAAGAAAGGTCTGAAAAAAAAAGTTAATACTAATAAAAAACAGAAGAAGAAAACAAAATAGATGGAATAGAAATTGACACCCTTAAGTTGTGGGCCTATGAAAAATTGTTGTCTCTAAGAGCCACAACAGAAAACAGAAGGCAGAAAGATGCAGGAACGATAAGCGATAGTTTGTAATACAGAATCAATATATACAGCGAGTGGGAAATTACTGAAAAAGAAGCCCAGCAAAGAAGCGACAAGTTGGCAGCACCTAATTAAAAAAAAAAAAAAAAAGAAGAAGAAAAAAGAAAGGGGTGAGGAAAGAGGAAAGACATGCAAGAGACCAGAAAGAAACAGAGAGAAACCAAAGATCCACACAGACAAGCAGTCAAACAGAGCTAAGGAGGGTCAATGATTCCCCTAGGGTCCACGTGGATCCTTCCTGCTTACTTGTATTTATCAGTCAATTTCCCCACAGGGTTCTATATGCAGGTCCTGAAGCAGCTTTTAGTTATTAAACTAAATTAAAAAGAATTTATTTTTCATTTATTGAAGTGACCTTCTCACTTTTTTTTTTTTAATTTTTATATTTTAAGCGAAATGCAGGACCCAAAATAATTCCTCCTCTAGACCAACCCCCTTACGGAAGGGACCCTAGCTGGGCCCGTGGGAATTAATCAAGCACGTCCCACTTTCTGGACTCCCCAGGTTAGCTGTAGCTCTGATGTTAGTCAGTGAGGAGTGCTAAAGACAGCCGATTCTGCCCCTTCTGGAGCTGAGCTCGAGTGTCACTGGGCTGCTAAGTAAATCAGTTTGAGTGCAGATTCGCGTCTTTTCTCATCCTGATGCTGCTTCAGGTCAGCTTATCTGCTCCCCAAAGCTATGGGGCGGTGCAGGCAGCCAGATCGATGTCTAAAAATAAAAAATACCCTTCCCTGTCCTCCAACAGAACCCTCCCTCTTTTGGGAAGTGTCCCTTCTTCCTGGCTCCGCAGCGGCCCGGGTCTTATCCCTGGGTCACTAGGGATATCAGCTCCGTTCCCCGACCAGAATCCCCCCTCCGGTTCACCGGGTGCTGATTACCTCGGTTGTTCTGTTCACACAAGGTCCAGGGGGTGCCAGGCAGCCAGTTCCCCAGAAAATAAAACTTTTTCACCCTGCTCACGGCTCCAAATGGCCGTTTTATTTTATTTTATTTTTCCTCCCTAACCGCGGGGCTCAGCCATCTGTGCCAACCACCACCGGCAGCCTTAAAACTCACGAATCTCTACCGTTCCGTCCACACCGTTGATCCGCGCAGATAGATGTCCCAACCTTCTCACTCCACACATGCACAGCACAGACCCCTGGGCAGGACCCCGCCCACAATCCGCCTTGCTCTGGGAGTTGCAGTGTGTGCCCTCCTACACTAACGCCATCTTGGCCCTGCCCTCTATGCTCACCCATTTTTGTATTGATACCCTTTATCTGTTTAGCCATATTTTCCTTCAACTTCTCAAATTTATTTAGGAGATTTGTGTGATTATCATTGATTAGTTCTCTTAAATCCTGTGTGTCTTCAGGATTTTTGGTTTGTTCCTTTGCCTGGGCCATCTCTTCCTGTTTCTTAGTACAGCTCATAATTGTTTGCTGATGTCTAAGCATTTGATTATGTTGGTACATTTACTTTGACAATCAATTTCTCTCTCTTGCCTAATGGTTTTGTTTCATGGATTTTTGTTCCTACTTATTCTAAATCTTTAAAATTTCCCAGCTTAAGTTATCAAAATAGGACCAGTGACCCACTACTGGTACACAGATCTGATCCAAAGGATCTGGGACATGAAAGACTCCAAAAAGTGTTTTTTTCTTTCTGCAGTTTCCAAGCCTACCAGCAGATGGCTCTCTTTGGCAAATATTTCCATGAACATGTCTCTTTCAACCTCCACTTGCCCATGATTCTGGTCTGGCCAGAGCCAATATTCAAAGCAACCTCTGCTGTCCAAACTCACTGAAGAGAAACCACTCTCTGCCTTCCACCACATCCTCCCTTTTCCCAGTGAAGAAGATATCTGTTCTCCTCAGTTGACTATAATTAGTCATGGGTTTTTCCCAGGCTGTTCACATTGAAGGTGGGGGATGGGTGCCATTCCTGGCCATCAAGGCTAGTAATTCATGGTTAACATTTTGGGTTCTTCACTTCTCTGTCCCTTCTGGATGATGTGCAGCACTCTCCTGGTCTGCAGATCACCAAAGCAGCTCCCTTGGATGGCTTTTTTGCCTTTCCTCTTTTGTTTTCGTAAGATAGTTAAGTCCTGCCTACCTATTCTGTCGCCATCTTCTTGGATGTCTTTGGTGACTCTTTTTTAAAACCTTAGCTTTATAAGAAATGCCTTTGGAATATTTTCAGTTAAAGACTTCAGATATGCTGTTGAACTAGGGACTACTCAATTCAATAAAACATAGTAAACACTTATTGTGTGGTAGACCTGTGATGGGCATTAAGAAAAACACAGAGATGACTAAAAGTCAGACTCTGCCAACAGGAATATACAATTAGAAGCCAGAAAAAGTCAAGTACAAAATAACTATAATCACTTAATAAAAAGGAAGAATGTGGCAAATGCTCTGAATGTACTGAGTCTGCTGATGGCGTCTGTAGAATGTGTTTAAATGCATTATATGGATCAAGGCATTTTGTTCAAGAAATTATTCTAAATGTTTTCATTTTATATTCACAGTAATCATGATTTTTAGGTCCCCAGCATGTGCAAAGAAAACACAAAGTGTTTTAGATACTATCTCATTAGTTATTAACAACAAACAAAAAAGAAAAATTGTTAATCCCAATAGATATATGCGTAAATGAAGGCTCAGAGGAGTGAATTACCTTGTCAAAACTGGCAAGTGAAATAACTGAGATTAAAACTGAGTTCTGTCTGATTCCAATACCTATGCTCTTTCCTCTCTACCTCACGGCCTCAATGATCTGTTTTTTGATGCACAAATATACAAAGATATGAGTTTGCATACACACATACATTCAAATAGAGACTAGGGATTTTTAAGAACAATATTGCATTTTTAAATTAGTTTGTTTGACTGATATGATCCTGCACAAGAGATGCCTATATGGAAAAAAGAGTATGTTGCAGACATAAAGGAATATGCAAATGTGAATACTATGTGCCTCAGTCATAAATGTCAGTTATAAATGTATATTAATGTCACACACTGTCTGACCCACCAAAACAGCTTAGAAATTTGTTGAGTTAGGTCTCCCTGGGTTTTAAAGTTAGAGCTTGACACTTTGTAACCTTTGAAACACTGAAGATTTTCATGCCTTTCTATATTCTTTTCTCCTTGATTTTCTACATTGCATGAGGACTTGGGCCAACACATATACCCAGATTTCATTTAATTACATTTTTAAATGCTTTTCCAATTCCAACAGTAATTCTGATGTTTCAACCAATAGCTTCATTTTGCTTTAACTTATTTGATAGATTAAATTTGCCTATTCAGACCTATAATTATAAATGCAAATTAACTGAAATATTCACTTTCTACTTGAGATTTTTAATTGGTGAATTAAAGCAAATACAAATTTCTATATTAAAAAATTGGATTCTTTAAACATCATAGCCAAATATTGTTTGTTAAAATGAAGGGACAGTTTAATTAGATAATACCTCTTTGTCCAAGCATAAATCTTGTCAATTTCAATGTGATTTTTCCTTAAAAATCTCGGACTCACATGATTACATGGTGTTTTTATATGATTTCCCTAATATTTGACCAATGAGCAAAATTCAAACTATTTTATATATAATGATACTATTAGCTAACATTGTTAATCTCTGAAAAATTATAATTAAAATTTTAAATGAGTTAAAGTTGGGGTAATATTATGACACTTCATTTGTAGAACTCACTGATATCTGTAGCATAATCATGACACACACAGATAATGAATGTTAAATATTCATTTATTGGGGATTGTGGGAACATGGCCAATGAGTTAGGCAGATAAGGTTCAGCTCTCACTAAAACAACAGAGAAAAAGCCAGAGGCTGCCTTGGGGACCTGCTTTGGGGTACAGCAAACCAGGACACTGCTTCACAACTCTCAGAAGAGTGAGAGTCAGAGAGATGAAAAAGCCAAAACAAGTAATCATGTTATCAAACATGATTATCAAACATATTAAACATGTTATCAAACCTCCCCGCTGCCAGGAAGTTCCCCACCCCCACCCCTGAGCTATTAAGTGAGAGTGAAACTCCTGGAGAATTATATCTAACTGAGAATAGAGCAGATGTCTACCTCCATGGGCAGGTGCTCAGAGTCATCTAAGAGGGTACTGGACAGATAGGGAAGCCAGGGGAAAATCGTGGGTTGCTTACATCGGTGGCTGGACGTGGCACACATACCCGGCCCTTAGGGTGGACAGACTAGGTGGAGCCCTTAGCTCCCTGCTCCAAACAGGAGTGTGACGGTTGATTCCCTGTGAGGAAGGTGGAGAGTAACTTCTGTGCAGTGAGTTTAGCTAGCTGGGCCCCTCTTGAATATCAGAAGGGGCCCCAAATCCACAGGGAGAGGGGAGGGGGACCTCCCTCAGGCAGGCAGTCATGCCAAGCCACCTAGGTAAAAGAGGAATTACATCAGAGAGGAGGCACAGACAGGCAGCTATAGCACCACCCCGGTGGACTGCAGGAAATCTAAGCTGCCTGGGGGAAAAGAGGTGTATAGCCTTCTGAAAGGCTAATTAACTTAAGGAGGCAGAATAGCTCAGTGGAAGAATTCCTACCTAGCATATACTAGGTCCTTGGTTGAATTCCTGGCTCTTCCTTGAGAAGTGATCTACAAGGTTATCAGGCATCTAGCTGAAACTTTATGACAGGGAATATCGACCATCTCTTTGTATTAGCTTTTATTGGATCTCATATTAAAAAAAAAAAAAAAAAAAAAAAAAAGATTCCTTGTTTTAAATTTCCCTTATTTTACTCACTAAAACCCAGTTCAAAACCTGCAGAGTGCAGCCTGCAGGATGTGATTGATGAACAGCCGCAGCCTGAGAAGATCCTTATGGGTCTAAGAGAGAAGGCTGTTTTTCCATTTTTGTTTTTGTTTTTGTTTTTTTAACGTTTTTTCTTCTGGTCTCCTGTTTTTAAATGAGTCTCTGCTGTCTTGTTTCTTGCTTGTTGTGTATCCCTTTCTTTTGTTTCTCTCCTTGTTTTTTTTCCTTTTTTTCTTTTGTTTACTGAATTACTAAACCTATGCTATTTCTTTTCTCTCTTTCACCTTATATCTTTTTTTTTTTTTCTGTTGTTGTTCTTTCATTCCACCTCTTTTATTTGGCCTCCAATTTTTCTTCTTTTTATTTCTCTCTCTTTCCTTTTTTTCTGTTTACTTTCTTTTTTTCCCACTTTTGTCTTTCTCTCTTTTCTCATTTCTTTTACCCTCTTCTCGCCATTCCAGCCTTTTAATTCATTCTATGTATTTTTCTTTATTCTGTTTCTTGTTTCATTGTTTCTATTCCACTTTTCTAATCTCATTCCTCTGTGTTTCTTACTTAAGTTAATTTTTCAAATTCCTAGGTCTTGTACAGTTGCTCTCCTACTTTTTACCATAATTATTACTATTATTCTTTTTCTCTTCCTATCTCTTTCCTTTTCTCTGGTCCTAATTTTTTTTTTCTTTAAAAGGAACATAGACAACAGCAAGGAAATAGAATAAGAGGAACAAATGTCAAAATAAAACCTTACCACACACACTAAAACAGCAACAAAATAAAACCGTAGAATAGAGAGAGAAGCTAATCAACTAAATAAACCCATCAAGATAAAGAGATGCCTAGAGACAAACAAAAAAATTACAAGCCATATTAAGAAACAGGAACACATGGCCCAGTCCAACTAACAAACTAAAACCCAGGTGATGCAGAACATAGAACAACTAATTAGAGATGTCCAAACAAATATCATGAATCAACTTAATGACATGAAGGAAGAGATTAAGGATCTTAAGATGACACTGGAAGAACATACTGAAGAAATTGTAAACATACATAAAAAGATAACGGATATGATGATGACGAATGGCACAATCTAAGAATTCAAAAATACACTGGAGGGAAGCAGATGTGACTTAGGTAACTGAGTTCCTGCCTACTGCATGGGAGGTCCATGTGCAGTTCCTGGTGCCTCCTGGAGAAGTTGTGCAAGATGGTGAGCTGATGCAATGGGCTGGTACAGTGAGCTGATGCGACAAGATGACGCGGTAAGATGACATAATCAAAAGACAGTGAGGAAACATGGTGAGAGTTGCAACAAAGTAGGGAGTGGAGGTGGCTCAATCGATTAGCACCTCTCTTCCACATGAGAGATCCCTAGGTTTAGGTCCCAGTGTCTCCTAGAAAAAGAAGACTAGCACACAACAAATGGACAGAGCAAAGGCAAACAGTGAGGAGGCGGGAAGAAATAAATAAATAAATCTTTAAAAAAATACACAGGAAGCACCAAACAGCAGATTTGAACAGTCAGAGGAAAGAATCAGCAATGTGGAAGACAGTACATCTGAAATCAAACAGATAGTAGAACAGATAGATAAAAAGATAGAAAAAAATTCAGCAAGGACCTAGGGATTTTAATGACAACATGAATTGCACAAACACATGCATTATAAGCATCCCAGAGGGAGAAGAGAAGGGAAAGGGAACAGAAGAAGTGTTGGAGGAAATAATGGCTGAAAACTTCCCAAGTCTATTGAGGGAGATGGATGAAGATGTCCAGAAGGACAGTGCACCCCAAATGGTATAAATCCTAAGAGGCCTACTCCAATATACATATTTGTAAAAGTGTCCAATGCTCAAGACACAGACAGAATACTGAAATCAGCAAGAGAAAAGAGAACTATCACATACAAGGGAAGCTTGATAAGATTAAGTGTTGATTTTTCATCCAAAACCATGGAAGCAAGAAGGCAGTGTTATGATATAATTAAAGTGGTAAAAGAAAAAAATCTTCCAGCCAAGAATTCTCTATTCAGCAAAGCTGTCATTCAAAAATGAGGGAGAGCTCAAAATATTCACAGATAAACAGAAATTAAGAGAATATGTCAATAATAAACTTGCACTTCAAGAACAACTAAGGGGAGTTCTGCAGGTGGAAAGGTAAAAACGAGAGAGAGAGAGTAGGAGGTGAGTGTAAGAATAACTGAAATGATAAAAAGAGAAATAAAAACTACATATAGTATGCATAAACCAAAAGAAAATACAGCTAATGTACATAATTCCTTGGCAGTAATAACATTGAATGCTAATGGATTAAACTCATTGGTCAAGAGACACAGATTGGCAGAATGGATAAAGAAATATGACCCATCTATATGCTGTCTACAAGAAACCCATCTTAAACCTAGGGATGCAAGGAGGCTGAAAGTGAATGGTTGAAAAACAATTTTACAAGCAAACAATAACCAAAAATGGGTGGGAGTAGATATACTAATATAAGACAAAAGACTTTAAATGCAAAACTATTGTAAGAGGCAAAGAAGGACACTGTATATTAATAAAAGAGATAATCTACCAAGAAGAAAGAACAATCATAAACATTTATGCACCTAACCAGGGAACCTCAAAATAAATAAGATTAACACTGGAAAAATGAAGTTGAGAAATAGATGCCTTTACAATTATAGTGGGTGACTTTAATACACCATTATTACCATTAGATAGAACATCTCAACAGAGAATCAATAAAGAAACAAAGACCTTGAATAATACATTAGAGAATCTGGACCTATTAGACATATACAGAACAATACACCCAAATACAGTGGGATATGTATTCTTCTCGGGTGCACATGGATCATTCTCCAGGATAGACCATATGATAGGCTGCAGAACAACTCTCAATGATTTCAGAAAGAGTGAAATTATACAAAATAATTTCTCTGACCACAATGGAATGAAGCTGGAAATACATAAGGGGCAGAGAACCAACTAGGCACAAAGATATAGAAGTTAAACAGCACATTCTTAGACAAATAGTGGGTCAAAGAGGAAATCTCAAAAGAAATCAGAACCTTGAGATGAATGAAAATGACAACAGAATATATCGAAACCTATGGAATACAGCAAAAGCTGTACTGAGAGGAAAATTCATAGCTATATATGCCTATATTAAAAAGGCAAAAAGAGCTAAAAATCAAAGACCTAACTGCAAACCTGGAGGACTTAGGAAATGAACAACAAACTAACCCCAAAGGAAGAAGCAAATAAAGAACTAACAAAGATTAGAGCAGAACTAAATGAAATTGAAGATAAGAAAGCACTAGAAAACAATTTAAAAATTCAAAAGTTGGCTCTTCAAGATTAACAAAATTGGCAAACTCTTAGCTAGAGTAACAAAGATAAAAAGAGAGAAGATGCAAATACATGAAATAAGAAATAAAGAGTATCATAAGAGGATACTTTGAAAAATTATATGCCAACAAGAAGTATAATTTAGAGGAAATGGACAAATTCCTAGAAACACACAAGCACTCCACATTGCCAAAAGAAGAAACTGATGAACTCAACAGACCAATCACAAGTAACAAGATAGAATTAGTCATCAGCAACTTCCCAGTTAAGAAGAGTCCAGGACCAGACAGCTTCACAAGCGAATTCTATCGAACATTTCAGAAAGAACTAACACCAATCCTTCTTAAACTCTTCCAAAAAACAGAAGTAGAGAGAACATTGCCTACCTAATTCTATGATGCCGCCATCACCCTAATACAAAAGTCAAATAAAGACAGCAAAAGAAAGGAAAACTATAGACCAATCTCTCTAATGAACCTAGATGATAAAATCCTCAACAAAATACTTGCTAACTATATTCAACAACACATCAAACAATTATACACCATGACCAAGTGAGTTTCATCCCTGGTATGCAAGGATGTTTCAACATAAGGAAATCAATTAAGGTAATACATCACATAAACAGATAGAAAGAAAAAACCTTATGATCATCTCTATAGATGCAGAAAAAGCTTTGATAAAATACAGCAAACTTTCCTGATAAAAACACTACAAAAAATAAGAATGGAAGGAAACTTCCTCAACATGATAAAGAGTATATATGAAAAACCCACAGCTAACATCATATTAAATGGTGAAATCCTAAAAGCTTTCCCTCTAAGATCAGGAAAAAGGCAAGGACCCCTAATTTCACCACTGCTATTTAACATTGTTTTAGAAGTACTTCCTTGAGCACTTAGGCAAGAAAAAGATATAAAAAGCATCCAAACTGGACAGGAAGAAGTAAAAATTTCACTATTTGCAGATGACATGATCTTATACCTAGAAAGCCCTGAGAAATCTACAACAAGCTTCTAGAGCTTATAAATAAGGTCAGTAAAGTCATGGGTTATTAGAGCAATGTGAAAAAATCAATAGCACTTCTGTACATCAATAATGAGTAGTCTGAGGAGGAAATCAAGAAAAAAATCCCATTTACAATAGCAACTAAAAGAATTAAATACCTAGGAATCAATTTATCTAAAGATGTAAATGACTTATATGCAGAAAACTATACAATACTGTTGAAAGAAATCAGAGAAGACATAAATAAATGGAAGAATATTTCTTGTTCATGGATAGGAAGATTAAACATCATGAAGATATCTATCCTACCCAAACTGATCTACAGATTTAATGCAATCCCAGTAAAAATCACTACAGCATTTTTTACTGAATAGGAAAAACTACCTGTGAAATTTATTTGGAAGAGCAAGAGGCCCAAAATAACCAAAGACATAATTGAAAAGAAAAATGAAATCAGAGGAATCACACTACCTGACTTTAAAACACACTACAAAGCTACAGAGATCAAAACTGCATGGTATTGGCACAAGGATAAACATACTGACCAATGGAACAGAATTGACAGTTCTGATATAGATCCTCGCATGTACAGTCAATTGATATTTAACAAGGCTACCAAGCCCATTCAACTAGGAGAGAATGGCCTCTTCAACAAATGTTCTTGGAGAACTGGATATCCATATCCAAAAAATGAGAGAGGAACACCATCTCATACCTTATACAAAAATTAACTCAAGATGGATCAAAGATCTAAATATAAGAGCCAAGACCATAAAGATCTTGGAAGATAATTAGGGAAGCATCTACAGGATCTTGTAGTAGCAAATAGTTTCATGAACTTTACACCCAAAACACAAGCAATGAAAAAAAAAATAGATAAATGGGGCCTCCTCAAAATTAAAAAGTTTTGCACCTCAAAGGAGTTTGTCAAGAAAGTGAAAAGGCAGCCTACTCAATGGGAGAAAATATTTGGTAACCATATAGCTGATAGGGGCCTAATATTCAGCATATATAAAGAAATCCTACACCTCGAACATAAAAAGACAAACAACCCATTTAAAAAATGGTCGTGTGATCCAAATGGACACCTTTCCAAAGAAGAAATACAAATGGTTAAAGAGCATATGGAAAGAGGCTCAACATCACTAGCTGTTAAGGAAATGCAAATCAAAACTACAATGAGATATCATTTTACACCCACTAGACTGGCAGCTATTAAAAACGCAGAGGACTGCAAGTGTTGGTGAGTGTGTGGAGGAATAGAAACCCACTTCTAGTGAGAATGTAGAATGTTGCAGCCATGGTGGAGGACAGTTTGGTGGTTCCTCAGAAAACTAACTATAGAACTGTCATATGATCCAGCAATTCCACTGCTGGGTATAGCCCCAGAAGAACTGAAGGCAAGGACACGAACAGATATGTGCACACCCATGTTTATAGCGGCATTATTTACTATTGTGAAAACTTGGAATCAACCCAAATGCCCTTTAGCCAATGAATGGACAAACGAATTATGCTATATACATACAATGAAATATTACTCAGCTGTAAGAAGGAATATAGTATTAACACACAGGATAAGATGGGATGAATCTTGAGGACCTTATGTTGAGTGAAGCAAGCCGGGCACTGAAGGACAAATATTACATGTCTCACTGATATGAATTAAGCAATTTGAGCAGACTCACAGAGCTAGAGTCTGGAAGATAGGCACAGGAAATAGAAAGGGAGAAGGTTGTCATCCAATACCCATATGGGCAAAATCTATGGTAAGGGGGAAGTGTGTAGTTGTACAGTGGAAGGGCATTACAGTGGTGTAATGATACCTTTAGGTTCAGTGGTGCTGGTTTGTCAGGGGAGTGGAATGTGTAGGGTTGGTTGGACTGTCCACGGAACTGGGGGGAGGGTTGGGGAAGGGACACTGGGGATTGAAGGGGACATAGTTGAAACTAAAATATTGGGGATGCTTTTTTGGCAATATGGCAAGTGAGGGTTGCTGGTTTGGGGTGTTGGATGTGGGGGGCATTCAGGACAGGGTGCACTTGGGGCAGGCTTCTAGAGAGTGTATGAGTGTTCATCTCGCCATAGTGTGTTATATCAGTGGCTGGAGACTCACATAATGAGAGGCAAGTTGGTGGACTCATCCTGGGGAAGCCCACTGTGTTCTAAATTAGAGAGGCAGGAGTCTCTCAAGAGCAAGGGTGGTGCCTAATAGGGGAGGGCAGACCAGTGTGTCAAGCCCTCAGTGTTGTTGCAAGTAACTATGATTTTTTTTTTCTTCAAGGAGTGAAATCTGGTGGTTGCCATGGGTCTCAAGGGGAGGGGGAAGGAGGACTAGAATAGATAGAACAGGGAGCATTTTGGGGGAGATAGAAGTATTCTACATGATCTTGCTATGATGGATACAGGCCTTGTTGAATTTCTTCAAAGTTTATAAAAGTGTAGTGTCCAAAATGTAAACCATAATGTTGGTAGTTATGTATCAATATTGGTACATCGGTTGTAACAAACATACCATAAGCATATAAAATGTTATTAATAAGGGTAAAGGGAGAAGGGGGAGGATGTTGAGTATATGGGAGACCCCTGTATTCAGTACGTGACTTTTCTGTAACCTAAAACTTCTTTGAGGACAAAATGGAAAAAAAAAAAAAAAAAAAAAAGTAAGACACTTGGGGAATAAACGGAAGACAGCGTGACTGTACATATAAAAGACAACAGATCTTAGAGTGATGAAAGGGGAAATGTCAAAAAAAAAATTAAAGATTTTTTCATTATTTTTTTTTAATTTTTGTATTTTATTTCTTATTTTTAAAACTTTCATTATTCATTTTCTTATTAATTATATTTGGCCATTTTGTTGGCTTCATTTTTGAAGAAATTTTGAGTCACAGAAGGGTTACAAGTGTGGCAAGGGAAGATCATTGATGCAGGGTGTCAGTGATGGGGGATACATGGAGAAAGTTCACCTGGGCATACATACAAGGCATATAAATGTGTTCAAATGTTCATGGGGCATTGTCCCGGTGGGTGGAAATTCACACAATAACCGAAGAAATATCAAATTCCCATTCTGGGGAACTCTGCCACATTCTCTAATAGATTAGAAAGAAATCTCCAAGTACAGGGGCAATGACTAGTGAAGGAGGATGGTCCACTGATTGGCCCTTGATATTGATGACTGTACTTATGAGCCTTTACTCTTGAAATTGAAACTTAGCCTAATATTATAAGGTGTCTAAGAGTTGCTGCCTGGAAGCTTCCTTGTTGCTTAAATGTGGCCTCTTTCTAAGCCAAACTCAGCATATGAATACATTACCCCCCCACCCCAGTGTTGGACATGAATTCCAGGGATGAGCCTCCCTGACACCAAGAGATTACTACCAAGCACCAACTAGCAATGCAACTGGAAAAAGGCCTTGGCCAAAAGGGGGAAAAGGTAAAGACAAATGTGTTTATATGGCTAAGAGACTTCAAAGTGAGTTGGGAGGTCATTCCACAGGTTACACTTATGCACTCAACAGGATCTCTTTGACTGCCAAAGTAAATACTACCCCAAATAGCAGGGCTCCTGAGAACTCTGGAGACATCCAGACACTATAGTCAGGGCAGATATCTCAGAAGTTTGGTGCCTTGCCAGTAGGCCCTACTTTGGAACTTATGCTCCCCAGAGTGACAGAGTTGGACTCAGTTGTGGTTTCCCTACACATGACTCTTCTGTATTTCTTTTTGAACCTATAAATAGTACTAGAGTTGGTAGGTTTACACCCAAGAGACTTAAATCTTTGGGCTGTCCATGTGCCAGCTGGACCCTGTATCTCACTTTATCTCACCAGTTCATTGGTTTCACCCAGGACCACTAACTTGGAGGTGATGATGGACAATGACCATCCCAAGGAACTGAGAGAATCTACAACTGCAAGTAAGATCATCCCATCCATAGGCCCTATGGTATCACAGATCCCTCTCAATTAGAGGTGGAGTGGACATGACCATTCCAGAATCCTCAGGATTGGGAAGTGAACTATGGACTAAAGTAGACTAATGGGTATTCCACTACAAACTTATTGTGATTCTATCAATGGAAGAAATTATATCATTGATGTGGAGGCAGTGGCCACTGAAAGTTCTGAGGGCAGAGAGAAGGAAAAGCAGGTGTAATAGAGAGACATTTTGGGGACTTGGTAATTGTCCTGAATGACATTGCAATGACAGATACAGGCTGTTATAAATCTTTCCATAACCTACAGAATTACGTGGGAGAGAGTGTAAACTACAATGTAAACTTTAATCCACATTTAGTAGCAATGCTTCAAAATGTGTTCATCAATTGAAATGAATGTACCTCACTAATGAAGGGTGTTGTTAATGTGGGAAAATGTGGGAGGTGTGGGGAGCAGAGCATAAGGGAATCCCCCATATTTTTTATGTTACATTTGTATAATCTAAGTATCTTTTTTTAAAAAAAAAAAAAAAAGTAAAATTAAAAATATTCATTTATTAAAATATTTTTCTGTAGTATTACACATTGCTGCATATGTTTTCATAATAAAAGTTTATATTCATGCAAACTTCATTGTTCCTCTGAAAACACTAAATATATTTTGCAGCAATTTTAACTCCTGGGTTGCCTATTGAAGTGTCTCTACATGAGCTGGCTTGTGGTGACGAAAGTCAACTTCTCTGTCCATAATAATCACCATGAGATGCAGCAGGACATAGTGATAAGTCCACAGGATTTAGAATCTTGTGGATTTTGATTTACGTTCAAACTCTCTGACCTATCTTTTGTGAACGTGGTAAACTGCTATCCTCTCTGAGCTTTGTTTTTCCCATGTTTACAAAAGAGAATGAGGATGCTAGATCATACGTTTAATAATGTTAAAAATATATTTTACACAAAATACAGTTTTGTGCACACTTTGGTATATTAATGGTTCATTGATTGCCAGTAATTGTATGATGCCATAGTAGCAGTAGTAATAGTTACAGTTGTAGTACCAGTGGTTGTAGATGGAGTGGCAGTGGAAGTAGCAGTAATAATCGTGGTAATGGTAGCAATAGTAACTGTAGTAATGGTAATAGAAGTGGTAGCAGTGGTAGTAGAAAGTAATAGTAGCAGAAGCAATAACAGTAGCAATAAATAAAATTATTAAGATAGCATTCTTATATATCTAAAGACTTCTCTAATTAAGCTTAGACTTCATATCTTCATCATGTGTTGCTACTAAACATTCATTTGACTCTGGGAGTGATACTATACTTGGTAAGTAAAGTCTCCATGTTAACTATACAGGTTTTATTTCTCTTTAGAAACTTCTACCTTCCAAGAGTCCAATGACTTCTGCCAAAGCCTTATTTTAGTTCTGATTAATTTTTATGACAAGCATGAGAACTTATACAATTTCAATGACTTCTAAACTCTTCTTGTTTGATACCACTTTTTCAACCTGGATAATTTGTCTTAAAAATAAATGAAAACCAAAATTTATTATAACCTGTGCCCATCACTGCCAGATCATGCAGAACAATTCCAATGTCCTAAAATGCCTTATGAGTTGCGAGGTCATTCCAGAGGTTATGCTTATGCATGTCTCAGGAGGATCTCATTGACTGCCACAGTAAACAGTGCCTCAAGTGGGGTGCTCCCGAGGGCTCTAGAGACATCTAGACACCAGAGGCAAGTTAGGCAAGTGAAACATCAGACCACATCAGGAAGTTGTCATCCTATCAGTGGGCCTTACCTTAGAATATATGCTCCCCAATGTAATAGAGTTAGACTCAGTTATAATTTCCCTACACATTGCTCTTCTGATCCTTTTATTTGAACCTATAATTAGCATTATACTCATTAAATATATCCCAGAGACTTAAATCTTCAGTCTGTTCATATGCTAGCTGAACCCTGAATGTTAGCAGAGTTGCAACACTTACTCTCCAGTTCATCAGACTCACCCAGGAAAACTAACAAAAGGATGATGATAGAACACCTAGCTCAAAAAACAGAGTATCTACAACTGCAAGAAAGACAGTTCCGTCCATCCGCCCCATGAGATCTAAGCCCCCTCTCAATCAAAAACAGAGCAGTCATCACCATCCTAAAATCCTCAAGATAGAAGAATGAACAAACATAAGGGTGGAATGCAAATATGAACTAAAGTAGACTTATTATTATTCTAGCAATGGAAGAACTTGTAACATTGATATAAAAGCAGTACCCAACAGAAGTTCTGAGGGGAGGGAGATGGAAGAATAGGTGTAACATGGGGCACTTTGGGGACATTGATATTGTTCTACATGACATTGCAATGATGAATACAGGCCATTATATATTTTATCAAAAAGTATAAAAGTGTACAGTGCAAAGTATAAACTATGAGTAAGCTATTGATCATGGTTGGTAGCAATGCTTCAATATGTGTTTACCAATTGTAGTAAATGTACCACACTGGTTGTTAGATCCCATGTTAATAAAGCTCAGAGACAGATCAAGATTCAGGCAGGAGTTTAATAGGCTTCCAGCATGGTGGGGGTCTGAAGTGAGACTTCAGCCCACCCATTTAGGTTGGGATTGCTCATTTTAAGCAAGGAGAACTGGGTGGGTTTAAAGAAGGGGTATGTAGGTGTGGTGAGAAGATATAGGATAAGAAAGAACCAAGTTAGCTTTTTCAGAGTAGGGCATAATATTCCAAGAAGTGTCCAACCATTGAGGAAGGAACCTTGAGGGGATGGTGATAAACAAGGGCTGGAGTGGGGCATCCTATATTTGAGCATGTATGAACTCAGCAAGCAAGAGGTCACATTTTAACATTCCCAACTTTGGTTAGAGAAAATTAAAAAGTTTTTTTGTGGGGGGAACTTCCACACCACCTCTTGGGGACAGAGCTAAAGTTATTACAGCAGGGGGAGAAGGGACAGTGCCTGGAACAGCTAAAGAAATGCTACCGGAATATGCTTGTGCATCCGATTCTCAAAACATTCTCACCACTTTCTTATCTTTAAAGATTGGGCTGCTAGTCAGTTCAACCAGTCCACAATCCAGGGCCTAAGGTTCATGGAAAGGGCATTTTGCCTTCATTTATCCCACACTCCACCACAAATGCTTTTTCCTTTGTGTAATCTGCTCATTAGATCTTCCATGATATCTGAGCAGTCAGAGCATTACTACATTTCATTTAGATTCCATAGAAAAGACAACAGAATAATAAGAGTAATATATATATACAGCATTGAACATTAATGTTTGACAGTGAAATTACATAATATGGAAGATTTTATGAGGAGGTTTTTAATACGATACATTTTTCCTCTTCTAAATTCTCTGGGTTTTCTTTAGTGACATTATAACAATGTTTAAAGCATAAGAAGAGTCCATATAGATATACATAGGGTTTCAGCAGGAATGGGCGACCCTGATGGGTGACTCCTATTTCCCATGGGCTTAAGATTCCCAACCAGTGAGGCTGCATAGGCCGGTTCCATGGCCAAAGGACCTTATTTTCCCCAGTTTGTATAGTTTGAAGTATAAGCAACAATAGTTTATAATCACTTCCCATTCGGGGAGCTGTAGGGCAGCTGGCCCTTTAACCTGTACTCTCAATGCCTTTATTGGTTCTGGTATTAGCATTTTAACTGTATTTGGGGCCATGGTCTATGGTGCTGAATTAAAAGGATTAAGTCATTTAGTCCATTGTTGTAAAGATCCCTTATTGCTTTTTGCTTTTTATTGCTTTTTATCCCTTATATGGCCTCTAATAGGCCATTCATCCTTTCCATAAAACATCTAAACAATATCTGGTTCATGACCCAAGACTGCATGAGGTGACTGGTAAATGGAGTTCCTCGGTCACTGTCAATTTGGGCACCTTATATAGGGCACTTAAATTTTCTAGGCAGCAAATAGTAGCCAGCTGGTTACAAGTGTCCTGTGGCAGTGTCTGTGGCAGTGAAAGCATACCTTACCATTTCTGAGAGCAGGAGGGGACTGATGTAATCCACTTGCCATCATGCTACTGGAGTGTGTGCTTGACCAATATGTCCCATCTGGTGAGGTAACTGTCACAGTCATCGGAGTGAGCACACACATGGATGAAGTCCATGAGCTACTGGTAAGTGACAGGCAGCTGGAACTGCTGGGCTAGGTGTTAGAGTGTCTGGTAGCCACAAAGTCCGCTTTTCTGGTGGAGCCACTTTGCTGCTTTCCAGGTTTCAGTGATATGGCTCTGAATCTTCATGAAGGCATCCGTCTCAACATTCATGAGAGGGGTGTTAGAGGAGTGGGCAGAGATGTGATAGACAGTTACCTGTCGCTGCTAACAGGCATCCCAGATGTTCTTCCACAGATTTCTCTCCCACAGAGGGTGGTTCACAACAGTCCATTGTTTCTGTCTTGCTTTTAGTATCTGCAGTCCACCCCTGGACAGGGATGGTAATCTTCAGAGTGACCAGATGCTATTGGGTTAAGCCTTCTACTTGCAACAGGGAGTGGTATGCTGCACATAGTTGCTTTTCCAAGAAGCTATATCTTACTTTGTCCCTTTTTCACAATTGTGACCAAATCTCAAAGGGATATTCATTTTGAATGTTGCCTTTGACACACACCCCACCTAAAACCAATACTGGTGCTGGCCACATCCAATTTACAGGGTAAGTCAGGGACCACCTCCCTAACTGCTTAAGCTTGTGCCACTGACTTCTATGCTTCTTTAAAAGCAGCCTGCTGGAGGTCCTTCTGTTCCCACACACAACCTTTCCTGATTAACATATACAATGGTTTTAATATCTGAGCTAAATGAGGGATGAAGGGTCTCCAGTACACCCCAGCAACCCCAGAAAGGCCATTAATTGTTTTGGGTTTGTGGCGTGGGAAAACACTGTACTTTATCAATTACAGCAGAGGGTACAGTTTTTGTCTTACTCCACCAAACAATATTTAAAAATTTGACAGAACAATCTGGACCTTGTAGCTTGTTTCAATTGTTTGCCCATCCTAGGCCTTCAAGATAAGATATAATTGTCTTTGATGCTTCTTTTAATTATGAAAGAGAATTGCTGGTTAACATAATATCATCAATATCATGAAATAGGGTTACAGCCACAGGTTTCTTCCATGTAGCCACATCCTTTGCCAGGAGGCCAGGACAGAAGATTGAGCTATGCACATAGTCTTGGGGAAGCACTGTAAAAGTACATTCTTGACCTTCTCATGTGAAGGTGAATGCAAGCTGGCTTGACTTGTCTAAGGAGATACTAAAGAAAGCAGTTAGTAAGATCTAAAGCAAAGTGATAGTGACATAACTGGGTACTAATTTCTTGCAATAAACCAGAAATGTTTGGGACTGTTGCATACAGCAGTGGTGTTACTTTAATTTACAATAATCTACTGTCAGTTGCCATCCCTGGCAGCCCTAAATTATCACTCTCTTTATGTAGCCATAGAGGTACTTCTTCAACAAAGGTGGGGTAAATCAGATGAATACAAGCCAAAGCATCAATTGATTCCCAGGCTGAGAGATTGTTTTTGTGACATATAATATCTTCAAAATAATTAAAACCATGATTAACAACATGATATATTTTTTTCTAATATTATACAGAAAACATTGTTATATCTCTAGGAATTTTATACAATTTTTAAGTATTTATATGAACATTTTAGCTATACAACTTTAATTAACAAAAGGTTTAAAAATTCCTTTTAATTTTATAACACTTTTAAACACTTTTTTAAAGGTGAAAGAATAAACCTTTTGCAACAGTTTGAAATAAATAGATACTTTTCAGGATTTGACTTTGAGAAAGCAAAATGTTAAAAGTTGAATGCTATGTTCTTTTAAAAGCGAGAAGACTCCCTTAAAAAAAAAAAAAAAAAAAAAAACCACCAAGGGCATGATAAAGTTAACATAAAGTACAAAAAGCTGTTTTGATAAAACAGTCTTTTTTCTTTGAATACTGATTATTCAGGAGAAAACACTTTAAAAACTTTTATTAAAACAGACTAATGACTTAAGAAACTTTGTTACTTTAACAGAGAACCAAATTTTAGTTTTGCAACATTATATTATTTGATACTAAAACATTTAAAACTTTATAGACTCATCAAATCTTACTCAACATTGACCACAAAATTCCTTTTCCATGAACCTTCTGCACATTCTATGCCCATTTAGCTTTTGTCCCACATTTTACTCTTCCTTAATATCTTAAGACTATTAATTTCTTTTTCCTTAATAATAAAAACACATTTTATATACCTTACATACATAAGTTACCAAAATTATTTTGGAAACTGTCTCCAAGCAAATCTCTTACAACATACAATTACCATTAACACTAAGCAGCCAGAATTTTTCTATTTTTTTCTCTTTACTTTCATAGAGTTGCCCAGTTCAAAAGTTACTAAACTTTAACAGCACCAATTTTATTAATGTGGTTATTCAGGCCTAATTAGAATTAGCATGGAACCAAAACAGAGAACATTAATGTTGCTAAGCTTTTCTACTTCTCCAGCAGCTAAAGTAATTTTATCAACCCCCACTAGCCTACAGCCATGCCATTCAAGGGGCAGGGGCTTTGAGGAGTTGCTGCCAGAATGCTGTCCTTATCTTGGTTAACTCTTTAGCAGAATATTTTTTCTTTGATCTACTTGGACTAGTCTAAGCTCTCTTTCTAATTTAAGCTCTTCTTCTGTCCGGCACGCATGGGAATCAGCAGCCAGCTGTTTCTCGGAGCACTCTCTCAAGGCTGCTAACAAGGGCCAAGCAGAGGCTGCAGCTATAGCCTGATGCTCTTTCTTTTTCATGAAGATATTTTCTATATTCTTCTCTAACTAGACTAACCCTGCAGGCATATATGGGGTGTGATCAGAAGGGTGGAAGTCAAAGGGAGAATTTTTATGCAGGAGGAGTGGCCAGACCCAGAGAAGAATTTGATAGGTGGTGCAGGATTGGCAAAAGAATGGGTGGTTGTGGAGGAAGAAGAAAGTCTGAACGTAGGGAATCTCAGACCATTTGCCATTACGTTGGATAAAGCTCCTGAGATCTCAGAGAGCTCGGATATCAAAAGTGTCATGTTCTGGCCATTGGCTTTTGTTGTTTAATTTATATTGAGGCCAAATAGTGGTAGAGTAAAAAAATGAATTGCTTCAGTTTGACTTCTCCTCCACAGTAGAGAAGGTTGAGGTTATGGTGGAGACAGCCAAGGGGGGTTTCTTTTGGAAGTAATGATTGGAAGTTTCCTATGTTTGGTAAGGTGAGGGTGAGTTCGGAGACCTTTTAGGAAAGAGCGTGTGGAAGGAAAGAAGCAAGCATCCTAGAATCCTTTGCTTCCAGACTGGTTAAGGGCCAGTGACAGAACCCAGGACTGGGCGTCCCCAGGTAAGGGAGACAGTTCCTCCATACTGGAGAGGATCTCTGACCTAGCACTAGGGTTTTCGGAAAGAGGGACAAGATCCAGAGAGGTTCCGAAACTCACCCAAAGATGAATCTGTGTCCGGTGTTGGATGAAAGAGCTGCAATGGCAAGGTGGAGGATCGTCTGGATTTGATCTGTCTCAACGAGGCCTTCCTGGGTTTCAGCACCAAAATACTAGATACCAGGTTAATGAGGCTTGGAGACAGATCAAGATTCAGGCAGGAGTTTAACAGACGGCTGACATGGTGGGGGTCTGAAGTGAGACTTCAGTCCACCCACCTAGATTGGGAGTACTTTTGAGCTGGGATAACTGGGCAGGTTTACAGAAGCGGCACATAGGTGTGGCAAGAAGATATAGGGTGAGAAAGTACCAAGTTAGTTATTTCAGAGTTGGGTGTAATGTTCTGAGAAGTGTCTGACTGTTGGGGAAAGAATGCTCTTTGGCCTTGCAGGGATGGTGATAAACAAGGGCCAGAATGGGGCATCCTGTGTTTGAGCATGTATGAACCCAGGGGCAAATCCTTTTGAGCACGTATGAACTCAGGGAGCAAGAGGTCACATCCTAACACTGGTGAAAGATGTTTTTGAAGAAAAATGTGGAGGGGGAGGGGTGGTCTATATGGAATTCCCCCTATATTTTCGATGTATCATTTATGTAATCTAAAGCTTCTTTAAAAGTAAAACAAAACAATAAAACAATAAATGAAAATCAAACCATAAAAGAGAAAGAAAAGGAAATAAAATAATTATTAGAAACACAGAGAAATAAAAGAGCCTGGGGAACTGAATGAATCTGCTATTCTGACCTTCCTGTTTGGTGGACAAGGACATGGGCAGGATTTAACACTGGTGGGTGGAAGGTATATCTGCCTAGGAATGGGCCCTGTTCAGGCACAATTCAGTCCATAGAGTTGCTTAGTTGTACTCTTTCATCTCAGTATTGCAAGAGTGACTTCAATTACAGATTAAGACATTCCTTATTATTCATGGTGCTTCTCCTTACAAGTAACAGAAGGCACTCTTTAAAGTCAAAAGTTCAAAAGAAGAACTAGACAATTAGTTATGAGAAACCAAGCCAATACTTAAAAATGAACTGTATATAATTTACTATCTTAACTAAAAGCTACATGAAACCAATTTACCCATATATTGTGGGATAAGGCAAAGATCAAAGTCCGCATTTTAAAAATTATGTTTTATATTGTCATTAATAAGCATTCATTTTTAACTAATAACTTAATCTCCATTAAGATTTGTTTTTAAATTGTAGTCTATAGGAGCTGTGACATCTGTCTTGGTTCTGATTCTCTTTTTAGTCACTTTCCTCCTGTGTCTCCAATTATACTCTGTTATCAAATTGGTCCTCAACTCAAACTAGTCCTTTGGTCTCCCTTGAATATTAATAATGTATTAATTATGGAGAGTTATCATTTTTTTCTGTTTTGAAATAGTTCTACATTAAACATCTAAAGTAAGAAAGCTTCCTATTTCAGATATGTAAATATAATTGCATAAAGCTTTCTCCATGTGCTATTGTAGAAATGCATGAAATGCATCATGAGCTAGGTGGAATATTTCCCCCAATTTGAATGTGATCTGCTAATATTTTGCAAAAAGGCCTTATGGGCTTACAATTTGAAGAGCTTTCATAAATTTTCTTAGCATTAGAAGGAAAAAAGATGTTCTTGCAAACTGAATGTTCCTTCATATTCCCTTTTGTTATGTGATTATATCCAGACTCTTAACCTAAAAATTTATCAAACTTCACCATACTTGGAGCTAATGGAGTTAAGCACATTGTTGTATGGCCACCACTCACTCCCATTAACATTCCCAATCCCCATTTGTCCTGCTTTATTTATTTTTCCATAGCACTTATCACTTTTAGAAGAAAGTATCAATTACTTATTTATTACATTGGTTTTTGAATATTTGCCTCTTCCCAATAGAACATAACTTCTCAAAGGCAGGGATTTTGTGTAATTTGTTTATTGATTAATCCCAAGAGCTTAGAAGAGAGGATCAATAAATATTTGTTAAATAAATGTATATTATTTTTGGTAAAATGTTGCACATTGTGAGCTTTATTGTTTTTGAAAGTTTCTACTTTCCACAAGTGAGATTTGAGGATGGACCCCAAACCCAACCCTGCAGTCACTGCCAGCAGAAATTTCAGTTTTCTTGGACAAAGATCCTTTTTGGTAGACACAGGAACACAAAATGTTTGACAAACATTTTCTAATTCATTCATTTAATACATATTTATTGAACACTTACTATGCTAGTAGGTTCTGGAGGGGTAAAGATGATCAATAATTATCCTCAAGGAGCTTACAGTAGAGGTGAAATTAATGTATAAGCACACAATTACACTGAAATTCATTCAATCAACACCTTGAGTTTCTACCACTTCTCAGGTACTATTGTTAGGGATACAGCAGTGAATAAAATTCCACTCTCTGTTGGAGATAATCTAATCGGTAGCTGATTTTGTTTCCTAGTAAATGTCACAAAATGGGTTGGGTCAAATAATGGGAATTTATTTGCTCATGGTTCGGAAGCAGGGAAAATGTCCAAATCAAGGCATCATCAAGGTCATGCTTTCTTCCAAAAGACTTACTGCTGGTGATCCTTGACTCCTTTGTCACATGGCAGCATATGATGATCTCTTCTTTCTTTTCCAGGTTTTGTTGATTTCAGCTTTTTTCCTCCCCAGCTTTCTCTCTCTCTATCTGAATTTCATTTTGCTTATAAAGGACTCAAGTAATAGGATTGAGACCAATCCTGATTGAGGTGGTGAGATGGGTCACACCTTAACTGAAGAAACCTCATCAAAAGTACTACTTACAATGGGTTCACACCCACAGGAGTGGATTCTATTTAAGAACATGGTTTCTCAGGGGCACATACAGCTTCAAACCATCACAGGAGCACAGTTTTTAAACAAATATATAAGGAAATATGCATATGTGATATAGTGATACATGTAATGGAGAAAAATAGTAAGTTAATGAAAACAGATAGAAAATACAAGTGATGGGAGGTGGTAGGTATTTTAAGTGGGGTAGTTAGGGTAGATCTCATTGATAAGGTGATATGTGAGCAGAGATCTGGAAGGTTTGAGAAGGGGTCTCTCTGGAAGAAGAGGACTTCAGGCAAGGAATACAATAAGTTCAAAGCCCCAGCGACAAGAGCATTGTGAGTATGTTGAAGCATCAGCAAGGAGATCATTATGACTGAAGCAGAAACAATAAGGGGGGGTGGGGGAGTGGTAGATGAGTTAGATAATCAGGACCACTGCATGAAGGGCCTTGTAGGTCATTGAAAGTTGGATGAGAAATAGAGTACAGAAATCTTAAGATAGCAACAGGATGATGCAGAACCAAAAATTGTTTTAATTTCTAAAACTATTTTTGAGGGAAAAGAGAAACATTGTTGAAGGGGAAAAGCATGTTGAATGAGAGATGCTGGAGATTCAGGATAAAAGTGTATAATATGTGGAAAGAGGTATTATCATAGTGTAGGCATAGAATTTGGCCTTGAATAGGATCCATTATTCTATGAGCCTGGACAACAAAGTGTAAGTACATATATTATTGATTGTAAATTAAAATAGAGGGTGATATGAAATTTAAAGAAATAAAATCATCTCCTAATGAAATAGGAAGCAGATCTATTCAACTGAGTAAGCTGGGAGTTGAGCAGAAGGCTTGCCATCTTGTGATGGGTAAGGTATACGACAAATTCAGATATATGAACTGAAGTAAAAACTGAGTTTGATTACTATGAATGTATAGTTCTTTTACTGAGAAAATTATATAGGAAAATAAATAATAAAAATAAAAAACCAATTATAAAATTTAATCCTATAAGATTAATAAGGAAAAGAAATAGAGGCCACTTTTGTTTTCTAACATTTTGTCTAATAATTTTTCAAACAGTCTACCTTGGCAACTGGCATAATATTTTAATAAGTGTTGAGTAGAATCTATATTTTTTTCTTAAAAATTTTTTAGATAAAAGCATCTCTTTGAGTCCCAAATATAGAAGATTTGCTCCATACTTTCACCATCGTCCAAATCATCATCACCATCATCATTGTCAAGAACAACCACAGCAGCTTTAGTATATAATGTATGTGACCTTCACAGTAGAAGAGAAATTAGAATAAAATGTGGTTTCATCATAAAAATATTTCCAAAGTCTATTAGAAATTCTTTTATCTGGTATCTAATCAAAGTGATGATTGTTTTTTTCTGAAGATCCTTTAATTGGACTTGACTTTTACTGCAAACGTCATTCGGTGTTTTCTTCCAAGTAACTTTCTGTAATTATTCTCCATTGATTTAGCAAAACCAAAAGGAATCTATTTTATTTTGTCTTCTGATTTAAGAGGTCTCTCCTTCCTTGCTTTTTCTGTGAAATGGCTTTTTCTAGGTGCCAAATACACTCAATTGTGAGACTCTAATGATTTTGTCATTCTGCAGATATGAAAGGAAAATAGCTAAGGTTCCTTTTAATTTTCCCGTCATCTTTCTTGGTGAAACACCTTCAATTCATAAATTTAGAATTTATCTCTTGGAAAATTCTGTTAATTTTTTTTTTTTCTTTGAATTTCCATTTTCTGTCTCAACTTTTAATCTGTATGATTCAGAATTTGGCAAACACAAAGTAAATAAAATGCCAGGAAAATCATCTCTTTAGACCAATAGGATTTTCACAAAATTTTAATACTTAAATTACAAATTCTTTCCCAATTAAGAAATCTTGAGCAATGTATATCATAGTAAATGTCATTAAATGAATTGGCATTCATTAATCATTGACAAAATAAAACATTATGTTCACCTTGACACTTTCCTGTTACCTAATGGTTGCTTTGCTATATGTATCTATTATCTTTACATGCCCTTAGAACATCAATATATTGCTAAAAATAATTATCCTTGAAGATAATATTCTAACAAACAAAAGCCTAGATATTGTCATTAGGTTAAAAACAAAAATGGTGATATTAGAACAGCTCACTGATTGCTAATTGTTGATGGACTGTGAAAACTTTAATGTAGCAAGCCCAACAAAATGCATACCTACAGGTTTATAAAGGTATTGCTAATTATATATTGATTATTTCATTCACTCTAATATTGGCTATGAACTTCTAATTCTAGCACCATTTACTAACAAAAATGTCCATTTGCCATGCATTATTAAAAAATATTTAATTATTTTATTTCTGTCTTCTGAATTCTCAAATTCTGTAAAAGAATAGTGTTATAACTTTCAGCTGCAACAAACAGTGGCATGGGATTTTTTTCAAAAATTATATTTGGAGAAATGTTACAAAGTTCTCAGAAAGACTCTCAGGTAAAAGAATGTCATCAGGCTTTAATGAGTATTGAGTTATTTCTAGTCAGAACAATCTAGGGCAAATAGCCAAGCCTTAACTGTTTTAATAACTTATACTCTATAAAACCACAATGTTTTTTATACAGTACGTTCATACACATCAACTCATTTTATATCCATGACAACTGCAAAATAAGTTGGCATTTTTAGTCCCATCTTTGCAAAAGAAAAGATAATGGCCTTGAGAAAGGCTAAGTAACTTGCTAAAATGACACAGTAAATGAATACTTGAAACCCAAGTCTCCTAAAAAGATCATGCATCAAATATAATAAATGTAGAATGAGAGCACAGGTGTCCCTACTCCAGATAAAATGCACATTCCAAGACAATAGGTTTGAGTTTGACCTTTACTGAGCCTGTCCCTAAAGTTCACAATGTGCTAAACTCAAGGGATAAAATAGCGAGTGAAACGGACAAGATTCTTATTTTAATGGAATTTGCATTAAAAGAGACAGACATTACTTAAATAATTACATTATAAAATATCAACATGTTATAAGTATTAAGGAGGAAAGGAAGAGGCTTCCCTGAGAAAGAATAAGAAAGACTCCTGAGCTTGACTGAAGCAGGGAGGGTGTTGAGGACAACTTATCCAGAACTCTATGTAATAAATCACCAAAATGAATCTGATATGGGTAGTAGGCAGAATCAATTTGTTCCAGAAGGGAAATGGTATGTGCAAATGACCTGGGGTAGGAAAGAACATGGCTGATTTGAGGAACTGAAAGTCCATAGAGCTACAGGAAGAGGGCCATGAGACTAAAACTCAGAACTAGAGGCTGCTCAAAGATTTAGCTCTTTATTCTTGGAGTAATAGGAAACTATTGTGTAGTATTAAAATGTGGCCAATGGAGGTATGATGTGATTTATATTTTGAAAGGATAACTTTGGCTGCATTGTAGATCATAAATATTACAAGGCCAAGAGTAGATTCAGGAAGACCATTTAATAAGCTAGATTCAGGAAGACCATTTAATAAGCTAGGAAAGATGTGATAGAGGTTGGGACAAGTATGGTTTTGATGGAGATAAAAAGAAGTTTTTAAGAGTTTTCTATTTAAAAAATACTGTGTATAGGACTTACTGATGCATTGAATATGTAAATGAGGTACAAGGAGTCAACAGTGACAGAGGCTTTTGGAACCCAGTAGATAGTTTCTGAAGATATGAACACAACTGTTCAGCTACATACATGTGTTTGTAAAAAAAGACAAACTAGCTGGACAAACAACAAAAATTGTTTACATTCATATAGTGCATACTATATTCAAGCTCTGATATAAAGATTTATTATTCATTTAGTCCTCACAACATCTCTATGTATTAATTGGTACTGTTATCCTTTCTTTACAAATGCGGAAGTTTCTGAGTGTGCCATCCACACCAAGATGGGGGTAGGCTACCTGCAGCTGAATGCCATAGTGGAGTATGCTGACCCTGACCAAGGCCTGACAGGCACATCATCTCTGATGGAGGCTGCACACGTCCAGGAGATGTCAAAAGAGCCTTTGGAGGTGGAGCAGATTTCTTTTTTTTTTTTTTTTTTCTGGGAGGGATGTTTTCAGGACATATCCAATGTGCTGGTGAAGTTATCGAGAGGAACAGTCAGGAGCTCAAGCTGAGAAACTGCAATGAAGAAACATGCCAGAGGGGTTGTGAATCCAGAGCCTCTGTGGGCATGGCTCTGGAAATGCCTCACAAAGGCTATATAGAAAACACTATTCTGGATATTCTAGGGGAACTGAGGTCTACCTTCACATATGCGGGAGGCCCCAAACTCAAAGGAGCTCAGCAGGAAAGCTACATCCACCCAGTGGCCCAACAGCACAGCATGTTCAGGTAAGTTTGAGGCTGAATTCCTATCCAGCTTAAATGGAAGCTTTGACATACACCTGCTTTCCCCACCCCACCTCCTATCCTTCAGTCTCCTATATGAATGCAGCTGGTTGCTCCCGAATGGTGGAATGCCGTCCCACTTCCTCCCTTACACTACCTGGAGGCTTTGGGAATCTCTCTAGTGCCTTCTTGGCACATGGTAAGGAGGCACTGAAAGGGCCAGTGGTCTGAGCCCAGCTGTGAGAACTCATAACTTCATTGTTCAAACTAACACTTGTACATTTTTCTTTCTTTTTTTAAAATAAAATAGTTTCATTTTAATATAACATTATCTTTTAAAAAGAAGTATAATACCTTCCTCAATAAGTGGTGGAGTTGGATTTTTAAATCAGGCACACAGATCCAAAATCTATCCTCTTAAACACTATATACACTGCTTTTGTGTAGTATTGCATTTTCAGAATAATTTATTTCCATTGCTAATTCCTGGTATCAGTTGCAAAGGTAGATAATCATTGTTCTTCCAATAAAACAGGGTGTTGTATTAAAAAAGACTGTACTGATATCAACATAGAAAGTCGATTTACCCTAGCACTATTTTAGGCCTAATGAACCTGTGAGAATAAATACCACTTTTTAAATAGTAAAGATAAGCTTTACACATATTGAATTTATTGGTGCCATTTAGTCTACATTAAGCAATTCAATTTGAGTCACGTTGGTTCAAGTTCCTTTGACATAAATTGTAGTGAATGCAAATCTTCAATTACAGCTTCACATTATAGTTATAATTTCAAATTATGTTTCCTGAACATAAGACAATATTCTGTGGGTATCTTGTTAAATCTTGTGACATATATAGTGATGAATCTGCACATTCTGATGGTGGTATTACACCAATAATCAGCAGGCAAGGGACTCCTTGTTTATTTGCTCCTTGATAAATTATTTATAAAGATCTATAAATAAAACTTATAAAATCTAAGATTGAAAAACTTGACATGTTAATTTAGAATCACAATTTTTAAAACTACTTTTGGGGATCTTCTTCTCCCACCCCCTCCTCCTCACCCCATCCTATACCCCTTCCCCATCTTTTTCTACCTTCTTTTTTTCTCCTCCTCCTTATTCTTCCCCTCCTCTTCCTCCTCCTTATTGTCCTTCTTCTTCTTCAGACAGATCTTAAACTTCAGTTAAAAAAAGAAAAAGAAACTTTCAGCATTACCAAACACTCATTCTTTTGAAAGTGGCAATATCCTTTACTTTACTGCCAAAAACAAATGTTCTATTTCCAGAAGAACCTATTTTGGACAAATAAGTAATATGTGACTAAGGATCATGATTATGGAGAGCTGTGAATTTATCTTTGGGAATGAAAAAGTAGCCTTTTACCTGATTTTTTTCCAAGGCAAATCCTAAGGTTTTAAGAAATTCTTACAATGTTTTAATAATAGAAACAAATTTCTAAAAGCTTCTTTTAAAATATATTTTAAAAATTGTGAGAATGTAGTTCTTATTGATTTATATGCTATTAGGTGCTAAATGCTTTGCCAAACCATTTATGTTTATTTTTTTACTAAAGTCTCAGAACATATTATTACTCCTGGATTTTACAAATGAAACAACTGAGGCCCAACAAAGGTGAATTATCTAGTGCACAGATGGAGAGAGATGGAGCTAGAAGTCACAACCAGTGTCTTAAATTCTCTCAGATCATTACTTATAACAAATATACCATAAGATGAAAGTGTCAAAAATTCCCCACATGTACTCAAATCTAAGTTGGGAATTTTATACTTTAACAATTTTGAAAGTGTTTAAAATTTTTGAAATTAAAATGTATATTTTTTAATTGATTTCAAAAGAAATTTAGCAGTTACTAATTTTAGGGGAATGTTGTTACTTTCAGGTGATTGCCTGTCCATGAACTTGGCACTATGTCACTTGTCCTTCAATTTAATTGAATTATTTGTACTAGCAGAATTATATAAAAGATTGTGACTTAAATTTTGGATTCTTAACCATCAATTAAAATGTCTTTTAAAAGTTTACATTAGGATGCAGAGCTAAAATAAGAAGTTACTGGGTACTCAGAAGATTCCCTGCCATGACTTCTGGCAAAGTAATTAATGGCAACAGAAAATTTCAAAAGTCTGAACAGATTATAGAATATTCAAATCTGAGAGGGATTCTCACAACTGACTCAGACATCAGAAGCACTGCTTAAGCATTGACTATCTGCCAAAAGCTGACTTCTAAGGGAAGCTGTTAACTTCCAGGGTAGCTAATTCAGTTAATGAAAATAAAACTATACATTTACCATATATGATGGATCTTAGATATTTTTTAAACATTACTTGAAAATTTAATCTACTCCTGTGAGTTAGGCAGAGAAGGATATGAGCTTTTCATTAGGAGGCAATTAATTAAGCAGATCATCAATGTATGGGATAGTACGGGTAGGATCTAAAGAGGCAAAGAGAATAAAAATTGTAAACCAAGTGAATGAAGCAAGAGCAAAAGTGAAAAGGCAGGAATCAGTATGGAAAGCTGGAGAAGCAGAACAGGTAAATGTTTAAACAAATAACTTGAAAGCCAAGAAGCCCTCCTTGAAGTTTAACTGCAGTGATCTTCATAGGTTTGCTTCTGGTGTTTATTAGATTTTTTGAATTTGAGAAAAAAATAGTAAAAGAAAATGTAATTTTTGAAAACTTTAGATGCAAAGAAATTTGTCATTTACATGATTGACTTAAAGAACTCAATAATCTTCATAATTCCATTAAATTTAAAATGCTCAGAGCTTCGTGTTTCTTCCTTTGGCTTAAACCAGTGATCTAGGAGAAGAACATAAATAGTAAAGCTAAGATGTTATCTTTTTCTAAGTCTCTTATACTTCCATAAGAATGAGTACTTTGCAAAATGGTTTTGGTGTATGGTAGAGTATCACAAAATTTAGTGATTTTTAGGTACCAGATAGATACGTGAATGAGTACAATGGATGGATCTTAGACAAAAGGGAATAATGAGGACTATGTTGGACTGGCTAAGCAAAAAGAGTAGGAACTCTCAGAGTGATACTTGTGTTTCTAAGTCTGAGAATGAGGCACAGTAATAACAGATTTTTGTTTTATTGCTTGCATGTTTGCTCTCCAACTCCACTACCCAAAAGAAATCAGAAATCTTTTTATGTTAACTATTCTGATGTTCAAATGTTGGCTCATCTAAAAAAAATAAAGAGAAAACATTCTCCATGCAAAATATAACATACTCGAAACATCTGCCCACCAAATATAGACCTCCTTCTGCCATTTAGTGACAGATGGCACAGAATTTGGGGGTAAAATTCTACAGGTAATAGGTATTAGGGAGGCAAAGGAGATGTGACAATACTAAGAGATACAGCTGGGAAACTTGGCATTGAAGAGAAAGTCTGCTAACCTCACACCTTGGATTCAGGTTTACAGTGTCTTAAGGCTTAGAGGAGGATTGTTTCAGCAGAAGGTGGGGATGAGAGGAAGAATAAAGCAGAACTTTGTTAGAGCCTATAGAATTCAGGGCCAAGTCTTTGGTAGGGTTGGAAGGTGGGAGAGTCTGTACAGTCCTAAGAAAAAGCCTGAGAAGGCAATGAGTGAAAAATGTTGTCGTGGTATCTAGGACAAAGAAAGGGAAGAACATGAATCATCTTCAATATCAAACTTCCTCAATTTTTTCAAACTCAAAGCTTAGAAAGTTTTTCTGGACTGGGTAAGAAAAATTATGTGAGACAGTTAAGAAACACATCAACTAAATACATTAAATTAAGCAGGATTGACTGGCTGCCTTTGAGGATAGTAAATTATGAAGCCCACTTAATTCTGTCTTTCCCTTGGAGAAAACTACATTTGATTCTATTCTATTGAGAGTAATTTTAGCCTCTTCAAGAGGACCCTGTCTCCAATGTGTCCTAGTGCCCCTGACACATCTTCAAAAATAGGCAACAAATATCAATTCCATGTGACTCTGATTCATCTGATCACCTTGTATTGCATTCAGAATTACTTATTATTTCAAACAGTAAATAAAGAACATGATGCATTAGTAATGTTTCAATACAAGTTGGTCCAAACACCAGGATTACAGAACTGGAAATGTGGCTAATGCTTGGAAAGCTAAAATAAACATCCTCTGTTCCAGTTTTTCTTTCTTAAAATGAAAAATGTTGATTATAAAAGTGTTAAAATTACACTTAACTATATGAAGTAGGAAATGAATGTCCCTTTAAGCTTCTTTCCTTGCAGGCTTCCACTACCCAATCTTCACCTAAATGACCACTATCACCTTGTTCTCTCTCCCTCTAGGATGTGTTTTTTCACTTTGTATATATTCCATTTATATAGAAGTAGATATGTAAGTAGATTGATAGAATGATAGGTAGATATTTGTAAACTAAAGTTGCATCATATCACACATGTTATTTTGATCTTTTTACTTCAATAACATTAGCATAGGCAATCCCTTTTAATTTTGAAGTTCTGCATAGTATTCTATTACATGGATGCTCCATTAATGATTTAACTAATCTACTATTGACAAATATTTGACTTTTTCCCAAGAAAATGGGAAATGAACAGAAGAGACTTTGAAATATAATTGAGTTTAAGCCTCAATTTTAAAAGATATATATATATATATGTTTTGTTTTTTTTTCTTTACTTGAAAAGTTTTGGGTTTAGAGAACAATCACGCATAAAATACATAATTCGCATACACTACCCCACCTCAAACACATTGCATTGGTGCGGTGTAACAATTGTTACAATTGTTGATAGCACATATTTATAATTGTCTATTAAATAAATTCCATGGTTTAACTAGGGTCTACTGTTTGTGTAGTGTTGTTCCATGTCTCTACATCTGTCTCTTTTTTTTCATGTATTTTTTATTTTTATTTTTTTAAAGAAGATACTTAGATTACACAAATGTCACACAAAAAATATAGGGGATTCCCATATGCCCCACATTTTCCCACATTAACAACATCTCTCATTAGTGAAGTACATTCATTGCAATTGATGAACACATTTTGGAGCATTGCCATTGAGCATAGATTAAAGTTTACATTGATGTTTACACTCTCTCCCACCCAGTTCTGTAGGTTATGACAAGATATATAATGGCCTGCATATGTCGTTGCAATGTCATTCAGTACAATTCTCAAGTCCTGAAAATGCCCCCTTATTAAACCTGTTTTTCCCTCTCCCTGCCCTCAGAATCTCCAGTGGCCACTGCCTCCACATCAATGATAAAATTCCTTCCATTGCTAGAATCACAATAAGTCTATTGTAGAATATTATAGTAGCATACTATAAATCTACTTTAGTCCATAGTTCATTCCCCAATCCTGAGGATTCTGAATTATATTTTTAAAGCATTTAATTTTTAAGATTATTTATGTACTCTCAATTGAATGGTTTCAATATGGTGAGTGCCTTGAAATGTCCAAGTGTCCTCTAGTACAGATGTATTTGAAATTAAAGTCTGATTTCCTTGGTATAAATTAAAGAGCAAATTTGTTCAATTATTCTTCATTATTAATGTTATAAAATTCAACTAGAGTTTATATAAATTATGAATCAATGAATGAATAATTTGATCACAGATGAAAAGGAAATTGATACTAACACTGTGTTTCCTTGATGAAAAGTTATTTATGAAAAAATGATGGCTGGCCTCCAACTATTATAGTGGGAAACCAGATAAGTAACTGAATAATTAAATCCTAAAATTAACTTTACTTTATTAATCGTCTATTGGAATTTAAGGTATTTATTTTTGAAAGTAAAAAGCACTGTGTTACTTTCTTTTCATTAATTATTATCAGAGCTTATTACTCTTTTACTGAAATTAAAAAATATTTAGAAAATAACAAAGCTCAGTTCCCTTCTCTTAATAACTGTTGCCAGAGTGGATTGCTTAGCTTAATACTTTACATTTATAAGTGTTGCATTAATCTTGCTTGATTTGTAACATCTGTAATTGACCACCATAAGGGAAAGAGTATAAAAGAAATAAAACAACTTTCAATATACTTGGGTCAGCATTCAATATCTATCGAACTTTTTTAATATCTTCAAATTTAATTGACCATGGAAAAATGGACAGCACCTATAGAGGAAAAAAGTTTCTATCAGTCATGTTTCAAAATGATTTTACAAATAAAGCTCAAATACAAATTTAAATCACGGTGAACCAATTATATTACAAAAATTATATGACCTGTTTATGAGGAATGGATGATCCAAAATATTTTTTAAAATTTTTCCTGAGAAACAATTATATTTGTTATAAAGCTTTTCAATTATTTATTTAATGATCCTTTTCCATAGCATTTGTTATATTACTATTATTATTATCTTAAAGTGGAAGCAGCTTAGGAATCAAAAGCAAATAGATGAACACAACATAAACAGAGGAAAGAGAATTTGCTGATCATGAGAGTATGGATGGTATAATGGAGAGAAGCTAAACTTTCACTTGCTAATTCAAATGTAGATACAGTAGTCTCTCTTTAGTAGAGAGGCAGCTGTGATCAATGAATTGAGCTCTAGACTGAGAATCAAAGACCACTTTGAATTCACCTACCATCTCTGAGTCTCAATTTATTCCTAAAATTAAAATGAACTTGGAAAGAATACCTAACCATAAAAATCATTGATTCAGAAATAAATTTGAAAGTGATTTTTAAATTATGAAATGCAATGCAATTTGTAGACAATATATAAACATTTCAATTATTTTACAATCTCAGTATTCTCATCTTCTTCCCTAAACATGCCTCCAATCTTAATTATCTGACTATTCTAATGATTATGTGATGATCGTTATTTTCTTTCTTTCTTTTTATTCCATACAGTATCAATCATTATCACTTCATTCTGCTTTCATTCATTCTTTCATTCATTCAATAATAAAAAAATATAGAGAGTGCCTGCCACATGCTAGACACTGAGTTGAAACTTTGTTACACAAAGATGAAACTCACTGTCTTAAGAGAGGAGGAATACCTCAAATAAAACCTACATAAATGTTTCAAATGAAGAGGGAATTATGCGAACTTACACTTAAGAAAGACCCTATGGACCCTTTCTACATCCTGTGGAGATTTCTATGAGGCAAAGGTGGTAGCAAAGTTAGAGTTGGGAGAATTTATTGTAACAATAATTTACTCCCCTTTAGTTTCTGTATGATCTGGCAAAAGGAAGAGGGGAATTGCATAGGAAGACAGGAGTTGCAAAGAAGTAGGAAGAGGAAATAACTTTCAGATTACTCTCTCTCAATCTCTTTCTTTTAATGTCCTGCTAAGAAGATTACGCTTTCATTAAAAATATGAAATTAACAGAGCACCCTTATTAATGTTTCCAAGTGGAAGATGGACAGGTGCCACCCAAATACAATGATGTTTTTGACATCCCCAACCAGTTCTAACCAGGTTTGGAATCAGCATTCATAATAGAGAAGAAACTGATGGAAACAGAAACGCTATTAACTATCTACCTCATATATTCTCTGTTCAAACTTTATACTGATGCATATTGTCAATTGCCATAAAAATATTAGATAGATTTTTTCCCAAAGTATATATTTATTCATATATGTTTATATTTAATATATAATCTGAAGTTCTCTCTTAAGAATTATTTTAGGATAATTATACCATTTGTTAGATCTCTTTACAGATAAAAAGTAAACTCTTTTGGGAAAGGGCTCCAATTTTTCCAATATGACAAGTCATAAAAGGAAGTTATGTGAAAAATATGGAATTCTATTTGATGTATCCTTCACTTAACCTCATGTTATAGGCTGAACCAACATTTACACTTATCAAATGACTCATTATTTTACTGATTGTTCTTGTTATCTAATAAGCAAATTAACATGTTAGTCACTATGTAGGTATGAGAAGTCATATAAGAATTGAATATTTCATTCCCTTTCATAACACATTTGTAATTTTTCTTTAAAGTTTAAAAAATATTCCCCCAAAATCCGCAATTATATTTGGTGACTTCAGCATTCCTCACTCAATAATTGACAGTTGTTCAGTATAGAACAACCAGACAAAATCAGCAAGGATAGATAAGTCAACACACTATCAACCAACAAGATCTAATTGACAGTTGTGGAACAATCCACATTCTAACAGAAGAAAATGCATTCTTTTCAAGTGTCAACTGAAAGGATACCTACTTAGACCACATACTGGGCCATGAATACAAGTCTCCACAAATTTAAAAGGACTGAAATCCTACAAAGTGTGTTCTTTGATCTCAATGGAATCTAACTAGAAAGCAATTAAAGAAAGATAATAGGAAACTTTCTAAATACTTAGGAAATAACCAACACACCCCTAAATAATGCAAAGAGAAAATCTCAAGGAAAATAAAAAAATATATTGAAATGAATTACAAAGAAAATACAACATATCAAAATGTGTAGAATACACCTAAAACAGTGATGAGAGAGAAATTTATAGCACTAAATGCATATACTGGAAACAGAAAAAGTCTTAACAATTTAAGCTACTACCTCAAGAAATTAAGGAAAAAAGTTCAAAAGAAACACAAAGCAAGCAAAAGGAGGCAATAACTATGAAAAATGGACAGAAATATCCTAAAGAAAATATTAGCATTAGAATTAAAATTAGAATTCAGACTTACAGAAAAAGAATTATGCACCATGACCAAAGAGCTTTTTTCCCAAAGCAGGTTCAATATTTGAAAATTAATTTAATCCATGATATTCATAAACTAAAGAAGAAAAAGCACATCTCCATATATTTGTTGCAGAAAAAGCATTTGATAAATTCGACATCCATTTAAGATAACAATTCTCAGAAAAAATAGCACGAGAAGAGACCATCTTCAATTTGATAAAGAATATCTACAAAAGGCTTACAGGAAGCATTATACTTATTTAATTAAAGATTGAATGTTTTCTCTCTAATACTGGAAACAAGATTCTCAACATTCTGATCCATTGCAATAAGGCAAGAAAAGTAAAAGCATACAAATATAAAGAAGAAATAAAACTATTTGGAGATGACATGATTGGCAGGAATATACCAAGGAATCTATAAAATATTCTTAGAATTAATAAGTGAGTTTAGCCATGTCACAGGATATAAGATAAACATACAAAAACCAATTGTAGTTCTCCATATTACCAATGAGCATGTGGCTACCAAAATTAAAAACACAATACTATTGATAATTTCTCACACACACAAAGAATACTTCAGAGAAAGCAAGTCTACAAAATATATACAGGATTTGAATATTGAAAAACTATGCAATTTAGATGAAAGAAATTTTAAAAATTTAAATATAGGAAGGGACATACCATGTTCATGAATTGGAAGATTCAACATAGTATAGATGTAAATTCTCCTCAAATTCGTATAAAGGTTAAATTCAGTTTTTATCAAAGTCCCAACAATTTTTTGCACAGATAGATATGATTATTCTGAAATTTATAGGGAAAGGCAAAGGAACTAGAATAACTAAACAATTCTGAAAAAGGATTACCTAAGAGGAATCAGTTTACCTGATTTCAAGCCTCATTATATAGAAACAGTAATCATGATTGTGTAATATTGGTGGAGGGATAGACATATAAATCAATGGAACAAAATACAGAGAATCCATAGACCCATCCAAATATGTCAAACTAATTTATGGCAGAAATACAAAAGAAGTTCAATGGAGGAAATTCAATGGAGGAACCTTTTCAACATTTGTACATTCATAGGCAAAGTAAGTTTCATCCCTTATACACAAATTAACTCAAAATGGATCAGAGACCTGGATGTCATCAATGTGGTGATTCAAGACATCTGCTGGAAAAGTCTTCCCTCAGAATGAGCTAAGAAAAGGAGAAATGCCACTTGCTTAGAACTCTGGAGGATGAAAGCAAAATTTGAGTCAAAGATAAGAAAAATAATTTCTAAGATCAGGTAGGAAATTTCTGTTTCAGATCTACCAGTCTGGATCCCTCCTCCTCACATGGTCCCATGTAACTTGGGAGCCATGCAGAGGCAGCAAAGCCTGGACCACTCCTGCTGTAGATGTAGACTGTAGAGTTATTCACAGCAGCAATTTAGAACAACACACATATCCAGGTGCAGGGAACCAAGTTCACAGAGATCCAAGGTTTAACACAAGCTGCTAAGTCCTGTTAAGTTGTGTTGCATACAAAAGCACCCCACCCCCCAGGGAGGGAGAGAAAGGGGGGAGGGAAAAGAGAGAGAGAGAGAGAGAGAGAGTGCCAGACCATGACAGAACTGTTGGCAAGAGGTGCACATACTCAATACATTTTCTGTTGTCTGAAATACCTAAATGCAAAATAGACTTTTCTGGAGTAACCCATTTTTCTGAATTAACCCCATCTGTCTCCCCATGGTGGAATACTTTTTAAAAAGTTTCAAAGGAAAAAAAGGTGGAGGAGGGGGAGTGTTAAACTGAACTGCTGTAAAACAGAATGAATCCCAGAACTGAAAAGTGCAAAGAAAAGGGAGCACTGAGTGAGGGAGAGGATTAAAACATTTCCAAGGAACTGGGGAGAAAATACTGCACACTCACACACAAAAACAGAAGAGATCAAGATTCCCAGAGAAGGAACAGAGGAAAGGAAGCTTCCTTGGGAAGTGAAATAATTTTACAAAAATGCAATCTTAACAATTGTACTTCATATCCAGAGCAAGAATCAGATGAAGAAGAACTAAGAAAAAGTCTGAACATTTAAACACAGGATATTCTAAAAGTCTAGAATAATTTGGACCAAGCATTAAAAAAGAGCCTTAACACAAAGCCAATTAACAATAAAACCCTAGAAAGAAGGAGAAACTGACCTTCAAAGTTAACTCATCAAGATAATCATATGCCCAGACATCAGTAAAAAATTATAAGCCATACTAAGAAACAGGAAGATATGGCTCAGTAAAAAGAACAAATGAAAACTTTAGAGGACATACAGCATTTGGAAAACTAATCAAAGAAGTTCAATCAAATCTCCTAAATCAATTCAAGGAAAATATGGATATAGAGCTAAAGGATATTAAGACAATGTGTGAGCATAAAAAGAATTTGTAACTTTAAAAATAGCAGAAATTATGGGGGAACATCACAAAATTAGAAATTAAAAATGCATTAGAGGTAGACAACAGATGATTTGAAGAGGCAGAAGCAAAAAACCAGTGAACTGCAAGACAGGACAATTGAAATCATATAGTCAGAAGAACAGGGAAAGAAAAGAATAGAAAAATTTGAGCAGTGTCTCAGGGATTTGAGTGGCAACTATAGGTGCCATGAGTGTCCCAGAAGAAGAAAGGGTAAAAGGGGCAGAAAGATATTTGAGGACATAATGGCTAAAAATTTCCCAACTCTTATGAAAGACGTAAATACACATGTCCAAGAGAGCAACAACTCCAAACAGAATAAATCTTAATCGACCTACCCCAAGACACATGCAAATTAGAATATGAAATGCCAAAAATAGAAAATTTGTCACATACAAGTGTTCCTAAGTAAAACTATGTGCCAATTTCTCATCAGAAAACATGTAGGCAAGAAGGCAATGGCATGATACATTTAAGGTACTGAAAGAAAAAATATGCCAGCCAAAAATTCTTTATCCAGCAAAACTGTCCTTCAAAAATGAGGGAGAGTTTAAAATATTCATAGATTAAACAGAAACTGAGAGAGTTCATCATCAAGAGACCTGCTTTACATGAACTACTAAAGGAAGTTCTGCAGACTGAAAAGAAAAGACAGGAAAGAGTGGCTTGAAGTATTGTGAAGAAAAGAAGCTCTTCAGTAAAGGTAACTAAAAGGGTAAATACAAGACCCAATAGTACAGTATCCTCAATATACAAATCTACTCTTTAACTCCTAAGAGTCAGAATACAGTTGAACAAGAAAAGGGCATATTTCCTGACAATGGACTTAAAAAATATAAAGAGGTAATGTGAGACAAAAAACAACATAAAGAGGGTAAACAGAGGGCTATGGGAGTAGAGCATGTGTATGCCTTTGAACCTAAGTTGGTATTTTTTTCAAATTAATAGGTTATAGATGTAGGTTGTGTAATATAAAACCTGGGGTAACCACAAAGAATTTTTAATATATTGAGAAACAGTTATTAGAGATGGATCAATCAGATACATCACAAAAGATCAACTATACAGAAAAGGAGGTTTCAATAAAGGAAAAGATAGACACAAATTTTTTTTCCAGAAATACACAAGTGGCCTACACTGACTCTAGAAAAACTAGATCTCAACAGAACAATTATTAGTAAAGAAATTGAATTAGTTATCAAAACCTCCAAACAAAGAACCACCCAGAACCAGATGGCTTCACAGGTGAATTCTACCAATCATTCCAAGAAGAATTAATACAAATCTTCCTCATATTCTTCCAAAAAATTGAACAAATCAGAATACTCCATAACTCATTGAAGCCAGCATCACCTTAATACTAAAGCCAGATAAAGATACTACAAGAAAAGTAGAGACCAATTTCTCCTATGAATAAAGGTGTAAAAATCCTCAACAAAATACATGCAAATTGAATCCAATAGCACATTAAAAGAATTATACCCCATGATCAAGTGGATGTTATCCCAGATATGGAAGGGTCGTTCACATAAGAAAATCAATTAATATAACACAGCACATTAACAAAATGAAGGGGAAAAACTACATGGTCATCACGATTGACACAGAAAAGGCATCTGACAATATCCAGCATCTTTTCTTGACAAAAACACTTAGGAAATAAGAATAGAATAAACTTTATCTACGTGATAAAGAGCAGCTATGAAAAACCCACAGTTAACATCATATTCAATTGTGAAAGACTGCTAGCTCTCCATTTAAGATCTGAAACAAGACAAGGATGCCTACTGTTAACCACTGTTATTCAATATTGTACTGTAAATGCTAGCCAAAGCAGTTAGGCAAGGAAAGGAAGTAAAAGTCATCAAATTGGAAAGTAAGAATTAAAATTTTCACTATGTGCAGATGACATGATCTTATATAAAGAAAATTCCAAAAAATCTTCAACAAAGCTACCATAGTTATTTAAAGAAATTCAGCAATGTGGTGGAATACAATATCAACATGCTTACTTTATAGATAAGAAAATGGAGTTAGAGAGGTTAAGTGACTTACTTGCCCGAGGTAGCATAAAAATAATCACTAAAATTGCTGATAAATTAAAACATACCACTGGTATGAGTTATTTTAGGTGTGTTTTTCATTTAAATACTCAAAAAATTCTTCTGTGGTCAGAACATCCCATTTTAACAGATGGGAACTTTCAGCAACTTGCATATGATCTTGCAATTGGTATATAATAGTGCCAGGGTTCAACTCAGGCAGCCAAACTCTAGAGCCCACTTACTTGACCAATATTCTCTGCTGAAAACTGGAAAATCCAGAATTAGAATTTAGAATTTGGTGGGAATATTTGTATGCTTAAGATCTGCTAAACTCTATCATGTCCTTAATGGGAAAAATGAATTTTAAAGATCTTTACATAAATTTTGGTATTAATAGTTTATTCTTACTAATGTAGGAAATACATAGACTGAAAAGTGTGCACACTTGAGACAAACTATTAAAATTTTATTTTTCCACATTTTACTTCTCAGAAAAACAATTTTCTCTTTAATCAGACAAACTACATAGGCTACAGATGAAAAATCATATGGTATACATTCATACGTTAAGTTTCAGAAAAAACATTTTTCAGTTGAAAATGAAAATAAATATGTCCCAAATAGAGAATTTTGCTTCTAGCCAAAATAGATGCAAACCAGGAGACAATGGAGAAGCATCTTTAAAGTATTGGGTGGGGGAGAGTAATGACAGCTTAGAATTCTTCACCAAGCCAAACTACTAAAGATGAAATACACAATTCCAGAGAGAGAGAGAGAGAGAATTCATTTCCTGAGGACTTTGCTCTTTGCTCTACAAGAAATAAGAAAGGTATGCAGGCAGGAGAAAATTGATACAAAAATAAATTTGGACTGATATGAAATAAATTGTGGGTAAATTTAAAAGACATTTTTGTTCATTTTTAATTTCTTTAAGATATGATTAAGAGAAAATAATAACCATATCTTGTGGGATTATAACACATATAGAAGTAAAATGTATGTTAGGAATCGCACAAAAAAATAGGGGAGACAAATGAATTATACCATTGGAAGGTTCTTACATCATACATAAAAGTGGACAGTAGTATTTAAAAAGAATCTGTGTTAAGTTAAAGATGTATATTGTTAACTCTAGATTATCATATAAAAAAAGACATATGCTTAATAATCCAGTATTGAATATAAGATGGAAGCAAAGGAACAAAAATCAAGCAATCAATCCAAAGGTCAGAAGAAAAAGAGAACAAAGGGAACAAAGACCAGAAGGCAAACATAGCAAGAGGACTGAAATGAATCTTACCATGTCAATAATTAAATTTAATGGTCTACCCAATTCAACTAAAGGGCTAAGATTGTCACACTGGATTTTTTTAAAATTAACACCCATATAAGGAGTCTACCAGAAACATATTTTAATTTTTTTTTTTTTAAAAAAAGCAAAGATGGGTTAAAAGTAAAAGAATAGAACAGATGAAGCATGTAAGTAAAATTTTTAAAATTTTGGAGTAGCTATAGTAATATCAATGTAGATTTCAGAATAAGGAATATTACCAGAAACAAGCAATGACATTTCATTATGTTCAAAGACATCAAATCATGAGGAGGGCAAAATAATTCTAAAGGTTTTTGAACATAATAACGAAGTATAAAGCAAAAACTGACAGATCCAGACAGAAAAATTCACAGTTATAACTGATTTCAAAATTGCTCTCTTAGGAAATGACAGAACAAGTAGACAAAAAATCAGAAATGCTACAGCAGAATTAAGAAGCAGTATAAACTAACTTGTCCTAGTTGATATTTATAGAGCACACCGCATAACAATAGCAGAATACAATGTTTTGTTTTGTTTGTTTCAAGAATACATGATGCATTCACCAAGATAAAACAGATTTTTGGTCACATCATGGTTATCAACAAATTTAAAAGGATTAAATTCATGTAGAATATGTTCTCAAACAAAAAGGAAAACAAACCAGAAATTAATAACAGAAATATATCAGGGAATTTCTTCATTTTAGAAATTAAACATTCTTTAAACAAAATGAACCAAAATTCTTACTTGACACAACACCCAGATTATGGTGTTTCTATTGCTTGCTATGTGATTTTGAGCAAGTAATTTTACCTCTCCAAATCTGCTTATCTGTTGAAGGAAATAATTCTATTGAGTCACTGTGAATATCAAATGAGATAATGAATGTAAAATCTTATACTCATGCCTAGCCTTGCCTCTTTGGTAATCACATGGAGTATAATTCCAGTCGCTGGTATATTAGGTTCTCCAGAGAAACAGAACCAACAGGTTATGTATATATATATATATATACACACACACACTGAATTCTGTAAGACAGGCCTCAAGTTGGAAATTCCAATGAAAGTTTAGTCAGATTTCCCAGAAGAAGATAGATGACTGAAGTAGAAGCAAGAATTCTTCTTTCTGACTTCTGAAATTCTCAGTTCTGGTTCTCAGACCGATGCAATCAACTGAATATAGTTGTGACTCCATGTGTATGAAATATCCTCACAGTAGCAATCAGACCAGTGAGTGCTTGACCAAGAAAATGGACACCAAACCCAGCTGAGTTGACACATGAAATTAATCATCACATTTGGTTAGTACCTTATTAGATTAATTTTCAAGAAACCATTGAAAGAGTGTGTTTCTTCAACTAGAAGTCACATAAGCTATGATGAGCATATACTGGTCTCAACATAAACAGCAATATGCCTTTCTGGAGTACAACTGCTTTGTCAAAGGATAGTATGTATTTATGTGAAGTGACTAGTTTATCTCTTTCTTTTTCCCTTGTGTTTTGTTCCTAGCAGATGCCTACACTAAACTTCAACACTACATTCAGGATAGTGTTCACTGTATCATCTAAGTCTCCTGCCCTGGCCTCCTATGCTATTTCTGTTCTCTCTCTTTGCCATATTACATATGCTATATTTGGTAATATCACAATCCCAATTTATCACACAAGAAACTTAATCTGTTGCCTTAAGATAAGGATACTCCATAATTGAGATGAGGATTTTCAGTGTATTTATTGCTAAAGCCAGAAGGTTCTGTATATTTCTTATAAGCAGAGGTAGCAAAGAGATGTAGTAGTAGAGAATGTTTGAATAATATACTACACAAGGAAATACACTTTACCTCTCTAAATAATGGACATGGTATATTAGTCAGGGTTCTCTAGGGAAACAGAATCAACAGGAGATATCTGTAAATAGTATGAGATTTTATAAGAGTCTCTCACATGACCATGGGAATGCACAAGGCCAGGTTCCACAGGCAGGCTGTAAACCAGGGGCTCCAATGAAAGTCCAATGAAGGTCCTTGATGAGTTTCTGGGAGACTTTGGCTGTCCAAAGACAGCTGGAAAATTCTCTCTGAATGCTGAAATCTCTCCCCCTTTTAAGGCATTGAACTGATTGGATAAAGCATCACTCACTACTGATGGCAATCTCCCTGATTGATGCAAATGTAATTAGCTATCTATGCAGTAAATTCACTGGTGACTAAAGTCTATAAATGTCCTTATATTACAAATATTACAATTAGCCCATTGCTTGCTTGAGCAAACAACTGGGCCCAATTACCTGGCCAAGCTGACACATTAGCCTAACCATCACACGTGGTATCTGCAAACAAGAGTTCAAAATTACCTACTTTCCTTTGCTATAAGGCAACATGATAAATGTAAAGCCTGCAAATAGACGATATAAAATTGATGTCAAGCAAGGATAACAACCTCCAATATCTAATTCAAGAATTGTCTGAAAAACTCCCATGATTCTTCACCTGCCAAAGTAATGTTTGTAAAATCATATTTTATGTACTAGTGCTCTATATTATGCTGTTATGATTTGATATAAAATATGCTTGATCCTGTAAAAGGATGAGAATAATGATTAGTTTTCTCTAAGCAGGACAAGAGTGTATTACTAATTGTAAAAAAATAATATTGATAAAGAAACTTTATTGGCTAATTTGCATTGCATGCATATATGCTATTTTAAGGATTTTTAAGTAGATTAGACATTTTTTATTTAGTTTCATGAAGCCACCATTAACATAGTTGAATTGTATATGAAATAGAGGTAAATTTGCAGCAAATTAAAATTGGATACAAACAATGATAATCCTAAGTAAATATGCATATAAGTTACAAAAAATAATATTATCCATTTTTCTTATTTTGGAATAGACTCTAATTATGTGAACTAGAAATTTGCTATTATTTTTAATATATGTATATTTCTATCTTTCAGTCTCTGATGACTAAAGGAGGGTTAACTATTCATATATTGTGCCAATTGAATGCTGTTAATCTTAAATTGGTTTATTTTTGCATACTGAAGAGTTCCTATTACCATAAATTCCCTACATAATTCAAATTCATTTTTTATTATACCTATCCAAAGGAAGACAAAGGGCAGTGTGGCAAGACTTCTTATTTCTAAATGTAAATGCAAAGTACCTTTTAGTTTCTTGCATATTTCAGTTTTGCATACTTTAAAAATATGAAATTTTAATAAGAAAAATAGTACCTGATTGCCATGGAAAATTCAGAAAGCACAGAAACATGTAAAGAGAAAGTAAAATAATCTGTTATTTCAAAATTAAGAAAAACTTACTATTAACATTTTTCTGTACTTACTTTTCACCTTTTGCATATACATATATATGTACACATACATCGTAAACCTTAATAGTCCACATATTTGTGTACAAAAATGTAAACTAATTTAATTTACTTTTCTTTAACTCAATTTAATTCAGCAGTCTTCAACTTTCCCCCCAAGCATTTTGCCCTACATTGAGAGGAAGTGGCTCATACAGTGTGTCAAGGTGTTCAGGAAATTGGCGGCAATGGGGTAATGGTCAGAGCACGCAAGATGAACTTGGCTTCATATGATATTCTGATACCTGATAGGTCTAGTACCGCCACTCTCTTATTGGTGTGCTTTTTCTTTCTTTTTCTTTCTCTCTCTGTTTTTTTTTTTTTTTTTTTTGGCTGTTTTTACTAGGAAATATGGAGTCAACTTGTCTGGTTCCTTAAAAAACTGTTAGTAATTTATTAGGATTATGTTAAATTTATAAATCTATCTCTTAAATATGTACATATTTATATGCTACAAAATTTAATAGATATATATTTTGAAATACAGACTTTGTTTTGCCTTTTCATTTTGTGGACCCCTGGGGCCTATATCAGTGCCCTGGCAGAGAGGAGGTACTCAAATATTTGTTGAATATTCTCAAATATTTATTGAAAGACAAATTGAATATACTCTTTTGTCTTCAGTGGTGCTTTGTCAGATACAGCACAGAGAATTCATATGTTCATCTAGTTTTAAGCAAGTTTTCCAAATTGGTGTTTTAGAAGGAGACAGTAGCAAGGAAGAAAAACAGTATTTGCAAGGGCATATTTATCATTATTGATGATGAATGTAAGAAGACACACACACACAAACACACACATGAGGGAAATATAGAAAGAATATGCTGGACTTGAGGTCACGTTGAGAATGATAAACTCCTGATGAGGAAGTACTCAAACAACTAAGGAATGGAGAGGGTAGTGTTAGTTGAGTGGGTAATTATGTTGAAATTACCAAGATTTGGGTAGAGGTTTGGGTAGAAAGAAAGACAAAGATTGAGTAGGAGAGGAATGCTGTGAGACAGATCTTAATAGCTTTATTAAATAGGAGATAATAATTAGGAGGCCAGCAGATTATTATGACATGAAGGAAGAATAGAGGGAACTCTGATAAGGGGGGTGAACCGTAAAGATGCAAAGGATAAACACACAAAAGAAAGTGTAATAGATTGGAAGCCTCAGGAAAAAGCCAAGGGTTCTATTCAGTTATAGAGACAGTGCTTTTTCAAAATGGGATTGAAGATATTGGAAAGCTTACTGATCTCAAGTTAGGAATTTGTTCTATTTTATTCTTCTGGTATGGTTTAATTGTTTTCACTTGATAGAGGAAAAGTGATAAAAATTATAACATAGAAAACATGGATAGTATTTATTTCTCCATTAATATGTAATTATTTTTCATAATGTTCACATATAGAAATTCATAAAATAAACTGATGGGAATGTAAATATAAGGCCTTCCAAAATAGCAGTGATTTAACATGCTGGAACATTTACTACTGAAGGAATTCACACTGTCATCTAAACTTTTCTGCCAGAAAAATTGGTTTGGCTGAGCAGGAAGGGGTTATCTTCCATTAGCGTGGAATTACCCGGTAAGAAACCTAATTACCCAAATGCTACTTTGGCCCTTCACATGGCAAATGTGTCTCTCATGTTGCTTTCTCACTTCCTCTTTCATATCTTTAATGTAAACAAAAACTTGACTCTAATTTCCATACTTAATGATGAAACTAGAAGTATTCTTGTAATTACAATAAGATAATAAGAAATAAATAGAAAACACAAGAAATTCAAGAATAACAAAACTATAATTATTCTCAGACAAAATGTCTATTTAGAAAACACAAATGAAATAAATCCAAATTTTTGAAACTAATAAAAGGTTATTGGTATAAGAAAATTATTTTTGAAATTATATTTTATATACCAGCATCTAGCAAATCCAAAGTATAATGATAAAATGATAACCTTCTTGATAGCAACAAAATTGAGAGAGAAAATAGGTTATTGGGCTTTGATAATTAAGTTAAATATCATATATCTGACAGTTCTCTATCAACTGATATGAAAATTCATGAATTCCAAGCAAAATCCAAAAATTTTAATGGAACTTGAGAGAGGGATTCTAAAATTAAAATGGAAATGCAAAGGTCCAAGGATTTAAGACATTACTGAAGAAGAAGTGGAAAAGGAAAAGAAGAGGCAGTTATTTACTTAACCAGATGTGTTAGTCAGGGTTCTCTCGGGAAACAGAATCAACAGGAGATATCTGTCAATAATATGAGATTTTAAAAGAGTCTCTCACGCGACCGTGGGGATGCACATGTCCAGGTTCCGCAGGCAGGCTGCAAACTAGGGGCTCTGATGAAAGTCCGATGAAAGGTCCTTGATGAGTTTCTGGGAGAAGATGCCTGGGAAATTCTCTCTGAATGTTGAAATCACTTCCCCTTTTAAGGCATTCAACTGATTGGATAAAAGGATCACCCATTGCTGATGTAATCTCCGTGATTGATACAGATGTAATCAACCACCCATGCAGTAAACTCACTGATGATCGAAGTCCATAAATGCCCTTGTATTACAATTAGCCCAGTGCTTACTGGGACAAATACCTGGAAACAATTACCTGGCCGAGTTGACACATTAACCTAATCATCACACCAGATATCAAGATTATTAAGAAGCTATATTGATAAAGCCAGTGTGGTATTTCATAGGGATAGAAAAATGGACCAGTGGAACAGAATAGAGGTCAGAGACAAACCCACATATGTATGAAAACTTGACTAGAGATGTCACTGTAGATAAGTGGGACAGGGTTAGACTCTTCAGTAATAGCTTTCCATATAGGAAAATTCAATTCTGGTGGATTAATGCCCCACACATGGAAAGCAATATTTTAAAACTTCAAAAGAAAATATGTTTCCCTCAGTCATTTTTAGGCAAACACATAAGGCATAAAGGAATAGGCTAATTCCATTAGTTTAAAATTAAATACTTTGGTCATCAAGAGACCCTATTCAAAAAGCAAGAAGCCAAGCCACAGGCAAAGAGGACACATTTGCAAGACATTTAATATAAGGGAATATGTATTCAGAATATATGAGAATAACTACAAGTCAATAAGAAAAAGGAAAGCAACCAAATAGAAAATGAGCAAAGACTATAAATAGGCAATTCACTGAAGAAATTTTAGTGGCTAAAGAACCTTTAAAGATACTTCATCTTATTTGTTAGCAAGAAAATGCAGATAGAAACCAGGTGAATAATTCAAAATTTCAATGTTTTGTAAAAATTAAGAAGCAGGCAATACCTAGCATTGCAGAGAATGTAGAGCAGCACTTTCTGCTGGTATAGGTATAAAACGTTACAGCTTCTTTGGAGAGAATATTGGCTAAAGTCCAATCCTAGGTACATAACCTAAAGAAGTCATGTATATTACCCAAGAAGACAGGTAAGAGAATGTTCATAGCAGATTTAATTAAAATAGGGACAACACGCAGCAACCTAATATCCCTCAAGGAAAGATTAGTTAAATAAACTATGTTATAATAATACCATAGGATACAAAAAGCTGTCAAAATAAATAAAGCCTCACAAATCAACATGGAAAACTAAAAAACAAAAAATGAATGAGATATAAAGGTTACAGAAGAATACATAGAGTAAACACCATGTCTTAAATTTTAAACACATGGAAAATAACACTGTATGTTCATTAGACTATGAGTGTGTGTGATCTATGCATGTGAACATATATATGCACATATACATATAAATTAAAAGTGTGAAAAATGCATGGAAATGATGAACATAAAATTCAGGATAGAGGCTACCTCTGTGGGGTTTAGGGCAGCAAAAGGAGGTAGTCAGGGAGTGCAAGGACGTGGAGTGCTTCACCTATATGGATATTGTTTTATTTCTTAAACTGGGTAGTGTGTACTAGATGCATGTTATTTTTTATTCCTTATTCTTTTTGTTATATCCATAAGGTTTCATAATTACTTTTAAGAGTCTACTGCACTGGTATAGATGAGAGATACAAAGGGCCTGAACTTCAGTGCAGACAAATGGAGTGACAAGAGAGCACCAAAGTGGGGACTACTTATGAGATCAAATCATTACAACTTATTGATTAAATCTGCAGAGCAAAGGAGAGGTTTCTGACTCAGGATCTCCAGCTGAGGGTTTCACTAAACAAGAAAGGGAGTATTAGTAGCCTAGCCCCCTACCCTTCCAATGTGCATGTAGATTGGATGGTTGTTCTTACTGAGCCATGTCTCCTGCTCATATTCTTGAGAAAGAGAAACCACAATTTCTGAGACATTTTTCCTTAAGTACTAGTTTCCACATGTATTTATATTACTGGTAAAAATCTCTGTAACATTTTTAAGTGGAGTGCAAAAGGTCAAATGCATAAAATGTGGGGCTGGATTATTACAAGTTTAAAGAAATGACCATGGTGACCCTGCAGTGGGGACAGGAGCCAAGCTCAAATCGAGTTAGAATGGGATCACAGTTATCGCAGTTTCACTCAACCTCAAGTTCTAACATGGATTTAAAGAATCATTGTCCATCTGAGCTTCAAGAAACACTGGCCCAGACCTGCTCTGTTCTTATGTGAATAGCTAAGCCATTCCAAACAGATGCTTTTTAACGGCTGGCCTCTGAATCTTCTCCAAGTCCTCCAAATTTCAGTTAGCATTATCTTGCTTTTCAGTTGAGGAGAATTTTTTTGTGTGTCCTGGAGTTTCAATTAATTAAAAAAAAAATGCTTTTCCCTCTATGTACCATCTAGTCTTCATATATAGAATTGTCAATGAATTAATACAATTTGATTGAAACAGACTAGGAAATAATACAATTTTGTCCTTTTTAATGAATAACAATCCTTTAGTATTTGAATAATTTAAAATTAGGTTTAACAAAACATTTGATTGTGGTGGATAATCATGCAGCGGCAGGGGGCTAGACAGGATAATAATGAGGAAGGAAGAAATAATGCTTCTCTGTGTTTATAACCAACCCAAATCTTGTGGATTTTTAGTTTCAGACCAAATTCAAATTGCCTTTTGGAGTTTGTTTACTCTTGGGCAAACATGACTTCCTATTTCTCCTGGGGTAAAACAAGCTTTGCACAGTCCTAAAATAAGTTCATAAGTGCTTTCTTTTGCTCTTATGAATCCTTTTGGTGAGTTAAGGAAATCAAACTCATCACTACAAATAGTAAATTTTGTGACCAACAATATAAATGTTATAAGAATTTTGTATTTGTACAATATTTGTGCCATCTCAAAAACTGATTGGAAGTTGGCATTTGCATACTACATCTTCAACATATGTATTGGATTTTAAAAGCAGTATAGTTTTTTAAAATATCCAGTAACAGCTAGCACCCATTGCCTAGAACTGGACCACAACTCCATGAGAAAAGGGATGTCAATACAACCCAAGGCTTAGCACAGTGCTTGTTCATTATAGGAACTCTTTGCCTTTCTCACTATTATGAAAACTACAGGTTATTTTTATCTGTACCTATATGGCATGCATCCAGGTTTTACCTATATAGTGGGTGGAAGCAAAACAATGAAACACGCTCAGCTTCTCCTCAAGATAACAGACCCCAGGAATGAGAATGAAGTTATGAAAAGAGAAAAGGTTTATGTTAACAAGGGCAAGAATGTGTGTGATATCCTTTAATAAATACATTTATTTAAATAAAGTTTGGAGTCACAGTCGCTATTAAATGCTAAGTATACAAAGGCATAAAGTCTCTACCATAAAGAAAGCTGAATTAAATTAATAATTTTTAATTGTAATTGAAAAGATTTTATGAAATACATTACATAATTTTAATTATAAATATTAACCAGGAAAAATTAGGACTTAATAAGCTTTGTTGCAACAGAATTTAATAAAAGAAGCTCATGAAGTTGTGTCCACTGTGGGAACAAGATACCAAAATTTTTTTGTAACTTGAAATTTTATATAGACTCATATGAATTTTTTTGAATAATCTACATACTAGCATATAGGTAAAAAGTACCATATATATTCATGAAGTGTATTTTAAAGGAAAGCAATATGTATCAACACTTAGAAAGAGACACTTCTGTTTTCAAATCTCAGATTCATCACTTTGTTGTGTATATTATTCAGCATCTCTTCAAGAAAAGCAAACCCACGTCAGGTAATTTCAGGAAAGGAATTTAATACAGGAGCTTGCCACAAAGGTGATAGAAGAGCTGAAGAGGCAAGTAAAGGAAAGTGAGGCAGCCCAGAGGTTAGCAAGAGCAAGAAGCTACTATCATCCCTAGGACTGAGGAATGGAGGAGGTGACGTTAGGGCCCAGGAACTGGATCAGTAACTGGAAGCTGGAACCATATAGGAGGGCCCACAAGAAGAAAGAGAAACCTGAAGTTAGGTCTTCCACCAGAAAATGAAATCATAACAGGGCACCCTGGTGTGAGCTGCAGCCCTAGAAGAGATGCAGCTGTTGCCAGAGATATCAACTGAAGCAGAAAAATAGAGGGGTTCTACTCTCCAAGGCTTCTACTCTCTTTCCACTCTCCAATCATCTACTAGTGTCTCCCATTATTCAAGTAATGGGAAGCCATTTGGCAAATGAGCCTAGGAAATGTAGTTTACAGGGGTCGCCTGCTCTTAAGACAGGATAGAGAAGTTGTAGGGCAAGGACCAGATCTTGAAGACAAGCAGGCAATTAACTGGCACACTGTGTGACTTTGGGCAAGCCACTTAACCTTTCTTCAGTTTATGCACCCATTCTTCCCTAAAGGATAGTAGAAAAGGTAACACATAATGAATATAAAAATTCATAGTTTCAAATGCTATTTTACAAGTTTTAAAGTGATTAATGAGTAGACATTATATATATGCAATATAGACATTGGTACATTGGCATGCAGAAAATTTTGGTTCTTTTACATTATTTTACTCGTCAGTGAAATTTCTGCATCACTAATTCACATAGAATTTTTTTCTTCCAATACGTTCTGGACACTTTTCTTCACTTCTTTTCATTATGCAAAGAGGCTGCTCACCAAACTCTCAAAAATCCTAAGATCAATGAAACATTGATCCTGCACCTGAAGCACTCATTTCCTGTTAGACTAGTGGTCTGTTACCATACTTTATAGTTATGCACAGAGTGTATTAGGATTGCCAAGGGGAGGGAACTAACTATATCTGAGAGAGGTATCAAGGAGGGTTTCCAGAGGAGGTGTTTCATGAAATGAACTTTGAGGGGTGAGTAAGAATTTGATGGTTTGGAAAGTCAGGAGAGGAAACAGGAATATGTGTGAAGATGTGAAAAAACAGGGAAGATTCTCAGATTATCAGATAAGTAAACCAGATTGTAATTGCTGAGGAGAAGTGGCAGGCAAAACCAAAAGGGTTAGTAGAGCTCAGAATGTTGGTGTTCAGGAACTGGGTCCGTGAAAACGGTGCCGCGGATGAGAAAGAAAAAATAAGACAAAGAGAAGAAAAACTGGGATCAGGGGACTCTCCGTCTGATATGAAGAGAAGAGCCCAGCCACCTCATAAAGTGTGGCTTTTATTTGGCTTTAGAACAAAGAAAATACGTGTAAGCATGTGCAAGGGCAATAGATACTTGACAGTTACATTTTACTGAAATCAACAAGTCTTAAAGGTCAATGACTCAGCTCTTTTACATTTCTGCAATTCACAGGCAAGCTCAGGATTTTTCCCCACCCAGCTCCTGTTAGCATGAGACTCCAGAACTTGTTTATTACATTCCAAGGAGACCTTTTTTCTTGTCAGTTGCCATGGCCTTTAATTGAAACTCCATCATTTCCCCCTTTTTTATTAATTAAAGTTCATAGGAACCATTATATAAGTTGATACAAGGTGACCTCCTGTCACACTTGTCTTCTTCCATAGGCTCTTGTGACTGTGCCTGTCTTAGGTTGTCCTCATCTAAGAATCTTACCCGTCATTGACTACCAGTCAAGCTTTTGAGCTCTTAGATGGAAGGCAATTGCATTAATATTTATGCTTCTTCAGGTTCCTTAAATGAATATTTTTTGTGAAGATATTTAGTATTAAGATCAAGGGGTTATTAGTAGAATCTTTCTACTAAGTAATGCAAAATTAGTTTTTCATGGCCAAGTTTCTTAACATAAATGCATTTATTAGGTCTAATTACTCTAGCCTTGACAATACAAACAATTAAAATGCATATAACAATAATTCCAAATCCAATCCAAAATGATATTTGAACTGTTTTTTGTTTCCACCAATGAAACTGCTGCACCAGTGGTTTCTTTCAGTTCATTTGATACATGCTCAATGCCTTCTTTTGCAATTCTAAAAGATTTATAGAAGCATTATGCTTATATCCAATCAAGTGATTTTTCACTTCCTCCCAATCATGTTCACTATTATTATAAGAAAAGAGTAATACAAATAGAACTTTCATTCCAATCACATTCAAGAACTCTTAACAAGTTTAAATTATAAATTTGATTACCCAAATGTATAATAGTTGTTTCAAGATCATTCATACGGTTATTCAGTTCCATATCAATGTGAGACTGGCTATGCCATATCTCATTTGCAATTTTATGCCAGTCCTTAACATATTGTTGATTCTAGACTCCTTGATGCAGGGCTGTGCCAGTGACAGCTGCAGCAGTTATGATACCAATCAGTCCCAAAATTCTTGCTATTAAAAGTCCAATCAGTCTTTTAGTTCTTTTTAAATAATGGTCGAGGAAATGCCACAGTAACTGTTATTCATGAGACTACTGCCAATGTCTGGTCATCTGAACCGGTAACCAAAGTCCTTTTCTTCTTCTTGCTATAAAAAGAGTTTGATTTTCCTGCAAATATGAATTCTTAAGACATGTAAATAAAGAGCAATTGGAGCAAATAAAGTTCCTTTCACCAAAAGTTACTTTTCTCCAATGATAAAACTATAGGATCTCCTACTCATACTGTAAGAAATTGATTTGATTTTCTGTTTTTAAAATAGTAATATTAGTTTTGCTGCCTTGCCTTTCAAAAATTGGACCAGTTCCCTCAAAATAATTTCCACTAATAACTTTGAGTTTTGTTAAATTTTAGTGTCCCATGGTTGTCGGATATATCTTCCTTGATTTTTCCAATTTATTGAGCTGTTAGTAAATGCTGTTTTACCAAAATTCCAGAAATAAGGATTACTGTCATTAGTAATTATGGTTGAATTATTAATGAACCAAGATATGGTTGTGTTTTTAATAGGTTTAGGCATCCCTATAAGGGCCCGATCCTTTACAATTCCATAGGAATCATTAAACAACACAATCTCTGTAAGCCCATGACAAATATGCCATTTGTCATTAAGTAGTCTGTTGTGAGAGTGACATGTAAGATTTATCATATTTTCTGGTTTATTTGGTAAAGATGGGAAAATGAGAACATAAATTCGAGTTTGATTTTTCTCTGTTAAAACTATACTGTGATTTTTAGGTTGCATGCATACAGAACCATATCCAATACAAATAGGGCAGTCTATAAAAGGTAAAGTTAAATTTTCTATAAGTTTCCTTTCTTCTTTTGGCTTTAAGGGTAGTCATAATTTATAGGAAAATGGTGAGAGTGATTAAGATAAATTGGGTAAAACTCATCACTCTAAGTCAACAGCTCTAGAAAAGGTGAGTTGGTTGTGTATGCCCAATAAGTGTAATTATGATGTGGTACCTTACCTTGACCTAATACTTTACCGATAATTAATCCAATGTAAAACCACCATGTACACAGTTTAAGTCTTGGCAGCATCTTCAACTCTAGGCTTCATTCTTCTAGAGAGGATCCACTGCTCTTCTCCTGTTTCTGTAATGATAAGAGCAAAATCTCGGCCCCAAAATTTACCTCTCCTTTTTCCCATTTATTGGTTGTTTCATTTTTCCAATATACAGGTTGTCCACATTTTTCATTTTCATTCCTTTTTTTAACATCCTAATGTCTTTCTGCTGCTGTGATATTAGAAATTTGTTGTCTATTAAGAAAATTTAAGGTAAGCAATGCTCTAGACAGTCTGTCCCTAGCAGACTCTCCTCCATCTCCCCCTTTTTATTTTTGCAACATTAATTTTAATAAGTGATTACTTTTTTTCTACTATCGTTTGTCCCTGAGGGTTATATGGAATTCCTGTAACATGTTTAATATTCCAGTCACTGCAAAATTTTTTGAAAGATACTGACTAAGATAAGCAGGCCTATTATCAGTTTTTAGCTGTGCTGGCAGGCCCATTACAGCAAAACAATGTAATAAATGAGAACATACATGTGAGGCATTTTCACCAGCTTGAGCAGTTGCCCAAATAAAATTAGAATATGTATCCACCATCACATGCGCATACTGAAGGCGGCCAAAAGAAGGCACATGTGTAACATCCATTTGCCAAATTTCATTAGGATGTTCTCCACAGGGATTAGTTCCTGGAGAGAAAGTGAGGGCATTTATGGGCCCACAAGTAGGACATTGTCTAACAATCCTCTTACTTTCTTTTACTGTTAAGTGGGGATATTTATGATGTAAGCCAGAAGCATTAGTATGTGTAAGTTTATGATAAGCTATGCCGTCCTCTTGTCAAAGTATCCCAGTAGGGGAATGGCAAGATGGAAATATTAAAAGAGAAATTGGAAGATTTACATTTATCCTTGTTAGTTGGCTATTTTGCACTCTTTTTCTAGCCATTTAACTCCTCTTTTGCTTCTGGGCTTAAAATGCGAGGACTATTTAAGTCAGGGTCTCCTGTTAGGGTAATGAAAAGATTAATTAAAGCATAAGTTGGAATTCCTAAAGTAGGCCGTACCCAATTAATATCACCCAGTAATTTTTGAAAATCATTTAAAGTATGTAAATTATCAGTTTGAAACTGGACCTTTTGTGGAGTTATAATATTTCTATTAATAGTATGACCTAAATACTGAAAAGGAACCTGTTTTTGAATTTTTTCTTCTGCTATTTGCAACCCATGTTGAAGAAAAATTTCCTTAGCCAGCTGAAATAGTGGTTTCAGCTCAGAAGATTGCTTAGTGGCAAAAAGAATATCATCCATATAATGAATAATTATAGCCTTAGGAAATTGTTTTTGTAAAATTTGTAATGGAATGTGAACAAAGGATTGACATAATGTAGGACTGGTCATCATTCTCTGAGGTAAAACTTTCTACTGATATCGTTCAGTAGGAGCTGAATGATTAATAGAAGGAATAGTAAATACAAATTTTTCTCTATCATTTGGATTAAGAGGAATAGTAAAGAAACAATCTTTTAAGTCAATAATAATAATAATATGCCAATTTGTGAGTATTTTGCTAATTCCTGAGGAAGGGGCCAGCCTCCCCAGGAAGGAACACAACACTCCTTGGGCAGTATATTTTAAGGTTTATGCATCAGTCCCTGGGAGAGTGGCCAGCTCCTCCAGGGAGGAATACAACACCTTTTGAAATATACTTTATCTTTTAGAATTTGTTACAAAACATCCTTGATGTGCTTACTATTTTAGTTTCCATTTATTATTATTATTATATATAGCAGAGGTGGAGTAAAGCAGACAAGTTAAAGCATCTGTCTTTTGATTTTTAGGCAGAGAGGTAGTTTTATAACATATTATATTTTAAAATAATTAAAATTATGATTAATAACAGTATACTTTTGTTTAATATTACACTGAAACATTATTAAATTTTCAGCAATTTTATACACCTTTAAAGTATTTATATGAACTTTTTATTCATATAACTTTAATTGTCATAAAATTAGAAAATTTCCCTCAATTGCACAACAGTCTCAAACACTTCCCTCAACCTACATCTCATGAACTTAACCACTTCCAGTATTCCACCCCCTTCCAGGGAACAGACCAAACCTTTTGTAACAGTGTGAAACAAAAAGCTTTTTTGAGAAAGCAGGTTTAAACATCATGTTCCCCCAAAAGCAACAAAACATGTCTCTCCAAGGAAACATTAAGTCCAAAGCACAAGAAGCTACCCCAACAAAACACCCTCCCCTCTTGCACACTGATCACCCAGGAGAAAAGCTCTGTGCAAACTTCCACCAAAACAGACCAATGACTTGAGAAACCCTGAGAAAAAACAAAACTCTAACCCTGTTTTAATAACTTAGTCATTTTATCTTATGATAAAATTACTTTCTTTTCTTTAATAATAAAAGCACATTCTATATACCTTCTTTACTTAAGTTACCACAATGATTTTAGAAACTGTTTTTAAACAAACTTCTGAAAACATACAATTAGCATCAACATTAAACAAACTTGTTAGAATAATGATTTAGTTTTTTTATATCTATTTTTATTATTTTAAATTAATACCCATATTTATTTATTAATATAAGCACTTATTTAATGTTGGCCATTTGAATAGAGCTCTTTCAATTTTTATTCATCAGTTTAATATTACCATCCGGAGGTATCAAAGTATACACTGACACTGAACAAACAGACAAACACAATACAAGTTACAACACATCAATAGAAACATATATCTTTGATTTCACTGCTTTTGAGAATTTTTCTGGAAACTGTATTGCTAAGTTTTCTTACTTTTCCAGTGGTTTAATTTTATTAGCTTCTATCATCCCACAGCCTTATCATTATGTAAGCAGTAAGAGGTTTATAAAGTTGTTGCTGGAACTTAAGTGTTAACATCCACAGCTGGAGTTGAGGAGCAACAGAAATAAGACTACACAAAGACCATACATGAAGGGGAATTATTTTTCCCTTTTGATAAACCCTTTTAAAAGCTTTCTTCACTAACTTCCAATGTTTCAGGTTTAAAATATCCCACCCTTGCGGCTGAAACCAATAACATTTCTGTACAAGAGAAAAAAGTTCCTCAAAAGCCGAGGATTTAATAGTTACACCGGTGCATTTTAATAAAGTTTTTAACACTCTAGAGTACTCTTCAAAGTTCGACTGCTGATTACCCATCACCCTGATGATTCCAAGGATGAAGCTTACCTTTTCTGTTTCCTTTTTCTTTTAAACCACTCTCAGGAGCTCCTTGGTCCGTGCACTGACTGAAAGAAAAATTTCATTTCAGAGCCCCACGTTGGGCGCCATATGTTGGCGTTCAGGAACTGGGTCCGTGAAAACGGTGCCGCGGATGAGAAAGAAAGAATAAGACAAAGAGAAGAAAAACTGGGATCAGGGGACTCTCCGTCCGATATGAAGAGAAGAGCCCAGCCACCTCATAAAGTGTGGCTTTTATTTGGCTTTAGAACAAAGAAAATACGTGTGAGCATGTGCAAGGGCAATAGATACTTGACAGTTACATTTTACTGAAATCAACAAGTCTTAAAGGTCAATGACTCAGCTCTTTTACATTTCTGCAATTCACAGGCAAGCTCAGGATTTTTCCCCACCCAGCTCCTGTTAGCATGAGACTCCAGAACTTGTTTATTACATTCCAAGGTGACCTTCTTTCTTGTCAGTTGCCATGGCCTTTAATTGAAACTCCATCACAGACCTCATAGGACATGCTAGTATAAGACTTATGAGGAAAAAATAGGTCAGGTGACAAATGTGTTTACTAAGGTCTGATTAATGGTTGGATAATTCATTTATCTTTTTCTCAGTCTCCAAGAGAGTTTAAAACCTATACATTAAACACACAGAGACCTACAGACACAAAGAAATCTAAGTCACTAAATTATGAGGAAAGACAGCTCTTCTGAGGTAAGCAAATATTGGCAGATGCTAAAGGAATACAGTATGTCAAGTCTGTCTCAGATGTAGGGAATATGGAGTTTGCCAGATGTGGAGAGAAAGCAGTTGGATTTGTAAGAGTTTCTAGCTAGAATAACATGATCTGACTTCAAAATTTATTATAAAGCTATAAGTTTAATAAAACTTGCACAGTGATAATCATAGCATCTTTATTCTTAATATTCATCCAAACTAGAAAAATCTCAAATATTTATCAATAGGAAAATGCATAAATAAATGATGGTACACTTATCTAATGAAGTTCTACACAGAAAAACATATCTATAAATAAATAAACCACTGCTACATTCAATGACTTTGATGACTCTCATATATATAAGTACAAAAATATACATAAAAGAATGCATGCTTAATGATTCCATGTACCTGAAATTCAGGTACCAGGAAAACTCACTGATGGTTATAGAAATTAGAATAACAATATTCTCTGTAGTTGATTATTGAAAGGGAATAGGGCTCAAAGAAACTTTTTCAGGTTATGGGGGCATTTTTATCTTTTTATTTTGTTACACAAGTGTACACATATGTAAAATTTATCCAGTTGTTTCAGTTTGCTACAGGCTGTCAAAGCAATATACCAGAAATGGGTTGGCTTATATAATGGGAATTTATTAGGGTAAAAGCTTAAAATTCCGAGATTATAAAAATGTGCAAATCAAGGCATCATCAGAGATGTTATCTCACCGAATTGCAGCTGAGGGTGATCAGGCCCATGGCAGCGTCATCTAAAGATGCTTTCTCTTGGAGCTCAGCTGTGGGCAATCAAGGACATGGCAGGGCATAATGGCGACCTGCTCATCTCTCCCCTCTCCTCTAAGCCTCTATTTCAGCTTTGTGAGGCTCCGTGGACCTAGCATCTTGAGCGTTTCTTTTCGTGCCTCTGGGCTCTGCCTCCAGCATTCAGGACCTCATCTTTATCTTAAGGCTTTTTCCTGTTTCTGTGGCCCTTTTACTCCTTCATTTATAAAGGACTCCAGTAATAGGATTAAGATCCACCCTGAATGAGGTGGGTCACATCCCAAGTTAAGATGCTACTTGCCAAAAGATCCTACTTACAATGTGTTCACACCCACAGGAATAGATTAACTTCAAGAACATCCTTTTCCTGGGTCCATACAGATTCAAACCAGCAAACTAGTTGTATGTTTAAATTAGAGAATTTTACTGAATATTTGTTGTGCTTGAGTTTAAAAAATGTTTCAGTGAAAAAGCAATGGACTAGACTATATAAAAGAACTGGCAGGAAGCATTGAAATCCATTTTAGTTGATAAAATCTGAATAAAATAGATATCATGGCTCCAATTTAAAATACCTTGCTAAAATCCTCAATATTTCCAAGCACTCTTTTAAAAGATCCAAGAAGTCACCAGACAAAGATGCAAATTCAAAATGTCAGCAGTTGCAATCATTAGACAACGAATTAGAAGAGCTGGAGAAAATTTACAACAGCTCAAAACGAATGATACTGAATTTACAAAATCAATCTGTATTTTACCAGAGCTTTATGTCCTAAAATAACAGTAATGACTGCCTAAAACATCACTATTTTTTTTCCCTGAACACCTTACCATTTGACTCAAAAATCCAAGGATTGTTGCCAACAAGGATACTGGATACTTGTAAAGGAACAATAAATCCATTCATTTTCCACTATTCGTCTATTCTTCTTCCACTATAACATAACTTTAATGGTGGAAATTCTATAATCTAAATTTTAATCTGAGCCAAATTGGAATTTTATGGAATGTCAAAGAAAAATAAAATCTAAATTATGCAAATCCCTTGGATTGTGACACCCAATATTTAAAAAAATGACTGTATGACACACAACAAACTGACAAATGAGTCCCAAGTAAGAACTCAAGGAGAGGAAAGCTTTAATTAGGACTGGTGCTATACCAGATTAATAAATCTGATAAAGAGTAAGTCTAATAAAATATTTATGAATGTCATTACAAAGCCAAAGGCATACAAAGTAATTCTTTAACTACAAGTTTCAGAAAAGTCATTATTTAAAAATAGATTTAGTTTGTAGATATTCCAATATTATAAAGAGGAGTATGCATTACTTGGCAGGTATGTGTATGTTTGTGTTTTAGCTAGGGGGAGAGGTAAAAGTAGGTTTCAAGAAAAGAGAAGTTAAAGAAGGTAAAATTTATCAATTTAAACATGGAGAACACTAACATACTTGAATATGAAAATTAGATAAGTCCATTCATAAAATAAAAATAAAATTTTCTTTAAGAAGAAACTATAAGAAAAAATTTCCCCTTAAGAAGAAAGCTTTTGATTAAAGGGAAATTATAAAACAATCCACAGACCTTTTTTTTTTTTTTTTTTTTTTCAGGTGCAGTGTAATTACAATGTCTTTTATCCTGAAGAGTAAGATTGAGATCAAGGACTCAATTCAGAATGCATTTTGCTTTGTTCTTTTTCTTCATTGATTATATCTTCTCTATATTTTTAAAAAATACAAGGTGCAGGAAAATAAGAGCTTTCTCTTGTTTGCTAATATCCTATCTTTATCATTTTGAAATATAAATATACAGATAAGCTTTATGTTACTGTCCAGTTTTGTGAAATCTGGTTTTTATAGTACATGAAGTCATAAAACATAAGTAATATAAGGTATAATGAAAGTTCATAAATTGTCCCCTGTATTTTTTATTTTGTCATAAATTTATAGAAAATCATGGGTATTTTCTCTTTATTACTTTCTCCTGGATATTTTCTCCCTAACTATATGTTAACCAAGTGCAAACTCAAACTCTGAAGTTGATAAAGTAGTTTACTCTGCTGGCTCACCCTCCTCAGCTGAATAAATTGAATTAAAAAGTGCCTCCAGTTCCAACATTGGCTATAACAGAATAACTGATAATGGACTTGCCTTCCTAACATACACAAGTATAAACTTTTATGAGGTAAATGTTTTCAAGCATTAAACAACTGGTAGTAAAAGATTGCATTCCCTCAGAGAAAGTAAAATCAAGAAGTTAGCGTGATGGTGGCTCCAGATCTTGCATAAAACACTTTCCTAATGATTGCCCAGGAAGGTAAAGACCAAGCAAGAGACAGTGAGCTAGTGAGCTGGGTGGGATACATCAGAGTTGGTTCTGATGAACCAGGTAAAGTCTTCGGGAAAGTGCACCAGAGAAAAATATAAATAGTGTAATATATCATGACAATATGGAGTTAATCTAAGAATGCAAGGTTGGTTTAACAATTCAAAATTAATGTAGATTATTATACTAAAAGTATAAAAGAGAGAATAATTTTATCATTTCAATACATGCAAAAATTATTTGAAAAAAATCAACAGGTATTCATGATTAAATCTCTTAGGAAACCATTTTTAAAAATCGAACTTCCACAAGCAAATAATAGGCATCTTCTATAATCCTACAGCTAACATTGCACTTATTGGTAAACTCTTGAGTATGTTTCCCCTAACATAGAACACAAGGCAAGCATATCAACTTTCACCAATTTTATTAAATATTGTCCAGAAGACACTATCCAGTTGAATAAGGCAAGAAAAAGAAATAAAAGGAATATATATTGGAAAGGAAGAAATAAAACCATTCACAGAAAACGCAATTGTCTATATGGAAAATCCTAAGGAATTGAGAAAAAATACTTCTAGATTTTAGAAAATCAATTTAGCGTTTTCAGGATACCAGGTCAATATAAATAAATTTATTATATTTCTACATACTTCAACAAACTGATCATTTAAAATTTTAAATAATGCCATTTAAAATATCATTTTAAAAAGAAAAACTTAGGAGCAACAATACAAAAGATTTTTAAAATCCTACATTGTTTCCTATAAAATATTTCTAAGAGAACATAAAAATATCTCAATAAATTGAAGGATATGCCATATTCAGGGGTTGGGAGGTATAATATTATTAAATATTCCATGGATTAAATGCAATACAAATAAAAATATAAATAGAATTTTTGTAGAAATTTATTTTGGAGGAAATTTATGAAAAAGTGGACAGGAACTAATAAAGCTAATAGCATGTTCCAAAAAAAGACCAAAGTTGGAAGACATATATTACCTGACTACAAGATTTTGTATAATGTAATATTAATTAAAGCAATCTAGTATTGTCTTAATAAAATAGAAAAGAGGACTCAGAACAGGCCTATACGTATGTGGTGAACTGAATTTTCAAAAAGTTGCCAAGATAATTTAATTTTAAAATTATTATATTTTCAACAATTAATGTGAAAACAACTAGATATTCATATAGAAAGAAGTATAATACACAAATTATTTCAAAATGAATCATAGACATAAATATAAAAAGAAAAATTAAATAACTTCCTAAAGAATACATAGGACAAAGTCTTTGAAACATTGGGATAGGCAAATATTTCTTATATCAGACCAAAAAAGTCAATAAAATTAAAAGAATTAATAATTGACAAATGTTATTTGGACTAAATTTAAATTTTAAATATTTGCTCTACAAAAAATATTAGTAAGAAAATTAAAAGAAAAGCCACAAACTGGAAGAAAATATTCACAGTACACATGTTTGATAAATGACTTTGAATTTTTAAAGAACTCTTACAGTTCAATAATAAAAAAGGCAATACATTTGAAAATGAGTAAAAGAGTTAGACATTTCATGAAAAAAGACACAAAAATGGCCAAAAACGCTCCTGAAAAGGATCAATGTTATTTTTCATGTAGGAAATAATTAAAATCATGATTTTGATATGACAATACCAAGTGTTGACAAGTATGTGGAACAACTGGAACTCACATTTTGCCAGTGGTGGAAACAATATGCTAGACACTTTGAAAAATGCCTTGCAAGCTTCTTAAATAGTTCAACATATAACTACCATAAGACCCAGCAATTCTACTTCTCAAAATTTACTCAAGAAAAATAAAAAGTGAGGTCCACAAAAGCTTACGAACAATAATGGAAACTTTATTCATAATAGACCAAACTTTAAAAAACCCAAATGTCCATCAATAGGGAAATGGATTTTTTTTTAAAAATTGTGGTATACTAATAAAATGTGATACTACTTATCAATAAAAAGAAATAAATTACTGATTGAGCAACAAAAATGGGCCTCAAAAACATCAATCTAAGCAAAAGAATCTGTATACAAGAGGATGGCAGGAAAATGGCAAAGTGGGAAGCTCCAGGAATCATTCTTCTATCAGAATAACTATTAAATAGACAAGAAATGCCAGAAACAACTATTTTGAAAATCCAGAGGACTGTAGAGCACTGTACAGCATCCAGGGAAGAGCAAGAGAGAGGCTGGTAGTTTCAGTAAAGACCAGTAATTTGCTCTTTGTTTGTGGTGGTTACCAGTGCCCATATCACTATCATAGCACTATCACTGTAGACCACCCTGAGGTCCAAACCTTGGCTAGCTTGCTGGTGACAGAAAGGAACATAAAAATCCTCTTCACTAAGATCAGGGTTAGGCACAGCTGATTACTGATCATGGCTTTTGATTAGTGACTTCAAATCACTGGAGTCCCAGCTCTGAGGGTGGCCATTTTTCCAACCCATCCAAACAAAAAGGATCGTACTTTCCTCAGGGCTGCAGGGTATAGTTAGTTAATGGGCTGCATTTGCTGGGCAAAGCAGGAAAGCTCAGGTAAGAGCCATGGAAGAAGATCCTGGCACCTTTCCTGATCCACTCCACAGGGCAGTTTGGAGCCAGTTGTGCCTCTTCATGGGTTCCTGGCCTTGTTTGGGCTAGTAAGGGCTGACTTGGGAAATTCTTCCCTATTGTGCCCCATCCAAGAGTTTGCTTTCCAGAAAAAAGTAGCTTGAGACAACCAAAGGAGTGTAAGAAACTACAGCCTGGGGGAAAGGCTTGCCGCCTCTAAACAGTCAGGAGAGGGAGGTATATCTCCTAGGAAATAGAGGGGATAACCAAACTACTATAAAAAGGGGAACTCCAAAAAAATTCCAACAAGCACAAGGCAGGACAAGACACAAGACCGGAAAAGACAAAGGTCCCTGTATTCTGCATTCACCTTAGGCAGACTTTAGGTGATATGAAGGTTGAAACTCAAGAAAATCTCTGTCTTATCAAGAGCTGATAACAAAATCAAGAAACAGACATCTCAGAGAATAAATCCCAGAGTTAATATTTAAAATTTTTAAATATACTGAGTGCAAGAAAAGAGTACAATACAAAGATCAAGAAATGATGGCCCATCCAGAAGCAGAAAATAAAAATTCAGAAAATACCAATGAAGACAACCAGGATGTAGACATACCAAAGATTAAAAATCAAAAGATCTTAAAAATGCCTAAGGAGATGAAGGAAAATAGAGAAAAAGCTAAAGGATATCAAGAAAACAGTATTTTCTTAGAAAATCTTAGTAAAAAAATCTTAGTAAAAAATTAGAAATTTTAAATAGGCACCAAACAGAACCACTGGAGTTGAAGACCACAATAACTGAAATGAAAAATTCCCAGGAGGGTTTCAAAAGCAGATTGGAGCTTTCAGAAGAAAGAATCTACAAACTCCAAGAATAGAGAATTGTAATGAGTCAGGCTGAGTAGCAGAAAGTAAAAGAATTATAAAAAGTAAAGTTAGCCTAAGAGACCTCTGATATACCATCAAGAATATCAATATATGCATATTGGGAATCCCAGATGGAGAAGAAAGAAAGAAAGAAAGAAAGGGGAAGAAGGAATGTTCAAAGAATTAATGCCAGAGAACTTCCCAAATTTAGAGATGGATATAGAGACAAGGGCCCAAAATGAAAACCATGAGTTACTTGCCCCCATGAATAGGAATGGAGTCCATCCCCCACCCTCAAGCCAAACAGCCTCAGTATAACCAGTGACTGATGGTGTCCAACTGAGGTGAGAACAAACATTTCTTCCCTGGAAAGAGGGAGCATGCAGTGGAGGGTTGAGTGTGGTTTCTCTTCAGTGAGTTTGGACAGAAGAGACCCACTTTGAATAGCTGTCCAGAAACACAATGGCACCTCCATGGAAAGGTTCACTAAAGAGCACAATCTGCTGGCCGGCTGGGAAAGTAAAAGAAAAAGATGTTATTTGGAGTCTTTCATGTCCCTATCCTCAGATCTCTGTGGATCTGGTCTGTGCCCATTAGTGGTCCCTGGTCCTATTTTGATAACTTAAGCTGAGCAATATTAAAGATTTAGAAAAAGTTGAACCAAAAATCAAAGAAGAGTGGTGAGACAAACTCACTAAGCAAGAGAAATAAGTTGATCAACAGAGTAAATTCACCAACACAGTCAGATGCCTAGACATCAGCAAAAAATTACAAGCCATTGTAAAAACAGGAAGATATGGCCCAGGAGCAAATTAAAAATCCTGATGAAACACAATATTTAAGACAAAAATCAATGACGTTCTCACAGATCTTCTTAATTCAAGGAGCTGAAGGAAAATATGGCTAAAGAGATAAAGTATTTAAGAAGACACTGGATGAGCATAAAGAACAATTTGAAAACTTGCAAAGAAAAATAACAGATTTTACAGGAATGAAAGACACAATGGATGCTATTAATAATACATGAGAGGCATATACCAGTAGATTTTAAATGGTTAAGGAATGAATAAGTGAAATGGAGGACAGACCATATGAACTTGAAATGATAGGAGAACAGACAGAGAAAAGAATGGAAAAATTTGAACAGAGTCTCAGGGAATTAAATGACAATGCAAAATGCACAAACATATGTGTTATGAGTGTCTTGGAAGGAGACAAGAATGGAAAAGGAGCAAAAGTGAAGGCTGAAAAGTTCCTAACCCTTATGAAAAACATAAATAGCAATGTCCAGGAAAGACAACAGACTCCAAACAGAATAAATCCACACAGACCTACTCCATGATATCTACTATTCAAAATGGCAAATACCAAAATAGGGAATTCTAAAAGAAGCAAGAGAAAGGCAATTCATCACATACAAGGTATGCTTATCAAGCCTAAAGGCCAATTTCTCATTAGAAACCATAGAGGGGAGAAGGCAGTAGTATGATATAATTAAGATACTGAAAGAGAAACCTGCCAGCCAAGAATTCTTTATCCAGCAAAACTGTCCTTCAGAAATGAGGGTGAGGAGTTCAACGTCTTCACAGAATAAACAGACACTGAGAGAGTTTGCCACCAAGAGACTGGACTTACAAGATATTCTAAAGGGATTGCTGTAGTCTGATAGGAAAAGACAGGAGAAAGACGCTTGGAGAAGAGTGTAGAAATGAAGAATATTAGTATGAGTAACTAAAAGGGTAAAAAGACTGACAATAGTAAAATACAACAAAAGAAAGCCACAGATAAAAGCGGCAAAGTAAGTGATGCCTTTACAATAGTAATACTGAATGTTAATGGACTGAATTCTCCAATTAAGAGACACAGAATGGCTGAGTGAATGAAAAATATGATCCATTTGTATGTTGTCTTCAAAAGTCTCACCTTAGATACAAGGATACAAATAGGGTAGAGATGAAAGGTTGAAAATATATACTCCATACAAATAGTAACTAGACTAATATCAGATAAAATAGATTTTAAATGCAAAACTGCTATATAAGATGATAATTTCATTATATATTAATAAAAGGGGTAATTCATCAAGAAGAAATAACTATGGTAAATATTTATGTACCTAACCTGGGTGTCCCAAAATGCATGTGGCAAACACTGGCAAAACAGAAGGGAGAAATAGATGTCTCTACAATAATAGTTGGAAACATCAATACACCACTCTCATCATTTCATAGAACATCTGGAGAGAGGATCAATAAGGAAACAGAGAGCTTGAATAACATGATAAATGAACTAGACCTAACAGACATATAAAGAACATTCCACCCCAAAGCAGCAGATTATACATTCTTCTCAAGTGCTCACGGATCTTTGTAGAACATATGATGGCTCACAAAATAGGTCTCAATTAATTTAAAAAGATTGAAATTATGCCAAACACCTTCTCTGATCATAGTGGAATGAAGCTGGAAATCAAAAACAGGCAGAAAAGGGAAATTTTGCAAATATATGGAGATTAAACAACACACCCTTAAATAACCAATGGATCAAAGAAGAAATTGCAAGAGAAATCAGTGTATATCTTGAGGTGAATATTATACAATTACTGATTTCTAAGAATGCTATCCCATCATGCTTGGTACATGCCTGAGTCCATCTGAAGTATGGAAGAAAAATGTACTGCATGCTGAAATCTTCCCATCTCAGTTCCTCTTTGCTTCTCTGCATGAAGATATTCTCTGAGAGCAGGAGAGCTTGTTGGAGGTGCAATTTGGGAAGCCCATATTTGATGAGCCTAAGGGAAACCCTAACCCAATCTTTCAGCCTCCTTTAACTCCCATGGGACAGTTTTGAATTTGTTCCACCTGGTTTCTCAGCATTCACCTGCACATCCACATCGATGCAGGTTTAATGGCTTTTCTCCTTCCCTCAAGTTTTCCCCACTGCCTCCCTTCTGCTTTCTGGGAGTATCTCTTCAATAAACAACTAGGTCAAGTCTTTGACTCAGGTCTGCTTTGGGGGAACTCAGAAACAAGTTCCTCTTGTTTGTTTGTTTTTGTGTTTGTTTTTTTTTCTTTTTTAGATTTAGGGAAATTTTTCATTTTTTAGGAGGTTAGACTTCTTTTCTGCATTTACTTCAATCATGTTCCAGTGATTTCTGAGGGTTCATTTTGCCTCGTTTGTCCTCTAAAGTCCTTTTTGCTTCCTTAGTCTTTGATTCTTTTTCCTCTCTGTGGTACTAACTTGTTCAGTATTCATATGAAAATAGTGAAAGTACAGATAGTATAAAAAGGAATATTAAATTTTTAAAATGTAGAGGAAAATAGTAGAAGAGGAAGATATAAGCCAGAGAAGTCTCTATTCACACTCATTTTCTCTCTTATTAAAGAAACATAGCTTTGCATTATTATCACCACAAAGATGTCCTTGAATATAAGTTTATTTTTTAAAAGCTTAATTTGAAAGTGCTACGTTAAATCCATTTAAAATATAAAGTATAACATTATACACTGTTAACCGCCCTTCTGTAATTTTTTGCACTTAGCTTCAACAGAGATTATCATTTTTATATTCTTCCCTCCTCTGAACCATGTCTGTTGAGTTTTCAGTTTGATAGCTTCTCCCAAAATATGACAAATAAAATGTCACTCTAAATTATGAACGCTTTTATCATTAGCAATATTTTCTAGGTAATTCCTAATAAAGGAGCATTTAAATATATACTATGAGAAACTAAAACTCAGCAGACATTACAAACAGAACTGTACTGAGGAGAAGATTATCTTTCTCTTGCTTTCTCTTAGATCATTTCTCTTTCATGGGAACTTTTCCTTTTTGTAGCTCTTCTCTTGGGCCTCCTCATTTTTCATTCATTTAGCTGGGTCTGAAGATGAAGAAAGGCTGGACGATGCTGTCCATCATAGGAAGGCAAGCTGGACCAGAATATTGATCAAAGAAAAGAATATATTAAAAGAGAAATTGAATAAATTCTATTTTACTCATTAAGGAGAGGAATTTCCTTTCTCACATACTTTGTTGTCATCTTTTTCTATAGTTAATGTTCTATATACTATATAGAAGGTCCAGACCAGGGAATGGGCTTAAGAAATGGGCAAGGTGGAGCATACTACTCAGTCTGTGTTTATCCCCAGACTTTAAGAGAAAGCTGTAAAAGGAGCCCAGCCTAGATCACCCAAGTAAGAGACCACACAGAAGTATAGGAGTCAATGCTAAAGCCATAGGGCAATGGTTGTAAAACAAGCCATTTATCAGATTCACCTATGGATCTTTTATAAAACCCAGAATCTTGGGCTCTACTTCTGACTTAGTAAATCAGACCCTCTGAGAATTGGACTCAGGCAGCTGAAATGTTAAAAATTCTACACATGATTCAGATATCTAGCCAGGATGAAGATTAATGATCTGCTTATGATTTTTTACAATGTGCATTTCATTTTAATGAAACAACCTATCCCCATGAACTCCCCATGTTTGTTCCTACCTACAACTTCCATGAACCAGATATGATGGTAAATATCTGGCAGAGTTTCCATGACAAAAATGAATCTGATTCCAACAAATTTTTGTACAATTGATTGACTTTTTATATCTGCCTAGAATTAAACCAGATATGATACACCCGCAAGGTTAGGATGCTAAACAATTTATTCAACATCTTTATTCTAGCTACAAACTAAAAAAGATAAATAGATGAACTCTAAGGTCATAGCTTGCTTTAAATTATATTCTATTATTTAGGTGTGCTTTTTATATGCAAGAGTTGCATTATTTTTCAACACCATCTAAATTAATTTTTTAGTAATTTAATTCAGACTTTTCTCTTGACTTATAATGTCAAGTCAAATATATGTTATCCCTTTATTCTTGTTTAGGATGGATCCTTGTTTTTAGTGGCCCACCATACTTGCATTTAAGTTTTTTTCATCTGGTGACTCTACTTACTTATATCAATGGTAAGGGTGACATATAATTTATTGTCCAAGCTGTGGCATTATAAATATTCATGCCAGGACCACAGGTACAAACCTGGTTTATGCTGGCCAACTGGTATACATGCACACTGATCAGGGACTCTAAACAAATGCCTACATTCCTTAGGAAAATACCTACTTTAAAAAAAAAAAAACTTTTAATTGAATAGAAAATCATTCTTATTGCATATAAATTTTCTCAGGTTGTTATCTTGAATCTTATTCAATGAATACTGGTTTAAGTCTGTCACAGGATGATATAAGTGGATGATAGAAGCAAAAATATGTGCAAGCTTGACATAGCCTTTCCTGGTGCTATCATTCTCAATGCATCTTTTGTTAATTGTTTTTATTGCTGATAGTGGCCAGAAAGGCCTGTACCTACCGTAAGTCTCTTTACCCTCACTGGGCGAAGGTGTGTTACACATCCTCTCAGTCCAGTCACGTCACAGGTTTATTGGCATCCAGGTTTCAGCAGAGAAACATGCCAAATCCACCAACTCAATTCAAAGGCAGATTTGTGATGAACTCTGAAATAGTTTGCCAAATCTGGCTAGGATTTTGTAGACCACTATATGTAATCCTTATCTGAAAATGATTTTATCCAGTGTGGTCAAGGGAAGCAAATGACATTTAAAGTTGTTTACTGTTTTCATTTGCAGATGTTGGGCATGAAGAATCTATATCAGACACAGGAATAGACACATGGTTTCTCATGGATTCCATTTTGGAATTGGCAATGCCTGTAAAAATGTGAATCATATTATTGGATATTTTAAGCACTATGTCAGTTTTAATAAATAACTTACTTTCTAGAATAAATAGTTGAGTCTATTCTCTCTACTGATCTCCATGTCCTTACAAAATAAAATATAATGTTTATTTCTATTCCAAGTAGTTGGAAGAGCCAAAGGGATCCAATAATATTCAAACAAATTCTCCCTGCAGTGCTGGAAAAAAATGTTTAAGAACTGAGGGGTGCTAAGGGAGAGAAAAAATTGGAAAATAATAAGCAGAGAATTGTCACAAAAGGGAAGGTCTGGTTTGTGCAGCTGAAGTATTAGAGACAGAGTTAGAAGGAAAAAATGAGAAAAAAGTTAAGATAACTTTGAATCTGAAAGGGGACACCCAAAAAATAGAACAGAAAGAAACTATTTCCAATAAGTCATGTACCTGGAGAATTTTTGGAACCTCATCAAGATGTAATCTGATAATCTGTATTTTCTTTGGCACATTAATATTTTCATTAATTTCATTCTGAAGGATTAAGAATTATATAAGCCTAGAAAACCTGACCCTATGTTCAACCAGTCGTATTATTCTTTTCTTCAAAAGTCAGTTAGTGAATTTTAAAACAAAGGTTTTAAATTAAATGAGACATATAATTATATATTATGTAAAAATTAAAGCGAAGCAAAAGAAAGACCTGAATTCATTTTAATTCTAGAACTAACCATGTATGTAAATAAGAAGAATGAGCATAACCTCAACATGCTATATATAGCCATTTTTATTCTGATAAAACTATGTATCATGAAGAGCTTTTATTGTTAATCAGTGTAATTTTAAAGGGTACATCCTAAAAATATACCATAATTCACTTAACTAATATTGTTTTTGGACTGTTTCCAATTTTTAAAAAATATTATTAAGAGTAAAACAATAGAATTCTGAAATCCATTTTTTTTTTTTACCTTTAGCATTGATATAGTATAATCTTTGCCTTTGCTACAAAAATGAAATCCATTTTTAAAGGAGCTCTGAATAAACAATATATAATTCCAAACAAGGGACATTTGTAGCAAGCAAACTTCCCTTCTCTCTTCTGTGACGACTGTGTTTAAGCTTCCTCTTGAATGGAGGCGGTAGGGGGTGGTAACATAGAGGAGCCTTGTGTGAAACCTCCAAGCAGGATAAGGCTGTTGTCCACGCCTGTGCAGGGTTTAGTGGTGGTCACAGCCCAGCCAGGGTACAGGAGCCTGAGCTGGGTTTAGAGAGCTTCTATGCACTGTGTGTGTATGGGGACAGGGGGAGGACAGTGATGGCAACTTGCAGCACACAGCACAGTATGTCACATTTTGAGCACACACACATACACAAGTTGAAGCACAGTTAAAAGGTTGTCTTGGGTGGGGGAGGACAGGAATTATTTAAATTGGAGATTGGTTACATACAGGTTGAACACCTGGGAAATAATGAGATCTAAGTTTCTCATCAGAAAAATGAGTTACAGATATTGAAAGAAAAAAACAAACAAACAAAAGAACAAAAACAACAAAAACAAAAAGCCTAGAATGAAACCTGTGTGTTGGACTGGAATTGCAAATAACAGTGTAAACACGCAGTTTTCAATAGTTGGATGAATAGACAATAGATAGAGAGATATCTCTAACCACTGAGAGAACCTGGAAGCAGCCACACAAACAGCAATAAACACATCTAATGTCCAGACCTTGGTTGCTAATTACAATTTTCTACTAAAAGGAACTAGGTCTTCTTGGAAAAATGACTGATTATAAGGCTGGGCCAGAGGCGGGCAAGATAAAACTAGAAAGAACATCTTGCTGTGCCAGAAAGTCAGGAAATAGTCATTGCATATTGGGACATCCTCAAAGAACACAGAAAAATTCCACTTCCAGTAATGACCTAGCTGCTTCTATTGGAGCCGCAGCCCCCCGGGTGACAGCTATATTGTGGGCAGCCTATTAAAAAAAAAAAAAAAAACTTGAAGAAAATGGCCCTCTGTATCTTGATTCTTTTTCTTTTAGTCTGAGAGTGGGTCCCAGGAAGTCTTGTTTGAGATGCCTAAAATCTTGGATAGAAAGTCCTTATTTTAATCTGCTTAAATAACCAGACTTTGGGGCAAACACAGCAAGGAGGAAGAGTAAAATCCCATAAAGGTGCGATGTGTAAGCATCCTGGGTGCTGCTGCTGGTCTGGGGAACACATTTTGAGAAACCCCATCATGGAAGAGCTTTAACCAATAATGTACAGTGGAATATCTTCAAAGTCAATGTAGAAATTAAAACTGAATTTTAAACATTTAATTCATCTACAGGGAAGAGGGAAAGAAGGAGTAGAACAGTAGAAAGCAGAAAACAGAGAAAGCAAAATAGCAAAATACGTACTTAAACCCAACTACACAAATAATTACATTGTCAGTAGAATAAATACACCAATTAAAATGCAGAAGTTGTCAGAATAGATTTTTAAAAAGATATAACCACATACTGCCTGTAAGAGAAGCACTCTAAATATAAAGAAACAAATAGGTCAAAAGTAAATGCATTGATAAAAGCATCATTCATTCAGAAGGCTGGATGGCTGTACTAATATCACATAAAGTAGCCTTCAATACTAAGAGATAGCACCAGAAATAGAGGGGAACATTGCATAATGATTAATGAATATATGCATTCGAAAGACATAAATATCACCAATGTGCATTTACCTAAAACCAGAACTTCAAAATACATAAAGCAAAAACTGATAGAATTAAAGGGAGAAACAAGACAATTCCATAGTCATAGTTGGAGATTTTGACACTTCTCTCTCAGGAATTAATATAACTAGACAAAAAGTCAGTAAAAATCTGGACGATCTGAAGAACACTAATGACTACCTTGATGTAGTTGGTATTTAGAGAACACTAAAAGCAGCAACACAAAGTACACATTCTTTTCATGTGCACAAAGTATATTTACCAAGACAAACCATATGCTAGCCCATAAAATAGGTTCTCAATAAATTTGTAAGGATGAAAATTATATAGACAATGCTCTCTAACCACAATGATATTAAATAGCAAACCAATGAAAATAAGATATTTAGGGAAATATCTAAATATTTGGTAATTAAATAACACCCTGCTAAATAACCCATGTGTCAAAGAAAGAAACCAAAAGATAAATTAGAAAGCATTTTGAACCAAATAATAAAAATGCAACATACCCAAATTTCTGGAATGTACATACAGAAGGATTCAAAAAAAAATTTATAGATTTAAATACTATATCAACAAAGAAGAAAGGTCTAAAGTCAAAAACCTAAGTCTCCATCTTAAAGCAAAATTTTGAAAAAGAGAAGCAGAGTACAATAGCTTCTTTTATAAAGCATATCAAAATAGTCCCAGGCCAAAACATCTAGTCAATTTTAGCTTATTACTTATTTAGGCAGTAATAGCAAATTAGAGCCATCCAGCATTGTTTGCAATTTTATTGGTCATAAATATTGCTTTAAATTTTTCAACAAAGAATAAAGACGCCCAACTTTTAATATGATTCATCTTGTTACCTTGGTCACTTAACATTGATATATTGATTTCTGTTTTTTCAAGGATATTTTAAAGAGCACTAAATTCTGATCTTCTCACTTGGCTGTTAGCTTTGAACTTATGGAGCATAAACACCCCTAAAAGACTGTATGACATGTACTAGGTCCTCAAAAAATTGTAGAATTGAACTGAGTTCATAAACCTAGGCCAGGGCTACTGATGGTATGAATTAAATGCAAACTATAAAATACACAGCATAATTTAGAAATATTCTGAAAATAAAAGTTTTGAATATAAACATATATATATATATGCATATACACGTACATATAATTTTAGGATTTTTACCAATGCAATGGTTTACTTCAAATTAAAACCTCAGATTTTTTATATCTAAAGAAATTTTTATTTTAAAAAAATATATAGGCCTTTTATTAGAAATATATTTCTTATACACTTTTCTCTGAATCTTCCAACTAGAAAGTCTAGAAAATTTAAATATGAAAATCCTATGAGCTCTTACTGATGCAGATGTGATGAAAATGTTAAAAATGGCAGTGACCACATTTGGAAGAAGGCAAGTTTCATCTCCATTGTTTTTGCCCTTGAGTCAAGCAACAGATTATCACTGGAGGAAAAACAACTTAATTAAGGAACTTTTACTTAAAATAAAAATTAAGGCATTTAGTCTTAATTTCTTGTTCAGGTATGTAAAATGAATAATTCTGTATAATATGTAAAAAACAATTACCATTTAAATATGTTAACAGTTGGACATTATTTTGGGTGTGGCTATCCTTTTATTTAAAAAAAAATTTCCAGTTATAAGAAGAGTCTTACATAACAAACTTGTCTTCTCTGGGGCAATAAGTTAAACAGCCTTTTATCAGAAAAGATCGGAAAGCCTGAGAAGGAGGATAGGCAAGAGAATGGGAGAGGACAGGCCTGTTCCTGCCCACAAAGCAAACCCTCCTTACTCTTTACTCCCAACCCCACTGCATTTACTCTTACTACAAGCTGGGAACCTCTTTTTTAAGTTTAATTAACTCTCTGGCAGCAAACATCTCGGTCTGGTTCTAAAGGTTTGGTCCAAGCTTGCCATTGGCATTGGTTGCAAAATCAAATATAAGGTGTTTCAGAGGGAAACAGAAACATAAGACTTTTCATTATCTTTAATTTCAAGATTTTAAAGGTCCATGCCTTCCTTGGTTAGGACAAAACCTGTTCTTGCTTTGTTAACAATTAAGACTCTATACAAAATTTTTGCCACTTTTATGCTGAAAACCAAGCTCTTTTCATTTTGGAAATTCTTAATGACTTCTGAAAAGTATTTTGAACTCATATAGATAATTTTAAAGCCACATAATTTGTATTTCTGAGGTTCAAAAGAATCAAAGAGAGAAAAGTATTTAAAGCTGAAAGCTTAACTACCATGTTTCAAGTTGGAGGTGCTTTTAATCAGCAGCTCTAATGGATCTTTGACAATAATGCTAGGAGCAAAGTTGCTTTAACTCAGGAGGGTACCTAGTAAACCAAAGAGAACACAGCTAATTGCATAGTAATTGCTTTAAATAGAGTACCTCAAACATGGCATTAGCTGTTACAAATGATGACAGATGATGGGTCATGATGCTTTTGCTCACTTTAGCAATGAAATTGGCAAGCAGGATTCAATTAATTTTCACATTTCCATATGAATGGTTTGATCTATAGCATTTAATAAGCTTTTCCTTTTTATACTGTTTTATAAGTTGTTTATCTCCTGCAAATGATGGTTTTGTGTAGTGATGACCAACTGAAAATCAATGCTAAAAATATTCTGGAAAACTTGGCTTTCTACTCAAGAGAAGAGATAAATGGAGATTAGTTTTGATCTATTCTACTTAAATTTAACTATTCCATGATCACAAAGTCCATTAAAGTGGATGGTTCATGTTGTTCCATTATAATTCTAATTTGTTGAATGACAATGGAGATATGCAAAATATTATCAACCAACCCTAATTGATCGATAGCAACTTTTTAATGAGTTACTTCTAAAAAGGTACAGATTAGTGTCCTATTGAGGCCTTTAAATGTCTTATTCTGTGGTGTTTTTCTCTAGCAAATAAAAGTACAGTAAGAATTATGAATGTTTTAAATATTTTAATAAATATATATGCAAACTGCCAGTTGAAAGGCATCTGTACAGTTTACAAGGTATTCACATAAAGATGATATTGTTCCTCACAGCAAAACTATGAGGTAAATAAGGAAAAGATCATTATCATCATTATCCTTATGTTATCACAACAATCACTGAAGCTCAGAAAAGTGGTGACTTGACTTGGTCAAAGTCATTCAACCCTCAAGTGAGTGGAAATAAGACCAGAATGCAAACCTTTTGGTTTTTAATTCATAATATTTCTACTATGCAATATTGAATCTTAATTAATTTCTTAATTGTGCTTTACAGTATTAACAATAATCTAAGAGAAAGAAGGAAAGGACATGGGCAGCTAACATTACTTTTTGTTCTTGGCACTATGACAAGCTGATTACAGGTATACCTCTTTAGATTTATTTTTTTATTAGAGAACTTGTAGATTTACAGAAAAATCATGCAGAAAATACAGAGTTCCTATATACCCTATTGTGATGGTTAGGCTAATGTGTCCACTCGGCCAAGTAATTGTGGCCAGTTGTTTGATCAACAAGGACATTTATGGGCTTTAGTCATCCATGAGTTTACTGCAGTAGATGGATGATTACATCTGCATCGATCAGGGAGATTGCTGTCAGCAATGAGTGATGCTTTATCCAATCAGTTGAATGCCTTAAATGGGGAAGTGATTTCAGCATTCAGAGAGAATTTCCCAGCTTTTCTTTGGACAGCCAAAGTCTCCCAAAAACTCATCAAGGACCTTCATTGGACTTTCATTGGAGCCCCTGGTTTGCAGCCTGCCTGTGGAAACTGGACTTGTGCACCCACACAAGTTTTCCCTATTAACACTTTGCTTTAGTGTGGTACCATTTTTAAATCAATGAAACAATATTATTATAATTATATTATTAACTATAGCCTATACTTCATATTAGGGTTCACTGTTATGTTGTACAGTCCTATGGGTTATTTTTTAAGATTTTTATTCTAGTAACATAAACATAACATAAAATTTTACCTTTTAACCTTTTTAATTCAAATTAAAATTTTCCCTTTTAATTCAAATACATAATTCAGTGGCATTAATTACATTTACAATGTTATGTTGCCATCATCGCCAACCATTATAAAAATTTTTCCATCACCCCAAATAGAAACTCTACCAATTAATTAAGCATTAATTCTCTATTTGCCACCTCTATCCTGGTCCTTGGTAACCTGTATTCTAGTTTCTGAATCTATGAATTTGCTTATTCTAATTATTTCATATCAGTTATATCATAAAATATTTGTCTTTATAAGTCTGACTTATTTCAACTAATATGATGTCTTCAAGACTCATCCATGTTGTTACTCTGTGTCAAAACTTCATTCCTTTCACTGCTGAATAATCTTCCATTATAAAAATGTGTGCATGTATATAAAAAACATTGTGTTTATCCATTCATCTTTTGATGGATACTTGGGTTACTTCCATCTTTTGGCAATTGTAAATAATGTCATTATGAACACTGGTACACAAGTATGTGTTTGAGTCCCTACTTTCAATTCTTTTGGATATATACATAGATGTGGGTCATGCAGTAATTCTATACTTTATTTTCTGAGAAACTGCCAAACTGTTTTCTACTGCAGCTGCACCAATTTACATTTCCTCTCCTATAATGAATGAGACTTCCTCTTTCTCCACATCCTCTCCAACACTTGTAAGTTTCCATTTTTTTAATAGCAGCCATTGTGGAGGGTATGAAATGGTATCTCATTGTAGTTCTGTTTTTCATTCCCTAGTAGCTAATGATGTTGAGTATCTTTTTTTGTGCTTATCCTAAATTTGTATATCTTCTTTGGAGAAATGTCTATTCAAACCTCTTGCCCGTTTTTAATAGGGTAATTTTTGCTTTTGTTGAATTGTAAAATTTCTTTATACATTCTGTACACTAAACTCTTATTAGATATGTGGTTTCCAAATATTTTCTCCTATTCTGTAGATTGTCTTTTCACTTTCATGATAAAGTCCTTTGATATAGATAACAATTAGTATGTTTTAAAATCACATGGAAAATCATCTCTATGTGGTTATGCCACCAATCGAATAAATATTTAGAATTATATGTTTATTTTGCATTTGAATTTTAGATTTTTTTCATTGTTTACTTTTGCTTTATGATTACCTAAAATACTCACATGGTTCCAAAGTCAAATCTTCAAAGCAAGTTATATTTAGTGAAGTTAATATTCTATTATTTCCTAGAGCTAACCATTTGGTTTTCCCTTTATGGTTGACTTTTACATTTTTCAAAAAAATTATGAGTATATAATAAACCATGTGTGTTAGTTTCTTAGCTGCTAAAGCAAATATCATACAGTGGATGGCTTAACAAGAATTTACAGGCTCATGGTTTCAGAGGTTGGCAGGCTTGCTTCCTCCCATTGTTGGTATCTTTAGGTTGGCGGGCAGTCTCTGGGGTTCCATGGCTTTTCTGTCACATGGCAATGCATATGGAGATGTCTTTACCATTGTCTCCTAAGTTCTGTTGAATTCCAGCTTCTGGCTCTTCCGCATGGATTCTCTCGGTGGCTTTCTCTATAAGGCCAGTAATAAGATGAAGACCCATTGTGAATCATTTAGGCCACTGATTCTCCTCATCAAAGGTTCTGTTTACAATGGGTTCATGGCTACAAGAATGGATTAAAATTAATAACATGTTTTTTAAGTGTACATAACTCCAAGCCACCACAAGATGATAGCTACATAGAAGATGATAGATTAGATAGATAGATAGATAGATAGGTAGGTAGGTAGGTAGATAGATAGATAGATAGACAAAGAAAGATATAGATACAGATATTTGTATCATTCACTCTCTTAGATGAGTAGTAGCATAGAATACACATTTTTTTACATCTTAATTCATTTACTTAAAAATATATTCTAGCTAGTATTTAGAGATATTCTTTACTCCTTTTTAGAGTGGCATATTATTCCATTGTGTGGCTCTATCATAGCTTATTCAACTAGCCCACTATTGATGAAGATTGGATTGTTACCAAACTTTTGTTATTAGGCATAGTGCTACAGTGAATTATTCAAAGAAACATCTTTCCATATTTTTTTCAGTGTATTTTTTGGAAAAAATTATCAGAAATGGATTATTGAGCTAAAGAGCAAAAGAAAATATAATTTTGCTATATATTATCACATTCTTCTAAAATGGATTTTTTTTTTCATTTTCCATGCCCAGCAGGAATGAATGAGAGTACTTGTTTTATATAGCCTTAAAAACCATGCATGTTGGCAAACTTTTTGGTTTTTTGACAATATTATCCATAAGAAATAGCAAAGTAGTAAAGTTCTATTTTGTATTTTTCTTTCATGAAAAAGTTTGAGCATTGTTACATTTAATTAAAAGCCATTTGCATTAATTTTTCTGTGAACTACCAATTCATATCTTCAGCCTATGTTTATATGGAAATGTTGGTCTTTTTCATCCTTGCTTTATAAAAGTATCTATATATTATGTATATTACTCTTCATAGGTGATATACGTTGCAAATATCTTCCCAATTTCTCATTTATTTTTCACTTATGGTGAATTTGGCATGCCCCAAAATATTAATTTTTATGTAATATTTTGATTTTTATGAAAATCAAAATTTTCAATCTTTTTTCTTTTGAGGAAAGATTTGGAATTTTATTTCCAAAAATATTTTCCTTTCCCAGGTTATAGAGAAATTCAGCCATGTTTTCCTCTGGTACTTGCATAATTTAATTTTTATACCTATACATTTCTGATCTATTTGGAATTTTTCATGATTTGTGGTATGAGGAATAGATCCAGTCTTATCTTTTTCCATATGACTTTCCAATGATCCCAAAACTACTCATGAAGAAAGACTATTATTTCCCCATGATATAAGATACTCTCACATTGCATGCTCAATTTCTATTGTAATAGGGTCTATTTCTGAATTTTCTACTTAGTTTCTTTTCTCTGTCTATTCAGTCACCAATACCACAACACCTGTAATTTTAGTTCCTGCACTTAGAAACTGAACCATTTAGAATACGAACTATAATTAAAAGTTCCTGAGCAATGATAATATAAAAAGAGACAGGTAAGCTTGTGGTAATTAAGAGTCTGTCAGAGTCCCTCACCCCATGCTGGAGAAAAGCACAATTTAAAGCTTTCAAAAAACTTGAGCAAATATCTCATCATAAAAAAAAAAGATGCTACATAGGAAAGCCTCTTATTTGATTAAGGAAATGATTATATTAAAATTGAATTTTCCAGGTAAGTAAAATCTTTGCATATTTGACATTTAAAATATTTTCCAAAATTATTTCATTAAAAATCATAACAATATAAATCCATATTTTTAATTTAGTAATCCATGTTTAAAGATCACTTAAAATGTACTTGCTGCTTTGATGTTGTTATTATGAATGAGAAGACATCAAGCTAGTGAGTTTCAGATTACTAGCAGTGTTCAAATAGAGATTTAAGGTCTAATTTTTCATTTTTATTTATTCATTCATTCATATCGAATGGCCATATTGTGCCAGGGGACCTTTTACATGCTTTACACATATTAATTCACTTAAATCTTACAAGTACTCTATAAAAGAGTTATCATTGTTTTGTCCATTTTACAGATGAATACATTTTTCAGATGATACTGTGGCATACTAGATTATAAAGTTAGTAAAAGTTAAAGTTGAGATTCACACCTAAGAGAGTTCATTAGTCTGTGCTTTTGGCTATAACGTTAAAATAAATATCTTTCTAGTAAAAATATATTGAATGCCTCTAGATTCCTACTAATATTCTAAGCATAAGTGATTAATAAAAAAACAAAAAGACAACTTCAATCATCGTGCTTACATTTTAGTCGGGGGTTCTGTCAATAAGCAAGGAGACAAACAACTAGTATGAAGGAAATAAACTGATGACGCAATAGTGGGAATTAGCATGGGGTAGGGTTGGGGGAAATCTCCTTTATATACGTGGTAAAAGAATGTCATTCTGAGGGGTAAGCTCTGTGCTAAAATCTCACGTATAAGAATGAGATTGCAATGTGGAGAGCTAGGAATAGGGCTCCCTGTACAAAGACCAGCAAGTGCTTAGGGCATACATTTGGAGAGAGCTTGGTATGTTCCAGGGGCAGAGAGGAAATGGCATAAGATTGGAGGAGCAAGCTGATGAGCAGATAGATTAAATACTGTGGGGCCTTGCAAACTGCGTGGAGTAAAGTGGATTTTTAGTCCAATAAAAGGCTAGCATCGAAAGGATTTTAAGAAAGACAGCAACAAAGAAGTCATGGTTTTAAAAGAGCTCTCTAATTACTCTGTAGAGAGTAAATATTTGTGGGATAAGAGTAGAAGCAAAATGAACGGAGAGGAGGCAATTTTTGCAGTCTGGACAATGTATGATGGCTTGAATGTGGAATTGGTATTGGAAATGAAAAAAAAAAAGGAATGGAATAAAGCTAAATTTTGATAACAGCATTCACAAAGTAGATTCCTCAGCTTTTGGCTTAAACTGCCGGGAGGGTAGTGATGCCAGATATTGAGTTGGGCACTCTTTAGAAACTGATTACAGTAGAAATCAGCAGCAGTTCTGTTTTGGACATGGAAAATTTGACAACTTATTAAATATCCTTATCAATCTGGAGTGCTAATGAGTGGCCCAATGAGTAGCAAGGACTAGATACATAAATTTTAGAATCATCCGACCATATATGATTTGGGGTAGGCTGAAAATTGTCCTATGAAAGATATCCACGTCCTAGTTCCTGGAACCTATGAATGTTACCTTATATGGCAAAAAAGGGTCTTTGCAGATTGATTCATTTAAGGATCTTCAGATAGTGAGATTATCCTGGTGGGCCCTAAAGCAATCACATGTACCCTTTTAAGAGGGAGGTAGAGGCAGATTTTGCACACACACAGAGGAGAAACAATGTGAAGATAGAGCAGAGAGTAATTTGAAGATGCCGGTCTTGAAGATTGGCGTGATGTAGCCACAAGCCAAGGAATGCTGGCAGTCACCAGAAACTAGAAGTAGCAAGGGAAAGATTCTCACCTAGAGCCTCCTGAGGGAGTGTGGCTCTGCCAACACCTTGGTTTCAGTCCAGTGATACTGATTTTGGACCTTTGCATTCTAGAACCATCAGTGATAGAATAAATTTCTGTTATTTTAAGCCACCAATTTTGTTGCAATTTCTTACAGCTGCCAAAGGAAACTAAAAAGGTATTTTTAAAAGGGACTAGATAGACTTCTCTAAAAGGAAAGTGAAGAGAGAGAAGCATGTCTAGGACCAATGTCTGGTATAATACAATAGTTGGTGGTCAGGTAGAAGAGGAGGAAATAGCAAAAATGAGCAAAGAGGAGCAGTAAATGAGATTGGGAAGATAAAAGAAGTTGTGGAGACATAATAACAGAGCAAGAAAGTTATGTTAAGAAGAAGGTAGTGATCACATGCACAGTGTCTATTGAGGGATAGTATTATGAGGATGAAGAAAAAGAACTCATTGGTTTTGACAAAGTAGAAATTATTGATGACTTTGTAAAGATCCATTTTAAGTGGTAGAGAGAATAAAAGGCAGGTTGGAGTGGTTTAAAGTGAATGAGAGGGAAGCGGCTGTGGCTCAATCAGCAGGGCTCCGGTTTGCCATAGGGGAGGCCCCGGGTTCAGTTCCCGGGGCCTCCTGGTGAAGGCAGGCCCGCCCGCACTGCGTGGTTGGCTGACCCAGCGAGCACAAGCAGCAAGGGGGGGATAAATGAATAAATAAATAAAATCTTTAAAAAAAAAAATAAAAATAAATAAAGTGAATGAGAAGTAAGCAAGAGAAGGCATCTTTTTTTTTTTTTTTTTTTACAAGTTTTGCTGTGAAAGAACAGCAGGAAATGGAGGCTTAAATAAGGAAATAGGAGGCAGGGGGAGGGAATTAATGGAGCTAGGAGATACCCATTTATTTATCATTGGGCAGAATAGTGCCACATAGACTATCCTGGCTCGAAGTTGCTTTGAAAGCAGTGCTTAGGTGTTAAAATATGGGACAATCATCCAAGGGTGTCTGCCTCTAGAAACTGAATCTTGAACTGGACATTTCTATAGATAATGAGGACATCAAGAACAAAGACTGAAATAAGAGTGGAGAAGAAAACCAAAGGCCAGGACCTGATGTCTTTCAAACAATGAAGGCAATAAAGGTAATGGGGAGGGGGAGTAGTATGCCATAAAGTTAGATACCATGAACATCCAAAGGAACTTCAAAGGTGTAGGCACAGAGGCTCTAAAGGACATTCAAGCATCAAAGAAATATTGAACTGGAAAACTTTAAGATCTCTTTGAAACCTTAAAGTCTCTAATCCTTTAAATATCAACTAGTTAAAGACAGAGTAGACTAGGGTCATTTGCTTCTAACCTGAACCCTTTCTGACCTGAGACCTTATCTTTTTGTCTCCAAATCTCGTTATTAATGAATTTGCTTCTAATGACTTTAGTTCTCATATCTAATCTTTGCTTATACCTCTCATTCTTCTAGGAGCACATTTTTTTCGTTTCTTCATTCTTTCCTTCCCTCCTCTCTTTCTTCCCGCTCCCCTTCCATTTCTCCTTTCCTCCCTCCCTTTCTCTTGTCTTTGTTTTATTTTTTGTACATTATTTTCTTTCCCACAAATATCTCCAGAATATGTGAAATTGTAATAGTGTTGTGGTCCTTAGCTCTAGAGTCTTGGTTTACCACATGCTCTGTGATACTGGGCAATTTATCTTAATTCTCAGAGCCTCCCTTTCCTGTAGATAAAATAGCAATGATAATAGAACTGACATCATAGATTTGTCTTGAGAATAAATTATATAGAACTTCTAAAACTCATGCCATGATGTCTAATATGTGAGAAAATTATGTTAGCTAATATGACTGTTACCAGTTAACAATTTCTTTGCCATACTCAGGTCTTCAGTTCCCATGGACATTTCCTTGCAGCTGTGTTCCATGGGCATTTTTCAATTTCTTCTAGTTCACAGCAATTGTGAGACATGAAAGTACTAGATATCTGGGCACATTATGGACTGAGCTGGTAGAGCAAATGTGGAATATAGAAATCCTTTCTGCATGTGTCAGATCTTGATCTCTATTTAAAACCAGGCAGTGGTGGGTCTATGTGATGATGGGTTCTGGGTTTACAAAAAGATTATTAACACACACAAAACTTAGGAAGTTAATACAGGCTTTCTAGAACTCCAGCACCTACACAGTACCTGTGTATACTTCTGGAATTGACGTTGGACTAATTCATGGTTTCTGCCTCATAGATATTCTCCATTTTTGCTATTGAGGCAACTGATCTTCAATCTTTCCTTAACTGATTTTATTTTGAAAGTACACTCCTGATATGACCCTCTGATCGTCCTCATATTTCCTGCTTTATCCCTTTTGGCCTCGGTCTGATATATTGTCTACAGGGCTGCTACTCAATATGGTGTGATGATATCAAAGTTGTGAAACACATGATTAATAGTGAGTGATTTAGGAGTTCTGGGAAGATGGCATCAGAGTAGGCAGGCAGAGCTCAGCTCTCTCACAAAAACAATGGAGAAAGGATCAAAAAGTGTCCAAGGAATCTCCTTTGGGAGTCAGCAAACCAGGACAGTGCTGTGAAATATCCAGGAGGGTAAGGGACTATGAGGCAAAGAACCCAAAATGAAACTGTGAGTTACTAAACTCCCTGCAGCAGCCAGAAAGAGCACCATCCCCCACCATCAAGGGGTACACCCTGAAAAACACCCGTGACCCACTGCAGCCTACTGAGAGGAGAACAGACACCTTCCTCCCTGGGAAAAGGGAGGGTGCAGCAGAGAGAGGAGAGAGGTTTCCCTTCAGTGAATTTGGCCAGCAGAGTCCGCTTTAAATCTTGGCTCTGGCCAGAGCAGAAATACTGGCAAGCAGATGTTAAAGAAACACCTTTGTGCAAAGGTTCACTGATGAGTGCCATCTGCTGACTAGCTGAAAACTGCAAGAAGAAAAACTACTTTTAGGTCTCTCTTAACCTGAACTCCTGGGGGGAAAAAATCTGCACCCCATTAGTGAGTCCCTGGCCCAATTTGGATAGCTTAAGCTGGGCAATTTTAAAGACTCAGAATTAGTTGAAGCAAAAATAAAAGAAGAGCCTTGAAAACACACACACACACACACACACACACTAGACAGAGAGTAATTGACCATCAGAGTGAATTCACCAACATATTCAGAAGCCTAGACGTCAGCAAAAAATTACAAATCGTACTAGAAAAAAGGAAGAGATGGCCCAGCCAAAGGAACAAACAAAATATTCTGATGAGATAGAGGATTTAAGAAAAGTAATTAATGATAATCACAAATCCACTAAATCAATTCAAATTGAAAGAAAATATGACTAAAGAGATAAAGGATATTAAGAAGATGCTGAGTAAGCATAAAGAACCATTTGAAAGCCTGAAAAGAAAAGTAATAGAGCTTATGGGAATGAAAGACACAATGGATAAGATTGAAAATAGATTAGATTTCACTCTCAATATACACATCCTTAGACTTTCCCTTTCAACCACTGTCATACCCATATAATAGCGCTACTAGTTACAAGCACTATAATGTGCTTTCACCATTTCTATTCATTTCCAAAGATTTACAAACAACGTTTTTGCCAATTCTGCACACATTATCCTTCAGTTTTCCATTCTCTACCCTCATTTTATTTTCTAGTGACCTATATTTTAATTATTAACACCATGAGTTTACACAGTATATTTAGTTTTTAATAATGCAATCATACAGTATTTGTTTTTGTGTCTTGCTTGCTTCACTCAACAAAATGTCCTCCAGTTTCATCCATGTTGCTATATGCTCCATACAGCTGTAAAATATTCCATGTGTTTCAACCACAATTTGTTTATTCATTCATATGTTGAAGACACTTGCGTTGTTTCCATCTTTTAGCAATTGTGAATAAAGCCACTATGAGCATCTGTCTGCAGATGTCTGCTCATGTCACTGCTCTTAGTTCTTCTGGGAAGATACCTAGTATGGCAGGGGAAGAATAGTAAGATTGAGAGGTGATGAGTTTTCTGTTTTTTGTTTTTTGTTTGTTTTTTGTTTCATATTATTATTATTGGAATAATGAAAGTGCTACAGTAATAATTGGGGTGATGAATGCACAAATATGTGATTATACCAAATGCCACTGATTGTACACTTTGTATGGATTTATGCTTTATTAATACATATCAATAAAATTGATTTGTTAAAAAATATATGCGAGGCACAAGAGCATATTTGAACTGATGGAAACAGAATTAGTGATATTGAGGACAGAACATCCGAACTTGAAAAGACAAGAAAACAGAGGAGAAAAGAATGGAAAAAATACAGCAGAGTCTCAGGGAATTGAATGACACTGTGAACACAACAAACATACACATTATCAGTATCCCAGTAAAGGAAGAGAATGGAAAAGAGGCAGAAAGAATATTTGAGGAAATAATGACTGCAAACTTCCCAACCCTTATGGAAGACATAAATATCAATAACCAAGAAGGACAACACACCTCAAATAGAATAAATCTGACTATACCTATTGAAAGATACCTACTATTCAGAATGACAAATATCAGTGATAAAGAGAGGATTCTGAAAGCAGCAAGAGAAAAGCAAAGAATCACATGCCAGGGAACCTCAGTAAGAGTAAGTACTCACCTCTCCTCAAAAATCAGGCACACGAGAAGACAGTGGTATAATGTATTTAAGGTATTGAGAGAGAAAAACTGCCAGCCAAGAATTCTGTATCTGGCAAAATTTTCTTTCAAAAATTAGGGTGAATTTAAAGTATTCAAGACAAAACAACAACAAAAAAAAAATTAAAAAAAAAACACAAAAAAAACTTAGTATGTTAACAGAAGACCAAAATTGTAAGAGATATTAAAGGGAGTGCTGCATCCTGAAAGGAAAAAAAGAAAAAGAAAACAAGTGCAGGAGACTTGGAATACAGTGCAGAAATGAAGATTATTAAGAAGGGAAATAAGAGGGTAAAAAAAGACCGACAATAGTAAGATATGACAACAAAAAGCCAAAGGATAAAATGGATGAAGTAAATAATGCCTTTACAAAAATGACATTGAATGTTAATGATTTGAATGCCCCAATCAAAATATATAGACTGATAAAAGATATGAGAAAGTATTACGTGAGGAGACAGAGGGTTTCATGCTTGCCCCCAGTCAACATGGACTTCTGAGGTGATAGATAGGTTTGAAGGGTTGCTTGTCATTTTGCTAAATGCCTCATATTCTCTTGCAGCATGTATTGCTTCAAGGCCAGGCCCATGTGGCTGAGCAGATGGCTATGTGCTAGAGGGTAAGGAGCTGAAGCTCTATATGAGGAAAATCAAGTCCCAGAAAGTCAAATAATTCCTCCCTCCCATCCTAGCTCATGTAATAAAAATGTTTATTGTTCTATGAAAAGAAAATATGAGTCATCTATATGCTGTGTAATATAAGAGAATCACCTTAGATATAAGGACACAACCAGGTTGAAAGTGAAAGGTGGAAAAAGGATATTCCATGCAAATAGTGACCAAAAAAGACTTGAGTAACAATACTAACATCAGATGAAATAGATTTTAAATGCAAAACTGTTAAAAGGAATGAAGGTCATTATATATTAATAAAAAGGTCAATTCACCAAGAAGAAGAAATAACTATTATAAATCTTCATGCACCTAACCTAGGTGCATCAAATTACATGAGGCACACACTGGCAAAACTGATGGCAGAAATAGATGTCTCTACAATAATAGTTGGAGACTTCAATACACCACTGTCAGCATTGAATAGGACAGATGACAAATAAAGAAACAAAGATGATATATAAAGAAACAGAAAGCTTGAATAATATGATAAATGAACAAGACCTAGTGGACATTTATAGAGCATTACATCCCAAAACAGCAGGATATACATACTTCTCAAGTGCTCAGGGAGACTTCTCCAGTGTAGACCATATGATGGGTCACAGACATGTCCCAATAAATTTTAAAAGATTGAAATTATACAAAACACCTTTGCTGATCATAATGGAATTAAGCTGGAAATCAATAATGGATGACAAAGGAAAATTTCATAAATATATGGGGATTAGTGTAATAAACCACATTAATAAACTGAAGAACAAAAATCACATGACCCTATCCATTGATTCAGAAATGCATTTGACAAAATAGAGCATCCTTTCCTGATAAAATCACTCCAAAAAATAGGAATTGGAGGAAGTGTTCTCATATGGTAAGAGGCATATATGGAAAACCTACAGCTAGACTTGTACTCAATGGTGAAAGACAAAGCTTTCCCAATGAGATCAGAAACAAGATAAGGATGCTCACTGTCACCAATGTTATTCAATATTGTGCTAGAATTTCTAGCTAAAGCAATTAGGCTAGGTTAAAAAAATAAAAGGCACCCAAATAGAAAAGGAAAAAGTAAAACTTTTGCTATTTGCTGATGATATTATCTTATATCTAAAAAATCCTGAAAAATCCACAGTAAAGCTACTACAACTAATAGGTGAGTTCAGCAAAGTAACAGAATAAAATATTAATATTTTATTAATTTATTTAACACAGACTTTTGTATGCTACTGATGAGCAATCTGCAGAGGAAGTTTTTTTTTAAATCTTATAATAGCGAATAAAAGAATCAAATATTTAGGAGTAAACTTAAGCAACAACATAAAGGGCTTGTATTCAGAAAACTACAGAACATTGTTAAAGGAAACTGAAGAAGACTTAAATAAATGAAAGGGCAATCTGTGTTCATGGACTAGAAGACTAAATATTGCTAAGATGTCAATTCTAGTCAAATTGACCTACAGATTCAAGACAATCCCAATAAAAATCCCAACAGTCTTTTTTTGCAGAAATGGCAAAGCCAATTATCAAATTTATTTGGAAGGGTAAGGGGCCTCGAATAGCCAAAAATGTCTTAAAAATGAAGAACAAAGTTGGAGGTCTCTCACTTCTGACATTAAAGCATATTATTTAGCTACAGTGGTTTTTTAAAAAAGTGCATAGTCCTGGCATAAAGATAGACAGATAGACCAATGAAACAAATTGAGAACTCAGAAATAGAACTTCACATCTATGGTCAAGGGATATTTTACAAGGCTGTTAAGCCCACTGAGCTGGGCAGAACAGTCTATTCAACAAACGGTGATGGAGAACTGGATATCCATATACAAAAGAAAGAAAGAGGGCTCCTAACTCACACCTCATACAAAAATTAACTCAAAATGGATGAAGGGTGTAAATATAAAAGCTACAGCCAAAAATCTCCTAGGAGAAAATGTAGTAAAACAACTTCAAGATCTTGTGGTAGATGGTAGTTTCTTAAACCCTATACCCAAGGCACAAGCAATAAAAGAAAAATTAGATAAATTTGACCCCCTCAAAATTAAACACTTTTTTCTTCAAAAGACTTTGTCAAAAAAGTAAAAAAGCAGCCTACTCAATAGGAGAAAATATTTGCCAACCACATATCCAATAAGGGCTTGATACCCATGTTATATAAAAATATCATACAAATCAACAATAAAAAGACAATCAACCCAATTTAAAAATCGGAAAAAATTCTTGACTAGACATTGCTCCAAAGAGGAAATACAAATAGCAAAAATAACATGAAAAAATGTTCAACACCACTAGCTATTAGGAAAATGCAGATCAAAACTACAATGAGATACCATTTCACACTTTATAGAATGACCATTATTTAAAAATCAGAAAACTACAAGTGCTGGAGAGGATGTAGAGAAATGCAGGAATACTCCTTCACTGTTGGTGGGAATGTAGAATGGTACAGACTCTGTGGAAGATAATTTGTCAGTACCTCAAGAAGATGAATATAGAACTGCCATATGATCCAGCAATCCCATTACCAGGAATATAATTAGAGGAACTGAAAGCAAAGATGCAAACTGACATTTTCACAATAATGTGTATAGCAGCATTATTCACAGTTGCTAAAATATGGAACTAGCCCAAGTTTCCATCAACTGAAGAATGAATAAACAAAATGTGCTATAATCACATAATGGAATGCTATTCAGCTATAAGAAGAAATGAAATCAGGATGCATAAGACAACATGAATGAACCTAGAGGATATTATGTTGAGGGAAATAAGCCTGACACAAAAGGACAATTATTGGATGGTCTCACTAATATGAACTAAATACAATGAGTAAACTCACAGAGGTAAATTTTAGAGTATAGCTTACCAGGAAATAGAAGGTGGTTTGAGAATTGGAGCTGATGCTTAATGTATGCAACATTATTAATATGATTGCTTGCAAAAGTGTGGAAATGAATAGAGTCAAGAGTAACACAGTATAATGAATATAACTAACACTGCTGATTTGTAAATGTGATTGCTGCTGAAAGGGGTAGTATCTGGAAGTAAATGTCAATTGAAAGGAAACTAGAGAATAATCTAGGGAATGTATAACATAGTTATTTCAGTGGTGGACGCAGATTCTGGTTAATAGTATAAATATAAGAATGCTCTTCTTTTATAAAGTGCTAAGAATATGGTGAAACACAGGAAAATTAAAACTAATGCAACTTATGAATGGTAGTTAACAGAATGATATTATAATATTTTCCAGCAATGGCAAGAAGATATTTTTTTAATACTAAGGACAACAATATCTGGGTATAAGGGAGTGTAGCAGTTTGATATTGTTTATGAATTCCAAAAAGAAATATAGATTATGTTTGTAAACTGGTCAGTTCTTCTGACTTAATAACCCTTTGATTGTATTAGATTCGGTTGAGACATCTGATTAAATTATGTTAAGATTAAGGCTCTGATCCAACCACATCGTTAGAGTGTGACACAGCATTGACTCCAAGTCCCTTGGGGATAAAACAGATGCTCACATGGAAGCAAACACATGGAGAAGGAGAACACAGAAGAAGATATGCAGAAAGAGAGAGGGCTCCATAGACTCGGCTGCAGGAAGACAGATGAGCCTGAAAGTCTACAGCTGACCTTGTGAAGAGAACAGAGCAGCTGAGCCCTGAAATAAAGGAGCTCTGGGAAGAGTGATGAGCCTTTTGTCAGCCTAGAGCTGATGTCAGAAGAAGCTGGGACCACAGAATCTTAAGAGGAAGAAGAAAGCCTGAACCCTTGCAGACATTGCCTGTCATCTTGCATCAATATGTGGCAACAGAATTTGATGAGAAATTACCTCTTAAGTAACCTTGAGTTGGACTCTTTAGGACATCTACCCCAAATAAATACCTTTTACAAAAGTCAACAGATTTCTGGTATTTTGCATCAGCAGCCCTTTGGCTGACTAATACAGAATTTGGTACCAGAGACTGGGGTCATGCTTTTGCAATTACCAAAATGCTAGAACAGTTTTATAAATGGATAAGGTGTATATTTTGGAGGAATTGTGAGATGCTTGATAGAAAAGGCCTAGACTGCTTTGAAGAGATTGTTGATAGGAATATGAATACTGAAGAGAATATTTATGAGGCCTTAGAAGTAAATGATGAAACTATTATTGGAAACTGAAGGAAAGGTGATCCATGTTTTAAAGTTGCAGAGAACTTAGCAAGATTGACTCCTGATGTTATATGGAAGGTAAAATTTGAAAATGATGAGCCTGGACATTTAACTGAAGAACTTTCCAAAGTAAAATCAGAGAATGTGGCCTGGCTTCTCCTTGCAGCTCATAGCAAAATGCTAGACAAGAGAGATAAGCTGAAAATAGAATTGTTGGGCACAAAGTAAATAGAAACAGATTCTGGAAATTCTAAGCCTCTGGAAATCAAGCCCCCAGACAATAGTGCCCCATTTGAAGAATTAACTAAGCATGGAACTTGTAAATCAGGATTGGAAATGCAGTTATCCAGGAAAGACTTGTGGAAAGTCTTACTGTCTGTTGGCTTGGACCCCTGCTTCTTGCATGCTAAACCAACAAGTTTTTGAGAAAGCTGTATGAACAAAACCGTTGTCACCCTGGACTAAAAGGGACATCAACAGGAGATAAGGAAGGGAAAATGGCTTTAAGAGGAAAACAATGGAAGTTGAGATCTGGAATTAAGACATCTCCTTGGGCCAAGACAGGAGCCCCGCCCATGTGTACAGAGTAGATGAGTTTGCCGTGGCAGTTGAAGAGGGTGGATGTTCCTGCCTGTTGTTCAGAGAGAGTTTTGCCACCCTAAGTTACAGAGAGGGTAGAGAACATTCCCCAAGGATTAGGGAGGGTTAGTTCAATACCCCATAGGTCTGAGAGGAGTGGGCCTGTACCCATCGATTAGGGAGGGCCAGGTCACCAACTTGTTGCTCTGAGAAGGTTGGGCCTGTATGCTAAAGGTTAGGTAGGATGTTGTATTCACTTTACTCTACTAGAGGGGTTGAGATCTACCCCAAAGATTGGGTAAAGTGTGGCCATGACACCAATGTTCTTGGAGGGTGAGGTCTGGAGCTCAGTCTCCACCAAGATGCTTGATGAGGGTGGAACCATGAAAATGGCCTTTAGGCAAGCCTGTGGAAAGGGTGGGTTCCCACGAGGCCCCAAGAAGAAGAAACCATCATCTTGAGAATGTCTCTCAGACTTTAAAATCTAATGAAATATGCCTTGCAGGTTTACAGAACTGTAGGAGACCCATGACTCATGTTTCCCTCCCAATTTTTCTGTATGGTAGTGCAAATGTTTATCCTTTGTCCATTTGTATATTGGAAGCAGATAAATTGTTTTATAATTTTCAGAGGTATATAGCCAGATGGGATTTTTCCCCAAGACAAACTGTATTTCTTTTAACCAACTGTGATATGATTTTGTACTTAGCATTATTACTGATTTAAGGATTTTTTTTAAATATTGTAATGTCTTTTTGGAATTCAGAGGGTGGAGTGTAGCAGTTTGATATTATTTATGAATTCCAAAAAGAAATGTAGATCATGTTTATAAACTGGTCAGTTCCTCTGGCATGATAACCCTTTTATTGTATTAGATTCAGTTGAGAGGTCTGATTAAATTAAGATTAGGGCTCTGATCCAACCACATCATTAGAGTGTGACTCAGCTTGAGTCCCAGCCCCCTTGGGATAAAACAGATGCTCACACGGAAGTAAATACATGGAGTAGGAGAACATAAAGCAGATATACAGAAAGAGAGAGTGCTCCATAGACATGGCCCCAGGAAGACAGATGAGCCTGAGAGTCTATAGCTGACCTTGTGAAGAGAACAGAGCAGCTGAGTCCAGAAAGAAAGGAGTCCCAGGAAGAGAAATGAGACTTTTGCCAGCTTAGAGTTCAGATCAGAAGAAGCTGGGACCATAAAGCCTTAAGAGGAAGAACGAAAGCTGAAACCTTGCAGACATTGGCCATCTTGCATCAACATGTGGCAACAGACTTCGGGTGAGAAAGTACCTCGTAAGTAACCTTGAATTTGACTCTTTAGGGCCTTGTGACTGTAAGCTTCTACCCCAAATAAATACTCTTTATAAAAGCCAACAGATTTCTGTTAATTTGCACAAGCACCCCTCTGGCTGACTGATACAGGGAGTATGGGATTTTTCCTCTTGCAGTAATGAAAATTATCGAAAAATGGCTGAGGTGATGACAGCACAACTCTGTGATGAAATTGAGAGCCAATGAATGTACACTTTGAATGTATTAAACAAAACATAAGACTGCATAACACAGGGAATCCAGTAGTGGATGATGGACTGTAGTTAATAAAACAAATATGAGAATTTTTTCTCCTGAATGATAACAAATATATAATACTAATATAGTGTGTTAATAATTGGGTGGATTGGGGGAAGACTACACCAAATATAAGATATGGGCTATGGTTAGTAGTAACATTTTGACAATGCTATTTCATACTTTGTAACAAATGTTTCACAACAATGCAAGGTGTTGATGGTTTGGGAGCTTAATTTCAAAGTATGGTTTCTATAGGTGAGGATCTCTATCACTACTCTCCTCACTCTCCTTGAACCCCTGAGGAATTATTTTTGCAAATGGATTCATCTCTTCTCCAGGGACTATGGAGACCATTTCCACTAAGCCACTTGAAAAATGGAAAAATGAGTAATATTCATGTTAGTCCCCTCACCTAAGACAATGTCAACATTTCATATATTTGCAAAAATAAGAATGATTTTTCAATAGACAAAAAGACCAAATTCTCTTTATTAAATAAAAAGCTCAAAATCAAAATATTCTCTTAGATATTAAATATTTTCACTCGGTTTTGAGATTTATGAGCCTCCAGTCATGTTTTTAATCATAGTTACTATGGTGGAAATTGTTATTTTCAAGCTTATTAATAATATCGTTCTTCAAAACATGATTAAATTGCTTCCTGGTTAAAAGTGGTACCGTGTATTATTAATATATACTATATTACCTATTGTCAACCCTATATTACTAGTGACAGTAAGATTAATAGTTATCATTTATCTTTCATTTACTATGGCAGGTACTATTAAAGCAATTTGACTCTTCCAATAATGTATTGAATGTCTTTTAATTTCTGTTTTTTATTTGGGTTCTAATCCTGGTTCAACCTCTCACCAATTATAAGATATTAATATTGGACAATTAATTTAATTCTTGGGCAAATTAATCCCTGAGAGCATCAATCACTTCATTAACAAAAGCAGAAGAAATAATTCCCTCACAGTGTTATTGTGAGACATATGTAAATTAAGGTATTCAAAGAACTCAAAATATACTAGTTGTATTAGTCAGCCGAAGGAGTGCTGATAGAAAATACCAGAAATCTGTTGGCTTTTGTAAAGGATATTTATTTGGGTTAGAAGCTTACAGTCACAATGCCTTAAAGAGTCCAACTCAAGGTATCATGAGAGGTACCTACTCACTCAAAGTCATTTGCCGTGTGTTGAAGCAAGATGATGGGCAATGTTTGCAAGGGTTCAGCCTTCCACCTTCATCTTAAGGCTCTGTGGTCCCAGCTTCTTGCCATCTCAGCTATAGGCTGGCATAAGGCTCTTCTCTCTTCCTGGTGCTCCTTTCTTTCAGGGCTCAGCTGCTATGGTCTCTTCACAAGGTCAGCTGTAAACTATCAGGCAAATGGCTCATCTCTTTCTGGGACCTCTGCTGTGTATATGGAGTTGTATCTCTTCCTCTGTTTTCTTTTGTGTATTTACTTCTTTTGCTTTCTTGATTGAGTATTCACTTATATAGCCCATGAAGGGGGTGGGGTCTCAAACTGAGTCACTCTAATAACATGGTGGAATCAAAGCCATAATCGTGATTTAATAAAGTGAAACAATCAAAGGGGTATCACACCCAGAGGAACAGACCAGTTTACAAACATAATCAAATATCTTTTTTTGGAATTCATAAATAATATCAAACTGCCACACTAGTGATCTATTATTGGTGAGTATTATTATTATTTTAGAGTATATTTTTAAGTAACCTAGAAATTTAAGTGTTGCTGTTTAACTTTAGGTAGTGAGTTCTTGGATATCTGGGCAAAAAATCTTATACACCTGACCAACTACACTGCATTGATCTAATCTGAGTTGTACAATTATTTTCCCTAAAGATAATTTTTGTAGAAATTTGGCACAAAATGGGTAAGGATACCCATTGGAAATATTAAAAGAAAATAGTATCTGAAGATAATTTCCTATCAAACTTCTGTTTGCTGATGCACTCTGTCATTTTGAGAACAACTTTGGTTTCAGTTATGAAGTAGGAAATATTTGTCCAGTGGTGGATTAGGATATTTGTACAAAGTGGGAGAAGTCTGCCCAAGATATAGCACTAAGGTGATGCTTTGTCTGTAGAGATTATAAAGGTAATAATAAAATCAACTAGAAGTAAGTGTTTTTATTATCACCATGCACTGACTATTCTAAACATTGTCAGTGATATCCCACCGCCCACCTCAGTGGACTTTTTCCTCCTGCCCACATGGTCACTGTGTATGTCTACCTTAAAGCATCTTAGGTAAAGTAACAGGAGGATGAAATGAAAAATTATATTAGTGGAGGATGGAGTGGACATCTCAGCTTGAACTTAGTGTATCTGGGCATGTCTCAGGTTGCTAGAAGTCACTCATCCTGAGTGAAGAGGGTCAGGACACATAAAGACGTTAAAGGACCACGAATGGAGGAGTTTCTAGTAGAGCGGTTAACACACTATGGGTGAGAAAAATTGGGTTCTGACCCTGTCTTCACTTAGATGTTTCGTGTTCTTAGGCAAATTACTAAACCTATACAAGCATTAATTATTTCTTCCATAAAATAAAGATGTATGTAGTATCTCCCTCATAATACAATGTAATGAAGTAATAAAATATGTGAAATATCTAACTTAGTACACAACCCCCAGTAAGCACTCCTAAAGTATCAGCAATCATTATCATTATTTATATGTTATTCTATGTTCTCTCTTTTCCTTCCTTCCACTTATATTCTCTACCACCCCCACCTACAAAGACTTCCCTCCAACCCACTCACTGATCTCTTGGCAAAACTTCTGGAAGCAAAGATTGTAATTAAACAGAAGCAAACACATGAAAACTACAAAAGGTTTCCAAATGTCTCCATGACATTGGGAGCACAAGACAGAATTGTTTTACCATTCCATCTACAGTGACCTTTTCTCATTACCTTGAACATGGCATGCTCCTTATCACATCAGGGCTTTGCACAAGTTATTCTTTTTGTCTGAATGTGATTTTATAATTTCAGTTATAATAGAGAATTCAATATAAAGAAATGTTATTGGGATAAAATTGTGTCAGTTTCCCTCCTGCGATTACAAGTACCATAAAATGTGTTGGCTTAAATAGCAGGAATTTACTGGTTCCCTGTTTTGAGGGAAGAAGAAGCTTAAAACTGAGGCATCAGCAAGGTGATGCTTTCTCCCTGAAGACTGTGGTCTGTGGCTGGCTGCCTGAGATCCTTGGATCCTTAACTTTTCCATTTCATGGTAATGCACATGGTGGTATCTTCTCTTTTCTCTTCAGGATTTTGTTGACTTTCAGTTTTCAGCTCTTCCTGTAGCTTTCTTTCCTCATGTCTGAATTTCATTCTGCTTTAAAGGACCCCAGTAGGGGGAGGTGGCTGTGGCTCAATCAGTGGGGCTCCCGTTTGCCATATGGGAGGCCCCGGGTTCAGTTCCCGGGGCCTCCTGGTGAAGGCAGGCCCGCCCGCACGGCGTGGTTAGCTGACCCAGCGAGCACAAGCAGAAAGGGGGGGATAAATGAATAAATAAATAAAATTCAAAAAAAATTTTTAAAAATTAAAAATAAAATAAAGGACCCCAGTAATCCAGATAAAAGCCCAAGCTGATTCATTTGACCACATTTTAACTAAAAATAATAACATCTCCAAAAGTTCCTATTAACAATGGGTTAAGAACACATTTTTTTTCTGAGGTGCATAATTCAACCTACCACATGTTGTTGCTGGATAACTCAGAGTAAAAAGTAAACTTTAAGATCTCATGAAGATAGCAACTGTAGGAAGCAACTACTATTTGGAGAACAAAGGTAAGAAATTTTAAAACTTTGTAACTTAAAGGGAGAGCCCACAGACATGAAACTCAGATCTCTGAGGAAAAGCAATTTTCAGCTGGTGCTTTTATCTCTGAGTGTGTGGGGGGTGGGAGTGGGGGAAGGATGTGTGCTATAATGTTGGTTTTGCATGGGTTGGAAATACTTCAAACTGGATTTAGTAGCTGCTATGGAAGGAATTCTTGTTGTTAGCATGAAGAAGTGTCCCAGGGTGATGCTCACAGAAACAAGAATCAGAAAGTCTACAGGAAGCAAAGAGAAAGGAGCAAGCCCTGTCTTCCTTGTCAGCTTTACAGTCTCCCCCTATTGGCAGAGCCTACAATGAGTCAAGTGGTAAACTAGGTAACCTGGGTTGCAGAGTCCTAGTTTCAGCATCACAAATCAGAGTTCAGAAAGCAGTTTTGAAGCTGAAAGACAATGACTTTATAACTGGCACAGACCATTCATATTTACCAATACAGATGTGAAAGTGCATAAAAACAATGAAAACAATTTTATGTAGCCTTGTTACCTACTCTTGAGCTCTCAGATCTCTGTAGAACAGCCTTTCCCCAGGGAAGCTTATATAGCTTAGTTTTCCCTTGTTGATGCTGCCCTAACTCCTGTATTTCCCCTGTGGGACACTCATCACAGTCGTAAGTAGGTAATTGCGTAATTAATTGTTTAATGTTGATCTTCTCTGGTAGAATGTGGCTTTTCCTCCATGACTTAAAGGACTACATCTATTTTGGGTACTAGAGACTATAATTTAAATGCTGTTAATGCATTTGCAGAGTAAGTTAAGAGTGTAGAGAATTTTTGAAGGAAAAAAAACAACTGTCACACATAGCGGGATATTCAAATGGAGCACTTGAAGGAATAGGGTGGGCAGCCCCACCATCTGCTTGGTCAGAGGACTCAGCTTGAGTTGTTTCTGCAACAGTATGTCTTCTGCACTGTGGAAACACACTACTGCCAGGACACAGTGTCCTCGGTGTAGTCATCACCACCATCCACTCTGGACATCATGTCAGTGCTTCTGATCAGGCATCAGCAAGGCCCTGTGAGCAAGCAGCTGCTTAAAAGGTGTCAAAAGACTTGGAAGCTGGCCACTTCAGGGAACCAGTAGCAGAGAGAAAAAATGGTGACAATGGTATGATACCTGAGAGGATTACATTCCTGGCTACCTCCATCACCTATGGTAGAAGAAGAGAACTTTGAAGGAGATTGTGGATTCCTTAATAACAAGTAGGAGGATAGGTCAAAGAAATATTTTATTGATAATTATTTAAATCCCAGTTTATGCATTGCTGGTGTGTCATGGTAATAGATGAAGTAACTTGCTCAATAGGCTACTACAGTAATTAGCTCTTTCATTGTCATAAATTAGATGAAATTCTGCTTTTCAATAATCATTTTTAAAATAAACATTTTAAAATACAAATGATTATATATCATTTTAGTGGTACTTATTTTTATCATTTCTTCTCATTAAACAAGATTATTCTTTAATGCTGATTGTAGAAAGTATTTTTTCTATATTAGTTCATTTATAGAAAATCAGGATGTCACAAATATATAAATGACTAAGTTATTTTCAAATAATTGTAAAATTTTGGGTAATTACTTTTTAAAAAAGAAATGAACAATGATTGTGGTGTTTTCTAACAAATAATTTCTTCTGTGAATAAAAAGGGGTTCTGATATTTGAAATATATTAAAGTTCAAAGTAGTAGAACATTCTCTTCCCACAAATTATGTATTGATTTATTTTGGTTAAATTTTACAATCCTATATCATGTATAAAAACAGGTTCAATTTTTTAAGTTAGGTAGGTATTTGTTTCCAGGCCAAGATCATAGCAAAGAAGATATTCTTTGACTTTTTTCAAAGGCCATCTATTTTTTTCAGACAAATTTTTCAAAATTAATTATTTTTTTTTCTTTTAAAATCTGAGTAATTCTATCTACTTCATAAGGAATTGTGAGGATTTAATGTGGTAATAAATGTGAAAGAGCTTGACATATTGCCTGGACCTAAGAGGTCAGTAAATGTATAAATGTTCAAATCTCAATTCTATGATAGGAAATCAGTGAAACTAAGGAAAGAGAGCAGAGCATTTTCATTTGATGATATAGCTTTAAAAAAAGAAAACCAAGATAAACTGAATTGAGCTAATTTTTAAAGTATAATAAAGATTTATCAAGAAATATTTTAAGACAAGATGATTATAAAGCTTATCCTTGGAGGAACAACAGATGAATTTTTAAATGCTTCATTTATTAAACTGCTAGACTTTTAAGCTTGAAAAGTATCTTACTGTCTTAATGATAATCTGGTCCAATTTCCTTGTTTTACAAATAAAAATACTTAGATACAGATATGTTTAGTGACTTACCCAAGATTATGGACTTTTTCTTTTTATAAACAAAGCTACAAAATAGTGCCCAGTTTTCCTGAATTCTAGTCTAGGAGATGCTAGAGGTGGGAATGATAAGGCTTCTCAAAGTCGCCTGAGAAGCATTTTCTAATTCTCGGTGCTGGCTTTGATGCAGAGATTCAGATACGGCCACTGTATTAGCTGGGGTAAAAACTAAGCTAGGGTGGTAAGATCCCAGAACACTGTGACTTTAAGAAGATAAATACATAACAAGTACAGGGAAGCAATCTCCTTTAAAGCCATGAGAGTGGTCATTGCTAATATCTGCTCTGCTTGCATCCTACTGGCACTTTGCCATACTAAACTGTAAGAGAGACCAAGAAATGTAGTCTAACAGCAATCATGCACCCAACTTAAGCTCTAATACTATGGATGAAAGGAGCATGAATTCTCATGGACTCGTAGCTCTCTCCAGCATAGCCTCTAAAGTATAAGGGGTGGGAATAAGGATGAGGGGTATTATGCACTAAGAAATACAAGATGCATATGTTGAGTTTCCTTAGGCTATTCTGATGTGAGATAACGCACCTCCCTGACTGCTACCTCACCATAAGACTCATTGTTTTAGTCCAATATTCTTTCCAACTAACATGCAAAGGAGAAAACAGACTTTAAATATTTTTTTGAAGGATATGCAAAATTTCTTTTCATTTTTAGCAACAATAGATTGGGTAGACACAACATTTTCTATTAACAATGTGTGGTTTCTTAGTACAGTGTCAATAATCTAGCCATCTACATTCTGTCATCTTTTCTTACATCCTTTGCATCCGTTTGCTGTTGTTATGCATTTCTGGCAGGGTTTTTCCATTTTGATCTCAAGATCACTGATTATTTTTCTGGAAATACAAATTCTGATATTGTCTTCTTTGATTTTTGTTACTCTTCCTTCTTCCCAGTATGCTCCATTTTCAACCTATTTATATCATGCTTTTCACATCTTGGAAGAGGGTTCTTTGGGGCCAGTATTCTAACTACTCCCTGTCTCAGTGTCAGCAATGAAAATAGGAGCGTGAGAACTAAATTGTAAGGCCATTGGCAGAATTTGATTTATAGATATATGTAAATATATATAGACAGTAAGGTGGGCAGAAGTTGTCAAACATAGTTGGCTTTCAATCTATATTAGCTTCATTTTCAATTCTTAAACTCAGTTACAAGGCAAAAATGAGTATATGTGTATATATATATTTAATAAAAATATATTTTAGAATAATCAGAAAATTCCAGTGAATCAGGGCATACCAATCTGTTTTTAATGTTTCTTTTAATTTTTGTGTTTTACTTTTGGAATAAAGAAGGAGAAAGGGGCTGGTATGACTTTATTATTAATAATAAATTAGGATTTACTTAGCATCTAAAAAGATACTTTGCCAAATACTTCAATTTCATATATCTAAATTATTATGATTAATAATAAAAACTAAATGTGCAAGGCACTTTATAAATTACTTTTGCTTAAATTATCTCATTTTATTCTTAAAATAGCCTCTGGGCTCATTACATAAACTACTTGGCATAACATCTCCATTTTATAAATGGAAAAATGAATCTCAGAGCTATAATCTGGTTTGTATGAACACAGCTAGTAGGAAGCAGCTCTGGGATTCTAATCTGAGTGTTTTGACTCTAAATCCTATGCTCTTTCAAGTGCACCTTGTAATTTTTAATTATGCTATATAATTTCTAGGCTTTTGCATCTAGAGAGGCAATTTGTTTTGCTTCCTCACACTCTCTCTCTTTTGACAACTTGGAAATTGGACTCGAGGTGTGGAAAGAATCACTGGGCCCTGTCCAGGGAAACCAGTTCTGTTTAGCCACTTCCCAGTCACATTCCCTCTGGTTCACCAAACTTCCAAATGCTCTAAGCCCTTTGCCTTGGGGTCACTTCAGGTTGTTTTCTCTGTGTTTTTATCATACTTTAACAAGTTTTCCCCATAATTTCAGTTGGCCTTGGTATTTCAGTTTGATCTCCAAAGACCTGTTCCGACACCTTTGTCTTGTTCTGACTTCCCTAGGGCTTCTCCTCGGACTTCAAAAATTATGTAATGTATTCCTGTTGATGCAAATGACCGAAACTGGCATTCACTATCATAAGCAGCTGTGAAGGCGTGGATTGAACAATTTACAGGCCTAGTAGGAAAGTAAAACAGAAAAAAATTATAATCAAGCAAAATGAAACCAGTATTGATAAAAAGCAAAGATCTCAACACTTCCAGATATTTCACTCCACTATAATGGTTCCTCCCATTAAAAAAGCGAGCAGCTATAGTATAAGAGAGTGTTCTAATAAGCCACCGTCACAAGGTTTGGATTTGCAAAGGGTGCCTAAAAGTAAAATTTGTGGGTTAGGTTCTGCCAGTGGTGCTAACAGTCTGCAATGATACTTACCCACACTTCATTATCCCCAAGTCTTTTTGACTATGTTCCTGTAGGACTAGCTCTTAGAGATGCATCTGAATCATCGTTTTTTTCTCCTTTGACAGTGTTCCCCAGCAATTCTCGATATATGGCACAATTGGTGGTCAGTGCAAAATGTCACAACCTGCTCCTCTTAACTTGATCCAAGGCTGACCCCACCATGCACATACCTCCACTGCACCATTTAAGGAGTGTGCTTTATTATTATTATTATTATTATTATTATTATTATTATTATTATTATTATATTTAAGGAGTAGTCTTGCTTAAAAAAAAAAAAAACCTCCAAATATTTTAACTGAAAGAATGGGCAAATCAGCAACTAAAGCACAAAGGTAACAACCTGAAAATTCAGAACAGTTTTAAAGATGTATTGACTACTAACGAAAATGTGAAGTTATCTTCACTTATGGTAGCACATAACACACACACACACACACACACAAACATACAGCTTTGCTAGGTCTGGTTTGAGGACTGTCAAACTGGTAGAATATTTGAGACTCCTGAATCCTGCTTAAAATTGTTCCTCTTGCCTGACCAAACAATAAAAATGTATCTGTTCCTTCCAGGAGTGCTACAGTATATTAACGGAAATGTTCTGGGATAACTTAGAGTGGAAAAAATTGGCTTGAAGTCATTTAAAGCCAATTGGAGGACAATGGACTTTGTTTATTAAGTAAATAATTTCAAAATATGTGGAGTTAAAAATCGAGTAAAGAAAGGCTTTTGAGGATTCTTCAATTTGTATATTTAAATCCAAATAGTTATGGTTTAAATGTGATTTAAACAGATTCTTTACTCGTTATTGCAAAGTGAGCAAGAAAATCTCATTTCATCTTTTTCCTACTCTCTCCCTACCATCTGTTATCAAGGAAATTGATCAATGGCATCATGCTACCACCTTCTTGCTGAAATCTGACTAACACGTGAGGACTGAAACCCATACATTGAACTGACTACTAGCGAAAACTTTATTTTCACCCCATGCGAATATTTGAAGCAGAACCAAGCAGGAATTTCCATTTATTTTGGAGAATCCATTCATACTAAAGCAATTGTGAGTAATGCATTATTATTCAATATTACAAAGGGAAGAAAGGAGACTATACAGGACACATTGTACTTGGACATAATTCCCCAAATATACAATCATTCCAAATTTCTTTTCTCAGCTGCACCGTCATCCACAGACCTTCCCTATCAATAGCCTGTTGTTCCAAAGTTTGGAGTCTTTCTCCTTCCTTTTCAAAATAATTTTTCTTTCAAGTTCTAATTCTATACTTATATGGCTTGAACTCACTATGTCATATGGTCTTGAAAGATGCAATTGAACTTAATAAAGATTTTGTTTGCACTAAGCAAACAAAAGATAATGCATTTATTATGCAAAACTTCCTGAGAGGCACATGAATGGTTGTTTTCAGCTATATAACATACATAAGAAGGATGAATGATCCTATAAGAGGTAAACTGCTGATCAGGTACTGACAATGCAAATGTATAAGGAAATAAGGTCTGGCTTTATTTAAAATTCCCAGCATATTTTGGATATCTATATATGCTAGCATCCCATCTCCCAGACAACTTGATTACCCACTCCATTTCATACCCCCATGAAATCCATTTTTCCAGATAGTATGGCTCCACAAATATTGCAGGACAAACATTCAAAAAATATAGAATAATAGAACCCATGGTTATTTTGAAGATTAAATAAGATGGTATCTGGCATGAAGGAATTACTCAATAAATGTTAGCTATTACTACTACTCCTGTAGTCCAGCCTACTTTCATGCATGCACAGGCAGGGTGATGGTGTGAGTTTGTAGTCATTAGATCTCTCTCTTTGTAAGCACATCTTCAAACTTAGATACACAACTAATTTCACTCCCTAATATAAAGGACAATGCAAGGAGAGTCACCTAACCCACCTATAATTTAGGATGGACTGAAGATAACAGTGCATCACTCTTAATCAAAACCCAGAGACAAAAATAACATTAATATCAAGAACCAAGTCCAGAAAACAGAGCTCTAGATCTGAAGATTAAAAAGCAGAACCCAAGTCCAAATGGGTAACTGGACACAAAGCAAGGTTCCCATGGAAGCCATTGTTGAAGGAAAGAATTAAGAGAGAATCAGGGGGGCAGATGTGGCTCAAATGGTTGGGCATCCGTCTCCCATATGGAGGGACCTGGGTTTGATTCCCGGGACCTCCTGGTAAAAATTAAAAAAAAAAAAAGAGAGAGAGAATCAGAATCAATTCAGGAAACAAGTGACCCACTGTTTCTAGTTTATATTGCATATCTATGACTGTAGATATGGGGGTTCCTGCATGGAAAATGTGGCAGGGGGGAATAGTCAGCATTTAATAACTTTCAGATTCAGTCTCACATTCTAGTGTTCAGCATGAAGTCTATTTTTGCTAGGGTGATATATTTTCAGTAACTGTGATCCATCTTATTGCAAAAACCTAGCTGAGCAACACTACTACCTTCCACTGTGGTCATATTTGTACAACGTTCACTAATCCTGAAGTTTGGTTATGGTAATCTTTCCATTGCCTGGTGTCCTAGAATGGATCCAGAAGCTTGCCCATGAATGCTGACCTGGGACGCTCATCATTATAGACAAAGATCTCTGATGCTGGCTACTTTTTATAGGACTTCAAGTAGGGCCCAAACTGCGTTTCTTGTCACTGTGCTGCTCCTCCCTAATGCGACATGAAATGTTACTGAATGCCTGGAATATGTCCCAAAAAGCAGCATCCACAGGGGTACTGCTCTGTGTACCATATTATTCTATCAGGGCTGGTAGCAAGATCAGATCTCCTCACTAATGTTCTGCCTCAGTGGGTGGATAGAGTCCTAGATTAGTTATTTACTCTGACTCTATGTCCTGTGGCTATGTTTTCCCAAACAGCTCCTTTATGAAAGAGTTGAAGTTCAAAATACTGGACCTAGATGAGGTTCTGGGAGCTGGACTGTGCTACTAAACTGGTTTGGAAACCTCCTCACTAGTGAGGATACAGATGAGGAAAATTCATAATACACTGTCCACAGATGAAACTGGAAATGGCAAGATAAGTACATAGCCCAACTCTACTATTCAAATGTAGCAACTGAGAAGAGATGAAGAATTCAAGTAAGCAACTAGGTTAAGAAAGTAGGTTTGGAAGACTGAACTTCAAAATTTTTCTGAATCCTGAAAGACAAAGCTTGAGTTCTCAGCCATGATTTGAAAAGCAGCTGTAAATTTGAGAAAATGATTCACTAGGCACCTAGATAATTAAGGCCACCAAAAGATAAACTTTTCAAACATTTCATAACTTGGCAATATTTAATTTTTCTACTTCCCTGAGAATAACTTTACAACTTACTTTGTAGGTGCCCTTTTATGTTCTCCCCTATAACTATACTATAAATAAAGCAAATATGAAAATTAAAAGGTCAATATCACACAATGCCTCAAAAAAAATCTATGTCACACATTCCATCAACTCGTGAAAGCGGAAAGACTCAGAACGGTGATGATCTCCTAAGACGCTCTACTCAAGATTCTGTCATGCAGTACTTCTCACCCGATATAGATGTATTACATAAAACAGAGGAGCAATTTTTTACAAATGGTTTCTAAATGTTTTACACACCCTATGAGGAAAACAAAGACTTCATATTTTTAAGTGAAGTTTCAAGTTACTCAAAATGTTAAAGATAGTGATAATGAAATGATAATTTGGAGTCTTCTCTCTTCAAAACTGTCCTTTCCTGTCACCATACTTTTATCTTATATATTTAAAACCCATATTCAAGAGCCAACCCATTTATCCAATACAAACACATAAACACACACTTTGGAAAAACTTAAAGATAAGCACCACAGCAACTTATTTATGGGGTTGACAAACAGTGACATCTCCATTTGTGGAGTTGAAAAAACAACAATTAATGATGAGTTTCAAAAAGAAGCAATTTTGCATTCTTAGAGGGCTGTGGAATCCTAGAATGGGAAGAGAGTTTATGGTCATTAATCTGTCTATCACTTCTGTCACTTCTATAACATTCCTGTCAGGTCACAGCTCTGCAGTATAGTGGACATTTTTCAGCTTTCCCATCATCCATTCCATGAGCCCCCTTCTCTAACAGTTCTCTGAATGTCCCCACCATGAGACACAGACAATTCCTGCATACCTTCCCTTAGAAGCATTTAGGTGTTTGCGCCAACAAATTCCCTTGGTTCCTTAATTTCCTTTTTTGAGACTTCTACCTGACTCATGCAACCTGTTTTTAAACATGGTGACATGGATCTGGTTTCCTCACAAAGTGCCCATTTCATTTTTTTCTTTATTAGAGGAGTTATGGGTTTACAGAATAATCATACATAAAATACAGGATTCCCATATACCACTCTATTGGTCACACCTTGCATTGGTGGGAATATTTGTTACAATTGATGACAGCACATTTTTTTAAGTAATTAATTAATTTATTTATTTATATTAGAGAAGTTGTGAGCTTACAAAGCAATCATGCATAATATTCAGAATTCCCATACACCACCCCTCCACCAACACCTTATATTGTTGTGGAATATTCATTACAGATTATGAAAGAACATTATCAGACTATTACCACTAACTATGGTCCATACTATATAATTGGTATATTTTTTCCATATACCCCTATTATTAACACCATGTGTTAGTATTGTACTTTGTTATTGTTCATGGGAGAACACTCTCACATTTGTACTGTTAAAAACAGTCCATCTTTTACCACATGGTTCACTGTGTTACACAGCCCCATGCCTTGTACATTCTATCCAAAATGTACACTTAGTGGCTTTCACTTTCATTACCCCAGTAAACCTTCATTGTCGTCGCCATGTCAAGGGCAGATTGAAAGAAGCCTTTATCCAGGTGGATTGAAAAAATGGCTCCCCTGAGAGCCAGCCCCCTGTGATTCGAAGTGACTAATCAAAGCTGTGATCAGTGAGCAACTGTGCCCATCCTTGGTCTTGGGGAAGAGGATTTTTATGAACCTTTATGCCAGCAGTGAGCTAACCAGGGGCTAGACCCCATGGTGTCCTGATGTGAGAGAGGGGATGAGGGACAGCTCACAGAGAGACCAATTTACTGTTTATTATCATAATTTATCAGCCTCTTCCTTCCAGCACACTTTCCTGGATGCTATGCAGTGTTCTTACGGGCTGTGTTTCATAGTAGTTGTTTCAGACTGTTTAATAGTTCTTTTTGTGGATGAGCTAAGTCTGGTAGCTCCCTACTTTACCATCTTCCCACAATCCTCCTCATTCCATTTTTTAAAACCAGTATAGCTCTAGAGAATAAAATCTCCTGTCTTTTATTAAACCAACATCTTTACTCTTTTTTTTTAACTTCCACAGGTTGCAACTACTGTTGCTCTCCCATCTGTAGAATGAAAAAAAAGAGAGAAAGTGTTCTTATTTCATTCTACTTAAAATCATTACAAAATGTAGAAGTAAATTTCATTAACTCAGATATATTTCACCTACTTTTATAAAAATCACTAGATTTTTTTTTCTTTTTATTATTCAATGTGCTCTAAAACTCCAGATAAACTTTTTCTTCAAATTTGGGTAGATCATAGTTACAAATTTGCATATAGACTGGTTCACTTAAAAATAGTTTTCATGCTACCTATAAGCCACAACATATGGAGCAAAGTGCTATCCTGATTGATTTTCCTATAGGGCTTACAGAATTTTCACCTGCAATAATAATGCTAGAAGCCTTAGGAATATGTCTGTATTTTTTAAAGAGTAAATAAAATGTGTGTATGTATGTGTGTATATATATATATTTCAATTATGATATAAATAAGAGCACACACATCCAAAATATTTAGTCATAAAATTCATAGAAAAGGGAGCTGATGTGTCTCAGTGGTTGTATGCCGGCTTCCCATACATGAGGTCCCGGGTTCAGGCCCTGGCACCTCGGAAAAAAAAAAAAAAATTCATGGAAAATACCTTTACTATATATCCAGAGATATTTACACAGTTATAAACAAAGTGGAAGAGAGTCTTTGCATTTTGTGCTTTGTCTTTGTTATGGGATACAAAAGAAAGGTAAAACCTTATACTTCTTTTTAGGTACTTTTATAATGAATGCTAATGTATTATGTACAACACTCATTCAAGAAAAATCTTGCCTAAGGAATGCTGCTTATCTGGTCTGGCCCCCCTCAGCACCAGAATTTTACCAGCAGTTTTCATTTGTGAGTCACCTAGCACAGATATTCATCTATAATATTTCTCAGTGGGTTCTGGGTCCTTTTTTGTCTGTCTGTTTCATTTTCAGGCACTCTCCATTTCCACTCACAGCCCCACACAACTACTATTCTTTCCGTTTCTACAGCTATAATTTTTCTTAATATTTCATATAAATGTAATCATACAATATGTGGCATTTTTCATCTGGCACTTTAAAATGAAAGTAAAATAATTAATTGAGAATGACTCACAAGTCCTCCCAATCCTGAGTTCCACCCATTTGAAAAATATACAGTACACCAAGAGCCAAGTGAAGATAAAAGCACATCATTAGCCAAAGGATATTAGCTTGGACTCCAGAATAGAATTAGTGCTCTTTTATCAGTGTTATAGCTTGAGCTGTTTTCCCATTCCCAGCCCCTGAAATGGATGTAGATGCTTTTGTAGCTTCAATGTTGAACGAATCAAATCCTGACACTCTTACATTTTGCTTTTCCTGAAGATTTCAAAATGTCAAAGAAGATGCAAGACAGTACTTGCATCACTCACACAATATTTGAAATGCAAAAGCAATAATCTAGTCTATAGGGACTAGCCCACAGAAATCATGTTTTCAGAACCCAGTATTTTGTCTAACCCAGACTCATATTTCTAATGCAAGACAAAACCAGGATGTTGCCAAAGAAAAGATAGAAAGTATGAAAAGAAATATAAAATTTTTATTTCATCCAAATTTTCAAAACTCATGATCTGAGGATTTAATCTCATTTAGGAAAAGTTTTCTGACACTGTGCCTAAAACATTAAGGGTAGATTGTCATCTATACATCTGTCTGTGTTTCCGATAGTAGCATTTGACCCTCTTCAATCTTCTTTGCAAACTGTAAATAGTCTCTAGGACTTACAGTCTTACCTTGCTGTTCCCCATGTATGCAGTACATCATCATTATCACATTCATCTTTGAGTCTTGTATTTCCAGCCTTCCAGATTAAACTGACCCTGCACTTATCTAGAAAGCAGAAATTCTGTGATCATAACAGGAATATTAAAAATGAATGCCCTAAATGCTACTTTCTACCCCCATCTCCATTAAAATCACAAATAACTTTTAGCCCTGTATAGATTGGCTATTACCTTAGACCTTCAAGGAGTGATTATCTAAGTAGGTGCTATCACTTACATGCCCATGTTTCTTTGGTCCTGTTTTGATATTGGCTTTCATTGAGCCTATGCCTTCAGAGACAATGAAACCATTTGTTATATTTTTTATCCTAAAAACTCTTCTCTTCCTCAGTTAATTCTCTGGCTTTTCATGTTGACGATTGAATTGTGTACCCCACAAAAGACATTTTCAAGTTTTATACCAGTTCCTGTGGGTGTGAACCCATTTGTAACAGGACCTTTGACGATGTTATCATTAGTTAAAAGTGTAGACTCATGAATGAATAGGATAATAAAAGAACCTATTTAGATGAGGCCAAACTGAATCATGGTGGTTCTTAATCCATATGGCCAAAGTCCTTATAAGGCAGAGAAAATTCAGTCAGAGAAAGACACAAGAGGATGCTAAGGAAACAGACTGCCATTTAATGGAGGCAGAGATGCAAACCAAGGTACCCCAAAGATTGAGGCAAGCCAGCACCAGAAATGCTACATACTTCAGGAGAAAGCATGGCCTTTTGAGACCTTGGTTTTGGACCATGAGCCAATAAATTCCTAGTGCTAAAGCCAACCTTTTGTGTGGTATTTCTCATAGCAGCTCTGGAAAACTAAGATGCTACATGACCTTCAACAATTGTTTTGTTATGACAAATTCTAACCTCTGTGAGATAACTAAGAAGAAAGGTGCACTGGAAATAACAGAAAAACAAATTAGGAGACTAGATACCATTAAAAAAATAAAAGCCTGCCAGTCATTTCTCCCTAGCTTTAATGGCCAGAATTGGCTCCAGAAAGTCTTGCAGTAATGAAACTGCTTTTTCAAACTAAGTTCCTTGAAAAAAGGTGCCCATTCAGAGGAAAGAAATCTCTATGTCTGTCTCTCCCCCAAATCAGATTTCTTCTACCTTAAGTTTCTAGATTAAGCTTTCTTAACTCTTGGGAAGAATTCTTTCACTGAATATAGCCTTGGATCTGTGTATGAAGTCGTACTAAAACCTGCATCCTAGTAGCCTGACCTTTAAGTGCAGATGTGAACAGATTATAAAATACAGCCTCTGACTGGTGGGTATCAACCAATAGAGCTGTACAAAGTCTAACCAACTTCTCATGGGATACCACTTTCCTCAAATGTTAATCTTTATTCTTTTCTAAGCGATTCTCACCATATGAACCACAATTCTAGTCGATTGAGAAACTACAGAAGGATTGGTCCATATTTTCTTTTTTATGGGTCCAAATTGAAATATGAAAAAAGAGAAAAAAAGGGGATATTTTCTACAATCTAGAGCCACTCTGTGGAATGATAACTTTGTATCATTCACTTTACTTTATGAATAATGAATTGTGATGTTTAAGTGTAGCATGGGATTATGAGTGCAGGTTCTGGAACTATCGTGTTCAAAGTCTACTGCTGCCACCTACTAGTTGAGTTATCCCAGGCAAAATATACAACTGTTCTAAACCTAAATTTTCTATGTAAAAATAGGATGATAGTAGCCACTCCATAGATACTATGTCAGATAGTTTACATAAAGTGTTTAGCAAAATGTTGAAAGTAATAGCTATTAGAATTATTATTTTATGTGACAGCCACAAATGATATAATATTAATAACTAATCCTTTATCATTAAAGAATTGGTATAACTTTGCTGTATCTGTCATCCAGGACAAATATACCTCCTCACTAGTCTGCTACTGTTGGTCAGGCATTGATAACATTTACTGACAATCTTCAGCCTTTGCATCTCCATCTGGCCCACGTCACTGCTAAAAATACTTCTTCCAAATGCTCTACAAAATATCTGTTCTGAGGTACCTCAGAAATAGACTTACAGCTCTCTCTATTTCTTGGAAAGTTTCTATATTTCTACCACGCTGTGGTGCCAAAGGGGTTTTTGTAACCATGATTCTTTTGTCAGGAAAAATAACTTCCAGATTAACAACCTTGAGGAAATGATTCCCAGTTAAGCAGAGTCATGGTTTCTGTGAGTTTTCCTGCATGCCTCTATCAAAAATATCTTTCTTCTATAGATACACAACTTTTTGTGCTTAGCTGTTACATGCCTGCTACATAAGCCAGTGGGTCTCAAACCACTGCCATACACCAGTTATGTTAGAATCACTTGGGAAAGTTTTCCAAAATGTTAGGTTCCTAGGTCTTACTTCCAAAGATTGACTAGATCAGGGTTGGAGGGAAGAGGGAAGTGTCTGTGCTACTTTCCCCAAATGATAATTGGGGACAATATTTGCAAAGCATGTAAAAAGAACAGATTTTCTTATTAGATTAGTGCTGTTAGAAAAAATATAGAAAATACAACTTGAAAGAAAAAAATTGACTGAGAAAAGGAACAGATGGTACCCATATGCACCCACACTCAAATGGTCAATAAATATATGAAGAGTTGCTCAACCTCACTCATAATTAAAATTCAAATAAGACATAAACGAGCTGCCAATTTGTTAAATCAGGATTGGCAAAGATTAAAGTGGGATATTACCTCTGAAGGCAAATATGTGGTGTATCAGTAACTCTCAATCCCCCTTGGCAGGAATTCAAAATAGTTAAACAATTTTGGAAACCATTGCAACTTCTATCAACGTTTTTAAGAACATATATCTCAGGACCCAGAAATACACCTATGGTAACATACTCTTTAAATTACTCAGAAAAGTATTTTAGTAAAGATTTATATACTTGGATGAGCATAGATTTCTTGGTAAGACCAAAACAAATAGACAAGTGTCACAACACTCACCCACAGGAAAATAAAGACAAAAACAAATAGAGCCCTTGTTAAATAAATTTTGCATCTATATATTGGTATGCTCCAAAGCCACTGGAAAGAATGAGATGTATCTATATGTTATGATATTCAATGTCATCCCCAAACTATTACTGGGTAGAAATGAAGAAATTACAAAATAGAATGTATAGTCCTATCTTATTTGTGGTGGTATATATCCAATATACCTTTCTGTACCTCCTTTTATGTTATACCATGTGGATATTTTATTTTAATTTAGTTTAGCTTTTAATGTCTAAGAATTCTCTCCTGGTGAGCTTCATAAGTTGCCAGGTTTGACGTTATCCAGCTTGATTAAATACTACATTGTTCAGTTAATCACATATCAGGTTAACATAATACTATCTCTCTGGGTTGCCTGAAAGATTAAATGAGATAATATATGAGAAAGCACATTTTTAAACTCTAATCGTTCTGTAAATTAATGTTATTACATTCAAGAGTCATTCAACGTCTTGATCCCTATTATAGCAGCAAAATACTAGGAACAGGAGATATATGGGTAAACAAGGCGGGTACATGACCTTGAAATGTTTACACTCAAGTAAGAAAAATACCTGTGTAAAAAACAAAGTGGAATACAATGTAACTAACACTTCTAAAAATATATGCAAAAATTACCATGAGAAAATGGTTTGTGGCATATAGGGGATATTTAACACAAAAATTATTAGGAGTTCCCCAATCATATAAGGGGAAAGAAGAAATTAATGGTAATGGAAAGATACCCTTCAATGATGTATGTTTGTATAAGAGAACGCGGCTTACTCAGGGAAATGCAAATAGTTCTATGTAGTTGTTTTAATCTTTTTTGATAATGCTGAAAATAATTTCAAATCCAGTGATGCCTCAGTATCATCTTATGCATATTGATATAATTGTATCAAGGAAACAGACCAGCCTATGGTTAGGATGATGGATAAATCACCATTTCATGAAATCTTTGAAACAGAGTTTCTGAAGGGCTTTGTATTTATTTTTCATACAGATCTATTAGGGGAAAACCAATGACTAAATTTTGTTACATGCTGATGCTTACATTATTATTATACATGTAGTCATCTGGGCACAATGAACAGTAGAAAATAATTAGTAATAAACAGAAGCAGCATTGTGGAAAGAGACAATGCTAATGGGTGGAATGTTTGTGAGTCTAATTATGTTTGCAAGTAAAAAGTATTTTCCATCTTCTTTTGGCCCATTAAAATATTTTGACACTGAAAAAAATACTTGAGAATTTTACTAAATACTTTAGAAATGTGATTCATTTTTGCTTGGGACATTTTGTATTTCCACTTTGTATAAATTATTTTCTGCCTCTCTCTGCTCTGCCCCCTTCCCTTTATATTGGCATTGTTAGTATAGCTGTTAAATATCTGGTCATGAATATGTCCTTTGAGGCTGGAGTCAACAGGGGTGCTATTTTTCCATTTAACACAGTTATGTACAAATGTGCAAATTTGGAAAATTTTTAGTTTCAGGTTACTTGATCAAAAACACTACCTGGTATCTCCAGGTTTTGCATTTTGGTGCTTAGGATCCAAATCTGCAGGTCAAGTCTCATAACTATTTCTTTTTTCTTGAGTAAAACAATCAGCTGGTTCTTGGCCTAACCAAACTACATTTCCAAAATACATTTTCAAATTAACATTACAACAAATCTTAATATATTATCCCGTTGCTATGTTTCCCAATATTTCTTGCCCTCTTTTTACATGAAAAAATGATAAGGAATAAAGAATGTAATAGCTACATAATATAGCCATGCTTAGTCTTGTCGACCAAACAGTTACTATTGCCTTGAAATTAAGGCTACTGTCAAAAGAACTAGAGCTATTTGGTCTGTGTATTTATTCCCTTCCTATTCCAAAAATAGCTTCAAGTTGTTGTCAGTTTTTAACTGCCTTCCTGGATTTTGAGAAAGAAGAAAATGAACAAAAGTTTAATAAAATCTTTCCAGAATGTTTTAATAAAAAGAGTTCTGTTTTAACTTATATGTATGCCCTTACTCTCTCTTTCATATCACTCTTCAGTATCCAAACTCAAATAACTCTATAATAGAATTTCCCCACTTAATAGTAATATACATTTTCAATAATCCTCATTTAGGAATTATGACAGGAGATGTAATTGGCCATAATTTCTTTTTTTTTTTCCTCAGAATCTCTTAAAACTTCATGTTTTTTTTTTGTTTGTTTTTGTTTTTGTTTTTGAGGTAAAGAAATCTGTGTTAATAAAACGGGATTTGTTTATCTTATTTTAATGTATTGATTGAGGGTTTTAAAACATAGAAAAAAGAAAAGTACTGTTAACGTTGCGATCTGAGCATGCTTCCTATAAGGTATCCTACATTATAGAAGGTAGGGTACTGGCTGATTTGGAACTAAATTCTTTTTATAAAAAGACACAGATTCTATATTTAAATTCCATCCCTAAAGTTAAGATATCTGCTAGGGAAGTCACAGACATCTGCTAAGGGACTGTTGCCCAAACCTCACCTACCCCTACCTCCTTCTCTAGAAAAGTCACAAATACAAACTATGTGTCCTTCCTTTGGCCATCTACTGCCCTCACCTCCTTTTCTATTGTGCATCACACCACAGCCTGGGGGAGATGTTAAGTCTGATGAGAAGCCCTGACAGACCTTTATCCCCGAAACAGAACAAGCAGCCCTAGATGCTTATTAGAATGAAAATTCTCAGTGGCAGGGCCTCCTCCCCCCAATATGAATAAAAACCAAATGATATAGATTTGTCTCTCTTCTCCAGTGCCAAGAGAGGACTTCAGAGCTGCCATGTATGGATCCCGAGCTGGAGCAGTTTACGGCCACCCAGAAAAACCAGAGGTGTTGGAACTTCTTCAACTGCTCTCAAAAGAAAAGACTCAGTATTTGTTCCATGAACTGAATTGGATATCAGAGTTTATGATAATTGGGAAAGAATGTCTTTGCTTATTCAAATTATCAAGAAAGCAACTTTTAAAAGGTATTTTTCTGATAACCATGAAAATTTTTTTCTTCTTTTTCTTCAGGGGAGAGGGCGGATGCAGTCCCCCATTACCACAAACTATGCAGCCGATTTTCCCACATTTGGGGAAACCGCAGGAATCAGCACATCCGGAGTGCAATGGATAAGCCTCGCCCTGGGAAAACCACCTTGGTGATCATGGTATCTCCCCTGCCAGGTAAGTATGCACTCAATTTTAAAATAATGAAACAATGTTTTTAATCTTAAAGTTTGCTGAATCTTCAGTAAAGTTCAATCTGGTTCATTAAATATGTATTGTATAACAGGTTTTAATTTCCATTATTCCAAGTGTTTTGTATATGTGCTTTTGGTTTTGAAACATAACTGAATTTCTGTTCAATATATTTTCTGATTATAAAAGGATATGCTTTTGCTTTCCTTGACAACTATATAGGTGATGATATATTTTCCCCTCTGGATTGTGCTGATGTTTTTTTCCAAAATGTAATAGCCTCCTCTCAAATGATGACTAAGGCAAAAAACGTAGTCCTCATTTTACTTTTTATGAAATACAAAAAAGCACCATAAAGAAGACATAACAGGTGTGAAAATCTACAATGCTCTTCTGTATTGATTATTTATTATTTATTTTATGTAATTCATTTGAATTCTATTTAATTCTTTTCCACACTTAGTCATACATTTCTCATATTTAAAAGAAGAAAAGTCCAGACTGGGAGTTGTGAATCCTGAATTCTAGGTCCAACTAATTTACAGGATAATGTTACTAGGTAAAGTCATATAGACTACAAGCTTCAGTTTCCTTACGTGTATAATGAAGAATTTATTAGTTTTCTATTGATGCCTAACAAATTGCTACACACAACACATGTTTATTATCTCATATTTTCTGTGTTTTAAGAATCTGACTACAGCTTAGCTGGGTCCTCTCCTCAGGATCTCAACAGACTGCAATTAAGGAGTTGGCAGGGCTGCATTCCCATTTGCAGGCTCAAATGTAGGGAAGAATCTTCTTCCAGGATCATTCAGATGGTTGGTGGAATTCATTTCCTTGTGGCTATATGACTGAGGGCCCCAGCTTCTTCATGTTTATTAACTGGAGGCCACCTCCAGTTCCTAGAGTCCACCTCCAGTTCCTAGAGGCCACCTACACCTTGTGATGTAGCCCAACCCACAGATAATTTACAACATGGCAGGTGGCACTTCAGAGCCAGTAAGACAATCTCTCTTTCCAGTCTGCTAAGATGGAGTCTTATACCACCAAACATAATCCTGGGAATAGCATCCCATTACCTTTGCTATATTTTATTCATTAGAAGTCACAGGTTCTAACCAAATTCAAAAGAAGGGGTTTATATAAGGATGCCATTGGAAGTCACCTTATAGTTTGTCTGAGACAGAGGTATTGATTACACAACTTGTAAGTTTTCTTCCAGTTATGATTATTTTTAATGATTTTATGACTATTTTACCATTTTATGATTTTTTGTGGATTTTGCCATTTTGTGATGTTTTATGAATACTGTGGAAATAATGTGAATCTTCCAATTCTTATTTTTATGTTATAGTCTCTGAATTCAAAATTCAGAAAAGTCTTCCTACCTCTTTACAGTGGATCTAGAACTGGTAAAGCTGTCATAATTAGCATATTCCGTTTGACCAAAATGTAAGCAAGGGAATCCTACTAGTGAAATCCACAGAACCTAGGAGGAAAAGAACAAGCCAGCCAAAGTATCCTGAGAAAAGCCCAGATTTCAGTACATTAGGAGTCAAATTGAGGACCATGAATAAAAACTGAGATCAACGTCATAGACAAGGTTGAAGCTGAGTGAAAGGAGTAAGGGCTTTGAGAGGGAGAAGAGTGTTTTGAGGTGAGTGCCATGAAGCAATTGATTTTTTTTTTTTTTGCTATTAGCCTGAATGAAATCAAGATACAGGGCTTATATCGGCTTAATACAGGATTCTCAACTTTGGCTGCACACTAAAATTACTTGAGGAGTTTGTGAATAGCCAAATACCCAGGCCACATCCTACTTCTATGAAGTCAAAATTTCTAAGGAGGGACCCAGGCAGGCCTCAGTTTGATTTTTAAACTCCCCAGGTAATTTCAATTGGCAGCCAAGGTTGAGAACCAATAATGGACCCTCACTACTCAGAGTGGTCTGAAGATCAAGTGGCAAGAGTGGTATCACCTGGAGACCTGTTAGAAATGCAGGTTCTCATGCCCCTCCCCAGACCTACTGAAACAGAATCAACATTTTAACAAGATCACTATGTGATCCCCATACACATTAAAATGTGAGATACCCTGATTTAAAGACCTAGGGCAAAGACAACAGCACCTAGTAGTGCACTTGGCACAAAATTGTTTCTTCATAAGCATAAACCATAATAGAACTCCCAGCCCAACTTTCTACAATTTCAGTAAATAAATAAGCCAAAATGCACTAGTAAATAGATGGCAAAATGCACCTTACCTTTTTTAAAAATAACCGTTAAGGTTTTACTCATTTGCTTAGACCCTGGAAGACAAAACATTTGATTTTCTTATGCCAATTTTGATTGATTGATAGTGGCTGTCTGGAGAATTGCATCGAGAAAAAGCCTTGGCTGGCAAGTGTACCCTGATAGATTAACCATGTCTCAGGGAATGACAGTTCTTGTGTTGCATATTTGCTGGACTTTCTTGTCCAATAGTACCTTTCATGACAGAGGGCGACCATTCTGTAGACAGCTGATGGGTATTAAGGATACATGATCCTGCAACATGCCCATACTTCCTAACTCATTCATTCTTTCATAAATTTATTTATTTCTTGCTTCAAAAAATAAATACCAGTTTTCTATCCCAGACACCCACTGTATTGGGTGTCAGATTCCTATAGAATTAGAGTGACCTCAGTTTTCACATAAAGATGCCACACCTCCCTGAGACTCCAAGTCACAAGACCACGAGCAAAGCAGCGGCACATCACTATCAATCATGTTCAAGGACGATGAGGGAAACGTTTCAGCAAGGGGTCTTAATTGGTTTGTATGTCAGAGAGAGTCTTAGCAGGAACCAAAGGCATGATGTTTCAGTTCAAACAGCTTCTTGATGGATTTTAAAGAACTTCAGACTTAGAATAGCTTCCTTGTGACCTTTAGGAAAACTTTTCCATGAAAATTCAGATAAAGAACAGGTTAGAAATAGTTAAGTTATAAGAAAAGTATAAAGTTATTCAGTTATTCTATAACATTTTATAGGAACAATTTTAAAAGGTCCATGACTTAATCTTTTTAATACTATGAAACTAGAATGCCTGTAGGTGGCTATCTTTGAATCCCCAAGTAAGAGAGATTTTCCACTTATATTTCTTTCAGAAATAAATCGCTGCTGGAAGCACTATAGAAATGTTGTTTTTTAGTGACTGTGCCAACATACCTGGGCTTTCTTTCAAGCAGTGAGTGATTCCTTTGACTTATGTTTCAGCCAAAAATAGGGTTAGTCATAAATTGCATGAATACCTTCCAGTTCATAATTGCCAGGTTCTGGTTTTAGATTTTAGTCATCACGCTTAAGCTCTTTTTATTTTCTCTAAATCTCAAACTGATAACGGCCTTCTTCTTTCCATTCTTCCTCTCCCCTGCACCACCACCTTCTTCTTTTACCACCCCTAGATCACACACACACATACACACACACAGAGCAAGGAATTGTCCCATCCATCACAGTGCATTACACACAAAGATTGTCTCATGCTGATGAGCCATTGCTGAACATAAAGCTTCGATTTGAATGAAATGTTTTTTACCATATTAAAAAAAATCCATTAACAGTTACTGATAAGCTCAGGATTATTTCTATAGAAAAACTCAGTTTGGGTTCAAGGTAAATACATGGAAACTGACAAGCAATTAAGCAAGAAATATTTTTGGTATTACTTGTCAGATAGCTGAGGAAGATATTTTAGGGAAATTGCCTTCAGTAAACAGAAAAATTAAACTGGCATTTTCCTGTGCCTCTCGACTTCTGAGTTCAACTAAGTGGCTTATATTTCTTCTGAAACAGACAATGGGGTCATTGAATATCTAAAACTAAGAGAAATTTTAATACAAATAAGTAAGTAAATAATCTGCCCATAGTTGAATAAGATTAATTTTAATTTACAAAAATAAAATTCAGCTCACCTGGAAAAAGAGAGCGAGCTGATTTCCATAGTAAAAATGCTGTATTCTTTTCAGGTTATACAAAGAGCTCAGTCAATATTCAGATATGTTTCTATTTCCATATAAAAGATTAATGGAATCAAAATTGAAGAAAATGTCCACCTGCCTTAGTTTATTTATGGAATACTCAATTTTGACCACCAAAAATTTCTGTGCCTTCCAGATTTAAGTCTATATGGATTACCATGCTGGAAGAACCTCAGTGCCAAATGTTGGACGATGTAGACTATCACAAGGATACTAAATATGCAGGTGAAGGTGAAAATGAGCATAAATGCCATCAGCTTTGATGATTCTGAGTTACAGGCACATACCATTTGGTATATGTAGAGTAAGAAATAAAATAAATTTAGAATAAAGAATATTTATGGGAATACAGATTAATTTTGCAGTTATATAATCAACCTATAGAAATGTATGGCTTTCCTTGAAAATACTATAGTGCCAAGCCAATTGCAAAAGAAAAATAACAGAGAGTTATGTTTTCTCCAGACATTTGGCCTTCTGAATATTCAACTCTATTTAAATGTCAAAGTATTTGTGACAATTTTAATATTAAAGATGAAAAATGTATTTTCTTCTTCTTAGCCATATTGAGATGGAAAGATGCCTATATCTATATTCTACTGTTCAGGTTCCGCAGGGAGCTACTCAAAGGCATTTGCACACTTTTTATTACTATAGAACTTTGGCCCAAACTCTGATATAAAGCTCCTCACTGCAGTGAGAGCACAGATACAGTACGTTTTGTTTCCTGTATAAAAACCTAGTCTGAGGGAATCCCCTATCTCTCTTAAACATGTCTCTTTATCTTGGTTCTCCAGGTCTTAATAATGTTTTTAAGAGAAGCATAGAAAGAGGCAAACACAAAGAAAAATCAGCAAGGAAAAGAGAGGTATTCCTAAAATCTAAAGAAGGCTTCCTGGGAAGCGGATGTGGCTCAAGCATTTGGGATCCCGTCTACCATATAGGAAGTCTAGGGTTTGATTCCCAGGGTCTCCTGGTGAGAAGCAAGCTGGCCTGTGCAGAGAGCTGGCCTGCACAGAAGTGCTGGCCCATGTGGAGTGCCGGCCCACTCAGAGAGCTGGTGCTGCAAGATGACACAACAAAAAGAGACACAGAAGAGAGACAATAAGAGACACAGCAGACCAGGTAGCTGAGGTGGCACAAGAGATCAAGCACCTCTCTCCACTCCAGAAAGTCCCAGGATCAGTTCCCAGTGAGCACAAAACAAAGAGTGAGGGGAGAAATAAGTAAATAAATCTTTTTAAAAAAATAAAAAAGTAAAGAAGGCTTCCCTAAATTATCTATTTTTGGTCTTAGGGAAAGTACTACAATAGGTTGGAACTACAAGAACTTAAGAAAGAGACAGAGAAAAATAAAAAGTTAGTCTTTTTTTTTTTTTTTTAAATAGAGAGCCAGAGAGAGAGAGAGAATAATCCAAAAGCATCAGATTCCTTCTAAAGAGGAACAAGAGCTCTAATTTAAGATGTTTTATTCTGTTGCTTAATAGTATCATTGATCTTGACCCACATTGGAGTTCGTGGTTTGGAGCTGTATGTAACCTAGAAAAACATGTTCTTAAAGTTAATCCAGTCCTATGGGTATGAACCTGTATTAAGTAGGACCTCTTGATGAGGCAACTTCAGTTAAGGTGAGGCCCACCCCATTCAGGATAATCTTAATCCTATTACTTGAATCCTTTATAAATGGAGGCAAGAGAAATTAAGGAAGCAAGAAGCTTGAAACAGCACCCAGAAAAGAAGGGAGATACCGGGACACCCTGCCATGTGCCTTGCCTTGTGATAAACTAAGGGCCAAGAATCACCAGCAGCCAGCCCCAAAATATCACAGTCTTAGGGAAGAAAGCATAGCCTTGATGATGCTTTGATTTGGACTTTTTCAAGTCTCAAAACTGTAAGTGAATAAATTTCCATTGCTTAAGCCAACTCTTTTAACAATAAGAATTTTTAAAATAAGGCTACAGAAGATAAATTAGCACATGTGGTCACCAAATCTAATAGTAAAATTGCCATTATAACACCACTAAATTTGTAGTTTGTCTTTCTTATATCCTTACCATGTACATCGAGAAGCCTTAGCCTTCCCTGTTGGATGGATATCTGGCTGGTTGACTGGATAGATGAAGCACATATTTTAGATTAGAATGAGCTGATATACCCAAACCTAAGTCCAGGTTGAACTCAAGGAACTTGAATCTAGACTGGACTAACTTAGAAGCCTATAACAACTCAGAGGTCACTCAGAGTCCTAAAATTCCCAGAGAATTCAGGTAGATTATGAAGCCTGCAAGTATCAGATTTGATTAGAACAGCCAGGACACATCTCACCTTTACCAAATAGTTTCCTAAACCTCAGGTCCATTCCAAAGCAATTTGGTAGAAATGTGATTGAAGGAAAACCTATAGTAACGTCCTGGACCACTTATTTCAAATGAGATATTTACTGAATATTAGTAGAAGCAAAGAATAATTTTTACTTTAATATAATGTATGACTACAATTCTTTTCAGGGACTTTTTCTTCATTTCATCTGGCTCCTATATATTGAAATGGCCAAACATTAATTTAAGTAGCATTAATTTTTTCTTCTGATATAAAATGTATGGTAAGAGGATGGCACCAAAACAATGACCACACTAACCAGGCTTTTAAATTCTTTTTTGGAATAACCAATTTGGCTTAATATACTTAATAATGAAGGTAACTATAGGTTTCAAAATAACCACTTAATAATACTAAGGGAGGTTGTTTGTTTGTTTGTTTGTTTGTTTGTTTGTTTTGGCCCTTCCTATCTATCATAGCTGCTCAGCATAAATGAGGATGCTGATAATAACCAAAGAACTGGAGCCACTAACCCACCACAGCATGTCATTATACTCTTCGGAGATTAAAGAGATGGATTAGGCCTCAAGAAGGATAGATAACATATAAGAGTGGATGTCGGGTTGTGAGACAGGAGAGTTTTGAAGATATTTCACTGGTTATGAGCTCTGACAAAACAGTAAATTTAAAATATATAAAGTATACAGATTCCAAATCCTTCCTTGACATAACCAAATTAGGATGCAGTGCTTTCGTTCAACAATATTGTATGTATTTCCTATTCTGTGTAAGATACAATTCTAAAGAAACAATAGTGGTCAAATATTATTTGATGTGCTATGTATTTTCATAAAAAATTTTTAATTTGATTAATATTTATTAAACACCTAATACATTAAACATGATTTAAATAAAACAAGCCAGAACAGAAACCAAGTTTCTGTTGTGCTGTAACTTTTACATTAAAAATAGTATAGCTTTCTGAATCTTCTCTCCAGCAGTCTTACTGGAAAATATATTTAGATACCTAATGATTTTTCATTATTTCACAGATATTTTTTAATTAAATTGAATTTTTTAGTCTTTTTAGAATGTGCTGAATTTCTGATAGAGAAGAGATTTTGCTAGTGTAAAACGTTGTGTTTTCTTCCAACCATGATCTTTTCCACATCACAGATCCTGCTATTCCTACAACATGCTGCAAAATACTGGTTTTATCTGAAGCTTCCTTTGATCATTTCAGCCATAAATGCCCCTTTGCTTCTCTGAATTCCTATACATTATAAAACTACTATGTCATCCAGTCATTGAATCATGCAAACACTTTATTTATTCATTTCACAATTATTATTTTCTCAACATATTTCAGGTCATGTTCTATGTTCTCGAGGAACTAACAATTCCTTTAGAAATATGCCTACTTTTTTCACTAAACCCTAATAATCTTGAATGCAGAGATCTTGATCTACATGCCTTTTATTCCCCTAAATTTTTAATGAACACATAATAAGTTACTAATAAAGAATCTCATATGGAATTTTGGAAAAGTTAATTTCATTGTGTTGTTTTTAATTTACCTCAAAATCAATTGAGGTGTTAACCTTACTAAAAAACTATATTTCTACTCTAATTTAATATTCTGAAATAGAAGTTGCCATAGAAGGAAAACATTTAGAACTACAAAAAAGAAATTCCTTCCCTTTTACTCCCATAACAATATATATACTTCAAGATATTTATGTTAAATATGTATAATTTTAATTTTCAGTCTTTTCTTCTACCTAAGGATTGGAATGGGTGAATCACAATTAAAATAACAAGAAATGTGTAAGGCTAAAACAATCATAAAACTTATGTGTACTAAGTCTACCAACTTCATACTTAAATAAGCAGTGAGAAAACAAAATATTAGAAAAATTAATCACCTTAATAAATCAAAAGAGAAAAGCATATGATACTGTTAACAGGTAATAAAAATTTGTTAATTAAATGCATTATTTATTCTTTTTAAAATATTATATAATTAGTAAACTAATATATTTTTCCTAAAACCAATCTATTTCATGCTTAATGATGGGATGAAAGAGCAGAGTAATCAAATATTGCTAATTAGTCATATAAGTATTTTTCCATTGATCACAAGTATGTGCAAGATGAAACCATATGTTTTCTGGTTTTAAATCATTCCCATTAATACCAGAAACAAGACAAAATCTCTGCAATTATCAGTATTATCAAGTATTGCTCTGGTTCTTTTTGTAAATGAAATAACACCAGAGAAAAAGTATATGTAAATTCTTTCAGCTTTATATATTTGGGGGTTACAGTAGCCCTAATTGTTATAACTATTTCCATTATATTGTTTTTTTACTGAACTTGTAAAATTATATTTTTTCATATGTTGAAATTGCTTTGGTTTTCCATTCACTCATGCCTACTGTATCTATTTCCATAATTTCATTCAGTCTTTTGGTGTCCTTTTTTATTAAATGGCTCTCAAATAAACAAGATCTTGTTTAATCATATTTTTAATCCAATATATCAGTTTTTTTTCCTTTACTCAGTAATTCTAATTCATTTATATTTATTATAATTACTGTTATATTAGTGCTAATTTTTACAAACCTTTATTTTATATAGTTTTTAAATTTATTATGCTTTATTTTTATTTCTTCCATTGCTTAGGTACATTTTCCTCCATTGATTTAGTAGTTAAAGATTCTGGAGAAATTCTTTCATTTTTTACTAAATATTTGCTGAACATTTACCACATACCAAATATTGTTCTAAGATCTAGAGATATATCAGTAAACCAATTGGCAAAGCTTTCTGGCAAGAATGGGAAGACAGGCAACTATAAATAAATTTTAAAAATCATAAAAATATAGTATGTAAGAACTAATCATTGCTATGGAGAAAAATAATGTTAGATAAGAAGGTCATGGTATGGTGAGGGGAGGAGGTGCCACTAATTTACATATGGTGATCTGTCTTTCCAATGGTATAACATTTGAGTAGAAATTTGAAAAAGGTGTGAGAGTGAACCACTCAGATGCATGGGAGAAGAGGAAATATCACAGACAGCAATTTGCCAGTGTAGCTGGAGTAATGTGTGAGGGGGAATGACAATGGGAGATGAAGTCAGAGAGGGAGTGGAAAGTTAAATCATTAATTCTCCTGAACTCATTCTTTTCCATGTTGGAGTACACTAGACAAAAGTTCTGTATAAAAGTACCTATGTATGGTAAAATTTTTAGAACTAAATGCCTCCCATCTCCTCAGTTTATGTCTTCTTTCCATTGCAGCAGCAGCAAGTTATTTAGAGGTAAAACTTGACAGCAACTCACCTCAGCCATACCACATATCTCTCACTTTCTGCCTCAGGGTTTCTCTGACACACAGTGTACAATATGTTCATATACCCGCCTGATACCCCTGCATGTGCAGCTTGGAAGTGACATGTTGTTGACTCTTTGGGAAGCCCTTCATGAATGAGGGAAGAAAGCCAGTATTTAAATGTTTCCTTCAACTGACTATTAGGAGAAAAATTCCAAAACACACAGATTCTCTGAAGGTCTTGGTAAGATTCACCCAATTGCCCACAGTGATGACCAACTCCAGAATGCACTCTTCTATTGGATTTCTCTCCTTCCCTGCTCCCTCTTACAAGTCTATCCTTCTCCCTGGATCACTTTTCTAAATAAACAACTTGCATGCAAACATTGTTTTCCTGAGGGAATCCTGATTAAGATACTTCTGGACACATTATATACCTGAAAATATTTTATTTTCCTTCACAATTATGACTTTTTCCTTTTTCTTTACCTGTGTAGATTATTTCAAGTAAAGGGCATTTTTTTCTTTCCTTCAGTTCTTTGAAGAAAATTCTCCATTGCTTTCTTGTACCCTGTGTTACTAATGAGAAATGTGATCAAACTGATTCTTAAATCATTTGTAGTTCATCTACCTTTTGTATCTGGATAACTTTTGAATTTTCTGTTTGCCTTTGATGTTCCTAAATTTAGCGTTAATGAATGTAAGTTTTCTTAACTTATGCTGCCTGGCACTTAGAGCCCTTTCAGATCCTCATGGATCTCTGTATTTCTAATCCAAATTTGTCGTACCCTTGGTTTTTTTTCTTCTTTTTACTTCTGAGGCTCTTATTAAAGAGATTCTGGCTCTTACATATCCATTCTCCCAATATCAACTCCTGTGTCAATCTTTTTCTCTCTTTTGCTTTTCCTGGTTTGGAGAATTCCTCAACTAGATCTTCAAGTTTATTTAACTTGTCATTTATCTGTATCTACCCTGCTTTTTAATATATACACTGACTTCTTTACTTGAAAATTTCTAATTTTTAAATCTACTTTTCTTTGAAAATTTATATATTTGCAACTCATTCTTTACCCTAAGTGTACTTTTTTTCATGCTTCTAGAAAACTGCTTTCATTCTGCACATATTTATTAGGTTTGTTTTAATGTTCTATATATTACATTAATCTGTTTCCTCTGATTTAGGTTCAGTTTATTTTTTCTTAATTATGATTGTTAAATTCATCATATTAACCTACAATATTTTCCTGTGAGCTCATCTAACTTTCCTTTGTTTTATCAGCCCCCCACCCCCACACCATGGAGTGGAGGTAAGACAAAAGTCAGCATCTGCATTTCAGGGTTTACAATACGTGTTCATGCTGATTATGAGTGTGAACTTGGATATATGTGTAGACCAAGCATTCATTTTTCAGGTCTCTGAGAAACCTAAATTGTGGCTCAACTAGTTCTGATTACAACTCTGGGATTGTACTCCACTAGGACCATATGGGAACAGAAGAGGGTTCAATGGAACCCTTTATCGCAGGTCATTTCTGCTACTCAGTCTATGCCTTATGCAGGGTACTCGTTCCTCTCTACATCATTACTGTCTCTCAAAGTTCTCTTACAAGTTTTTCTTTTAAATTTACTGAGTTCAATCTACCCTCTTTATCTCTTCCATAATCTCCAAGATTGGGTGAGCAAGATAAGTACAGCAGTCCTCACAATGAATGCAACTGTTAGAGAGGTTATTAATATTAATACCTCAGCTAGAGGGACAGAGTTAGGTATTGATTGGCCATTTCAGAGATTAACAAGCAAAAATTAAAACCTAAATACAATCAGGTCCTAGAAAAAGAGCTAGACATTCTAGCTTAATAGTCCAGACTATATGGGACAAAAAATATCATAGGATACAAGAGATGTTTCATACCACTAGGGGCAGACCCTATCTTCTCTAGAAAGATAAGCCTAGACACTCAATGAAGTCTTTTGTTGCTTCATAAAGTCCTATGTTAAAAAAAAAAAAAAAAAAAAACTTTTCTGGTGCCTAGAACTAGAAAAATCAGATGAGTAATCTCCCTTAACAAATTTGGCCTATGTTTGCTGCATTCTTTCCAAAAGGCTCTTTTGTTTGCAAGATACTAAAAGTCCATGTAAGGTGCCTCAAGAACAGGATAATAATTTTTGTTTGTCTTCTCATATTTTTATTACTTCCTTATATGGGCCACATAGTCCCATTCATAGCATCTTCACTTCTCCGTGCACATCAAATATTGGTTGACTGAACACTTAACTATGTGTCAGACACTCTACCCATTATCCAGTTTAGCAACACACAATAAAAACAGCCTGTCATCATTTTTTTTACTTGCCTGTAGGGTCTAGTTGCTCATAATTTGCCTTGAATTGAACTTCATAGTTATTCAGCTGAAGAGTCAAACTCTTTCTCTCACACACTCTCTCTCTCTTTATATATATATATATATATATAAATTCCCAATGAAATGAGTGTAATTCATGGAATCATTTTGAGTAATAGCTAGTTAGTATATGAATTAGTGAATCTTGGATCAAGGGCAATTCCAAATCTAACAAACCATTGATAGAGGGCAAAGTCAAATGATAAAAACATGGCTACCTATGAACTTTTTCTATAACAAAGGCTGTAAGTGGAAGAGGTCCCCATGGAAGAAGTTAAATGTGGGTAGGTGGCATGAACATCTACAGTATATTTACACTATAAAATGTTCTACCTAAAAAAAGTATACCAAGATTAAGGAAATGACCTAAGCATGTTATTCTCCTTTAACAATTGATTAAGGATTCATAATCCATGAATTTATTAACATTTAATTTGAATTCACATATTTTTATTTAATATAGAAGAATGACTACCTTACAAAACAAAGGCATTATTTTTATTATGTCAGGACAGTGATCTGATCCTGGGACGGAAGAAAATTAGAATAGTGTAGTCTAATATGTTTCTATGAATCACAAATGTACATTGCTTTATTCAAGAAAAATTGATTAGAAGCAGGTTTGCATTGGATTTTAAATCACAGAAATATCAAGAATCAAGATATCAAGAACAATTCAAGTCTATTTTGTCAGGGGAGTCAAAAAAGCAAACACTCTTAAATAAATTTCAAAAGATAAGTTTTCCTGTGAAGAGAGAAGTGATTCATTTTCCTAGCTGACTTCTAACACAAAACTTCCTCTCCCAACTTTCCCCCAGACCACCACTGTTAGCATATTAAACCTATAACTAATTATAAAATCCACATCACAGAGAATAACATGAATAAAAATGCAAGCAACATAAATCATATTTCAAGCTGTTGCTTGATTTGTTACATGCTTTTATTAGCCTTTAAAAATATTTTCCTTATATTCATTTTGGGGTGGTCTTCAATCTTTAGTCGATTTTTATACTATGTCAAATCAAGAGAAAAACGAGCAGCCATTTAAAAGATGGAAGAAATTTGTTGAAACATTTTTCAATTAATAAACTTACTCTCATTAGAGAAGATGTAGGTTTGCAGAAAGATCATGTAAAAAATACAGAGTTCCTATATACCTGTCCCCATTTTAAACATTTTTGCATTAGTGTGGTACTGTGTTACAATTGATGAGAGAATATTATTGTAATTGTACTATTAATTATAGTCCATAGTTTACATTAGAGTTCACTGTGCTGTATAGTCCTATGGATTTTTTTATTTTTATTCTAGCAAAATATCTACTACCTAAAATTTCCGCTTTTAACTGCATTCAGATATACAATTCAGCAGTGTTAATCATATTTGCAACGTGTGCTACCACTACCAAAACTCTTCCATCACCCAAAACAGAAACACTGCAACAATTAAGAATTAACTCTCCATTCCCCAGTCCCATCCCATCCCCTCATAACCTGTATTCTAGTTACTGCCTCTATCAATTTCCATACTCTAATTATTTTAAATCAGAGAGATCATACACTTTGTCCTTTTGCATCTGGCTTATTTCATTCAACATGATGTTTTCAAGGTTCATCCATGTAGTTGCATGTATCAGAATTTTATTCCTTTTCACAGCTGAATGATATTCCATTGTATACATAGGTCACATTTTGTTTATCCTTTTATCTGTTGATGGGCACATGTATAAGCACTAACTTTTTATGAGGCTTTAAACTAGGAACTTAGCAGATGCAAAGACAAATAAGCCACAGTCTTTCTTTGAATTCTTCCAGAAAAGTCTTTTATCAGTCTGTGTAATGTTCACACCCCCCCAAAGATTCCAATCAACTCAATTTTAATACACAAAAATTAAGTTAATCCATTAAAGAAATAGCAGTGGTAAGGTATAGGACTTTTTCCTTCCATTATGTAAAGTGGTCATAGCAAATGCCAACAAGAGAACACTAGGTCATTCCATTCTTATATGGTTGCTTAGCTTTGCATTTAGGGTATAAAGAGCATTGAGATATCTGCAGTTCAGTCTGACTTAAGGCATCATAGCACAGCAACACCTACACACACACCAATTAATCATCGTCATTATAACTATAGACATCACTATAATTTCATTGTGTGTTATTATGAGACTAGAAATCAGGCAAAATATCCACTTTAGGGGCAGTAGTAAGGGCCGGAGTGTTAAAATACAGATTGAAGGAAAGAGAAGAAAAAGAAGGAAAAAACAACAAAAACAATGAAGAGCCTGGCTTGGGAAGAAAGAGTGTAGAGCAGAGAATCTAAATTCAAACAAAATGACCAAGGGAGAAATGGAATACTCAGGGCCAACAGTCCTGGAACAAGACAGTCACACAATAATCAAAACTGGAATACTGCAGCATAAAAGAACAGGCCTGCCGTCCGTTCCATGTTGAACCATAAGATGTTGATGGGGGAAAAAAATGCTTAAATACCACTTGCTTGAGAGCAGGATTGTTTTAGGAACCTAAGAATAAATTTAAACACTCCCAGCTGTGGGGAGAGAAGTATGGAACCTGGAAAATTGGTATGTCCTGACATTTGTGAATTTAAAGATACACACCATCAGCACTGTGTTCTTGGATAACTGCTCATAATACTTAGGCTTATTGTGTCAGTGTGCCTTAAATCCCTGGAAAAGGGAAGCTGAAAAAAAAAAAACAAAAAAAAAAAAAACCTGGACAGTCCACAAAAGGTAATTCACCAACTCAGAGATTTTGAATTCAGCAAAATGACACTTTCATAATGCAGTCTAAATGGATGTAAAACTTGAGTCTGGTAGGTAAAACAATCTTATTCTTTTTATGTATAAAACAAGGATATATAACATGGTATTAAAATTTCATGGTCTGGAGATTGGAAAAAATGTCTAAAAAGTTTCTTACGTGGGTGACGAAAAAATAGTGAGAAGCATGGTCTTATATAAATTAATTCTAGGATTTATATACCTGAATAAATTCAGTAAGATCATATCATAAATTATAATACAATAGTATTCATCCAATTGACAATTTTAAAAATAAATTAAATTGAGGTAGTAGACTGTTTTATATATCTTTTCATTAAATTATGTATTTAGAACTAGGACTACTTAATAAAAATTCTGTTGATAAAGAAGAATGATTTGTATTTCAAATGTCGTAGCATCAGCTTAAATAAGTGCCATTCACTCTTTACTCAGAAAACACATTTTTAGTATATAAATATGCTTTTCTAAAGGACTTCTGCTCTTAAGAAGGTAAATATCCTTTTGTATATTAGTTACTCCTTCTATTCAAGGATAATAAAAAGATGTCGGTGTCTCTTGAAATAATAACAAACTTCTACTTTTTTCATTAATGAAGCTTTATTTTATTTTAAAACCTCCATGTGTGGCTATTAATTTTTCTATTATTTACTTCCCAACCCACTAACCTAGGCCTCCTGTTCCTTTTACTCAAGTTGCTGTCATTTAAGCTTTAAAAGGAATAAGCATTCTTTGCGGAGCAGGTGGGGAGGAAGAGGTACATGTACTCAATCAAAGAAGTATAATATCTCAGAAAAGCTAATGATATCTCTCGTTGCTCTACCTGTCTTTGCTAGTTAGCCTTCTATAAAGAATCAATAGAGGAAAATAAATTTCTGGCTCGCATGTTTTGGGAATAGATGTCTGATGACAGTGCTTGCTAAGCTTCTCTTCATCTCACAAAGAGAAAAGGACTTTCTAAACTGAGTATTTTATCTAAGTCAAAACTGATTGCATTGAAGGATGGTTCACAAAAAAACAAACAAACAAAAAAAAGATTAAAGAACAATTGCTTTCCTAATTAAAAGAGTAGGAAAGTCAATGAAAAGATGACATTTAAATTATCGTTATTTAATAGGAGTGACTATTCCAAATGTAGTCAACGGCTCCTGTGAAATAAAACTGAATTGTTTTCTTGGAAGGCAGGGGAAAAGGAGAGAGGGAGAGAAGAATGCATTTTCTACAAGACTATGGTAATCTGCATATTGTGAATAGCTGTAAACTTTTCTTTACGTTCCTTAAATTAATTAAAGAATAATTTAATTAAAGACCATACTTGGAAACCAAATTTGATTTAAATCCACAAGGTTAAATAATGAACATTCAACTTTTCCCCATTTATAATGTACTTCTAAATGCATATGTATTGCCAGCTTGGACAATTTGACTCATGTTATTATAAAATTGCCAAGCAAATGTGGAGGGAAATAAGAAGAATATAGTTAAGAGAGGGCTTCAATAAGTGAAGAGCAATGTACTATTCACTTTATTATGTTTCTCTAATTCGAAATTATCTGGGATTAAATTCTAAGAATTTTCACCTAAAATGGGCTTTCTAAAATGTAAGCTCACAGTTATTTGGTAGTCATCACTACAAGATGAAAGTTATTTTTAAACAAAGGGGAAAAGAGGAAAATAACTAATTTGGGGGAAAGTTGTTGTAACATGAGTCTGGGTTTTATTGAGGCTCTCTTCTCCAGTATATTAAATTTACTGACCACAAAATAACATGGTGACTGCATCAGAATTTCCTAAGCAGTAATTCTAGTGTAAACATTAGCTATTTTACAGAATTTACTCCTTTATGAGTTTTATTTTAGAAATGTCTTTTGCCAAGGATTTTGACATGCCTAAGTTCATTCAAATGGCATTGAGTCTTAAAGGAGTGTATGCTTAAAGGAGTGTATGCAAAAGCAACCTAAATTTCACTTCATCTCCAAGATCCTCTTACTTGTGGGGGAGGGGGGAGGTGTGGTAGGAAAAAGCAAAAATAGAAATGAAAAAATGTTCCCTGATTTATTTTCCCTAAGTTTGGTGAATTCAAAGGGAGGTCTGGCCAGATTGAGCCAAGAGGAGAAAGTGGACTCCTGTTTTTATAGGATATGTACCCAACTTACTATATTCATAAATATATAGTAAGTTTATGTTGTTCTCTTGATTTGGCCTAGCATAAAAATCAATGGAATGATAAAGATCACCCTAAAATGAACTGAGAAAAGTATTCTTTAAAAGATCTAATAAATGCATGTAACAAATCAAGCTCTGTCTTCTGATCATCATTAACCTGATATCTCTTATGACCACCATCTTCAAGTACTTCTAGCACTTCTCTATCTTGCATTTCTGCAGTTGGGTTTTCTTCCTTGCCTACCACTTTTTACTTGCTCTATTGTCAAAGTATGGACTTCCTACTTAAGTATCTTTCATATCAATTCCTGCTTTTGTTAATGTCCCTGGAGCTAAACTAGGGTGATGAGCAGATCAAAGGTCCTCTCTTTCTTGTAACACCCAGTTTGCTCCTGAAACAAGCAGTGGACTCAAGCTCCAAGTATAATGGGGTTAAAAGCATCCAAATGACCAAAAAATATGTGTAAAAATGCTCAATAGCACCAGTAAGAAAAACATGGAGATTAAGATATATTAACAATGTTCTTTTGAATGACAAAAATAGAGAAGAAAAGAGTCAACAAAAAAATCTCTGTATATCAGCTTTCTTTTTTTTCATTTTTCCTATCTTCCAACTTTTCTAAAAGCAACATGTGCTACTTAAATAACCCAAAACTATAAATGTTATCAAATAAATATAATACATAGCTACCGTACAAAATTAGAACAGTGAATAAAATATCCCAAAGTCCTACCTATCATTCAAAGGCATCTACTGATAGATTTTTGTACTTCCTTCCAATCATTTTTCTAATCATAGTCATAATTCTAAAAACCTTCTTGGGTTTTCACTACAGGCTCAATAATACACATTTTTATAATTTAATATTATAATATAAATACCTTGCTGAATAGTTTTAAGTACATTTTCTTCCCAAAGTATGTCATATAAGTATTTAGGTGAACCATGTGAAATTGCCTTTTTTGTAAGTTAAAAATGGTCAAGCATCAGCAATTTCATGAGGTTCAAGTGAACAGTTGTAACCTAAATCATAGTGGTGATGAGAGTGAAATAAAAGTAAAACAAGTGAAATGAAAATAATAGCCTTTTCTATGTCAACACATATTTTGTCCTTTATGTTTCCCAATAGGAACATCATACAAGATATTTAAAACATGAAAGTTTGTTAAGACAAAAAGATCCTTAAAATTATATGAGTAGGTAAAAGATCAATTTATCTAGTTCATCCATTTCCAGAGAATTGTTGCTCTGGAGGGAAGATGGAGAGATCAATCTCAACACAGTTGATAGGTCCTTGTTCTATGACTGTAGCAGCTTGATTCCTTGTCAAAATTCTAAGTTCAAATGCTGGTCAGGGATATGGCAAAGATTCAAGCTAAAGTGAGGATGTGACATTCAATCACTGTTACGGCCAAATGATTGGGTTCAACCATAAGCTAACTGTATTCTGTAAATGAAGTAAACTAAGCTAATAGGCAGAACTAACCAGATACATAGTAGAGTACTCAGTAGCTAGTTGATCCCTTTAGCATAATTTAAGGGGTTCTAAAAAGACCCAGTACTCAAAAACAGTTTTCCCACAGTAGTCTGAATGTGCCATTATTGATTCATTCTATTTTTTTAAGATTTGCACTATCTAGTCTATGGTATTTGAAAATGAAACTATTAGAGATAATAACACTTTAAGACACAAGCCAAATGCTACCCCTTTTCTTTATAATAGTTAAACATGAGAACAGTATGTATCAGAAAAAAATAGATGCAAAAAGTTAAGAAATGGGAGACAGACCACTGATGATAAATTTGTTTCCTTCATGAATTCCCCTAAGGACTGCTTGGCTTATATTTCAACCAATAATGATAAAACATCCAACATTAACTTTCAGAAGTCCAGAAAAAGTCCAAGTAATAAATGGGCAATATCCCAGAAATTTCTTTGAATGGAACTCACAATATATTTTATGAAAATATTGAGTTATACCGTATTTCAGTAACATTGAGACCTCCCCCATGCCATGGTGGATACCCTTAAGGGTAGCTTCCCAGGCCACACCTTTCCTTATTTTAGAACTTCCCACACACATGCAGTTTGGTCCTAGGTGCTAGCAATATTTCCGATCCTCCACACCGGCCCAAAGCCAGTTGAAATAAAGGTATATAATCAACTGACCAAAGATGATCAATTAGCATCTTTCTTCCAGAAATATGAAGATGGGACAGAAAAGGGTTAGTCTTCTACAAGTGGGAGAGTTCATGTAAATGTAAGAGATGTGTCCTGTACATGACTCTTTGCAGGAAGTATAGACAGTCAGCAAAGAGAGAGAGCAACATGAAGCAGACATACAGAGAGATATAGAGATAAGAGGCTATGTGGTTTCCAAGAAAGACTGAGACAGAGCTTCTTTTTGTGGATTTCCAGGTCCTGACTCCAGTACTTCCTCAATGGCACCTGAGTGTACTTTGAGATTGTGTGTTACTTGACCAATCCATTACAATATTTTCCCTTTGTATCTTAAACTATTTTGAGGGTGTGGCTAATAATAGCAGATGTTACAACAAAAACAGCACCACCAAAAACAAAAACGGCAATAACAATACTAGATAACTCTTAAGGAGCACCTGTAAATGTCAGGTACTGTCTTAAGGCTTTGTAAAATTATCTCCTTTATCTTCACAATGACCAGTGCTATAGGTGCCATGATTACCCGCAAGCTCACGTTTGACAGAGACAGAGAATAAGTCTGAGCAGCTGACTAGTGGTTAAGTACACAGAGGATGCAGAGTTACACATAGTATTATATCATCTCCACTAGATTCACCGGGAGACATTGAAAAACAAAACAAAAGGAAAGGGGAGAATTGGTGTAACATGGGACATTTTTGAGACACTGGAATCATTTTGCATAATATTTCAATGACAGATATCAGCCATTATGCATTTTGTCAAAACTTAGAAAATTGTGTGGAGCAAAGTGTAAAATATAATATAAACTATAGACTATGCTTAGTAGCAATACTTCAGCATGTGTTCATCAATTGAAACAAATGTACCACACTAATGAAAGATGTAGTTAATGGGGGAAAGTGTGGGAGGGAAGAGGGGGTGGGGTGTATGGGAATCCTTTATATTTTCGATTTAACATTTTTGTAATCTAAAGCGCCTTTAAAAATAAAGAAGAGAAGAAAAGTCAAAACAAAACAAAACTGTAGCCTGACATGATCACAGAATCATCATTTCTAAAGGATAGAGATTTTTCTTGTCACCAGGAGGCACTTTGAGAAGCATTGCTTGTTATTCTAGGTAGAGGATATGGACTGAGGACTATGCTGGGGTTAGAGTGGCAGTATCAATATTGTTGGGATGAAGTGGGGGTTGGTGGGACAGGTGATGATGTCAAGTGAAGGAAAGGTTTCCCTTTTGTTACTATCCCTGGGTTCCATTAGCTCCATTTGTCCTGCCACCATGGAACCTAACTTGATGGGATTCGGTCTGGGCTAGAAGTAGTAGGCTCATTAGTGGGAATATATTCAACTGCACTGTGAGCCAAAATGTGTTAAATAGATTTCCAATTCTAATCAGAAGCATAAATGTCAGTTTTGAGAAATCTTAACCTATAAAAGCAAGACACTGTGTAATAAATGATTTCCCAAATCATAACTTTTCAGTCTTCACATGAACATCATGCACATTTTATTTCTTGAGTAGAAATATGTAATTGTGTTTTTATTCTTTTTTACAAGTGCAGGGATTTTCCAACCCATTATCTTTTGTGCAGATGGACTCATTCCATTCCTAAAGAGTGGGAAATAATATCTGCCATATTTTATTGGTTCTTCTGGTCATTAAATTTGACAGACTATAAATCCTCTGTTTACCATTAAACAGATTGTGAATGACAAGATATTATTAAGCATTTTTGGCACTCAGATTGCAGTTTTGCAATCAATAGCACCATCACTCTAGGAAAATTATTGCTGTAATTGAAAGGGGGATGATCATCAAGGAGAATTGTATGTTCTCTTTATCCATGGATTTTGCAAAGAAAAACTAAAAATAAAAACTAGGACATTTCACAGTTGTAAACTTTCTGATGAATAATAATGATGAAGAAAGGCAGAAAATAAATGGTTGGGATTGAGGCAGAAGATGTGGCCTTCCATTGGGATGGAATCTTCTCAGAAGTATGAGCATAGGAAATATGAGAGGACATCATCTAAATATAACGGCATTGCCCAATCTCATGGCTAAGTGTACCAGCCGCCCATTAATTTTTTTTAAAGTTGCATGTTGTCCTGTTTCTCTACTAATGAGTTAATTATATTTTTAGAAATCATGGAAAATGTGTAGACGCTGATGTCACTGTACTTTGGCTCTGCTGAGAATGCCCATTGTGAACAATGCTGTTTCTTCCCTTGGCTCTGGGCCACTTGTCTGCTTATCCCTCCCTCCCCACCCACCCTCCTTCTCTACACACAAACACTCCAGATCATAGGGAAAATATGTCTCTAAAGGTCTAAATCTGCTTTCTCCACTGCTGGCTAAGTAAGGTACCCACTATGTCCTCTGTATGTTTCCTTCCTTCATGGCTTTTCTTATGAATGTAGTGAAAAATTATTTGTGATTACTAACTTCATGTCTCTCTCTTCTGCATTAATTTTGCTTTTTTTTTTTTCACCTCAGCCATTCTGGCACCATGAACAGTGCCAAACATGCAGGAAATGTACACACACACACAAACACACATTGAATGATGAATACTTATCTCCCAGTTAACCTTGTGCCCATGGCTAGTGGATGCTTTTGAATGAAAAAAAAAATGTGTAGTAATCCTTCATTATTTTCTCACTTGATTCAGCTTAACTAAAGAAAAACATGATCCATAAGAGCAAAGGGACTTTGACTTTCTTTCCAATACACAAAAATATATAACTTTTACCCCCTCCCCAAGAGCTTATCCACCTTGTCCCTTATCCACATCTCACAAAAGCAATCTAAAGATCCTCCTGTTTTTTTGTTCGTTTTAAATTACTCTTCTTTCAACTAAGAAATATCACTCTTCTTTAAAGACACTTTCTTTTTTGTAATCAATTTAGTTCCTAAGCCTCTGTCCCTCTAAAGAATTATAATATCTCAAGAATGGAAACTTTAGCAACAACCCCAGGAAACACACACTTTCTTAGAACCATAGCTAAATTGTTTAGGCAGAGTGCATGGAATGGAATGGGGTCTGTGTTTCCATTTCTAATAATTATTTCCAGTTCTATTATTCTATCATGTTTCCTTCTTTGACTTCTTTTGATAGTAGAAATGTGGTACTGTACAGGTAGGAAGGTGCTTCATAAAAGAGCTTAACAGAAGCTTTAATTTCTGGTAAGCCATATGCAGTTTCTTTAAGCCATGCAGGGACCCCCTAAGGGTGCGCTCTGGGATATTCTTTAGTTAGGGGTAAAGTTGTGAACTAGGGGCTGGTCACTTGGTTTGAATTAAATAGCATAGCCAGGCTTATGGAAGAGGAATACAGCCATTTATCAGAAATGATAAATTTTACTTTGGTAACTACCTAAAATATAAATAGTCTGTTAGAGAATATGATAAAGTTAATCATTTCATGGGTATATTTCTCTAACTTGTAATATAGACTCTATTTGAAAAACAAAAACATAAAGATTATTTTACCTCTCCCTGCCAAAAATTTCAATATTGTTCTCTTCCAGTAATTTAGCAGGTAAGAAATAAAGAAGAAAAATTAAACTGAAAAGTGTTAAGGAAGCTTAACCATAAGGGAAAGGAGAGGTAGGATACAATGAGGAAAATGAATGAGTATGAAACACACTCTATTGTATGACTGAGAGAAAACACAGAGAAATAGAAAATGTAATCCCAATTTTATGAGAAAATCAAATCTCCACAAAACTTTGGCATAACATTGAAGTCATGGAACATTTTAATTAAATAAGGCATAAATACAGACTAAGGGCTTATTTCACCTTGAAGATCCAAGGACAAGCAGCAATACATCATTCTTCCACTTCTTGGACTTTCCAACTCTAAAATTGATGATTCCAAGATTTCTGGTCTTGAAATAATCATATAAGAAAGAAAAAAAAATAATTCTAACCTTTCTTAGTCTGAAGAAGTTTATAGATTCTCATTACCTGAAGATGGAAGTATACCCTTTCTTTCTGGAACTGTCACAGAATATACTGCACATGCTCATAAAAAATTCTACATGTTGTTAATTACTATTTTCTAATCAACTGTAGTATGTAGAAAGACATTTGGTTATTTAGTAAGGGTAAGGAAAGAACCATTTTCTACTGTGCATTTAGCTAATAGAGAATAAATAGTATATATTTAGTGTATCAAGTTATAAATCAAATTTAATTCAAATGAACTCCTTCCTCTATGACTTCACATCATTTATTCCCTCAGAATTTCAAAAATCTGAGGTTGACCATTCTCTAATTACTCCCAATATTGCTGACTTGGAAAGACATCTATCTATACTTCTCTCTTCAAAACACAAAAGTCAAAACAATTTCCTGGGTAAGATGTCCAGATTCCATTTTTTTAATATAGAGCGTTCCACTTTTGGACAGTCTGTGCGAATGGACTTGAGTTCTATGCAAATTGATAAGTATCTGCCAACGGGTAATGACTTTCTTTGGAAATTACCTTATTTCACATTATTTGCATAATGAGGTTTTGATTCTATATCCAACTGGTTCAGAAAACCCTATGCTGCACCTCTTATGTACTTTAACTTAACGCATACTCAAAAAAATCTTGAAAGTCAATATTTGTATCCTTTATTTTCAGATAAAGCAACTGAAGCTCAGAGTTGAAAAGTTAGACAGAGTTTTCCAGTAGCGTCTCCAGGAAACATCCTTCCCTACTTCTTTATTTAATAGAATGTTGATTTTGTTGAGGTTGGCAAAGTTCCCACCTAAAAAGCATTTCTCAGAATCCTTTGAAGATAAAGGTAGCCATGTGATGATATTTTTGGACAATGAGATATAAATGAGTTTGTTGGAAGGGTTTCTGGGAAAGCACCTTTAACAAGAGACAGACTCATCTATTACCACAAGAACCCTTCTTGCTCTTAGCACTTTTCTCTTCTTCCTTCCAGAAATACAGACTTTTGGACTCCAACTCCAGCAGCTGTCTTGAGAAGACTGAAAGAAGAAATCCAAGATAATCAGCTCTTGAAATACCGGCTGCCAACTTCTGAATTTGCTATGAGGGTATAACATAGCCCCTACCTTAGCTTAAGCCATTTTTCCTAGAACTATCCATGAGGTAAAGCTAAACACTGTTGAAACTTTAACTTTTATATCCAGTGACAAACCCAATGTCCTATAAGTATCATATTGATTAACTCCCTCTGATTATACATTCAATAAAGCATGTTAAGAGAAGAAATCCTCAAGGTTAAAAAGACTAACCAAAGTAGTAGTTAAGAGTTTCCTTCCCGTGCTAGAATTATCCCTGAGGCCCATTTGCATCTTAAGTTGCAAAAAAATAATTCTTTACCGTTGTTCAGTGTATTTATGCATTCATCAAATGTTCTTGAAATCTAACTATCAATAGACAATGTATTGCCTGGAGACCAAGGACAGAAATTGTGACAACTGCCAAGAAGTATACAGTTAAGCAGGTGAATATTTCAAATAAAGCAAAGAAATATTATAAGTGTGATAAATGCTATGAAAATATTATAAATGCTATAAATGTGTTATTATAACAGTACATAATGGGGAAGCCTATTTCAGTCTTCAGGGTCAAAGAAGGTTTTAGAGAGTATGAGACATTCGTGTTGACTTCTGAAAGATGAGTGTGGAATAGCAAGGCAAGCAGGAAGGTGAAGGACATTTCAGGCATAGGAAACCACATGTGTAAATGCCCTAGGGTTTAATAAAGGTTGGAGGACTGGTTCACAATTAGGCTGGAGAAGTAGACCTAATATGTGGGTCCTTTTAGGCTGTGTTGAAGATTTTGGATTTTATCATGAAAACACTGGAAACCATGAAAGACTTTGTAAATGGTAGAGGACATTCCAAACAACTTTTGGATTAAAGAGAAAAACACTCTTGCAGTGGTATTTAATAAGTGGTTTGGAGGGAGACAAGAAGAGCCAGTTCTATTATTATGGTGGGATTGCGGTAGCTCAGGTAAAAGATGTTGGTGAATCAGAATACAATGGTGATAGAGAAGTTGGGGAGAAGTGGTCATATTCCAATAGTATTTAGGAAGTTGTTGCCTCTGAATATAATGGCTGATTGAAAGGGGAAAGGCAAGTATGATGATATTAAGAATGACTCCTTTGTTTCTGGAGTGAGCAACTGAGTGGATTCTGTCACAAATACCAAGATCGAGAATGCAGGAAGAAAGATTTTTGAGGGAAAGTGCATTAATCTAGTTTGTTAGGTTTGCATTATGTATAACTCATCCAAGTGAAGATACTGAGTTAGTTGTTGAATACAAAAGAAAGCTCAAGAGAGGTCTGGAATGGAGCTCTAATTGTGGATGTGGCCATAATGTAAATGGCAACTTTGTATATGTTTATTGCCACACTTCCAAATCTTTTGTTTCTAGACTAGCAGCTCTTTGTCCTACCAATAAGTAGTTCTGTACTAATGAGAAATAGCTAGACCATTATATCTTTACCTTCCTACTTGCCTTATGTCCCTCTCCCTTAGCAGTTCCAAATGTGTAAGCAGAAAGCTAACTTTTCAGAAAGCTCCCTCATCACAGAGCATTATATCTGTCACCTATAATCTGTTACAATAACAGTAAAAAGATAATACCAAGGATTTATGGGGTACATAAATGTGCCAAACACTATTACATTCTTTGTATATCTAATTTCTAATAATCTCAACAATTCTACAAAGAAGCATTTTCAACATCAATTTTAAGTGAAGATACTGAGACTCAGAGGGGTCACCCTGAACAAGGTCATTCCTATGTAAGTGAAAGACTTGCCTTCGATCCTGAGTCTCTCTGAGTCCCACATTGTTCCTAAATGGTCTGGTTGAGTGCCTGATAAACAATAATTCATGGTAGTGATCGAAACAAGTCCCTGTCCTAAACTAGCCCAAATACTGCAAGCAAATCTTCCAGACATGTTTGAGAGTGCTGAGCTATGTTCAGAGATAAGACATAGGTGGGGTTCAGAATGCAGCAAGAGACCAGATCATATATCTACTCTTATCATTTACTTGTGTAGGGGAAATTAACTTTATAAAACTAATATGTCAGAATAAGCCTCAAAAAAGTCCGTTTGTTTTAATAAAGATCTCAGTAAGAAATTAATTTAGAATAGTTCTGATGAATGATAATTTAATGTTTATAGAAATATACTCTGTTCATAGTAGGACACCAGATTTTAATTAGGTACTTACTGCCTAGGAAAGTTTGGCACAAGAATAAGCTGGGTGGATGAGTTAATTTACCTATTTTTTTGCAAAGACTTACTTTTTCAGATTTTGCTCATTCTGAGCAAGTGATAAGGCTTATGAATTTAATCCTCTTGTAGATTATTTTTCTAGAACAGGACACCAATAATGATGGAAAGTGTGTGTGTGTGTGTGTATGTGTGTGTGTTCTAAATATTGAGGAGAGAAACTGGAAATATTGTCATATGCCTTACACATATCCATTTTCAAAAAATGTTTCTGGCAAATTATTTTATCTCTCCGTTAAAATAGATCTTCAAAAATAATCACTTTTAGATTTTTTTTTCACTTTTAGATATTTAAAGAGCATATAATACTTTTCCCAGTACAGAAATAATAAATACTCATTATAAAAATTTGGAAGACACAGAAACAGATAAGAAAAATTAAAATTTTTGCAATATTTCCTACCAGACTTTTTTTTTTCCTTGCATAACTGCAATTAGAAGCCTTATTTCAGTGATATTATAATTGAGAAAAGTTCCAAATGACATTCTGAATCAACTTTGCAACTTCTTATCAGTTCAACGCAAATATCGTGGCAAATCTATAACGTATGAACTTAAACTAGAAAAACAACTTGATCCAAAAGCCATGGACATTAGTATCGTGACAGTAACCGCAACTTTTTGCAGACAAAATGTACAGCTCTAAGTGTTCAGCCTCATCAACCCTCTTTATCCCCATAAACATTTTTCTCTTGATACCTTCAGATGTTTCCCATTCTATCCTCATCACAATAATTACAACAAATTTACACAACATATCTCTTGTGCTAAATTATTCCAGAGCACCCTATTGTTGTAGGCAGAATAATACTCTTCCAAAAATGTCCATGTCCTAATTCCCAGAATCTGTGACTCTTACAAGCAAAAAAGACTTTGCATTTGTAATTAAGGGTACAAACCCTGAGAGATATGATGAGATTATCCTGGATTATTAGGTAGGCTTAATGAAATCACATGAGTTCTTAAAAGTAAAGGTTATTTCCTGGCTGGATTCGACATGTGAGATGGAAGAAGAAGGAGGAGAGGTTTGAAGCATGAAAAGGCCTCAACTCATCACTGGTGGCTTTAAAGATGGGGGCGGGGGCTGTCATGGGTTGAATTGTGTCAGACCAAAGATATGTTGAAGTCCTAACCCCTGGTATTTGTGGTAATAGGTCTTCACAGAGGTAATATGAGGTCATACTGGATTAGGGTGGGTCCTCAATCCAATGCCTGCTGCCCTTAAAAGGAGAGAGAGATTTGGAGACAGTAACAGAGGTACTCAGAGGGAAGAAGGCCATATGACAATGGAAGCAGAGATTAGAGTGACACAGCTATGAGCTACAGAACGCCAAAGATGATGGCAACCGATAGAAACTAGGAAGAGGCAAGGACAAATTTCTCCCTAGAGCCTTTGGAAATAGACTGTTGACACCTTGATTTCAGAGTTCTCACCTTCAGAACTCTGAGAAAATAAACTTCTGCTGTTTAGCCACCCACTTCTTTGTACATTGGTAAGGCAGCCCTTGGAGACTAATACAGAGGATGTAAACCAAGAAATCTAGGTGGCCTCTAGGAGCTGGGATTGGCCATCCCCTGACATCCAGCAAGAAAATGGGGACCTCAGTCTTGCAATCACAAGGAACTGAATTATGCCAACAACCTGAATAAGCAAGGAAACTGATTCTTCTCTCGAGTCTCCAGAAAGGAACAAAGCCTGCTGCCACCATGGTGGACTTCTGCTCTACAGACTATAAGATAATAAATTTGTGTTTTTGAAGCCATTATGTCTGTGGTGATTTGTTATGGCAGCCATGGAAAACTAATATACCCATGCACCACATAAAGTTGATTTAGTCTTCCTCATTATTACCAAGTGCCCTTAAATACTTTTAAGTCTCTGTTGTTTCATATTACTGTATAACTCATCACTATTTAATGCACTTATTAAATATCCCTCCATGATTAAATATGATTTTCAAGTCTTTCTTATCATGGTGGAAGGGAGGAGGCAGTTAAGGGGAGGGGATACAAAGAAGTGCTCCCTACCACCACTACAATCTCAACTTGCCTTATCATGGAGGATTTGCCATGCAAAGAGAGAGAGTATACTTAACTTTCCCCAAGACATTTAATTTACTTTCCACCATGCCAAACATCATAAGCATTAGAAATTTCAAGACGGACTTGCATGACTTCATTTGTTTAAAGTGGCACAGAATAAAGAGTTTATCCTTATCTGTGTCAGTTAGTGTTTGGCCCAGAAATTGTTTTCCACATATGAAGGGTTTTAATATATAGAATTAAAGACTTAGGAAAGTATTGAAAGTGTTGAGGGAGCAAAGGTGAAGAAAGCCATTACCAATGACATAGTGGACAGTTTTCAAAAACTTATCAGGAAGCTGCTGTAAATCTCAGGGACCTGCTGAGATCTTCCACCAACAAGCTGCCTACACCCTGAAGCAGTTGGTTATCAGAGATCTACTGGAAGTCCTGCAACTTCAAGTCTATTGTACTTCCAAGAATCTGCACTAAGTGTCTCTTGATCATAATGGCCTCTCCTTCTATTCTACCTCAGGTGAGTGTCTCTCATTGTCAGGAAATGAAATTCAGGGAAATAGATTCCAGGAAATATAGTTTTATGCAACCATCGAAAGGGTTGGTGTGATGCCAAGTTGACAAGAGACAATGTAACACATTGTCTTTAGAAGAATTACAGAGGCTGAAGACCTCTAACATTCCTAATTTAATGCTTCTCACTAAAACATCATTATTACTTCTTCTTGCTCTAGGTACTCTGAGTGTTCTAAAATTCTTAAAGAAAGAAATCCCACCTTTAGATTCCACCTAAATAATTGAATTTGGTGAAGAGAAAATACAAACTTCCCAATCCTGGATCTCTTTATTTTGCTATCTAAATTTACTCTTTAGGTATTTGAATGCAAAGTTATGGTTTGAACTATGCTCCACATACCCACAACTCCCAAATCTATATCTCCAGCCTTGATATCTCCTTTTCTACCATAAAAATAAAAGCATATACAGAATCCAATTATTCCTCACTACTTCCATATCTACCACCATAATCCAAGCTAACATAATCTATTGCCTGATCTTAACCAGACTCCCTGCTTTGACTCTTAGTCTCTTATTCTCAACAAAGCAGAAAGCATTTTGTAAACATTGGATAAAAAATTGGTGAATGTATAGATGAATGAAAGCTGAGGACATTAGAGAAATTATATAGTGGACTGATTTATGTCTCCAAAGTTATCTTAATCACCAGGACCTGTGAATATTATCTTATATATCATCAGATTGAATATCATATGACAAACGATGTGATGAAGTTAAGGGTTTTTGAAGCATTTATCCTAGATAATCCAGGTAACCATAAATGTAATCACATATATCCTTAAAGGAGAAGTAGAGGGTGATATGACGCATGCACAGAGGAGAAGGCAATGTGAAGATGGAACAGAGAAAACTGCAGCTACACCCAAAGAATGTTGAGAAAGACTCAAAAAGGTAGAAGAGGCATGGGACAGATTTTCTCTTAAAGCCTTCATAGGGAGCAAAGCTCAGCCAACACCTTGATTTTAGATTCTGGCCTCAAAACTGTGAGAGAATAAATTTCTGTTGTTTTAAGCTACCAATTTGTAATTTACTACAGTGGCCACTGGAAATGAATACAAATGATGAGAGGCAGGTGCAAATAAAAGAATAAGTGTATTGTAGTGTCCAAGAAAGAGGGAGGTTATGCAGAATGAAACTCATTTATCTAAAGTGAATGTCAACAACTGTTATTCAATATAGTATTTATTTGTGTAGTTCTTATTTGATGTGTCTCTACATTAATATAATATGCTGACAGGCTTTGGACCTGTCCTTCTTCATAGAATAGTAACTCTAGACTCCATTGAAAAGTAAGGCTAATTTGCCCTTTTTCTGGCATTTTAAAATGAGCATCACCAAAACAAAAAATTTACTTCTACTTTATATTCAGATACTGGTGACCTGATATTTAACTGGGTTTTCAGCTGTATCTCCCAACATTCTCCATGGAAAATTTCTACTTGAGTTTCTTCTCCACAAATTTGTACATTTTCTTCCCTCTGCCTGAAGTGCCAGTTCCCTTATTTACCCAAGCAGATTGAGGTCCTCCTTCTTATGCCTTTTCCCATCAGGAACACAGTTCTTTGAAGGAAGAAACTGTATCCCTAGTGCCCCACACACAGCCCTACCCAGATTAGGTACTTATCAAATATTTTTGAGGGAATGAATGTAGGTGAATCAAACATCCCCAAACTGAATAGGAGCTCCTGAATTCTCACATTTAGTGTTGAAGTCAAACTATTTTGTATTCTAGATACATTAAGTTCTTCTCTGAGGAAAAAACTGTGCATTAATTTTTGTAATGTCACATACTTTGAACTGTGAGGGACAGAAAATATTTAATTTCCTAATGTGAAAATAAGGTTTAAAGTCATTAAACTAGAAAATTCCTCACTCAGGTAATATGCTTTATTTTACCCAATTGAATATATTTATAAAATATTTTAATAGCTATAAGTTTCCCTAAACTGATGAAGCTAATATTTGTACTCATATTTAGGAATTAATTTGTGTACATTCAAGGCTTTTTAGAATGAAAACTTCAATATGTATTGCTATAGCTAGAAAAATTATAAAACAACTCTTGTTCCAAACTTCATCCATTCCCTGAAACCCCACTCCCTCCCAATTCTCTTTGGCAGGTGAACTTGTCTTCCCTGCCAAGTGAGTCACTTAAAATTGGAACATTACTTTATTGGAATTACTTGGGTCAAGTTAATCCTGAAGAAAATACAATAAAGAAAGAAAAAACTCACCATGCCGTACAAATGCACAGAAAAGCATACCGGACATGTGAATAGTATGGGAGAAAAGTTTGCAAATAATAGGACATTTTTGCTGGAACTCAATCTCAATAATTTTGGAAATTAAAATGCATTCTCAAAATGGTTGCTTCTCCAAGACCTATACAACATCCAAGGAGCTTAAGAGCTAAAAGTGAATAATACCGCTATGAACATCGGTGTGCATGTATCTGTTCATGTTCCTGCTTTCAATTCTTCTAGATATGGACCCAGCAGTGGGATTGCTGGATTAAATGGCAGTTCTATAGTTAGCTTCCTGAGGAACCCAAACTGTCCTCCGCAATGGCTGCACTAGCAGTGGATAAGGGTTCACATTCCTCCACATCCTCTCCAACATTTGTAGTCCTCTGTTTTTTTCAATAGCAGCCAGTCTAATAGGTGTAAAATGATATCTCATTGAAGTTTTGATTTGCATTTCCCTAATAACAGGCCATTATATATTTTGACATAACTTACAAAATTGTGTAGAGTGTAAACTATAATGTAAACTATAATCCATGGTTAGTGGCAATGCTTCAATATGTATTCATCAATTTTAACAAGTGTATCACATTAATGAAGGATGTTAATGTGAGAAAGTGTGGGAGGGGTAGGGATTGGGGCATATGGAAATCCCTCATATTTTTTATGTAACATTTATGTGATCTAAAGTATCTTTAAAAGATTTTTTTAAGTATCAAAAAAAAAAAAAAGAAAAAAAATTTAAAAGGAGCTAAAAGTGAGTTCAGTAGTTTTAAAGTTATGGCCACAAATTCCTTTTTTTCAACTCAAATTTTATTTTTAAATTCAAAAAATAAAATGGACAAAAGGCAGATCAACAAATTATGGCAGCATTACTCCAAAAAAGTTCTCATATAATCCCCAAAACAAACTCAATTGTTCCTCACGTGTTCAGAAAGATACACAGATGAACACAGATTAGTTAAATGATATAGAAAAGGTCTCCTTGTTAATGACTAAAATGAAGAAGAGAAAAAATGCTTAATTATATTCATATCTCAGAAAACCAAACCCAATATTTCTTAGCATTAATAGAGTAACTGCTTTGCTTTTGTTACAAAAATATTAAATTATCATTGTTAACTATACTTTGTAAGTTAGATTAGTTATATTTTCCCATGTATCACCATATTCTTAACACCTTGTAGTAGAAGAACATTACCGTATTTATATTATTAACCACAATCCTCATCTACCACCACAATCATTATTTTACATTCCCCAAATTATCATCCAGCTGTCCTCCAACTAACATTAACATCCCTATACTGCTCTTTGCAGCCACAATCACTCAACAGTGTTTGTTACAATCATTATGGTGTGCTAGCATCAACTGCATCCATTACCACACATTCACAATTAATCTTGCTAAATACTTTACATACATCCAGCATCAGCTACACCTCCTCAACTCATACTCCGTCTCCCACTAACCTATCCTCCATAACCCAACTCCATCAGTTTACTGATCGTTTTTAGTTCATATCAGTGAGACCATAAAACATTCAGCCTTTTGTATCTGGCTTATTTCACTCAACATAATGCCCTCAAAGTTCCTCCATGTTGTCATGAGCTTCCTCAACTGATTTCTTCTTACAGCTGAATAGTATTCCATTGTGTGTATATACTGTACTTTGTTTATCCATTCATCAATTTGACTGACACATGGATTGTATCCATCTTTTAGCAATTGTGAATAATGTCACTATGAACATTGGTGTGCAAATACCTGTAATATAAATTAAGTCAGGCTAATATCCATGGGCTTTACATGAAAAGATAGGACAAAGTGTACTAGAAATTGCAGAATATAATACCAGTACTCAAAATTTAACTTCAGAAATTGACATTCACAGAATTTACACTAATTCTTACATCACAGTTGTGCTTTTAAGAAGCCCTGGAGCTTCAGTATAATAACATCTTAGAAATCAAAGTAAAGTAGAAATTTAGAGGCAAAATTATTTGACTATGAAATCAAGTCAACAAATATTTCTTGCTGACACATGAGTAATTAAAATTTTTCATATTGGGGGTGAAAATAAATGCCCTCTAAACTAAATTCTGCTCTGTAACAAATAGGTTAAAACAATTTCCATATAGGTGCATTATGTAACCTTTTCTTATTACTTGGTAATGATAGTAATTAAGAACAGTGACACTATGTGTATGTAAAAAGATTATTTCATTATAAACAAAACTGAGAATAAATGAAAATAGCTCTAGCCTTTAAAGTCTCAAAGAAATTTCCTGTATAATCTCTCTTTTCTCTATATATATTGTGGCTCTTATTGAGAATATTAGGGTTCTCTAGGGAAACAGAATAGACAGGATATATCTGTAAATAGTATGAGATTTTATAAATCTGTCTCATGCAACCATGGGGATGCACAAGTCTAAATTACGTAGGGCAGGCTGCAAGCCAGAGACTCACATGAAGCTCCTGGATGAGTTCCCCAGGAGACACTGGTTGTTTGAAGTAGACATGGGAATTCTCTCTCTGAATACTGAAATCACTTCTCCTTTAAGGTCATCTGATTGGATGAGATGTCACTCATTGCTGATGGCAGTCTCTTCAGTGATTGCGGATGTAATCAACCATCTATACAAACAACTCACTGATGATTGAAGTTCAGGAATTGTCCTTGTTTTACAATTAGCCTATTCCTTGCTTTGACCAAGCAACTGGACACTATTACCTGGCCGAGTTGACACTTTAGGCTAACCATCACAGACCACCCCTTGTCAACTTGGCAACCATACACATCACCTTAAACCATACTTAATTTCTAAATAAAAACGATACATATATATATTTCTACCTAACAATACTCGACTGTCCTGCACACAGCCATAAACACACTAAATCCCTCCAGAAAAGGGTGCAAGTCCTTGGGTAATATTCACTCTTAAATTTGATATCCTTAAATACTACAACATGAAACTAATATAAGTGAAGTTACATGATAAGGGGAAAAGATAGGGAAGAAAACCAAGATATTCATTTTATGTACATATACAAACATACTCATAACAAAACAAGGAAGAAATATTCATAACTATTATAGTCTTTGATTCTGTAACTGGTTACATTGTCGAAGTTCATACTTATCACAACCTTCTTCCACTATCCATTCCATGTTCCCATTACCGTCAGCAAGCACTTCAGTTGGCCATGGTTCTTTGCCTGGTGGAGTGACCCAAACATTCATTTCTGAAGATTCTGAGTCATTCTTAGTCCTGCCTGGATTGGGTTGTTACAATTTTTTATTGACTTTAATCACAAGGCATGATAGTACTAAGAGATGCCCTAGGGGATCTCCTGTATTCCAAGCAAACTCTTCATTACCTCCATTGTGTAGGTGCAGTCCTATTTCCCCTTGATGGTCAGGATCAATCATGCAAGCTAGTACAGCAATTTTCTTTTTTGCCTGTTGATCAGGAATGAGGACCCCAAAGTGGCCAGGTGGCAGTCAGTGGAAGTACTCCTTATTTTGGAACTAAGACCTGTAGACCAGCAGAACATAAGTTTGCAGGGATAGGAAACAAAAATTTTCCTAGTGGATCACTAGGGGTAATAGTGAGTGATGCCAATTCCATTTCCACTCCATGATTTCTGGACCTGCAAATTCTTGCTATGGGAAAAAACAACACCATAGAGCCAATGCTGATTTAGAGCATACACAGCCTCCTGGAGAAAATTGCTCCAGACTTGCAAGGTATTGCCACCTAGTTGGTGCCATAATTGAGTCTTCAAAAGGCCATTCTATCAATCCAGCTTTTTAAGGATGATTGGGACCATGGTAAGACCAGTGAATTCATGAGCATGGCCCCATCCCTGCACATCATTTGCTGTAAAGTGGGGTTCCTTGATTAGAAGCAGTGCTGTATGGAATACCATGGTGGTGGATAAGACATTTGGTGAGCCCACATATGGCAGTTTTGGAAGAAGCATTGCATGCAGGGAAAGCAAACCATATGTGGAGTATGCATCTATTCCAGTTAGAAGAAATCACTGCCCTTTCCATGACGGAAGTGGTCCAATGTAACCAACCTGCCACCAGGTAGCAGGCTGATCACCTTGGGGAATGGTGTCTTATCGAGGACTGAGTGTAGGTCTCTGCTGCTGGCAGATTGGGTACTCAGCAGTGGCTGTAGCCAGGTTGACCTTGGTGAGGGGAAGTCCATGTTGCTAAGCCCACATGTAGCCTCCATCCCTACCACAATGGCCACTTTGTTCATGAGCCTATTGGCAATGGCAGGACTGACTGGGGAAACAGGCTGACTGCTATCCAGAAAACAGGTCATCTTATCCACTTGATTATTAAAATCTTCCTCTGCTGAAGTCACCCTCTGGTGTGCATTCACATGAGACACAAATATTTTCACATTTTTGCCCACTCAGAAAGGTCTATCCACATAGCTCTTCCCCAGACCTCCTTGTCACCAATTTTCCAATCATGTTCCTTCCAAGTCCCTGACCATCCAGCCACACTATTGGCAACAATCCATGAATCAGTGTCCAATCACATCTCTGGCCATTTTTCTTTCTAAGCAAAATAAACAACCAAGTGCACTGCTCGAAGTTCTGTCCACTAGGAGGATGTATCCTCACCACTGTCCTTTAGGGTCATCCCAGAAAGGGTCTGTAGTGTTGCTTCTGTCCACTTTTGAGTGATACCTGCCTATCGTGCAGAACCATCTGTAAATCAGGCCCAAGATTTCTCTTCCACAGTCAACTGATTGTAAGGAACTCCCCAAGAGGGCAAGGCTGTGGGCTGGGAAAGAGAAGGTAATGTGGCAGGACTGGTGACCATGGGCATTTGGGCCACTCATGTAACTTACTTGTGCCTTCAGGACCTGTTCAAACCCTATCTTGTATATACCACTTCCACTTTATAATGGAGTGCTGCTGTGCATACTCAACTTTATGGTTTTCTGGGTCAGACAATACTCAGCTCATAACAGGCAACTCAGGTCTCATGGCAACTTCATTCTGTGGTTAAGCGTTGAGTCTCTACAAGACCCAGTAGCAGGTCAAAAGCTGTTTATCAAAAGTAGAGTAGTTATCTGCAGAGGATGGCAGGGCTTTGCTCCAAAATCTTAAGGATCCGTGTCATGATTCTCCTATAAGGGACTGCCAAAGACTCCAGCCGACATCTCTATTTGTTACTGACACTTCCAGCACCATTGGATCTGCTGGATCATATAGCCCAAGTGACAATGCAGCTTGCACAGCAGACTGGAATTATCACAGAACCTCCTCTTATTCTAGTCCGCACTCAAAACTAGCAGCTTTCCTGATCACTCGGTAGCATGTCAAAATGAAAAATATGTGGTCTTCAAATTCTGAAGAGGCTAACTAAGACTTGTGCCTCTTTTTTGGTTATAGGAGAGGCCAGGTGCAACAATTTATCTATCGCTTTAGAAGGGATATCTCGACATGCTCCATATCACTAGATACCTAGAAATTCCACAGACGTAGAAGGCCCCTGTGTTTTTGTTGGATTTATGTCCCATCCTCTCTCATGCAAATGTCTTACCAGTAAGTCTAGAGTAGTTGCTACTTCTTTCTCACTAGGTCCAATCAGCATGATATAATTAACATAATGGAATAGTGTATGTCTTGTGGGATGGTGAGACAATCAAGTTCCCTGTATACAGAATTATGACATAGAGCTGGAGAGTTGATATATCCCTGAGATAGGACTGTGAAGGTGAATTGCTGCCTTTGCTAGCTGAAAGCAAAATGTTTCTGGTGGTCCTATTGAAAAAAAGGTCTGATTGAGAAAAAGTATTTGCCTGATCAAGAGCTGCATACCAGATATCAGGGGATGTGTTGATTTACTCAAGCAATGATACCACACCTAGAACAGCATCTGCAGTTGGGTTCACCACTTGGTTGAGTCTACAGTAATCCCACTGACATCCTCCAAGATCCATTTGTTTTCTGTACAGGCCATATAGGAAAGTTGAATGGGGCTGTGGTAGGAATCACCACCCCTGCATCCTTCAAATCCTTGATGGTAGCAGTGATCTCTACAATCCCTCCAAGAATCTGGTAATGCTTTTGATTTACTATTTTGCTAGGTAAGGGCACTTCTAGTGGCTTCCACCTGGCCTTTCGTACCATAATCGCCCTCACTCCACAGTTCAGAGAACCAGTGTGGGGATTCTGCCAGTTGCTGAGTATGTCTATTCCACTTATGCATTCTGGAATGTGGAAATAACCACGGAATGTGTCTGGAGATCCACTGGACCCACTGTGATATGTATCTGAGCTAAAACTCCATCAATCACCTGACCTCTATAAACCTCTACTCTGACTGGAGGACAACAGTGATGTTTTGGTTCTCCTGGAATTAATTTCACTTCTGAGCGGTGTTTAATAATCCTCAAAATGCCTGATCATTTCCTTTTCCCCAGTGCACAGTTACCCTAGTAAAAGGCCATAAATCTCTTTGGAGAAACCTGGGAGGAAGATTAACAGTATAAATTTTTGGCAGTGTAAAAGGATCCTTCCCCAAGGGGACCTGGCCTTCCCCTCATTCAAGATGTCTGTAAACTGTCTCAAGTCTGGGAATTGATTAAGGGGGAAGTGACTCTCTGTTTCTGTAATTCAAGTTAAGGTTTTGTTCACTAGACCTAAGACTCCTGTGCTAGTTCAGATCAAGTAAGAATTAGGAGGCTGCCCATATATTTTACTTCTAGGTACCGCATGATCTGTTAGCCAGTGCCATAGGTCTATGCAACTCAAACTATTTTGATTGCAGCTTGAGTCTGCTTTTCATTGTGGTAGCCATGCCCACTTTATTTGGCAATTAAGTGCTGCCACATGGCTTCTGCTGCCCTGGAATTGGATTATCTCATAGTGTTTAAAGGTACTAGCTCCATGAAAGCATTTCCCACAGTAATATCTGACCAACAGAGAATAACAACCACAACCTCTTCAGGGAAGATGGAGTTAGTCTCACTAATTTACTCCTTACAGTCCTGGTGAAAGATGTGTTCTCTGGACATTGTTGGGGTAGGCAGGTCTTGGATAGTAAATCCCTTCTAACATTCCAGTCTCTCTAAGCCTTAGGATCCCCTCATCTACAGTATACCAGGGTAATTCTGGCATCTTGACCTCAGACAGTGTCAGTCATCTTTTGGTCCATGTTTCAGCCAGCCACCTGAACAAACTGTTACTGCCATTTCTAACCCCTCCAGCTACAACATTGAATCCTGAAACTCTGCTTAGTAGGTCCATATCAATAAATTCAGCCTGATTCAACTTTATTTTCCTTCTATCATTATCCCATACCCTTAATATCCATTCCCACAGATAACCCCCTGATTTCTGTCTATATAAATTGGAAAACTCATGCAGTTCTTTTGGTGTATAGTGTACTTTCTCATGAATCACACTTTTTAATTCACCTTTGGGGGCTTGTTGTGACTTTAGTCTAGTTATATGCCTGAAAGAGAAGGTGGAAGTGGGGATAGGTAAGAGAAAAATTAGAAGTGTCGATTTGATCTGGTGAGACAGTATTAATCTCTTTATGTGGGAGCAGACTCTCTGGGGGCATGCTGGAGGTTGGGTGGTGCAGGCTTGAGGTTGGCTGGCCCTCTCCTCAGGGCTTGGAGGAGATCAGGTGGCTGAGTTCTTAGGGCAGACCATTACAAGTTTATCTAGCAAAGGCCCAGAAGGATTTAGGGATTCAATGTTCTCACTGCCATCATCATCAACCCATATATCTCCATCCCAATCCACAGGATTCCACTCCTTTCTAATCAATGCCCTCACTTTAACAACAGACAACCTGCAAGGTTGAAATTTTAGTTTCTTTTATAACTCTGCTACTTGCATAATGAGACTCTGCATCTGGTTTTCAGAGGTATCAAGTCTGTGGCTTTCAGGACACACATAGAAACTTTCACATAATTCATGTGGTGCTTAAGTTGCAAATTTGAAGCCACAAGCTCATCCCTTTCTTACGTAACTGTATCAAGCATATTTAGGGATAGCCAGCCAACATTCTTGTAACTTTTAACTTCACAAAACTTTGTTAAGGTGTTAAAAAAACACTCTTACCCAGAGCCTTGCCACTTATAAGTATGGAAGCAGCCATACACAGTGAAGATATTTTGTGTATCTCTATTGCCAACTCATGCTATGGACTGTCAGTGGCCTCTTGGTTATTGGAAACAGAGTCATTAGTGCCCTTGAATCTAATCAGTATCAAGAGTCAATTGCAAAACTCCCAGAACCAATTCAGAAATCCCATTTTTAACATTCTGTTTCTCAAAAAACACTTCCAGTACCAAGCTGTATTAGTCAGGGTTCTCCAGGGAAACAGAACCAACAGAAGATATCTGTAAATAGTATGAGATTTTATAAAATTGTCTCATGCAACCATGGGGATACACAAGTCCAAATTCCATAGGGCAGGCTGAAAGCCAGGGACTCAGATGAAGGTCCTCAATGAGTTGCCCAGGAGACACTGGCTGCATGAAGTAGACATGGAAATTCTCTCTCTGAATGCTGAAATCACTTCTCCTTTTAAGGCCTTCAATTGATTGGATGATACTTCCATCATTACTGACAGCAATCTCCTCTGTTGATTGTAGATGTAATCAGCCACCTATGCAATCAACTCACTGATGATTAAAGTCCATGAAATGCCCTTGTAGTACAATTAGCCCAGTGCTTGCTTTGACCAAAAAACTGGGCACCATTATCTGCCAAGCTGACACATTGGCCTAACCATCACAGTGAGCATAAATTTTTTACATGTATGAGTTAATTAAACATTATGCATTACCCCAAATCATGAATTATCTATAGATCATCTTGCTTTGCTTTCAAATTTTTGTTAGTATCTTAATCTGCTACTTATGTAATTTGTTGAGCATAATAGAACATTTATTTTAATAAAATAATCAATGCAAAGAGATAATATTTTAAACCAAAAAGTTATTACCTCAGTCAGGGAGAAAAAAAGCTAGAGAAGATAACTCTGCTTTTGGTGAGATCCTTTGCATGAATCAAATAGATGATGAAATTTATCTGTAGTATCAAAAGACAGGGACAGATGAAGAACTAAGTATAGCTATATAGGAATATAGATAGCAAGTTCATTATAATCTGTCTTTATTATTTTGTAGAATCCCCCATGTAGAGGTTATATGATTTTTTCAAATATAAGTATGAATTTAATTTTGAAGACAAATATAAAGCAGGTTTAAACTCTCCTTTTTTTCATATTATATGTTACCATTTTTCCAACATTGAGAAAAGTCAAGAGTTGGTCTTATTTGCAACCTATATTTTATCTTCATGGACAGCAACACAACTTCAAAGTAGAAATGATGAAAACAAGATCAGGAGGAAATAATAAGCAATCAAAATTCTTTTCCTGGGAAGAAAGAGGCATCTGATATCTAACTGGTGATAAGACAACATATGAATACAAGGATTCTAGAAATTAATTTTATAATATTGCCTCAAATATAACAAAACTCTAAAAACGGGATTCAGAGTAATGTTGCATGAATAGTCATTGGAAAAGCACCTCTATACCCATTATTCATTTCATCTTCACAAGTTTCCAGTGAGTGGCTAAAGGTAGGAAACAGTATCTCTGCCGTTGGCCCGTAAGAAACTGCATCTCAAAAATGTTGTTGTTCCACATTTGCATAATTATTTATTGGTAGAGCTGGAAATGAAACTCAAGTCTTCTGACTAGTTTTTTGAAGTTCATTCTATTAAGGAATATTCCTTTGACTCATCATAGAAGATGTCTTTAAAATTAGATCTCCATGAATCCATAAAAGCCAAAGAATCTTAGCTTTAAAATGAGAAAGGTAAAATTTTATAAATCTCAGACACAGAGTCATTCTAGAGTTAAAATGATTTCACCTGGTTCTTACAGTCAAAAAGATTTATATGGTATGTATTACCACTTTACTGAGTCTTAATTGTATAAGATTAGATGGCTAATAAGCACTAGAACTTTATTATCCAGAAGCACAACTTCTGGATTCTGGTGCAACTCAAGGATTTATAGCCCCATTATTCTCATTGGAGTGTTTATACTCCAGAACCATCATATAAAGGAGTGTATAAGACTGCAGGATAAACTGGATATATCTTTTCAGGGTGTCAATTTTAGTTATTGCAGAGCACTATAGAACAGTTTTCTTTTACTAAAACAATAGCAAATATATCAAACAATAAATATTTCAAATAAAAATATTGCAAAAATCAAATGAATTATTAAAATAAAAGAGGACACTTAAGAGATATTTCTCACGTTGGTAGTTTCTTAGATTCTGTCTCCAAGCTCCATGGGAGTTTGCTAACTTTCCTCTCAAGTTAGGGTGCTCTTTAGGAAAAGTTAGGTTATCACTGCTTTAGGACATGAAGCCCCTTCCTTTCTCTTCATCTCCTCCATAATACAACCCCTAGAGTGAGCTCAGACTACAATTCACACTTTTTTGTTAAAATCCAAGGTCATACATTAGCATAAATAGTCTACAACTTAAGCATTCCTTATGCATCATAAAACATTTTTAAGCCTTCTGATTGGAACAAAACATGTCTCCTTTCAAAAGCTTAATACTGAACACTGTGTGCTTTTCAATTTACCACTTAAATTCTAAATTATTGTAATACTGCCAGTTTCATATCGTCTTTTCATTGTTGGATAGACCTGTGCTTCACTTTTAGTCTTCCTCTATTTGGCATGCCTCCAGGGTTTGCATGTTGGATTTATTGTAGAACTTCCCATTTTAATGTTCCATGCAGCTGCTAGCCCCTCCTCTTCCCCTGCCATCCATTCAAACTCCATAGCTAAAACCTCACATTTTACCACATCACATTTATAGGACTCTCCAATAAATTCAAGAACAATATTTCACTTAAAAGTTGAGACAGGAATTGAATGAACAAATAAATTTAATTCACAGAATTCTTTGATCTCCTTCAAGTACCGTAAGTAAAATAATTTACCATCCATGTTAAGCTGTGATTGAACTTCTACTCTTTGTTCTTCCTCACCCTCACCTACAAGATTCTAAGATAATAAAAACCTGCCTCGCCCCCACTTATAGGATTCTGCAATCATAAAAATCCAGATATTTCAGCTGTTAGCATTAAAATATTAGATAATTTGCACTACAAAGTATTGCAAATGTTTTTAAAATTATTTTATTTTGTATTACTTCTTTCTCTTTAAGGTTGACGGTCCTCTCTGTCCTCATAAAGTGGATAATCAGGTGCATTGCCCAAAACCCTGCCATTTGGGATGAATTTTCCCTTGCCACTGTCCTTCAACACCACCTCTGAGAAAGGCTATAATGCAGCTCTTGCCCATTTTTGGCTCGCACCCACATACCAAGCTGACCTAATTGTAAACCAAACTCTGGGTTTTTCTTCCTTTATCAGTTGGTCATAAGGAATCATTATGCTGCAATTGCCATCAACTACAGGAGAGGTGCTAGTTCAACAGTGGTAGCTGATATGGGTTTAAGCTACCTGCTCAGGCATTTCCTTGTGCTTTCTGGTCCTGCTCATATGTAATCTTAGATGTACCACTTCCATCTACAATGGCTGTTGTTGGATCTATTAATAGGTTGAATAAAACATAGCTTAGAATTGCTAAAGGACCCTTTCTTACTATATGTCACATTCAAATCAAGCAGCTTCTCATATCACCTGGTATATAGGCCAACACAGTATTCCCAGGAATATGTTAATTCCAGAGCCCCAAGAGATCTACCCAAAACTTTGTGCCATTCTTCACCATGGGGGTACAAAATGCAATAATTTATCTTGTACTTTGGATCAATACCACAGAAAGCCACTAACCACTGGACACCTAAAATTTTTACTGATGTGCAAGTTCCTAAATTTTCATAGGGTTTATTGCCCACCACCTAAGCATATGCCCAACAAAGCCTTTTAATATGCTAGCCACTTCCAGCTCATTCAGCCCAATGACAATCAGCCAATGATGTCATTAATCTGGTGAAGCAAAATGATGTTCTGCAATGTCCAACTGTTCCAAATATCTTTGAGGTTTATTATGGCAAAAGGTGGAATAGTTAACATGTACCTAACACAAACCCGTGAATTGATAATATTTCCATTGCCTGTGATTGTACTGTTACTCAAAATCTTTTCTGATAGGGATAGTAAAGAAGGTATTTGCCAAGTTAATTGCCACACATCTGAGTTTATATTAATATGCACTAGAAAAGATACCATATTTGACAATTAAGACTATACTTGATTGAGTTTCAGGTAGTTTACCATTATCCTCCAGAATCTATCTAGTTTTTGCAGGAGGGAGAATGATGGATGAAATACAGATATGATGGGAACCATTGCCACTGTATCTGTTAGTTCTTTAAAGGCAGCACTAATTTCTGCCATCCCCTGGGATGTGATTAGTTTTTTCTCTATCTTGGTTAGATAGAGACAGTTTCAAAACCTTCCATTTAAACTTCCTCACTATGATAGCTCTTTTTCCACAAGCCAAAGACCCAGTGAGGAATTCTGTCATCTTCTAAGTATGTTCATTCCAATTATCTATTTAGGAACTGAGGAAATAACCACGAGGCAAGGCTGTAGAACCTATGGACCCACTGTGAGCTGGTCATTGGCAAGGACTCCATTTATCATCTGTCTCCCATATTGCCTTACTCTAAAAGGAGAGTCTATGATGACATCTAGGTATCCAGATATTGGTGTCAGCTGGACCTCGTGTCTAATAGTCCTTGAAATGTTTGGCTAGCATACTCAGTTACCTGAGTAAATGACTATAGGCCCTTTTATACAGTCTCTCCATCAATCAATGAGTTCCTGGTCAGAGAGTAGGGTTGTTTGGAAACCAGACAAGGGATCATCCCTTTATATTAGGGAGACTGCTTTTAACCTCCTGATCATCCAACCTTAATTTATTTTAATATAAATAAGTTTATATTAAAGTATAAGTTAAATAGCCCTAAGGTTGGTTGCTCATCTATCTGCCTCCAGTTACACCTCATTCTACTAACCATCTTCATAACTCTGAGAGTCAGGTCCTTTAAAACTGCCACTCTAACCTTGCCTTTTGTTATAATTACATCCACCTGGAATCTGATGGTTTGTGCTGCCACTTGACCTCTTATGTTGCAGGGTTCTTTTGTGCCCACTGACTTTGACATAGCAGGTCAAACTTGCTAGAGAGTTTAACCATTTTTGGAACTCTTAAGTGCTGGGACTTTTCCTCAGATTTCTCTGCCCTCCTACTGCAAGACATGAGGACATTTTTGTGGGCTACCCAGAAGGCATAATTAACTTTCCCTTACCTATTAATCATTTCCATATCTTTTCCTGGAACATCAAGAGAGCTTTGCCATCTGATTTTATCATCCTCATAGTTACTATATCTCCCTTAATTTACAAATGCCCTTTATTTTGCACCAGCTTAGTGCAGTGGTTCTCAAACTTTAGTTTGGATCAAAGTAACCTGTAAGGGTTGTTAAAACACAGATTTTGTGACCCTCTCACCAAAATTTCTAATTCAGTAAGCCTGAGGTGAGGCTCAAGAATTAGCCAATAATGCAAATCCAGGGACCACATATCGAAAACTACTAGGATAATATATTATCTCTCATTATCATCACAATTCAGCATGGCTGGTAGTTTTAACAAATGGACTGTCACCTTATTCCAAGGTTGTCTCTGCTCCACCTATTACCAGTGCAGTTCTCTCTGCAGCCAGGTTGTGAATGACTTGTGTCCAAAAACTCATCCTATCTCCTGCTTTCTGGACCATTCCTGGCACCAACAGTTATAGATTGGATTCTCTGTGAAGCAGCCTTTGTGATGGTGTTTAGTTTGCAGGAAATTTACTAAAGAAGTGACATATGGATCAGCACCAATGGAAGTGAAGAGGTAGAAGCAGAATTGGGTCAACAGAAGGGTTAAACTGTAATGCAGGCTTGACAGCCTCATCCAACTTCATCAGAAGGTCCGGAGGTGAAAAGGCTCATCAGTGTTGTCCTGTGTTAGGTTGACATGGCTGGTCCCTTATTCTTCTGCCTTGATCAGTCATTGAAAGTGGGCTGTACCTGGAAGGACATAGCTACAGATGAGGTAGCTCTTTACAGCTAAGACAGTATATGAAGGGAGTGACAGCTGAAAACTGTCTGCAACAGCACTCGTAGCAGCTGGAGGAATATACAAAGCCATTTCACATGAGAAAGAGAAAATTAGGCTGGTGAGAAAGAAGTAACTAAACTTTTCTCCAATCTCAAAAATATCATAACTTTGCTCGCAGTTGCCAATGCAACCTGTTCCAAATTAATTGTGAAAGAAATGAGATGATGTTATCAGTTAAGAAGCGTAATTAGTGATGGATCACCAAGCAGAGATACCCCACGCACATACAGACTAATTTATGACAATAGTGGCACACTACTAAGTGAGGGGTAGGGGTAGGGAAGAAGACAAAGGGAATGTCTTCTCCTTTTTAAAATATACATTTTAATTGTTTTAGAGTTTTACCATTTTAAACATTTACAAGTAGTAAAATATGTTCGTGTTTTTGACAAATGCAGAGTTGTATACACACCGCTATAATTAAGATACGAGAACAGTTTCATTGCCCCAAAATATTCCCTCATGCTGCCCCTTCATAGTCAATCCCTTGATCCATCCTTATTCCCTGGAAACCACTGACCTGCTCTCCATCCCTATAGTTTTGCCTTTGTCATATAAATAATCTCTTGTATGCAAGAATATCATACAAATGAAATTATGTAGTCAATAGCCTTTGGGGTCTGGCTTTTATCCCTTAGAAAAATGCATTTGAGAGTCTACATGTTGCTTTATCTATCAATAATTCATTTCTTTTTATTGATGAGCAGCATTGTATTTAATAGACTTACCACAATTATTTTTACCCATTATCTCGAAGAATATTTGTGTAGTTTCCAGTTTTTGGAGATTGTGAATAAATTTACTATGAACATTTTTGTGCAGCTGTTTGTGTGAACACAAGTTTTCATTTATCTTGAGTAAAAAAAACTGTCTTTTTAATAAATGGTGCTAGATGAACTGGACCTCTATAAGGAAAAAATAAAACTCTCTTACTTTTACCATAGACAAAAATGGATTATCTAAGGATTGTCGATATGTAGTGAAAGATTTCTTAAATAGGGCACAAAAATCATCAACTTTAAATACAAATTTTGTTAAATTGAATTGCATTAAAATAAAGAAAAAAATTTTAATTAAAAAATACTACTAAGAGAATGAAAAAAAAAAATAGTCCCAGAATGAGAGATGACATATGCATGCATCTGACTAACAGAAAGCTCATATCCAGATTACATATTCTTTGAATAATCAATGAGAAAAATCCAGACAGCCCAAGAAAAAAAAAATAGGTCAAAAGACAAGAGACTTGAACAGCCAACCTAGCAATGATGACATCCAATGGTGATTTAACTTACGAAAATGTGCTCAACCTCTTTAGTCATTAAGACTAAAGCAAATTAAAACCACAATGAAATGCAACAATAACACAACGCATGTGCTAGAATGGTTAAATTCAAAAGACTGATAACACCGAGTGTAGGCAAGGATGTGGAACAATGCTGTACAACCAATATCACCACTTATATATAATCTACAGAAATGAGTACACATGTACAATAAAAGACAAATACAGAAATGTGTCAGAATTAGCCTCAAATTGGAAACTTTCCTAATGTATATAAGCCATAGAATGGAGCAGTAAAATGGTGATATATTCATCTAGTGGAACACCATCCAGCAAAGAAATACATTCACAAACACATTAAGTAAAGGAAAAGCCAGACATCAATGTATTTATAAGGTAATTTAAAAATAGAAAGTCAAAACTGTACTATAATATTAGAAATCAATATTCTGGTTAATTAGGAGAGGAACAGGGCAGGAAATATGCTCCCTCCATTTTCTTTATTGATCTTGGTTATAGATATAAGGTTGCTGTCTTTGTGAAATTTATTGAGCTGAACATTTAAGTTTCTGCATGTTTCTATGTGTGTATTATGTATTAATTTTAAAAACTTAAAAAATATTAGAGGTACTTATAAGGTCCCAAGTAATTCTGAGAGCAGCCTAATCAGTGGTAACTAGCATCTTAATATTGTGTTTTAATAAAAAATAAATAAATAAGCCATCATTCCAGAGGTTACACTTATGCACGTCTCAGGAGGATCTCATTGATTGCCACAGGAAATAGTGCCTCAAGCAGGGGTGCTCCTGAGGGCTCTAGAGACATTTAGACACTATAGGCAGGGCAGACAATTTCAGGAATTCAATATCCTGTCAGTGAGCCTTTCTTTATAATTTATGCTCCCCATAAATTATAAAGACTCATTTATAGTTTCCCTACACATGGTTTTTCTGCCCCTTTTATTTGAACCTATATTTAGCACTATACTTGTTAAATATATGTCCCAGAGACTTGAATCTTTGGTTGTTCATGTGCCAGTTGAGCCCTGAATCTCAGCAGTTGCAACACCTACTCTCCAGTCCATTGGGCTCACTCAGAACAACTAACAAAAGGATGATGATGGACAACGCCCATCCCTCAAAACAGAGAGTATCCAAAACTGCAAGCAAGATAGTCCCATATATCTGCTCCATGGGACCTAAGCTCCCTCTCAATTAGAAGCAGAGAGGGCATCACCATCCCCAAATCCTCAATATTGAGGAATGAACAAACATAAGGGGCCACTGCAACCATGGACTAAAGTAGACTTATTATTATTCCGAAAATGCAAAAACTTGTATCATTGATATAAAGGCAGTGGCCACCAGAGGTTCTGAGGGGAGGGAAAGGGAAGAATAAGTGTAACATGGGGCATCTTTGGGACATTGGAACTGTCCTGCATGACATTGCAATGACAGATACAAGTCATTATACATTTTTTCAAAACCTATAAAATTGTGAGGAGCAAAGTATAAATTATAATGTAAACTATAGACCATGGTTAGTGGCACTCTTCAACATGTGTGCTCATCAATTGTAACAAATGTACCACACTAATGAAAGATGTTGCTAATGGGGGAAAGTGAGGGAGAGGGAGGATCTTTTGTATATGGGAATCCCCTATATTTTTGATGTAACATTTATGTAATCTAAAGCTTCTTTAATTTTTTTTTTAATTAAATCAACTTAAAAAAAAAAAAAAAAGCTATTGAGCTGTCCACATTGGTTGCACAAGGAAAGAAAAAAAAAAGTTATGTGAGGGAGACTCAGCATCTGATATTTGATATTCTCTCCCTTAGGGCTCATCTGACATTTCTTTCTTTATCTCTAAATGGTCTCCCCTGATAGGAGGACAGGTCTTGGTAGCACCTTTGGATGGCCAGACGCACCCATGAAGCTCCTTGCTATCTTCAGAGTGTGTGCATGTGTGTGTGCATGTGTGAGTATACCTCTTCCACAATCCCCTGATTTCCATAAGGAAGAATGTTTCCTACAACCTTCTGTCCTCTTGCTATCCCCTTTTTCCTCTCCCACTATAGTGGAGGGAGTTATCTGATTGGTGAGTTTGGAAAAGGATCAAGGCATGCATAACCCTGCCCTTCCCTCTCTTCTCTTGCTCTCTGGGGTTTCCTTGCCCACACAGAGCATGACTATTAATTTTCCTGAGTCATATCATTAGCTCAGCACTAGAGAGCTGTCCCTGCAGAAGGGGCTAGTCTGCTTTCTCCAGAACCACCTTGACTAAGTGGGGGAGTCTGTCTTCTTTGAAGGTTTAGATGGCGTGGCAGTTTGATATTATTTATGAATTCCAAAAGAGATATTGATTATATTTGTAAACTGGTCTGTTTCTTTGGGCATGATCCTCTTTGACTGTATTAGATTCAGCTGAGACGTCTGATTAAATTATGTTAAGATTAGGACTTTCATTCAACCACTTCATTAGAGTGCAATTCAGTGTTGAGTCCCAGCCCCTCTCGGGCTGATAAAACAGACTCTCACATGGAAGTAAACACATGAAGAAGGAAAACACAGAGAGTTGAGTTTTGACACTGGAGTCCCCGGGAGAGAGCTGAGCCGTTCGCCTGATAGTTTACCACTGGCCTTGTGGAGAGAGCAGAGCAGCTAAGCCCAGAAAGGGACTAGCCCTGGGAAGATACAAACCTTATGCCAGCCTACAGCTAAGATTTGAAGAAGCTAGGACCATGGAACCTTAAGAGGAAGATGGAGGCTGAAACCTTGCAAAGACTGGCAGCCATCTTGCTCCAACACGTGGCAACAAATTTTGGTGAGGGAAGTAACACCCTTTATGGCTTTGTGACTGTAAGCTTCTACCCCAAATAAATATCCTTTATAAAAGTCAACAGATATCTGGTACTTTGAATTGGTACCCCTTTGTCTGACTAATACAGGTGGCAAGCCCACTTAGCTCTTAAACAAAATGAAATCTTTCAACCCATCTTTCCCATTAACAAAGTCAGTAACAAAAGTTTTCCTCCATCATGCTGCCTTCTCTTTCTCTCTTTCTTTCTTTCTTTCTTTCTTTCTTTCTTTCTTTCTTTCTTTCTTTCTTTCTTTCTTTCTTTCTTTCTTTCTTTCTTTCTTCTTTCTTTCTTTCTTTCTTTCCCTCTCTCTCTTTTCTCGCTCTCTCTCTCTCTCTTTCTTTCCTTCCTTCTTCCTTGTTTTTGTTTTGTTTTGTTTTAATCTCTCCCTTGGTTAAAGAGACATAGTAGAGGAAGGCAGGAAAAGAGGGGTGCTAGTTATTGGACATTATTGAAACCCAGAGAACATCCATGAAATCTAAATGGAATGTGTCCATAGAATTTATATAAATTAAGTCATTCTTTCAGATGTTTTTATTATATTCTAAATTTGAGATTAGAAATACAACCACTTGCCAACTTTCCTGTGTCAAAAACTACTTTCCCACAAGGTCCCACTTCTGTCTTCCCTGGAGACTCATTGGAGTCTTTAGCCTGAGAGCTCAGTAAAGATGCAGAAGTTAAGGAAAGGGAGAGGAGGAGAAGCAGAAAGAGGAAGAAGAGTAGAAAATATTAATAACAGCTTCTGTCTATTAAAAGCTCTCTGTGCACCAGGCACTTAGTACTTTATATGTATTATCTGATTTAATTATCACAACAAACTCACTTTAGAGATGAGGACATTGATGCTAAGAAAAATTAAGTAAGTTACCTAAGACCACAAAACTTCATAAGAGACTAATTTCTCTGAATGTCCATGTCATTTATGATTGTATTTTATCTAGTGCATGCCATTATTTGCCTATGGGTATGATTTTTTCCCATGATTCTGGTCTCACAAAATCAATTATTAGCCCCTTTCAATTTATATCTACAGCCTCTAACACAGTGCCTTGGACACAATAGGTAGTCAGTAAATGTTAGTGGTGATGACACAAAAGCTTATGACTATAAGATAAACTTATTAAAAATGTGACTGAAACACAACGTCTAAATTTTTATTTTTATATTATTTCAATTTAAAATTTTTTTTGTATTTTATTGGTTATTTTTTAAATTATTATTTAATTTTCTTATTAATTTTATTTGGTTATTTTATTTGCTTCATTTTTGGAGAGGTTTTGGATAATAGAAGAGTCACAATTGTGGTAGGAGAGGACCACTGGTGAAGGCATCAGAGATGTGGGAATGCATGGGAAGGACTTCACCTGGGGCATGCCTCTAAGGCATATGAATATGTTCAAGCATTCATGGGGCATTGTCTCCGTGGGTGGAGATCCACACAATAACCAAAAGAATATTGAATTCCCATCCTGGGAAGTTCTGCTACATTCTCTAATAGGACAGCAAGAATCCCTCAAGTGCAAGGGCACTGCCTAGTGAAGGAAGACAGACCATTATGGCAGCCCTTGATATTAATGATTTTACTTATGAACTTTTACTTGTAAAATTGAAACTTAGCCTAGTATTATATATTGCCTAAGAGTTACCTCCTGAAATCCTCCTTGTTGCTCAAATGTGGCCTCTCTCTAAGCCAAATTCAGCATATAAACACACTACCACACCCCCTTCCCCAAGCATGGGACATAACTCCCAGGGATGAGCTTCCCTGGCACTGAGGGATTATTACCAAGTGCCAACCAGCAATACATCTGGAAAAAGACCTTGGTCAAAAGGGGGAAATGGTAAATACAAAAGAGCTTTTATAGCTAAGAGATTTCAAAGTGAGTCAGGAGGTCATTCCAGAGGTTACACTTATGCAAGTCTCAGCAGGGTATCATTGACTGCCATAGTAAACATTGCCTCAAATAGCGGGGCTCCTGAGGACTCTGAAGACATCCAGAAACTATAACCAGGGCAGACAACTCAAGAATTTGTCACTTTGTTAGGGGGCCTTACTTTGGAATTTATGCTTCCCAGTGTGATAGAGTTAGACTCATTTATAGGTTCTCTACACATGGCTCTTCTGCCCCTCTAATTTGAACCTATAATTAGCACTATACTTGATAAATATATGTCTCAGAGACTTAAATCTTTGGTCCTTCCATGTGCCAGTTGAGCCCTGAATTTCAGCAGAGTTGCAAAACCTACTCTCCAGTTCATTGGACTCACCAAGGACAATTAACAAAGAGATGATCATGGACAACACCCATTCCAAGGAACAGAGAGTATCTGCAACTGCAAGTAAGACAGTCCCATCCATTTGCCCCATGGGATCTAAACTCCCTCTCAATTAGAAGCAGAGTGGGTATCACTATCCCCAAATCCTCAAGACTGGGGAATGAACAATGGACTAAAGTAGACATTATTATTCCAACAATGGAATAATAATATCTTATCATTGATATAAAGGCAATAGCCACCAGAGGTTCTGAGGGATGAGAAAGGGAAGAATAGCTGTAATATGGGGGCATTTTGAAGACATTGGAGTTGTCCTGCATGACAGTGCAGCGATGGATATAAGCCATTGTATATTTTGCCATAACCTACAAAATTGTGTGGGACAGAGTGTAAACTAAAATGTAAACTGTAATCCGTGGGTAGTAGCAATGCTTCAGTATATGTTCTCAATTGTAACAAATGTACCACACTAATGAGGGATGTTGTAGAATGGGGCGTGTGGGAATCCTTTATATTTTTTATGTAATACTTATGTAATCTAAAGCTTCTTTAAAAATAAAATTTAAAAAAGAAAAAAAAAAGAAAAATGTGACAAGATGAGATACAGAATTTGTATTTTTGTTGTGTAAGTTCAGTGGATGTAATTGGAAAATAGGTCTCTTTGCCATATAAGCAGTAAAAGATATATTATCCATAAGTAAAATGTGTAGAGAAATTTTTAAGGACATTGTAAAATCAGATATCCATCTCTACCATTTACTAGCTTTGAGAACATGATCAAGTCCTCAAACTCTTTGAGATTTAGTGTCTTTGTCTTAAAACAGGAATCACATCTCCCTGAGAGGGATGTTAAGAGGTCATAAGTGCTTGGGCATATTGAAAACTGTGATAGTATGAAATTAGCAATTTACATGTTCTATGTAATAATAATATTACGTTATTCAATAGAATATGTATCATATAATATATAACACATCATATAGTGATATGATCTGATATATATGATATAATATTGTTTATAAAATGTGATACTATCATTTTATAATGTTTATTAATTTTTACCATAGTTCATGGTGAGCTCTCATATCTCATAAATATTAAGCATTATTCTTTAGACAGAGAAAATATGGAAGCTTTATTAATGTTAAAGCTGCTGCTTCTTTCCTCTGCCTTCTTTATTCTCTGTCTGGTTTCCCTCCTCCTGCCTGTCACTTCTGTTCCCAGACATTAGTTCTATAAGAACTATGGAATATTAATCAGTTCCCTGAGGGGCAGTCTTTCCTTGGACTTTTCTTTTACCCGATTTCCTCACCCTCAACCTATTCTTGTTTCAGACGCTGGCTAAGTACACTCGAGCTCATACTGGCAAATCATTGGGTCGATAATGTCAATATTAGGTCATCTTCGGGTCCCCAAAGCTGCACAGAGTACAGACACTGCATTCAGTACATGCTTAGAAATGCTTATTGGTTGGAATTTAACTTTATCATATAAAAACCCACCTGTATTTTCAATTTCACTCTCTTTTAAGAAGCTCTTTGCATATACTGTAATTGTGTCTTCCTGAAGGCATTCTAAAAGAAAATAATCTTTACATTATTTTTTGAGTAACACAAAGAATATGTTAAAATTTTATTAATCAAAGTAATACATTTATGGTTTTAAAAAATTCAAACAGGATAGATAGATGTAAAATAAAAAGCAAAAAACCCCCATGCCCAAGACTACCCCTTTGTTGTAGCTACAGATCATCACTCTTCATTTGTTCTTGTGTGTCCTTCCAGAAAAATAGATATGTACTCACATATACCACAGTATCACACACTATCACACCCACAGCATACACACTTACTCATGTACTAGAGTTTGTGCATATATATATAGTGTGTGTGTGTGGAGGGGGGTACTGGGGACTAGGGATTGAACCCAGGACCTCATATGTGGGAAGCTGGTGCTCAACCACTGAGCTTCATCAGCTCCCCTGAGTTGGTTTTCTTCATTTGTTTTGCTTGTTGCTTGTTTTTGTTTTTTCAGGAGGCACCAGGAACCGAACCTGGGACCTCTCATGTGGGAGGTGGGCTCTCAACCATTTGAGCCACATCCACTCCCTATTTCGTCTTTTTAATGCATATATTACCATCCCACACATATCATTCCTTAACTTATATATATATATATATATGTATATATATATATATATATATATACATATATATATATAATACAATAATGACAATAATAATTACAATACTTGTATCTTGGGCAGTTTTCCAAATCAGCATCCATAGAATCTACATCATTCATTTTAAATGCTTTCATAGTATTCCATTGCATGGACATTCCATAACATTGTGGAATTCTTCTGTTTATGAACTTTGTTTCCAGGTTTTTGTGGTTACAAAGAGAGCTGCAATGAAGACAGCCAACTTGAATTAATATTGACAAATGCACAGACCCCTTACCAAAAAAGTGTCATGATTCAATCAAAGGGTGTGTGTTTGTATTTTGGTAGGCATTGCATCCTAGAAATTTGACTTATCCTCCCAGTAATAAATAGTGTATGAGAATGCTGATCTTATAATTGAAAAAAATAGTATCAAATTGCATTAATATGTCACCTGACATATCTTTTGTTATAAGTAAGGCTTATATGGTATATAAATGCAAATGTACTTTGCATTCCCAGCTTCTCCTTGCTATAAAACTTGCTCTCCAAAATAGTGACAGTATTGTACACGTGGGGAGAGCATAAACTAGTGTCTGAGCAATAGTTTTCTAGCATTTTGTCTAAGGAACACTTTACACTCTTAAAAATTTTTAAAAGCCCAAACAGCTTTGGTTATATCTATCAATATTTAACACATTATAAATTAACTAAAAATTTAAAATTTACTAATATTATTTTAATATAACAATAATAAACCCAATATTTTAACAAAAATAATATTTTATGAAATATTTTTTGAGTCAGAAGACAGATAAATTCTGGTATCTGCTTCTGCATTCAATCCATTTAGATAGAAAATATCACATAGCTTCTGGAAAACTCCACAGTACTCCTGTGAGAATGAGAGTTAATAGAACAGATAATGCATTAGCATTGTTACAAAAGAAGCTTTTGATGTTGTGTACTTTCTAAAAGGGTCTTGGCATCTCTGTGGATACTTGAATCACACTTTGAGCACCTCTTTGTTAGAGCAAGAATTCCTGTCTACAGTATTTATGGAAGCAGGAATATCCTGTTTCCCTTTAATGCTCTTTGAGCTAGGATGCTACGCCTTCAAAAATCAATTAATCACTACGACTTTATAGCTCCAACACAGCCTATTTAATGAGGAGGAAAACATCACCAAGACATCAAGGATCAATTAACTTAAGCATTTCTTTTCTCTTTGACAGGATAGTTATGGAAAAACTATGGGAAATTTATTCTAGAAAATTTTGAGCCTTAGGAATTTTCAAAATTGAAGCTAACTCTACATGTGTTTCATTATATGATTTTGTATCTTTGATTATAATTATGTCTGGTGATTAAATCTAATATCGACTGAGTCTGAGCATAATTTATTAAATTATTAATTCTTATCCTTTAACAAGAATGAGGAAAATTCAATTTCTGCATGAGAATATGAGTTAACAAGCTTCTTCCCAAAATGCCTCTGGATTCAGTTTAATCTGTTTCCTTGTTGAAATTCAGAGTTCTGTCCTATTATTTTTCTTTTATTATCTTGATTTAATAGACAGACATACATCATTTTATATAAATACATAAATGTGATATCATGCATGTGTTTTTCTCTTTTGCTTGCCTCCTCCTACTTTCTCCTTACTCTGTTCACATCATTTCCCTCCCCAACCTTCAAATAACCCATGTTAGCAACTTAGTATCCATCCTTCATATTTGCTTCCAAGCTTTCATAATAAAATGCCTCCTATGCTTACACATAAATGTCTGTATCATTGTCTGAGTTTCCTGGATGGTAAAACAAATACCGTTCCAAAGGTTTGTGTAACAACAGGAGTTTATTGGTTCATAGTTTCAGAGGCAAGGAAGCTTGCTTTCTTTCAGGGGAGGTATCTGCTGGCTGGCCAGCGATCTTTGGGGTTCCTTGGCTTTTCCATCACATGGCAACGCACATGGCAGCATGTTTGCCTTTCCCTTCCGGGTTCTGTTGACTTCCAACTTCTGGCTGTTCCCGATGGCTTCTCCTGTATCCAATTTATTCTGCTTATAAGGTCTTCAGCAATATTGGATTAAGGCCCACACACATCCAGTTTGGGCACACCTTAACTAATCACAACTTCAAAGATTCTATTTCAACCGGGGGTTGGGACCTGAACATGCCTTTTGTGGGGAGCATAATTCAATCCCTAACAATCATGTTAGGACACACATAATTTTTTTCACACAACTATGATTCAATATATACATTTTTCTTCATTTGCTTTTTTCACTCAATAATCATCCCTGGGAATATCAATAAGGGCGTTAGTACACTCATTTTTAAAATATAATAAACTTTATTTTTAAGGAGGTTTTAGAATACAGAAAAAAATTACGTTGAAAGTATGAGGGATTCCTATGTACTCCCCTCTCTCTCCCACATCATCCCCTATCTTTTTTTAAATGTAGCAGTACAATTTATTATGTTGTATCTGTAAAAGCCACTCATTAAATAAAAAGACAATTAAAAAATGACTTACTTGTGGTAAGGACTAACCTACCTACAGTAATAATCTGAAAAATAAAACCATCATTGTGACATTTATCAGTCCTTCACACATGCAACAAATACTGAAGAAGGCAACTATCATTGTTATAACTTCTTTAGAACCAAAACCTTAAGCACAAATCAGAATTAAGAGAAACTTCAGAATGCTCACATGTGCATGCATTTTTGGCTGAACTCAAAGATTCCACATATAACAAAATCACAGCTTTGAATCAAAATGAATATTAAAAACATTTAAGCCTTGTGACAAACTTACTCTACAGAAGCAAAAAAAAAAGTGAATAGTAACAACAGCATATTTCCAGGAGAGAAAGCAATCACTTAATTCACTTTATGACAAAAGTCAATGAGTCAACATTTTAATAACACTGACCAAGTTATTTACTATTCAAGAATTTGCTTTTCAAATTGTATCTTTAAAATATATCCATCCATATACTTGGATTAAATTGAATTTATACATCAAAAACATTTTGCTCAGAATTCTAGTATTAAGTATAAGTCATAACTTATCAAAACATAATTCAAACACTATACAATAATGCTACCTTTCAGATTTATGTGCTTCATCTGAAAATTTTATCTTACAAACAGGAGTTTTGCCCTGTTTCTCCAGAATAAATGTCCCTATGTCTAAACCTTTAAGTGATAATGAAAAAAAAAAAAAAAACATATTCAAATAATTCATGCTATGAATTTTCTTTGATAAAAGCAAAGCCATCTGGTGTTGGAGTGCCATCTTCCTTCTCAGTTACAGTCTCTACAGTCCCAGAAGCAGACACAAAAACCTTTGTTTTATTTGTTGAAGCTGTCTTCTGTTTCTCAGCAATAGCTGCACAACCAGCAACAATCTCATCACTATCAGAGTCATAGTCAGGATTTGACTTTGGTGAGAAATCTGTTACTTCTGCTGGTGATTCACTCTATTTAATCATCTGTGCCACTTACTGCCACCCCTGGAGCGTTCTTGCCCAAGAAAGGTCTTCTTTCCATATTTCAGGGTTCATTGGGTAGATGTGAACGGTTACTTGAAAACTTCAAATTGCTTCATCCATTTTGTCCATCGGGTCTCTGCTGTCATATTCTTCTATTATCTGTCTTCTTATTGTTTAGTTTACTCTTCCTAATAATCTTCATTTCTAAACTCTTCTCCAAATCTTTCACCCTTGTTTTTTCCTTTCAAGCTGCAGCAGACCTTTTAGGATTTCTTGCAAATCTGGTCTTTTGATAACCAAATATCAAAGAAGAGCTGTAGGGGAAAAAAAAGCAATAGGCAAGAGAGAGAAATTAGCTGTCAGAGTAAATACACCAACATATTCAGATGCCTAGAGTTCAGCAAAAAATTACAAGCCATACTAGGAAACAGGAAGAGATGGTCTAGCCAAAAGAACAAACCAAATATCCTGAAAAGATATAGGATTTAATGTAATTAATCAGTGATAATCACACAACTCTCCTAAATCACTTGAAAAAATTAAAGAAAATATAACTAAAAAATAAAGGATATTAAGAAGACACTGGGAGAGCATAAAGAGCAATTTGAAAGCCTACAAAAATAATAATAACAGACCTTATGGGAATGAAAGACAGGATGGATGAGATTAAAAATACATTAGAGGCACAAAGGAGCAAATTTGAATTGCTTGGAGACAGAACTGGTGACTTCGAAGGCAGAAGATCTGAACTGGAAAAGACAAGAGAACAGAAAGAAAAGAGATTGAAAAAAATGAACCAGACTCTCAGGGAATTGAATGACAATGAGAAATGCACAAACATTCACATTATTGGGGTTGCAGAAGGAGAAGAGACTGGAAAAGGATCAGAAAAAATATTTGAGGAAATAATGACTGAAAACTTTTCAACTCTTATAAAGGATATAAACATCAATATCCAAGAAGGACAATGCACCCCAAACAGAATAAATCCAAATAGACCTATCCCAAGACACCTACTATTCAGAATGACAAATATCAGAGATAAAGAGAAGATTCTGAAAGCAACAAGAGAATAGTAAAACATCGAATACAAGGGAAACTCCATAAGATTAAGTGGCAACCTCTCATCAGAAACCATGGAGGAGAGAAGAAAGTGGTATGATGTATTTAAGGTACTGAAAAAGAAAACCTGCCAGTCAAGAATTCTGTATCTGGCAAAGCTGTCCTTCATAAATGAGGGTGGGTTCAAAGTCTTCACAGTATTCTCTTAATTCATTAATTTTAGGGGATGCATAACATTCCAAAATTTATTCAGCCATTATTCTACTATTTCTATTGTTGTTAGTTGTTTTTTATTTAATTAATTGTTATTATTATATTATATTGTTGCCAATCTGAATAATGCTGAAATACATACCATTGATGTCTTATATTCCATACCAGTACTTCCATTCTTATAGGATAGAAGGATGGAGTCCCAAAGTGGAGCTACTGGATCAATGCATATATAAGTTAAGAAAAAATTAACAAAATTTGTCAGATTGTTTCTCAGATGGGATTTAGAACTCATATTTTTATCAGAAATACATAGTGTTTATCAGATGTGTTATATTTTGACAGTCTCTCTAGTATAAAATAACACTTCATATTACTTGTGGATTCCAACATTGTTTCATTCTTTTGTTGAATTTTTTTTATTTTCTCTTCTGCAAATTGTCTACTAAAATTCTTTGCACACTTTCTATTAGAGAGTTTCACAAGATGCCTACATTGGGACCCTTCCTGCTTATAATTTTGGCTGAGATCACAATGCTGAGATTAGGTATTACCCACACATTCTAAATCAAACACCAGTCCTTCTATTCAGGACTTAAAAATAGGTATCACAAAATGATTTTATAAACATTAGTCCATTATCCACATCCAGTATCTATAAGAGAAGGCTAAGAATTCATTAAAAGTTGAAAGAGGCCAACACAAATGGAAGCCAATTACATGGGAGAGAGAGGTAAGGGTTTCCCCTTCCTTTAAAGCCAAATGAAGAAGCTTTGATAATACCACGGAGAACTCGACCTACCTTCCCTGAAATTTGGGGCAATGCAGGACTTGGGACATAACTCACATCTAAAGGTCTAGAGCATGGCAGACGGACACCCAACCATTTGAGCCACATTTAGAAGGCCCATGGGCTGCCAGGCTCTGTGCGCTGCTGAGCTGTCGGCCCCAGGAGCCATGCAGCAGGATGATGACGTAACAGGGGAGAGACAAGACGAGATGCTCCGAAAGCTCCAGAAGCCAGGAGCTGAGGTGGTGCAGGCAGCAGAATACCTCTCTCCTACATCGGAGGTCTCCAGGATCGAATCCTGGTGAAGACTGGAGGAGGAGGATGAGAAGAGATGGCAGGAAACACACACAGAGAATTGCCCAGCAAATGGACACAAAACAGCAAATGGGGAAGGGGGGGTTTAAAATGGATAAAGTAAATAAATAAAATCTTTAAAATAATAATAATAATAATAAAGGTCTAGAGCAGAAAGACTGGGTAGCGTCGCATGCCCCCGCAGGACAGAGCAAAGAGGCAACAATGGGAATGGCTACTTTCCTGGAGCTTGGCAGAGCATGGTACATGTGCATTTCTTATAAGCCAGATGAGATCTCTGTATTAGTAAGCCAGACCTGAAGCATTTTTAAAGGGATCCCATTAAAGGGAACTTCTTCTAGGGGGATCCAGGGTGAGGGAGGAGAGGAGATTGATGGTGAAGGGGCTTAAACTGAGGATGGTCCACGAGCAGCCACAGTCTGAGATGGGGAAGCCTCGGCTGCCTTCGTGGGATATCCCCACCTCTACCTTATACTCCATTCCTGGAAGATTTTAAAGGTGCCTAGTAAGTGGGGAAAGGGAAGTAGAAGAGGTAGGTCGGGAAAGAGAGAGGAAGATGTAGCCATTCTTCATTTCTTTGGAAAACATTTTTTTTTTTTTTATCTTTTCAGATTTCTAACGATGTGTACTGATTTACTTTACTTTTCACTTCTCTTCTCTCATAATTAAGGTTGTAAATATTATGAGTACTGCTTTTACTATTACCCATAGACTTATGTACTCTTGTGGCACAGTGAATTTGTCATTTTCCTTTGATCTAAGGATTATCTATGAGTGTGTTTCTTACCTAGTATTTATGAGTTTTGAGTTATATTTATAAATGTCTTTCTAATTTTATTGAACTGTTAAGAGAAACTATTGTTGGAGTTTGGGTGAGTATATAAATAAGAGCCTCCCCCTCCTATCATTCCCTATACAGTGTGAACCAATTGACCAGGTTCAAATATAAGGAGAGAAAGTGTCGTTTTAACACTGATAAAGACTCAGTCCAAAGCATTAGACTGGCAGCCAGATGGGCTTGCTAAAGTTCAGCTCTGATTTAGCAAGGATAACGACCCCATCCTAGGGAATACCAAACAGCAAAGGGGCACGATCACTCCTCTAAGCTTAACCACTTGGAGATGGTGAGAATTTGTTACTTCTTCAGGCAACTTGACTCCAAAGCAGAGTGTTGCAGAGGATCTTCAAGCAAGCACTTCTTCCTTCCAGACTAATGAAGCAGATATTTTATTCTTCTTTCCTTAGGAAGAAATGTGCAATGGCTGGGGGAGAGGCCAGCAGTCTTATTCTGTCAGATGTCCTTCCTCAGAGATGAATGAGGTGAAAGGAAACCTTGTCACTGAGAACTATGTCAGTGTACCTCTAAATTTTTACATTTGTTACCAATAGTGCATAATCATTTTTTATTTCCATGGATATCACAAAAAAAAACTGTATTTTCATGCTTTGTAGGATCTGAGGTTCTATAAGCACACAACGCTGCAAAATAATAATAATAATAATAATAATAAATCAAAATTTAAAAAAAAATTATATTCAATTCTTCTTTGTCCATACTCATTTTGTCGGTTAGAACTATCCAGTTTGAAAGAAATTACTAAATTTTTCCACTGCAGTTTTACTTTTATCAAAATATCCTTGATTTTTTAATATTTTTGCTTCATATATTTATCTGGTCTATTATTTTATGTGTGCATTTTATTGCTGTTAAGTTCTCTCAAATATTGTATTTTTGAGCCATATAAAATATCCTCCACATCTTGCTTTAACCTTAACCTTAACCCACTTCCCATGGCTCCAAATTCTAGAACTTGCCAAAAGGGTTTAGCACTTTTGTTAGGTTTAGCACCATTATTAGAATTACTTTTGTGTTACAGTTGTTATTTCAAGAATATTACACATGCTTAGTCAATCATTAAGATTTAGCTATATAATACACACACATTTTTGCCAAGTTCGTTTTCATTCTTCTTTCATTTCCTCTCTACTCTTCCCTATATTTAGGACTCTATTTGAATTCATTTGTTTGCATGCAGCCGTTTTTTTAATATTCCCTCTGATGGGACACATGAGCCATATATTCCCTGAAACAATTTATCTCCAAATTATCTTTCTTTTTCTTCTATAAGTGAATGATATTTTAGCAATGACTGTAGACATTCCATTCTTCACTCAGCTATTGAAATTTTTAGTTCAAAATTTATGTATTTTCATTTTTGAGTTTTTTTTAAGCTGTACATTAATTTTATTAATTTTTTTCTGTATTTTTCAAGTTTTTCTCTTTTCCTCCTAAAATCCTATTCACTGGATAACTCTTTGGTTTGAGTTTTCCCTCTCTTTACTGCTGGCCCCATTAGATATACTGAAGCTCAACTTTGAGAATTTGTGCACTCCAAATGAGCTCACTGATGTCATATTAACTGTCCTTTACATGTATGGTCCAGGAATGTTGTAGATGTCAAGCTGCTGCCTCCTGAAAATGTACAATGAAAATGTCTTCCTGCTTTCACCCTCCTTAGATTATTGAAGACTCTGAAGTAAGAAAGCCTCAGAATACCAACTCATCTCCTCCTAAGCCAAGATCTTGAACATCAAGAAGGAAGCATCAGCATGAAAGACTGATGTAGAACTTGCTCCTAAGGGTCATAAATCTCAGCAGTAGTTTGCTATTGAAGCTGTTGCCTGGGCATGAGAGACTGAGAGGGAAGTCCTGCACCAGATATCTACGAGAATTCTCTTGGCCACGGGTTTACTTGACCCTAGCTGTTGCACAACCCCAGCAGATGATTAGCTTAGGAAAGGCAGAAAACTAGGAATGGGAGTATAAGGGAAGCAAGTGAAATTTATGTAGACCTCTTTCCATTATCCTCTCCCATGATGCCATTACAAATAGCATGCGATATTTACTTTTCTATTTATAAAAGTCAGACATTCTCATTAAAGAAATTGAAATTTTTGAAAAATCACCCAAAGATAGGAACTATTGATATTTGTGAATCTTTCCTTTGTTCTCAGTGTGTCTTTCAGTCATTGTTCTCAGTGTGTCTTTCAGTTCTTTTTATTGAAATTATGTTTATATGTATAGTATTCATTATATTAAATGAATGCATTTATATTTTCTTTCTTTACCTTTGTAACGAGAAAAATTTCCCTCTACTTTAACTCTTTGATAAATGTAGAAGTAAGCATCTGCAAATATTTTTCCCAGTTCTTTTATAATTCTAATTAATTATTTAAATATTTACTCTGCTTAGAATGATTACTGGTACAGGATGTAAAATATGTAACCATTGTACATTTTCTCCCAAGATATATCAGTCAGACAAATTGTATTCATTAGTATGCCATTTGTTCTCCACGCTTTGAAGATGTATATTTAGAACAGAATAAAGGGGGAAATTTTCTCTCAATAGATACATAAAAAAGCATTTGATAAAAATGTACCACTCAGGTTAAAAAACAATTCTTACTAATATAGGCATAGAAAGAAATCTGATTAATGGTATCTATAAAAAACATACCTCAAATATCCTTGTTGGAGAAATACTGAAAGCATTTTCTTTAATGTCAGAAAGAATAAAGAAACTGTTATCACTAATACTTACTCATTGGAGTGAGAGTCCTAGCCAGTGCAATAAGATTTTTTTTTTAATTAAAAGAATAAAAATTGAAAAGAAGAAAATAAACCTGTCATCATATGACAATGATATGATTGCATGATTAAAATGAATCTGCAGAAAAATTACAAATATAATATAATTTATCAAATTATGTGGATATAAGATTAATAAGTAAAAATCAATTGCACTTCAATATATTCACAAATCCTTAGTAAAGGTGCTTTAAATTTTTCTATTTACAATAGTAATAAAATAATAATATACAATAAAAACAAATACCATGATATAAATAATTTTTCAAAAATACTTCTGAATTTGTATGCAGAAAATTATAAAAATTCATTTAAACACCATAAAAACAAGACAACCTTAAGGATACCTCATGTAAATAGATGCAATTGACTTTAAATGTCAATTCTCCCGAGACTGACTATGATTTCAAAGAATATTAATATTCAAAAATTCACAACAGGGTATTTTATTGATAAATAGCATGTAAAATTTATATGGAATAGAAAAGGGCCAAGAGTAGTCAATACACTGCAGAAGAAGAATAAGAAGGGAACAATTCTTCCCAAATAAAAAGACTTACTATTAAGTTATGGTAATTAAAGTAATGTGGCATTGGAGTAAGGATAGACAAAGAAACAAATGGAACAGAATTGAAAGCCCAAAAACAACCCATGTGTATCTGGAACTTTAACATATACAGAGGTGGAATGACAAATCACAGTGCATAGGAAGAACTATTTAGTGATGGAGCTGGAAATGTTAGCTCCATATAGGGACAAAAAATGAAATCAGATCCCAACTTCACAACACACATTGGAATGAACCAAAGATGGATAAAGAGCCTACACTTTGTGATACACTCTTACATTGCACATGTTCACATGGAGATGTATATATTTATAACTTATTGGCAGCCCTGTCCTTAACAGCAAAATAAAATTGGTAATAATCAAATGCCCTTCAATAAAAGAATAGGTAAATAACCTGTGCTCTTTTTCACTCAAAAATAATTATACAGCAGTGAAGTAAATGAACAATAATTAAATGCAGCATTAATAATATAATGTTAAGTAAAAAGCAAGCCTAGATGATTGTAAGTGACATCTTTTTTTATAAAGGTCAAAATCAAGCAGAAACTAGTTAAAACAATTTTTAGAAACACATATACATGTGAACAATTAAAATAAACATGAGAGGAAAATGTGGGAACATGGCAACGGATTGGGCAGAAAAGGCTCAACTCTCACAAAAACAATGGAGAAACAGCCTAAGATTGCCTGAGGGACCTGCTTTGGAGGCCAGCTGACCAGGACAGTGCTTCACAACTCTCAGGAGGGGGACAGACAGGGAGACAAAGAAGTTGAAACAACAAACTGTGAGTTACTAAACTTTCCTGCTGTGAGGAAGGGCTCCCTCCCCCCACCTCTGAGATTTTCAGCAGGGCTAAAACTCCTGCTCTTTTCAGCTGACTGAAAAGGGAGCAAAGATTTTCCTCCCTGCCAGCTGTAACAAGGGAAAAGGGAGGAGGAGTTGACGGTCTTTTCTTCAGTGAATTCGCCCAGTGGAACCTACTTTTAACCTTGGTTCTGGCCAGATGAAAACAAAGGAAAACCAAGAGAGAGACATCTCTGCAGAAAGGTGTGCCAATGAAAACCGTATGTTGGCCAGTCTGGAAATTACATGGACAGAAACTGCTTTTAGAGCTTTCTTTTCCCCAACCCTTGGAGAAAGTCTGTGACTAATTAGTGAGTCCCTGGGATGGTTTTATTAACTTAAGCTGGGCAATTTTTAAAAATTAGGATAAGTTGAACCAAATATCAAAGAGCTGTGAAAAAATAATAACAATAGGTAAGAGAGAGAAATTGGCCATTAGAGTAAATTTACCAACATATCCAATGCCTAGACATCAGCAAAAAATTATGAGCCATACTAGGAAAAAGGAAGAGATGGCCCAGCCAAAGGAATGAACCAAATATCCTGAAGAGATTCAGGATTTGAGATAATTAATCAATGATAATCACACAACTCTCCTAAATCATTTAAAAGAATTGAAAGAAAATATGACTAAAAGATAAAGGATATTAAGAAAATATTGGGTGAGCATAAAGAACTATTAGAAAGTCTACAAAGAAAAGTAACTGACCTTATGGAAATGAAAGACCCAACAGATGAGATAAAAAAAATACATTAAAGGCACATAAGAACAGATTTAAACTGCTTAAAGACAGAATTAGTGATTTTGAAGATAGAACATCTGAACTAGAAAAGACAGGAAAAGAGAAGAGATTGGAAAAAGTGGAAATGGGTTTAAGGGAATTGAATGACAACATGAAATGCACAAAAATATGTATTATCAGTGTCCCAGAAGTTGAAGAGAAAGAAAAAGAGTCAGAAAGAATATTTGAGGAAACAATGACTGGAAACTTCCCTACCCTTATGAAAAGCATACATATCGATAACCAAGAAGGAAAAGCACCCCAAACAGAATAAAGTTAAACAGACCTATCCTGAGACACGCACTATTCAGAGTGACAAATATCAAAGATAAAGAGGAGATTTTGAAAGCATCGAGAAAAAAGCAAAGTATCACATACAAGGGAAAAATTTGATAAGATTAAGTGCCGACCTCTCGTCAGAAATGGAGAGAAGAAAGTGATACAATGTGTTTAAGGTATTGAAAGAGAAAAATTGCCAGCCAAGAATTCTGTATCTGGCAAAGCTGTCCTTCAAAAATGAAGGGGAGTTCAAAGTCTTCACAGACAAACAAAAACTAATAGACTATTTTACCAAAAGACCAGAATTACAAGAGATACTAAAGGGAGTGCTGCAGACTGAAAGGAAAAAACAAGGGTGAGAGATTTGGAGAAGAGTGTAGAAATGAAGAATAATAGAAAGCATAAAAGGTTAAACTATAATATGATGTGACAACAGAAAGCCAAAGGTCAAACTGAATGAAGTAAGTAATGCCTTTACAGTTATTACATTGCATGTTAATGGCTAGAACTCCCCAATCAAAAGACACAGACTAATAGAATGGATTTAAAAATCTGAGCCATCTACATATTGTATACAAGAGACTCACCTTAGATATAATGACACAACCAGGTTAAAAGTGAAGGGTTGGAAAAAGATATTCCATGCAAATAGTAACCAAAAAAGAGATGGAGTAGCAATACAAATATCAGATAAAATAGATTTTAAATGCAAAACTGTTGTAAGGGATGAAGAAGGTCATTGTATATTAATAAAAGGGGCAATTCACCAAGACGAAATAACTATACTAAATATTTATGCACCTAACGTGATTGCCCCAAGATACCTGAGGCACACATTGGCAAAGCTGAAGGGAGAAATAGATGTATCTACAATAATAGTTGGAGACTTCAATACACCATTTTCAGTATTGTATAGGACATGTGGACAGCGGATAAATAAAAAAATTGACTACTTGAATAGTGTGATAAATGAATTAGACCTAACAGACATCTATAGAGCATTGCACTTCAAAACAGCAGGAAACAGTCTTTTCAAGTGCTTATGGATCCTTCTCAAAGACAGACCATATGTTGGGTCACAAGACAAGTCTCAATAAATTTAAAATGATTAAAATTATACAAAACACTTTTTCTGATCATAACAGAATGACACTGAAAATCAATAATGGACAGAAAAAGGGCAAATTTATAAGTATATGGAGATTAAACAACACACTCTTAAACAATCAGTGGGTCAAAGAAGAAGTTGGAAGAGAATTCAGCAAATATCTTGAGATAAATGAAAATGAGAACACAACACATCAAAACCTATGGGACACTGCAAAGGCAATGCTGAGGGAGAAATTTATAGCCCTCAACGCTTACAATAAAAAGAAGAGCTAAAATTGATGATCTAACTGCACACCTGGAAGAACTAGAAAAAGAACAACAAACTAAACCCAAACCAAGATGAGGGAAAGAAATAGTATAGATCAGAGCAGAAATAAGTGAAATCAAGAACAAAAAAACAATAGAGAGAATCAACAAAACCAAAGGTTGGTTCTTTGAGATCAACAAAATTAACAAACCCTTAGCTAGACTGACAAAGAAAAAAAGAGAGATGACACAAATAAATAAAATCAGAAATGATAGGGGGAACATTACCACTGACCCTGTAGAAATAAAAGAGATCATAAGAGGATATTATGAACAACTGTATGCCAAAAAACTAGAAAATGTAAATGGACAAATTCCTCAAAACACACGAACCACCTACACTGACTTTAGAAGAAAGAGAAGACCTCAACAAACCAATTACAAGTTAAGCGATTGAAACAGTCATCAAAAACCTCCCAAAGATGAAAGCCGATCTTGCTCAAGCTCTTCCAAAAAATTGAACAGGAAAGAATGCTACCAAACTCATTCTGTAAAGCCAACATCACATTAATACCAAAACCAAATAAAGTTACTACAAAAAAAGAAAATTATAGACAAATATCTCTAATGAATATAGATGTAAAAATCCTCAACAAAATACTTGCAAACAGAATCCAAAAAGCATATTAAAAGAAATATATATCACAAACAAGTGGGTTTTATCCCAGGTATGCAAGGGTGGTTCAACACACAAGAAAATCAATTAGTGTAGTAAACCACATTGATAAATTGAAGAAGAAAAATCACATTTGATGCAGAAAAGGCATTTGACAAAATACAGCAATCTTTCTTGACAAAAACACTCCAAAAGATATGAATAGAAGGAAGCTTTCTCAATATGGTGAAGTGCATATATGAAAAACCTACAGCTAGCATTGTACGCAGTGGTGAAAGACTGAAAGCTTTTCCACTGAGATCAGGAACAAGACAAGGGTGCCTCCTGTCACCATTATTATTCAACATTGTGCTAGAAGTTCTAGCTAGAGCAATTAGGGTAGACAAAGAAATAAAAGGCACCCAAATAGGAAAGGAAGAAGTAAAATTGTCACTATTTGTTGATGACATGATCCTATATCTAGAAAATCCTGAAAAATCTATAACAAAGCTACTAGAATTAACAGATGAGTTCAGCAAAGTGATGGGATACAAGGTTAATAAACAAAAATCAACAGTATTTCTATACTCTACTGATGTTCAATCTGAGGAGGAAATCAGAAAAAAATATTCCATTTATAATAGCAACTAAAACAATCAAATATTTAGGTATAAAAGTAATCAAGGACATAGAAGATCTGTATTCAGAAAACTGCAAAACATTGCTAAAAGAAACTGAAGAAGACTTAAATAAAGAAATCCCTGTCCATAGATTGGAAGACTAAATATCATTAAGATGTCAATTCTACCCGAACTGATTTACAGATTCAATGCAACCCCAGTAAAAAACCCAACAACCATTTTTGCAGAAAAGAAAAAGCCAGTAATCAAATTTATTTGGAAGGGTAAGGGGCTCCGAGAGCAAAAAAATGTCTTAAAAAAGAAGAAAGAAGTTAGAGGACTCTTACTTCCTAATTTTAAAGCCTATTACTTAGGTACAGTGGTGAAAAAAAAAGAAGTGCATGGTACTGGCATAAGGACAGACAGATTGACAAATGGAACTAAATCGAGAACTCAGAAATTGACCCTCACATCTACAGTCAGACGATTTTTGACAAGGCTGTTAAGCTCACCCAGCTGGACCAGAACAGTCTATTTAACAAACGGTGCTGGTACAACTGGATAGCCATATCCAAAAGAAAGAAAGAAAACCCCTATTTCACACCTTATACAAAAATTAAATCAAAATGGATCAAGGACTTAAATATAAAAACAGCAATCATAAAACTCCTAGAAGAAAATGTAGGAAATCATCAAGATCCTGTGGTAGTTAGTAGTTTCTTAAACCTTACGCCCAAAGCACAAGCAACAACAACAAAAATAGATAAATGGGACCTCCTCAAACTTCAACACTTTTGCATCTCAAAGGACTTTGTCAAAATGGTGAAAAGGCAGCTGACTCGATGAGAGAAAATATTTGGCAATCACATATCTGATAAGGATTTAATATCCATGATATATAAGGAGATCATACAACTCAACAATAAAAAGACATAGCGTATGAGTAAAAACTGGGCAAAACACTTGGAAAGGAAACTGTCTACAAAAGAAGTACAAATGGTGAAGAAACAAAAGAAAAAATGTTCAGCATCAATAGCGATTAGGGAAATGCAAATCAAAACTACAATGATATATCATTTCACAACCATTAGACTGGCCACTATTAAACAGTTGGAAAACTGTAAATGTTGGAGAGGAGAGATAGGAACACGTATACACTGTTGGTGGGAATGTAGAATGGTACAGCCACTGTGGAGGACTGTTTGGCAGTTCCTAAGGAAGTTGAATATAGACTTGCCATGTGATTCGGCAATACCAATGCTAGGTATATACCCAGAAGAACTGAGAGCAGTGGCACGAACAGATACCTGCACATCAATGTTCCCAGCAGCATTATCCACGACAGCCAAAAGTTGGAAACAATCCAAGTGTACATCAACTGATGAATGGATAAACAAATTGTGGACTATACACACAATGGAATATTATGCAGCAGTAAGAAGAAATGAAGTTGTGAAACATATGACAACATGGATGAACCTGGAGGACATTATGTTGAGTGAGGCAAGCCAGACACAAAAGGACAAATACTGCATGATTGCCCTATTATGAACTAATTATATGATGTGAAATATGAATATGGGTAGAATTGCATATATAAGACCATTTTCTTTGAAGCTGAACAAATGTAAGTTAATAATACAAAATGTTAATATCAGACAAAAAAACAACATTATACTAAGTGAAGGAGACCAGACACAGAGTACTACAAATTGTATAATTCCATTTATATAAAATGAAATTATAACTCAATTTATAAAGATGAAAGTAGATTAGTGGTTATGTAGATCTGAGGAAGAAATGCCAAGGGGTATGGAGTCTTTCTTTTTGGAGTAATAAAATTTCTCTAAAAATTTTTGAGATGATGAAGGTAAAACTTTGTGATTATACTAAAAGCCATTGATTATACACTTTGGATAGAATAGCCAGAAACAGCAGCTATGTACAGTGGGGGAAGCATAGAGAGATTGAAAGGAATTTTCTTGTTCGTCTGTTTTTCATTTATTATCACTACTGAAATAATGAAAATGCTCTAATAATGATTGAAGTGATGAACACACAACTATGTAATTATAGCAAATACCATTGATTGTACACTTTGGATCAATTGTATGTTTATTAATATGTGTCAATAAAATTTATTTGTTAAAGAAAATAAACATGACAAAAAGTATCATTTTGGCTACATCTGAACAGTGAAAGCGAGGTAAAGGAGGATAATTTAAGTAAATGTCAAGATTTTGCACTGTTCTTCTTGGCTTGGGTCATGGTTTCTTGGGTATTTATTATATTATGAATGAATACATATATTATTAGGTAATTAAAATAAAAGAGGGCCATTGCTTTAGGTGAGAAAGTACCTATGATGGTACCTTGAGTTGGACTCTTTAGGACCTTGGGACTGTAAGCTTCCACCCCAAATAAATACCCTTTATAAAAGCCAATAGATTTCTGGTACTTTGTATCAACACACCTTTGGCTAACTAATAACAAACTAAAACAATATCCAAGTAAAAAAAAGATAAAGTCTGATAGAGTGTATAATATCGTACAAAGAACTGAACACTGGAGAGAGCAATAATGTTTTAAGGAAGTGGACGAAATTAGGCCTTAGCATCCCCTAACTTTGCCCCTTGGGATGCCTGTTTTCTTTAGGAAAAAGAATGAAGCAGAACAAAGGAAGACTCTACCAGGGGCCCAACATATCTCCTATGAGAAAAGTCTAATAATATGAAGAATTTTTTTCTTGTTGCCAGAGGGAAACAACATCCACAATGTACATTATCTGTGGCAACATTGGCAATGCCATGAAGAACAACCCTTGTACAGAAGGTCAGGTCAAGCATTATCAGAGAAATGGACACTGGAGCAGAAGGACTCCAGAACTACAAGAATTATTCTGTCCATGTAAGAATTATGCCTCTCCAAGGACTCTTAAATGGAATAACTGGGAAAATTTTCTGAAAAATACTTGGCTTCCTGTGAATCAAGAAAATATTTACTTATTTAGAGAGTTGATGTTTGGGGTATTGCTGCAAATGTAGTAGTGGCTAGGGGACGTGTGAGAAAAATTTCACATCTATCCTAAATATCATATGATAATATTTTGATATATTAATCACAGTGCCCACATGACACTTCAGTTAATGAGGTAGTCTATTGCCTTGCCTCAGGAATTAATAGCAGAGCAGAAGGAAAGACGATGCACAGGGCATTTTCCTGGCTATGGAATTTTAAATTTCCACATTCACAAGAAAAATAGAAAGGGCTCAGGTATACAAACCAGACAGGAGATAGGGAAATATGGATTATTTAAGAAATAGATTCTTACCACTTCCTATTCTTCAATCTCCAAATCAATAAAGAATCTCAGACAAAGTGGAGGAAGTTGATTTGAAAGGGTATCAAGTCATTGTGAAAAAGACCTTTATCCTGTAGGAACAATAGAGTAGTAGGAATCCTTGCATCCTTTCCTCAGTGAATGCCAATGAAGCAGCAATAAGCTACATGATAAATTGCTTTGGTGGGTGATGAGGCAGATAAGCCTATAGAGCCATAAAGAGTTGTATTATGACCCTGAAATGCAAGAGCTAATGATTCTAATGTGCAAAGAGGCACAAAAGGTAGGAGAGGGACTGAAGGGAAGGGACAGAGACAAAAAGCAGAGGTGGTCTGTGTGCATTGAGCACCATGTTGCCCCAATTCCCACATGATCATTTTAGGAACGAATTTTGTCATATTCATATCAAAAACATAAAACATACGTATCCTGTGACCCAGTCAAACATCTCTTACTAAGAAACTGCTGAGAGAGTACTGGTTGCAAAAATTCCATGGAATAAATAACCTTAAAACTTCTCCCACTATAAACTCTAAAAAATATTTTATACATTAATTTTATTTGTTTTAAAAGTATGATTGTTTTTAAGAAAGAAAGGAAAACTATCACAGGCCATAAATGAAAAGGTAATTGAAGTAGAATGATAAAAGTTTTGACTTGATAGTGAGGCTTCTCTAGGCAAGAACAATAAGAAATCCTTCTCTGTGTGACATAACATCTTAGATTTTACCAAAAAAAAAAAGGGAGATAAAACAGGCTTGGCATAAACCTAGATTTCTCAGAGTAGTGCACCCTCAGTGAAAGAGAAAAAAATTTTAACAGTCTCCCCACTAGCATATAGAAATAAAAAGGGAAAACTTATCTGTATTGTTGTGGGCTCTAGAGGGGAACACTGTCCTGCAACTCATATTGGTTTGGCGTTCAAATAGCCTATGAGATCCAGGAACTCTCAAGTAAAGAAATTAATATAAAATTTGGTAAAGCTTCTGAGGGTCCTGGCAGAGCACAATATAATCCACAAAACTTCCTCACAGGGGGAAAACATCAAGCCTTGCTGATATGTGGGTTAACAATAAAAAATTAAAAGCACACAAGGAAATAATCTATCATAGGTGAGACACAAGACCCAAAAACATCTGATTTATAACTCCATTAACTTGATATAATACCCAGGCAATCTGAATAAGAATATAAAATAATTTTATTTAAAATTAATTAAAATTTAGAAGAAAATTTGAAACGTTAAAGAAAGAACAACACATAAAGAAAAAATGCATTTCTGAAAATAACAAAATAGATTGTGTAGAAATGAAGCATCATTGAAATGTATGTGTGTGTATGTGTGGATAGGTAAGTTAGAAAGCAGGATAGATTCAGTTAAAGAGAGACTGGTTGAATTGGAAGAAATGGCTGAGGATGCCATACAGGATCTAGCAGAAGTCAGGATATAAAATTTAAAATAAATTTAAATAGAATAATAAATTACCAAGAATAGTCTTGAATTTATAATTTGATATATTTTAATAAAATAGAAATGCAGAAAAGAGGAAGATGGAGAGAAAGAGAGAGAGAGACAGAAAGAAAGAATAGTAAATCTATGAGAGAGAAAAGATACGTTACCTAAAAAGAAATGGCATCTCTCTTACAGAAAATATCTTATTGGTGTTCTGATAAATTAAACCAAGTCCAGCCATATACTTTTATGAGAATTAAAAATATAACATAAAATCAGAGAGTTTTAAAGTAAAAGCATGAAAAGAACATATATCAGTAATTCAAAGCAAAGGAAAACTGAGGCGACTACATTAACATAAAAAAAACAGACATACATAATATGGCAAATTAAAAAAAAGATAAAAACATATATCTTGGAGAAAATCATTTCACAGTATAATGCTAAACGAAAGAATTTACTACCTAGCAGTTTTGAACACCGAAATAGGCAACAACATCACCTCAAAATATATAAATCAAAATGTATGGGAATTTCCAGAATTGATAATCTTAGATTATTGATGAATCATATAGATAAAAAATATATTAAAGATGAAATACAATACAGTTAAAAGTCATGATCTAAGAGAATACATATGAAATCCTGTTCTTAACATTAACAAATATATATTCTTCTCAAACACACATTAGAAAATGCATAAAAATTGACCATACAAATCCGTAGAGAAAATTTCAATAAATTTTAATTAATTGATACTTCATAGACCATATTCTCTAATCAGAATAAATGAAAATGAAAATAAATTTTTAAATTGGAAATTAAAACCTATACCTCTAAATAATTTATAGATTTGAAAAAGAAAACTGAGTCATCTTAGAAGTGGATATTCTAGTCAGAGCAATGAAGCATCTAGATTTAAAAGAAGAAAAAGTAAAACTCTGAAAATCATCTATATAAAATAACCAAGAAAATCTACAAAAAAGCTACAAGAACTAATAACTGAGTTTAACAAGTATATAGGATATGAAATCAATATACAAATGCAATTCCATTTTTACATAATAGCAAATATCAGAAACTGATATTTTAAAATATATAATTTACACTGGTATCAAAAAAATGAGATAGGTAGGAACACATGTGACCTAAAAAAATGTGCAAGACCTGTATTCTAAAAACTACAAAACATTGATGATAGAAATTAAAGATGAAAATAAATGGAGAGGAATACTGTGTTCATGGAGAAGAAAACTCAATATTGCTAACATGTCAGTTCTCCCCAAATTAATCTATAGCACTTTTGTTTTTATTTTGTTTTTGGTAGAAATCTACAAGCTGGCTCTGAAATTTATATGAAAATGCAACGGACCTAGACTATCTAAAGCAACTTTGAAAAAGAAGAACAAAATGAAGAATATATATTATCTCAACTGAAGATGTTTTAAAATCTACAGTGATCAAGAGGGTGTGGTATTAGCCTAAAGACAGACAGATAGGCAAACTGATTTTTGTCAGAAGTGTAAAGGCTATTCAATAAGAAAGGGCTGTCTTTTCAACAAATGGCACTGGAAAAATTGGATATCCTTGTTGGAAAAATTAAACCTTGATCCATATCCCTCACTATATTAAAAAGAAATAACACTAATTTGATTACAGACCTCAATGTAAAATCAAAATGTATAAAGTTTCTAGAAGGATACATATGAGAAGATCTTTATGACTTTGTATTAGGCAAAGATTTCTTACAAATAACAAAAATATGATAATTCAGAAAAAGAAAACAGTGATAAATTGAACATCTTTGAAATGAATAATTTCTGCTCTTTGAGCAATACTGCTAAAACAATGAAAAGAGAACCCACGGGCTGGAACAAAATATCTGAGAATCACATATCTGATAAAATACTTGTATGTTCGATATCTAAAAAAAATCATTAAACATCAATAGCAAGAAAATAAGCCAATTAAAAGTTGAGCAAAAATTTTAAAAGACACTTCACTAAAGAATATATACAAATGGTAAATTTGCACATGAAATAATGCTAAACATCATTAGTCATTAGGGAAATGAAAATGAATACCATAATAAGATATCAGTATACACCTCTTAGAATATCTAAAACTAAATAGGTGGTCTATAATAACCATAATAACAAAGATGTAGAGCAACTGAAACTCTCATGCAGTGCTTGTGAGAATGAAAAATGGTAAAGCCACTATGGAAAGCAATTTGGCAATTTCTTATATAGTTAAACATATACTTACCATATGACCCAGCCATTACACTCCTAGGTATTTATCCATGGTTAATAAAAATATGTTTATACAAAATCTTGCACATAAATATTCACAGAAGTTTTACTTATAATAGCTGGAACCTGGAAACAACTCAAATGTCTATCAACAGAAGAATCATTAAACAAATAGTGTATCCATGTAATGGAAAACTACTCAGCAATAAAATTAATGAACTATTGATACATCAATACATCAATACATGGATAAATCTCATAATAATTATGCTAAGTTAAGGAAGCCTGACAAAAATAGACACATACTTGTGTTAGTCAGGATTCTCCAGAGAAGCAGAACCAACAGGATATTTGTGTATATAAATATTATGAGATTTATTACAGGAATTGGCTCACATTGACCATGGGAATTGGCAAGACCAAATTCCATAGGGCAGGCCACAAGTTGGCAACTCCAGTGAAGGTTTAGATGAATTCCCCTGGAGGAGCTTGCTTGCTGAGTAGAGCTATAAACTCTTTCTGACAGCTGCAATAATCATTTCTGCCTTTAAGCCTTCAACTGATTGGATAAGACTACTTTCATTGCTGAAGGCAATCTCCTTTGTTTATTGTAGATGTAATCGGCCATAGATACAATCAACTGACTAAGGATTTAAATTTACAAAACACCCTTAAGTAACAATCAGGCCAGTGTTTGCTTGACCAAAAACTGGACACCATAACTTAGCCTAGTTGACACATTAAATTAGCCATTACACCACTATATGATTCCATTTATAGAAAAGTCTAGAAAATGCAAATTATATCTAGAAAATCTAATCTATGGTGACGGCAGATCAGTAGTTGCCTGGGAATGAAGGCCAGGAGACATGGAGGGGTAGAAAGAATGAAAAACAAAAGGGAGTAAGGAAATATTGGAGAGTTATGGATATGTTGATTTTCTTGATGGTACTGATGATTTCAGGAGTATATACATATACCACAACTTAAAAAGTATGCACTTTAAAGATGTGAAATTTATAATATTAAATTTTACCTCAATAAAGCTGCTTAAAACTTAAAACTTTTTAAACAAAATGCACGAAATCCAGCTAAAATACTTTTCAAATGGAAATCCATAGCTTCAAACGTAAATATTAAAATAGGAGAGAGATTTAAAATTAATGAGAAAACCTGCTGAAGAATATAGAAAAATAAATGATACAATCCAAAAGAATAAGAAAGAATGATGTGACAAGGTATGAATTCAAAGGAAGAAGAAGGAAAGAATCAAGGGCCAGATAATACCAAGATTTGGCAAAGCAGTGAGAAGCAGGAATTCTTTTTTCTATCAGAAGTATTAATTGATCCTACAATTCAGGAGAAAGATATTTGAAGTTAAAAGATGTACCTAACCTAGAAACCAGCAATTTTTCTTCTAGGTGCTCATCCTTCAGAATTCTTGCATTGTACATGAGGATACATGTATACAGATGCTTAGTGCAACATTGTTTGTAATGATTTAAGGGTGAAAAAAATGTAACTGTTTTTGAATATAGGAGTAGTAAAATAAAAGGCCACTAAGGCAAAATGTTATAACCAATGATATCAATGTATCAGCATGGATGAATCTCAAAAAATAATGTTCGGTAAAAATTCAAGCTGCAAGAGATGTTTACAGTGTACCTCATGAATCATCTTTGTTTTTTGGATGATTACATGCATGGTAAATATTCAAGGGCATGCATGGGAATAACACACCCAAATTCAGGGATGGTGGATACACAAGGGGAAGAAGTAGTTTTTAGTGTAATGGAAATCAAATAGGACAAATGTTAATATCTACCTAATCTTGGTGTGGGTACATATGTGCCATTTTTTTGTATATTTCTATTATGTTTTAGATGATTCATAACTAAATTTAAAAAGGTTTTAGAAGGTGTGCATAAATGTTAACTAATTTATATATTGGTGCATTAGTTTTTACATAAAAAAGAAGTAGAAACAACATAAATGCCTACCCATATGGAAATTATTCAGTAAACTATAATATATGATAGAATGGAATGATATACATATGCTGAAATTACAATGACTGAATAATACTTAATAAACATGAAAAGATATATAAAATAAAAAACAATAAATGTAGATTATGATAAATAAATGCTATTTTATGCCTTCCTCATGATTGTTTTTAGAATTTTATTATCTCATGGTTCAGGAGCCTAGAAGTTCAAAATCAAGGTATCCATAGGGCCATTCTTCCTCTTAAAGGGAAGAATCTTTCCATGACTCTCTCCTGTCTTCTGGAAGTGGCCAGCAATCCATGATGCTCCTTGGCTTTGGCATAACTCAAGCTCTGCTTCAGTCTCATGGCCATCTCTCTCTCTCTCTTTCTCTCCCTCTCCCCCCTTCCCCCCGCCCCCGCCCGGCTCTATCTTATTATGTTCAGATTTTCTCTGATTATCGAGAGAGAAGTCATATTAGATTAGGGCCCACCCTAATCCAGATGGGCTTCATCTTAACTACTAATAATAGTAATAATGTAATAATAATAACATGTTCAAAAATCATATTTACAAATATGTTCACATTCACAAGATCAAGGATTAGGACTTAAACATGTCTTTTGGGGACACACATTCAACCCATGATAGTGATATATATGAATGCATGCATATCTACACACACACAACTGCATAGAACTGATTCTAGAAGGAATGCAGCCAATCATCCTGGTTTGCATAAGTAGATCTGAGGGCTTTCTCAGGATGCAGAGCTTTCAATGCAAAAGCCAGGAAAGTCCAGAGCAACCAGGAGGGTTATTCACCCCCTTGGGAAGACTCTACGCAGCTGAAGAATGAAGTTGAGAAAACTGATTTTTTTTTTGACTCAAAAATATGGCACAACATGAAGTTGGATATATCCTATTGTGTGTGCGGATGATAACTTCTGAAAGAGCTAAGCTCTGGTATGCTCTGATAAGAACAGTTTAGTTCATAATAGATTTGGTGAGCAGATCAAAGACAGGTCAGAGAAAGTTAGAGTTAAAAGGGACATGTCTAACCTCAACTCCTCTCTTCAAAAATTAAAGAACTAAAACTCAAAGTAATTAAGAGAGTGGTTCTTAACCAGTTGCAGTTTTGCCCTCTGAGAACATTTGGCCATGTCTGGAGACATTTTTGATTGTCACAATTGAGGGTGTGAAAGTATGTGCTACTGGTATTTAGTGGCAGAAGTCAGGGATGCTGCTAAATATACTGCAATGCACAGGGCAGCCTGGTTTGAGAGATTTTCCCCCCAAAACACAAAGCCATTTCCATTGACCCAACCTCCTGACTCTCAGTCCAGTATTCTCATTGTTAGATCTTGATGGGCTGTTCTGTAAGTGTAAACATGGAATAGAATTTTTGATTACTTAATTTCTTCTTGCATACACTTTTCTCAATGCATACTGTTTCATGCTTTTTAGTATATTTATATCATTCTCCTGGGTTAATCCATGCCAGATATATGTTATCTTTAAAAATATGTCCATCCATCCACTCTGAAAAAAAATCTCATTTAAAAAACAAATTGCTTGCAATTATAGTTTCATCTAATCCCTTTCTATACATCTGTAGTGCTGATTTAGTACTTTTGATAAGTATTTCCCCAACTGCATCTCTTTAGCATCATTATCAATAATGGCTGAAAGAAAGGAATCTTTTCAGTTGCATTAACTATAGTGAGAACATTTTAAATCAAATTTATTGCTAAGATATTTGTAAATTCCAAACATTTGATTGGTATATTTTTCAGCTGTGTGCCATGCTGAAAGGTAGTAACATATAGAGGCATGCCATTAAACAGTTTATTTTAGTTTTTCTGAAGCTGCAGTTAATGCAGAGAAGTAATTAAACAGCTGTTAAGAGAAGCTGCCCGGGATGGCTGGTATATTTATCCAATGCTATAGAACTACTGCCCCATTGCCAATCTCTAGTTATACATTGTTATTCAGGTTGAAGTTTTGTGAAAACAGAAGGTTTTAATAGTGTTAATATCTCAAATAGTTTTCTGGTGAGCGAGGAAGCCTTTTAGTTTCCTCTTAAGAGAAAAGAATAATCTGGAGAGAGATCAAGAGTATGACCTTGGAGCATTTTTATCCATGCCTCAAGACTCAGTTCGTGCATAAATATGCTGAAGGAGTAATCAAGGTAGCTGTTTCTGTCTTTCCTGATGCTTGGTTTTATTACCCAATTCAGTCACATTAAAGCCATTGTGGAGCAGATAGAAAAGGAAATGAGCCTCTAAGCATGTTTTTAAAAGGTATTTTTAACTTAGTAGTCTGTCTAATAGAGAATCTCTCTTTTTTTAAAAAGCAATGGATGTCAGTATCTGTTATTTGTCAGAATGTAAGTTGAAAAGAGCAAATTCTATGATAAACACTTGATTTTGAAAACAATTTTGCTTTTGAAAAATAAAAATCATTTTATAATGAAAATTCTTTTACCCTATTGACAAGATTGTTCTATTGTTCCAGTACTGCTTGATGTTAAAGCATGCCAAGGATTAGTAGAATTTAGGGAAGAAATGCAACAGTTTGTTAGCAGGTAATAAAAAACCTTTTGGCTTAAGTAATAAAGAAATAAAAGAAACAACAACTCATGAACTTGACAAAATCAAGGCCTTTAATCTTATCTTGGTACTCAGAAATTGTTTGGCACAATATCAATTTAATCATTCTGTTTACAGGAAGATGATGTTTTCCCTTCTTAATAAAAAGCAAGACAAGGGAACAATCTTTCTTTTGTGCTTCAATGGAATGATTGGAATAAAGAAATATATATTCCCACTGAAAAAGACTTTGACTTTTATTTTCTGAGAAGAATAAACAAAAATGGTGCCACCTGTTCTCCCAAAGTTTATTTCTCTTGATGACTTAAGATTTCGATTGTGAACTACAAAAACTTGAAAGTGGCCTTGGATTTTGGCTTACATCCAGATTCTTTCCTACTATTATGAAATCTCACAAGAAAGAACAAACTAAAATGAGTATTAAATTTGTTTCCACTTTGCAATTGCAATACCATTAATTAATTGCTGATTTCATAACCATTCTCTGCCTTCAGAGGCAGGTACTTTTTTCTATCAAGGACCATTCAAAAACAATCAGTCACAACATACATATAAATACAAAGTAACTTCTTTGTAATAACAGGAACAATTTTTATCCATCAAAATCCTCTTTTTAGTTTCAAGCAACCTGTAAAAACATGATGAATATATTCAGAATGAATAAATTATTAGCAGGAATTTATTACTTTGCAGATTTCAAAATTTTTTCCAAATATTTTTATTAAACTTCACAACTTTTGCTTTAGCCAAGATAAACATAAGGCCCTATAATGGATGAAGACTGAGGTTCTGATTTGTTATGTGCTTTGCGTAGGGCTATAGATTTAGCTAGTGATGGAGCCAATAAAAAATGGGATGCCCTTTGTTCTGAAGAAAGGATTCTGCCTGACACTTGAAAATTTCACTGTCTCTGGAGGGAGATAATATCATCTAGAGCCTCTAAATTTTTCTACCACCAATCAAACATCCAATAAAAAAACTACTCATCATGATAAGAGAAGACCAATTTATAAGAAATCAAGAAAATAATAGTTGAGAAAAAGAGACCCATAGAGGGTGGCCTTAAAGTAATTAGAACATATTCAATAAAATAGAGAAAAGTATTAAGAATTTCAGCAGAGAATTAGAATCCATTAGAAAGTCAATTCTAGAACTGTACTGTCTAATATGATAACCACTAGCCACTTATGACTATTTAAATTTAAATTAATTGAAATTAAATAACATTAAATTGTCAGTCGCTGAGCCTCATTAGACACATTTCAAATGAGCAGTAGTCACACATGGTTCATGGCTACCATATTAGACAGCACAGATTATAGCACATTTCTACTAACCCAGAAAGTTCTATTGAGCAGTACTGTTCTAGGAGTAAAAATTATAATCATTGAAATTAAGAAATGAATAAAAAGGTTTATTATCTGACTAAGCACAGCAGAATAGCAAATTAGTGAACTAGAAATGAAGTAATTAGCAAACAGTAGTGGCAGAGTAAGGAGCTTGGTGGAAACTCTCCCCAGCAAAACAATCACTTAACTAGAGAAAATTATTTTAAAGAATACAAAAAACAATCATTTTACCTCTCTGGTACTGTCCTAGGGGTATACAGCAAATGGAGAAGACTTCATTCAAGAAAATCTACTAAATCTCAGCAGGAGCAGCTAGATTCTGTGGCATTTGAGACATTTGCTACTCCCTCCCACTATAAGCTCAGAATTAAGAAACCTCTATCATGGGCACATGCAGTAAAAAAATTAGGGCTCCCTTTCTTCCTAATTCCCAATCTATGATTAGAGTTTCACTCGTGTTTCTCATGCCTTCCATCCCTGATCAGCAGAAGCTCTATTCAGAGTGAGTACAGTCAAAATCAGATGCTTCCTTTCCCCACCCAGCTGCTACTAGGAGGGTGGAAGCTCTACTCTAGCCATGCAGGTCAAGAATACTGGTGCCCTGAATTCCTCATCCCAGCTCAACCCTGTGGTGGAGGTTCCGTGCGTGATGGGCAAGCCAGGAACATTAGGGTTACCATTGCTACTCCAGTGTTCACTCATAGAAGTGGAGTGTGATTCTGGGAGCAGTGGGCCTCTGTTCTCACCCCCAACTCCTGTGTAGGGGCACAGAGCTTCTGTCCAAGGGAGAGGCAGGTTTTTAAGATGAAGAGTTCTGTCCCCTCTTTGAGGGGACAAAGTTTATTTGTAATAGAGCATGGAGACTTTCACTGTTTCTTGAAAACAATGGAGATCTTGGTGGAAAGAAATTAAGAGGGTGCACATAGATCCACAATCCTGGACTCAACAAGTGATGTAGCATAGAAACCAGAAGTTTAACAGAGACACTGAGAGTAAGAGACTGCCAAGGAAAGCTCTCTTGGAATGACAGCCAACCCCTGGGAGTTGGAAATGCTGTGCACATGCTCTAGGCTAACACCCAATGAGGAACAATCAGAGCAAGATGTGGGGCAGACTTGAAAACATTTCCCAAGACACATAGAGATCCATTAGCACAGGTCTGAAGCCTTGCTGGCACAAGGCTTAAAGGGCTTAAGCACAACCTCTAATGAAACACCAGTTAAAAAATAAAGTACTACTCTGACCTAGGGAAAACTTCCAGGGAGCCAAACTTAAAAGTAAAACACACACTTATTCCTGGCAATTAGGAAGACTGTACATGCCCAAGACAATGTCCTCTCAAGAGTGATTAGAGAAGGAACATTCAAGCTTCTATTCTTTGGCTGAAAGTGTGGCAAAAATGTAAACTTTTTGAATTTATATAGCAACCTCTAAGCCACACACACACACACACACACAATCTAATGGTAAAGGATAAAAATCTAACTTGCTAAGGTGATTTAAACTAAGTCTTTGACCAATAAGTGGTTTATGCTAACCCACAGGTGATCCCTAGGCAGCCAGAATAAAAGATAAAAACAAGGGGAGCACATATGAGCAAAGACTTCAGAGGTTACTCACTATAGAGGGAAATCGACTTCATAAAATTAGTTCAGTCAGTTCACTAACAAATAAACAAATGACCAAGCCTAAACAACATCCCTGCTGGCGGGAAGTGGGGATCAGTAACCAGTGCTGTTACAATTTATTATTTATAATGTCCAGTTTTCAACAAAAAATTATGAAACATGCAAAGAAACAGAAGAAAGAATCAGTGAACTTGAATATAGATTAATTGAAATTAAGCAATCTGAAAGAGAGAAAAGAATCAAGCTGAAAAAATCGAGCCTCAGAGAATGGGAATGTGGGTAATATGAGTATCAGAAGAAGAGGTGAAAGTAGAAAGGAATAGAAAAAATATTTGAAAAAATAATGCTGAAAACTTCCCCAATTTGATAAAAATATTAGTTCAAGAAAATCAACTCTATGAATATACTGAAAACCATAAATTGTACACTATATGTGGGGCATTTTATGGTGTTTTATGAATTTTATTTTATTTATTTATTTTTTGTTTTGTTTTGAGGTTTAATTAGAATCAAATATAATATGATACAAGGTATATGGCCATTAAACAAGTTAACAAAAGCTACAATTACTAGAAGTATAATATCCCAATTCTGAATAATTAGATTGAAGTTGTGATCATATCAGGAACAAAGTCTTCAATTCTGGCTGGCACATTTTGAGAGGGGTCAAATCCTATCAATTCTTTCCTCCTGTTTCTCCCACTTATCCTTCCTTTTATCCTAGAACATCTATCCTAATTCAGGTCCTTAATGCTTCATACCTAAGTCAAACCAAGAGTGTCCAAACTAGTCTTTTTGTTTCCAAGCCACCCTGCTTGCTGCTTCCAAATTCAGCTTCCTAAAATATACTTTGTTCATATCATTCCCCATTTCAAATCTTTTAGCTGTTCACTTTTCACTTGCTTCTTTGTCCAACATTTATGATCTTTTACAAGCTGATTCCAAAGCACTTTCAACCTGATGTCCTACTGCTTCCTCAAACGAAATATGGACTCTAGTCAAACTGACCCCTGAATGCACCTGAATTCTACCTCTGTGCCTTAGGTCACCATGCCCTTTGAGCCCATTATTCTTCCAGCCTGCTCTTAACTACTTATCCAAATGCAACCTGTAAATCAAACAAGCCTCAGGCATGCTATTGGCATCTCCCTAGTCCCTGTCAGTAAGGGACATCTCTATCATCTGGACTTCCACAGAGTTCCATATTGTGCCAATCATTTCACAATTACCATACATAGAACTATGCTGTACCAATAAATATCTTTTTAAAGGACCTTTAGGGGGAGCAGATGTGGCTCAAGCCGTTGAACGCCTGCTTCCCACAAGGAAGGTCCTGAGTTCAGTTCTCAGTGCCTCCCCACTGGCAGTTATGATGGGTTTTGCCTTTAACTTGGGGACCAAGACTTTTCGTTACTGAGGTGGGACTGCTCTTGACATCCACCAGGCAGGGCTAGGCTGAAAGGCCATATTTGCAGCTGTCCTGGTTTTCACCCTCCCTCCCTTCAGCGTTTCCCATGAGAGCAGTCATCCATAGGGAATATATTAAGTTGTGAATGTGTGTTTTTATTCCGTATAAAGAACATGGTGTAAACTGGGCACAGATAACAAATCAGATTCAGGCGAAGGGGCGGCGAGGCTGCGGGGGGCGAGGGCCCCTGCCCCCTATGAATTTTATTTTTAAAAGTTTTTTTTTTTAAGTATCCAAATTGCCTCACAAATAGAAAAGATTGAGAAAAAAATCTAGAATGACCACCTTACTTAATTTGTGTTTTCTTGTTGTAGCTGACTCTCTTTTTAACTCAATCATTATTCATGTAAATTTATATGTTAAAAAGCTTTGCAATTAAATTTAAAGCTTTAATAACTCAAAAATATTCTTGTATAATTTATAATATGGAGTTATAATGGGAAATATGTTTTGCCTAAAGACATGATAATTTTTATTATATCCTCTGGATGCTTAAAATGAAAATTCATTCTCTGCACAGTACAAAGTTTAAATAACTGTATTAGTTACATTATTTAAAGCCCATTTTTGTCTTGGCTTTTGCTTACATAACCTAGAAAAGACTGAGAAATATACAAACCTAAATTACAACTAACTTTTCTGTTATGTAATTTTTTAGTTTTATTTTATTTGTTTTTTGTTTAACATAAGACACATTTTTTAAATTTGTCTAAAATAGTCCATTTTTGTTTAGGTATATTCATATTTTTACTAATTTCTTGATTCAGTATTTCTTCTTGAATCCCTGTCTTTCTTTCTGGAACAATTTCCTTCTTCTTGAAGAACCACTTCAATATTTTTTATATTGTAGATCTACTGATGATAATGTTTTTTATTTTTTGTAATAAAAAATATGTAATTCACCCTCACTCTTGAGAGTTTGACTAGATAACAAAAATGAAGTTGACGATTATTTTACCTCAGAGCCTTGAAGATATTATGCCTCTGTCTTACAGATTCCATTGCTCCCTGTTGAGAATTTTGTTACCAACCAAATTTTATTTGTAGGTCATTATTTTTTTCATTCTAATCACAAATAAAATATTTTCTTTATGTATGGTGCTCTGTAGTTCACTTTGATGGATCTAGATATGTGTTTCTTTTATTTTTATTTCTTGGAATATGTTGTGTTCCATGAACATTCATCAATTTTGGGATATCTTAGCAACTATGACCACTTATTAGTGATACTCTATATAGCAGAAAGGGTAATAATCAGACATTTCAAGAACCATAGGTCCCAATTTTGGAGTTGACATTGATACCCAGTATATTATATTGAATTATGTACCTACTCAAAAGATATGTTCTTAATTTTAATCTGCATTCCTCTACATATGAAACCATTTGTAAATATTATTTTAGTTATGGGTGGCCCATGTGAATCAGGGTGGACCATAATATATTACTGGAGTCCTTTAAAAGCAGAAGAAATTCAGACACAATCCAAGAATCACAAAAGGAGCCAGAAGCCAGAAATCAGGAAAAACTGAAAGAGCAGACAAGGAAAAACCAAGGACACTGCCATGTGATGGGAGGAAGATATGCAAGCCAAGAAACCCAAACAACTGCAGCAAGTCTATACCAGGATGCTACCAACCCCACAAAAAAGAACAGCTTTGATTTTGGACCCCTTGCCTTCAAAACCATGAGGCAATAAATGCTGATTGTTTAACCAACCCATTGTGTGGTATTTGTCATAGCAGCCTAGCAAAATAAGAACCCCAGAAACCTGAAGCATCACCAGGGTTCTACTAGATGTTAGAATTCATTTTAATGGGGCCATAAAAAGGGCAGGTAAAATAAGAAGCCCTGGTCAAAGTCTTTGGCTTTCAGTGAGCCCAAGAGATCTGCCAAACACCCAATGCTCATTTTTCCAGTTATTGAATGCATAATTGGGATTGACATACTAGGAAATTAACCTTGACATTGGGTACTTGGACTGTGTAGTAAAAGCTAACAGAGAGAGGAGCCAAAGGGAAGCAGCTGCAACTGCCTCCATCCCTCAGCCAAGATAGTAAATTAAAAATAATCATACCTTAAGTGATGGTAGATATAAGTCCCATCATATCCCCTACATAAATTGGATGAATCTCGGAGAAAATATTTAGACTGTAGCAAGTTGAACCAAGTAGTAGCCCTGACCACAACTGCCATATTAGACATGGTGGCAGTGTAATATTGCTGACTGTATTAGTCAGCCAGAGGGGTGCTGATGCAAAATACCAGAAATTTGTTGGTTTTTATAAAGGGTATTTGTTGGGGGTAGAAGTTTACAGTTACCAGGCCATAAAGTATAAGTTTCTTCCCTCACAAAAGTCTTTTGCTACATGTTGGAGCAAGATAGTCGCCAACGTTTGCCAGGGTTCAGGCTTCTTGGTTCCCTCTCTTCCCGGGTCTCTGTTTCTTTCCAGGCTTAGCTCCTCTGTTTCCTTCACAAGGTCAGCTGTAGACTCTCAGTTGAACGGCTCATGTCTTTTCCAGGGACCTTCTCTCCTTCCTCGTGACCAAGCTTTCTTATTTCCCGGGGCTCCAGCTCAAGCCTCCAACATCAGAACTACCACACTCTGTCCTTTGCTATGCCTTTTATCTTTGATTCATCACCCACCAAAGGGTGGGGCTCAACACCCTACTAACGTGGCCCAATCAAAGCCCCAATTATAACTTAATCATGCCCAGATTAACAGACCAATTTACAAACATAATCCAATATCTATTTTTGGAATTCATAATTACATCAAACTGCCAAACTACTACACTGATGAATTCCAAAAAGAAATATTGGTTATGTTTGTAAACTTGTTTGATCCTCTGGGCTAGTGATACCCTTCGATTGTATTGAATTCAGAGGTTTCACTTTTACATGATTAAATTATGACTAGGGCTTTGATAGGGCCACATCAGTAGGATGTCAAGTCCCTGCCCCCTTGGGAGCAGGGAATCACAGAGAAAACATCAAAGCAGAGGAGACAGAGTTTTAATCCTGGAGCCCCAGGAAGTAAATACACAGAGAAGCAGATATGTGAGGAAAGAGAGAAGGCACCATTATAAATGGCAGAGGCCCCTGGAACAGAGATGAGTGGTTCACCTGATACTTTACAGTTGGACTTATGGAGAGAGCAGAGCAGCTGAGCCCAGAAAGAAATGAGCCTTGGGAGAGTGATGAGATGAATCCTACCTACAGCTGATATTGGAAGAAGCTGGGACCATGGAGCCTTAAGAAGAAGAGGGAGGCTGGACCCTTACAGAGTCAGCAGCCATTTTGCTCCAACACATGGCAACAGACTTTGGTGAGGGAAGTAAATTATGCTTTATGGCCTGGTCACTGTAAGCTTCTACCCCAAATAAATACCCTTTATAAAACCCAACAGATTTCTGGTACTTTGCATCAGCACCCTTTTGGCTAACTAATACAGACATTATATTTTTGTGGTAGCAGAATAATACGATCTCAGATATAGGTATATGATATGTGGCCTTTGAGTTGATGACTGTGTTCTTCTCTATCACAATATTAAAAAAAAAAGAAGATCATAAGCAGTCTGCATTCAAATGGAATGGACACTAATAGCAATTCACAAATTAGTCTCAGAGTTCTTTTAACTCTCATGATCTGTCATAAGATAGTCCATAAAGATGTGGACATCCCACAGAACTTCATGTTAATCCATTACATTAATAATATGTTGAACTGGTAGGATTAGCAAGTGATAGCCAGGATCCTGAAAGTTTGGAAAGACACATGCCCTCCAGAAAGTAGGAGATAAATCCTTTAAAGTTTTAAGAACCTATGACTTTAGTAAAGTATTTACAGGTAGAGACAGGTGTATGTGAGGACATTCCCTCCAGAGTAATAGACAGATTGCCACATCCTATACCCCCTAGTGCAAAGAAGGAAGCCTGTTCTCTGGCAGATCTCTTTGGGTTCTGGAGATGATGCATTATATCCCTTGGAATGTTCCTCCTCCTCATAAGCTGGACAACATGGAAAGTTGCTAAATTTGAATAGGATCTTGAGTATGAAAGTGCTCTGCAGCAGGTCCAGGCTCTGATGTGAGCAATCACATGCTTTGGCCATGAATCTGGCCAACCCTCTGGTGTCAAAGTGGTCAGTGGTGGAAAAAGATGCAGTGCAAATTTTATCCTAAGCCATAGTTGGGTGAGTCATAATGTAGGCTCAAGGGTTGAAGAGCAAGGCCATTCCATCTCAAGCAGAAAATTATACACTTTTTTACAAACCACTCATAGTATGCTATGGGGGCATGGTAGAGATAAGATGAAATCTTGACCTTGGAATCCCAAATGACCATGCATCTGGAATTGTCTATTATGAGCTGTTTCTGTTCAATCTACAAAGTCATAAAGTTGGACCAGCCCAGCAACCTCCATTATAAGGTAGAAATGATATAACTAGGATAAAATATCAGCAGTATCAGAAAGCATGGATACCTACCATAGGTGTCCCAGCACTCCCTCCGTTTATATCTGTAGCCATGTGGAGGTATGATTATCTGAAAAAAGATGATAGATGGTCTTACTATGTTATTGAATTCCAATGTTGAGGCCTTAAATGACAGTGATAAGGGAAAATATTCCCAATGGACAGAGCTGTACATTCTATAGCAAGTCTATCCTCTTTGTGTGGAAGGAGAAGTGGCCTGAGGTGAGAATATATGTAGACTTGAGGGCAATAGCTAATGACCTAAGTTTCCTGAAAAGAAAAAAGTGGATGATTGAAGACAGGAAGTTCCAGGGTAGAGGTATGTGGATGGATCTATGGGAGGGACCACATACCAATGTTCACCAGAAAGCATTGACCATTGAATAAGCACTGAAAAATCAAGGAGACAAAGTGATCTGGCCAGTTGACAATAGAGCTTCTTTCACTGGCCACTCCAGATATGATATAATGAGCTCATGGAAGGAGTGGCCACAGTGGAAAAGATGGAAGCTATTCATGGGCCCTATAGCATGGGTTCCCACGTACCAAGGCTAAATTAGCAATTGCTGCCTCTGCATGACTAACTTTCCAGCAACCAAGAGCAATGATAAGCCCCTGATACGGAACTATTCCTTGAGAGGATCATTTGATAAAAAATTAATAATATTGAACAATTTCTATCTTGGAATGGCCAAGACATTCTGAGTATGGGTTTGCATATCTTGCCCACAGAGCCTTATTTAGCACTACTATCGCAGGGGCTTACATAATAGCTGATCCCACAGAAATCCCATCTAAACATGGGACCCACTTCAAAGCAGGGGAGGTGCAGGAATGAAACATGACCATTCTCATTTCTTACCACATCATCCAGAAGTTTCTATTCTAATAGAGTCTTATATCAAACTGCAGAAGGTACACCCTTAGTGACACTCAAAGAAAATCCTCTGCACATATGGAATACCTCCTTCTGACCTGCACTTTGTACACAAAACCATAGACCTCTATATGATGCTATTTCTCTGATAGAAAGAATACATTCGTCCAGGTACCAAAGTTTAGAAGAAATGTGACTCCACTTACCATCATTCCCAGTGAAACCCTGAGAGACTTTGTACTTCCTTCCCCTGAAGGATTTGACATCCTAATTCAAAAGGGGGTGAGCTCTCACCAGCAGACATAGTAAAGATCCTATGGGAACAACAAGCTATGTCTGCTGCCTGAGCACCTAGGACTCCTTTTGTTCAGAGACCAGTAGACAGAAAAAGAGTCACCATATTGTCACATGTAATTGACCCTATTCAGAAGGACAAGGTGAGATTCAGAGATATATATGTGGACTTTGAGTAATCTGCTTGGATACTTCTTGGTATTCCCTTGCCCAAGTCACAGTAATCCCACCTGAGAAAAGTATGGTCACCAGGAACTCAAGTACCTCAGGAAACTGTTTGGGCCACATCATCAGATCCATGACCAAGACTTCCAGAAATAATATCTGAGAGCTAAAGGAAATTAGAATAGAAAGACAGGAGAGTAGTGCCAAATGTGGTGCTGTGGTTCAGCCCACTAATCTCTCCTTTAAGTATCCTGTGAGGAACATAGGCCCACTGAAACCCTTGAGGAATTTCTGTCCAAATGTGTAGGCACAAGTGTATCTGTATGGTACTAGAGGAAGACTGTAGCAGCCACAGAGGTGCACCATGCAGAACCCCTTTCAAAAAAGAATTTGCTATTTTGTGGTAAGTAGAGCAGTTAGATGACAACTTCCCATTTCAACACTTTCAGGATCTGCCTGAGCTCTCAAGCTGAGGCTATGATTTTCTTAAACAACTCTTCAACAAGACTGAACATGACATCTGGTCATTATTGCCCCAGATGGGACCCCTCTAAGAAGGAATCTGTCTTAGTTTGACATAGGGCTGCCTGTGCAAAGTACCAGAAATGGATTGGCTTTCATAATGAGAATTTTTTTTTTTAAAGATTTTTTATTTATTTATTCATTTATCCCCCCCCTTGCTGCCTGCGCTCGCTGGGTCAGCCAACCACGCCGTGCGGGCGGGCTTGCCCTCACTAGGAGGCCCCGGGAACCGAACCCGGGGCCTCCCATATGGTAAACAAGAGCCCTACTGATTGAGCCACAACCGCTTCCCATAATGAGAATTTTATTAGGGGAAAATCTTACAGTTCTGAGATGGAAATGTCCAAACCAAAGCACCATTAGAGATGCATTCTCACCATAGGCAGCTACTGGTGATCCTGGTGTCTTGCCTTGCGGTGAAACAAGGTAACAGGTGATCTCTGCCAAGGCCCCTGCCTTCCCCTCAGGGCTCACCATCTCCCAGAGCCCAGGTGTGGGCAATCAGGCATATGGCATGTCTCTTCAGCCTTGAACTGCTCCATAGGCCCAGCCTCTTGGGGACATTATGCTTCAGCTTTGGTTTCTAGCAATCCTTGAGTCCTCTCTCACATGGCAGGATCAAAGTAGCAGCTGCCTTTCTCTGTGTATCTCTGTTTATATTAGACCCAGCAAGAGGAAGGAGACTCAGCCGGTGTCACATCTCACTGACTTAGTCCAATCAAAAGCAATCTAATCAAGTGATCCAATCAAAGTCCCTTAACAGAATCTAATGCAGTCAAAAGGTCTCATACACACTGTAATAGATTAGTTCAAAGACCTAATCTTTTTGGGGGATTCATCAAATTTAAACTGTCACAGAATCTTTGCTCCAAATTTCCCCCATTAGTCTGGGTGATACTATTCATATTTGTTTCATCATTTGAGACTCTTCCTGACCCCTTTTGAATTATCCCCCTTTTCTTTTCACAGAATCAGTTCTGAAGGCTTTTTTGCCCAATTCTCCTTGTCCATCCTTTTATTTTTTATAGGAGGTAGCCCCCAGGAAACTGTTTTCATGTTTAACTCTATCCGTGTCTGTTTCCCAAAGGTCCCAACTGACAAAGAACTCCACAATATGTTACAAGTATGTTATGTTTGTTCAGCATTAGGGTAAATAGATAAATAGATAAATAGATAAATAGATAGTTTGTTCAGCATTAGGGTAAATAGATAAATAGATAAATAGATATTAGATAAACAATATCTAGCCTATCATGTGTCCAAAGTAGAAGAGGAAGTAGAAGAAAAGTGCTTTTCTCAATCCTTTCCTCCATATACCCCATGTGGACTTCATTTTTGTGATTGTTTTATTTTTATCCTCCCTCTTTTGACATGTTCCTATTTTATCTCCTTTTGTCTTTCACCATTTTTTTTTTTCTTTAAAACTTGTTCTTTGCTTTGAGATTTTGTTCATAAAATTATTCCTTCACTAACTTATTCCAATTCATGGTGATATAGCTGGTGACAATTTTTATCTGCTCAATAACCACATATTTATGGTTATTGCTCTCTAAAGAAGGATTCCTCTTCCTTTTCTTCTATTTATATTTTTGTATAGAACCTATTTCACTTCTATTATTCATCTTTGAATGAGGATTCAAAGAAAATATGAGCCATATTCTAAGCTAGAAAGAACTTTTCCTGGTTCAGGTAAAGTTCCTTATGGCACACGTTTGCATGAGTGAGTGACTTTGTTTCTTCCTCGTCAAAAGTGATTGGCAGCTTCAGTACTGCTCACCTCTCTGGTTCACTCACATCTATTTATTTGCTGAACATCAGGTGTGTCTTGTACTTCTTCATTTGGCAGCTCTTCCTTTCCTTCCTTCTTTAACCACAACTAAGTCCAGGGAAGCTGCTGCCAGTACACATATCCTGTTCCTATTGTTCAAAATAAAGAGTATCTGATTTTCCCTTCTAGGAAGTGTCATCTGCTATGCTTCATGGTGCTCTGCCAGCCTTTCCTGAAATCCACATCTCTGTTTAATTTTCACGGTTTTTGGAAACCCATCTTCTTATATTATAGTGTGTTTTAAGATGACTTCTAAGTTTATCAAACATGAAGATTGCATTTCTGTTTTTCTTTCTCTTTTTTATTGGAGCATAATTTCCAAGAGGAGAAAGAGATAGGGCTGTCTCCTTTAACGTTTTAAAACCAGAAGTGTTTCTATGTAAATTTTACATATACTATAATGGGAATAAGATATTTTAAATTATTAGACCAATGTAGTTTTCACTTGTACTCTTTCTTAATCTTCTTTTCTAATTCTCTGTACACACTGCATTAGTGACATGTATCATTTCAGTGGGAGAAAAGTACCACCTAGAATATTTTTAAAAGTACTGCTTAGATTCATGTCTCAAATAGGACTTTCTCGAGTGTCTTATGAAACAAAAGACAAGATTTATGCTTGACTACAAAAGAAATTACTAAATATTAAAAGCCTTCTCTAACATACAACAAACAAACTTTGGTGTTCTGTCCACAGTTTTTACTGTTTATAGGGGTATTAGAACTTATAGCCAGAAGAATTTACATGACAGAAGGTATGACATAAGAAAGAGTCCTTCATGGTGGGGGCATAGAATTATTATAGAAAGAAGTAGGAGGAATAACGAATGGTGGGATTTCAGGTTGTGATCCAGGCTTTCCCTCCTGGGATCAAAATATGAGAAAAATCAGCAATTGATGATAGAAATACCAAGGTAAGTATTGCTTGCAGCTATGTAGTTATTCCGCGCTTTCTAGGGCATGTCCCAGGAAAATTGCGAACTCTTTGGAGAGCAATATATACAACATAGCATCATAACAATGTGGAAAAATCCAGACCTTAAATAAAAATGGTTAAGTGCATGCCTAGCATGTGGGTCTGAGAGAGAGGTCCCCCAGAACAGTGTGGGTCAAGGAGGAAATTGAGAAGATTCTAGATGCCCAGTACAATAGAGCTGGCAATTGGTGCACTAGGAGAAGCCTGATATTGGGTCAAGGAAGTCTCAGAGTATGATGACCTTGATATCAAAGACTATGGAAAGTAAGAAAAATTTCAGGATTGTTTGTCATTACAACGATGACCCTGATTTAGCTAAATTCTCAAACATAGTCATGTAGATTAATGGATTAGCACAAATCTACTAGACTGCAGCTGAAATCAGCAGAGAAATATAGGGCAGCAGGTAGACCAAAGTTCCAGCTCTCTGCAGCCAGAAAATATTTAACTGTTCCCTGTACTCGATGTCATTTCGGAAAGGACATAGGAAAGCAGAGATGACTGCTGAAGGGAAAGGAAGAGGCCTGATGAAAAGAGTGAGTTCTGATGTTACTTAAAGATGTCCTTTCAACCCTTAAAAAACCGAATTACACCTAATTGGAAAATTTTTAACTTTTCACAGCTAAGCAGAAAAATGAAGTCCCAGGAACACAATGATATCAGTTGTAAAAAAAACGATGATTTGATTTGTTTTTACACAGAGTGGTATGCAAAATTGAAATTGTTTTGTATGTAAAACTTTATCCAGCTTTCTTAACTTAATGGTATAAAATCATTTTCTGTTTTATTCAAACTATTTGTAAATATGTATTTTTTTTTAAACTTTTTATTTTGAAATACTTTCAAACTTACAGGAAAGATACAAAAATAATGCTAAACCCATACAGAGTACTCCAAATATCCCTGTCCCTGTAGATATCTATTTTAATGGTTAGATAATATTACCTTATGTAAAGACTGTAATTTAAAAAAATAATTTCATTAATGTTAGATATTTATATTTTCCTAATTTAATTACAAAATTAACCACATGAGAAGTGGGGTATTTCCCACTGACCTAGAATGGTAATGCCAAAAGCTAAATACTACATATTCTAAAGGAAACCACCAGTGAGTAGTTAACAAATGGAGGCAGACATCATCCCTCATAGCTCATAAGAGATGATAGAGTGTTCGCTACTTATGATACATACTCGTATATATAACCCCTCAGACATAAGGATAGGACAGGAAAGGAATAAGAAATCATCCAGGGTCATAGGCCTTGTTAGTGGTTCGGTGTTCAATGATGAGTTAGTCATTCTCTTCTCCAAGGAGGACATAAGAGGGGTGCTTCCTTCACACCCTAGGCCATGTAAAGGGACAGCTCCAAGACATTGGTAGCAATAATGCTGAAAGGAAAGAGTGATATTCATCAACTGACTGCTGGCTGTCCTGCGGCACTTGCAGGCCTCCTCAACACTCTCAGTGGAGTGGAGCAAGTCACAGAAAGGTAGCTAGGAGGTGAACAAGACATTGTTCCCTGTTGTTTGATAAATCATCAAGAAAAGCTGGTCTAGAGATTTCTGAGGAAGGAAGTCCCCTGGAGAAGCTTGTGTCAGCAGGGCTTAAAGGGACCTTGGTGAAGAATGTCCCATGCCAGTTTTCTTCAGCTCCCTGAGACAGTAAAAGATGGCCGAGTGCTTTCTGTTGGTTCAGGTGAAGGAGCAGAGAAGGAAAAGAGAAAGTTACCAAGATGGCCCCTGGACTAAGTAAAAGACCTTCCCACTGGGAAGGCTGAAAGGTTGTCATTCTCTGAGGGAATCCTCAACCATGGTTGGGGGTAGAATAAAGCTGGACATTGGCCCCACGGAAATCATGTCCACCATTAATTCAGGCAGCAAAACAACAGCAGAAGATAAAGATCAAACCAAAGCAAGATCAATTATGCCTTCCCATGACCAGGATACAGGTCATTTATACATGACAACTTGTCCTCTCCTAGTCTCCTCCCTGTCCTGCCTCTATCACCAGAAGGCCTAGGCCTTGAAGAGGGAGGGGACACAAGTGTCTCACGGCCCATCAGCCTGTTCCACTGCACACCTCCAAACTGCTTGTTCATAAACCTAGCTGGGCAGATCATGGCTTGTGCTGGGGAAGGGGATGGGCTTAAAATCCTATGTAAAACTGAGGTCTTAATCTGTATAGGACTAGGTTTTCATAATGTTAAATGTTTGGAAGTTCACGGATTCTGCTGAAGATGTTAAAGCATATAAAAGGGGGATTTCATATTAGTTACTAGAAAAATAAAACTACTTTGGGTCAATACATCCAATAGGCTGAAACTCTGCAGTGGACCAATTATATGAACAGAACTGAGATAAAGTTTGGTGCATACAGCCTTTAATTTTTTCCCAGTTATTTCTTTAGGATAGATTTCCAGAAGCAGAATTACTATGTTTATTAGGACTTTTTTGGTTGTGAGAAATAGAAGACCACTAAAAGGAGGTGATGCTAATGAGGGTGGGGAATGGGGAATTACAACAAAATCACAGAAGTATGTCATTAAATGAAGGGCGGGGATTCAGCCAGGCCTTGGGGATGGATGTTACTCAGGGACTAGAATACCGTGAAACATTTCTCTTTGTCTTTCTTCCTTTCTACATTTTTGCTTGTAATTCTAGCTCTTGGCAAAGCAATTTCTTCTTCCTCCCTAATCTAATTTTATACTTTAGAATCCTTACGTAATCCACATCAGTTTTGTTGTCTTATTTGAGAAAGCTTAACATTATTTTTCCAAATACTTAACCAATTGTCCCAGCGCCTTCTACTGAATTGTCATTCTTGTATCACTGATTTATTTTTTTCCTTTATTAAATATTAAATTATGTAATAGAATTTATTTCTAGTTGGACTAATTGTTTCTCAGTGTGCACAAATTCTGTACTGATTTAATCATTCTAGTTTCAAAATATGTTTTAATAGCTGATAGAGCTAATCTCTTTCAACATTGTTTTTCATTGCTCTTACCTATTCTCCCTTCTTTCAGTCATATAAGTGAGGTTGGTTTTCATCTTGCCAAGATTTAAAAGGAAAATTTCACAGATATTTTGACTGGGATTGAGTTAGATATGTGCATTAATTGTTTCTTCTCATCTGCAATACTGTATATCTCTACTTTTATGTATTTATTTGCATGTCTCTGAGTATTATTTTTGTTGGTTGGTTGGTTGGTTTTGTTTTGTTTTGCTTTGTTTTTACATACCAGTCACAAATTCTTCTTTTTTAAGGTAATAGTTACAGTTTATGTTGCTAATATTAATAAGATATTGCTTCTCATTTATTTTCTAATGTTTCTTGTTAGTGTATGGAAACTATATTAATTTGTGGTATGTTTTCATTGTTGACAGTCATTTACAGAACTCCTACCAATTCTAACAGTTTTATGAGTGGATTGTTTTTGTTTTGGGGTGTCCATTTTACTTAGGATCACTTCCTGGTTTGCATTAGACTGTCTGTGTTTCCTTTTCATCCCTGGGCACATGGATTAATGTTTTTGTTCTTGACTGCTTTAATGATACGGTGCCATTTTTTAGCTTGTAGTCATGGTGCTTTTTCCACATGGAACCCAAGAATGACAGTGTGCACTGGGAAAAAATAAACAATCCCATAAATATGCATTACTTATAGTATATTGATTAGCAATATCTCCACTCACAAAAATTAGTTAACCAAGATTACTTATTGCTGTAATTTCCAAACAGTGCCCTACAACTCTAAACTATAATTTGTTGTATATAGCCCAAGAGGCAAAATGCACAAACAGCCTGTGGTCCTGGTGAAACTCTCTAATGTATCCACCAGATGAGCAATTACTTGGTTTGAAGACTGAAGATGCCATGTCTCCTTTTAAGAGTAAACACAGGCACAGGTCTTCTGCTTCTGGCATTGAGAAAGGGTCCAGCCATTTTCCTCTTTTCTGGGTCTACATGAATGAGGATAGGAGTTTTGGGACAATTTCACCCTTTTAACATTGTTTTCTTGAGTTTGTAATTACCAAAACAGAGATTCTTAGCTGGATAAAGATTCCTTCTGCTGAAACAGTTGAATGTGAGGAAAGACTACTCAGAGTAAAACATGGGTGGGGGAGGTTTGTTATCATTTTTCCTGTGTAGGTTCCTTAGAATCAGAGACAAGGGCTCTGTCCTATGTAGGTTAGAGCTCATCCTCACTCTGCTAGAGGAATCAGGGGCCACACTTCCCAGGGCATTCATTGTTAGCTGAGCCCACTCTCCCCCACAGGCTTGCTGTTCGGGACACTTCCTTTGTTCATGCCTTTTATCTCAGAGTCACTGACCTGATGCTGCTTTAGCTGAGATGAAATAATGATATCTGTTGATATTCACAGTTGTCTGAGTGGGAGGCTTGACATCACAGTAACTCAGAAAAAGATAAAAGGTGGAGTTAGCAAACAGCAGCACACAGAAGCTGCAACTTTATTTGGATTTGCTATAGTTGAACAACAAAGGAAACAGGTTGACTCATTTGGTTTCTATTGTACTGGAGCGATGGGGTTATTTTAGTATCTGTCCTAGCTATTCCTTCTACAGTGCCAAACAGAAATGGATGAGTCCAAGCCGTAATGAATACATTTAGCTCATAATATAATTTTCATTTAAATCAAATTTATAGTTGCCTAAAATAGAAATCCCGACTGTGCAGAAGTCATATAAGTAGCAGTCAGAATGATAAGGGCGTTTTTGTGTTTTTTTGCCTTCAATTCAAAACACATAAGTTGCTAAAGATACACTCTTCAATTGTTATCTTTCCTACTGAGACTATTGCAAGTGTTCAGTTTCTCCTCAATTACCCAGAAATGATGTACTTTTGTCTGATGTTGTTTTAAATCCCTATTGTCTCTAAACCTGTTTCCCTACAATTCTAAAGGGTGCTGAGTAAAATGACAGGAGGCTGAAAAGGTGGTTGTTCCTTTCTTTCTCTTTCATTCCTTCTTTCCTTTTATCCTTTCTTTAGTGAGGATTCATAGTTCTAGTTTAGCTTTATTCTTCTAAACAGTGGTTCTCAGCAGGGGCCAATTGTGTTCCCCAGGGAACATTCGGCAATGTTTGCAGACATTTTTGGTTGTCACAACTGGGGGAGTGACTAAGAGGTGGAAACCAAAACTGCTGCTACAGGTCCTACATTGCACAGGACAGCTCCCCACTACAAAGATTTATCCAACCCAAACGTCAGTAAGGTTGAGATTGAAAAGCCCTATTCAAGAGAAACAAACAGGTTTTATTAGGCTTAAGTTTACTGGTGATTTGTAAAGAAGGTGAATTGACATGTTTTCACTCTATGATTTTGGATTTACATACAGGGATTAGTGCCGAGTAAGGCTTCTACAGATGGAGCTTTCTATGAAGTTACCAATGAGTCACTAAAACTCTTATTTTTTTAAAAAATCATTCATTAGATTTGAACCCTTTATCCCAAGGTCTGATGTCACCTTTCATATTTCAAACTACCCTCTTATATAATGCTGATGTATCTAATTGAAAGTATTTTTCTGTGATGGACAAAGCATTAAAATTTGCCATTATGTCTAGTGGTAAAGATGAGATTTAAAACAATGTGATTTTAATTTGCCTTTTCAATGTTTCTGAGAAGGCTACACTTTTATGTATATCTTGATATCCAAGGTAAAACGAGGAGACCTTGATGAAGTCTAATTTTCTAGTTAAAGTCATATATTTACATTTTCTCAGTTATTGCAAGGTGCCTGACAGAAAATGTCAGTCTTTGAACTTTCCCTTATAGTTTTCTCTATAAAACATGGAAAAGTAGAAGGCATACTGGCAGTTGAGCAAAACACTTGATTCCAGGCCCAAGGTGATCAAGGCCAAACAACAAAACCCTGATGTGTGGAATGATTGGAGCTGATCGTTACACAAATAAGGGAGGAATTAAGGAGATAGGTCTTGTAATACCTGTATTTTCCATCTGGTGTGTAGTTCTTAGGTAAATAAAAACGGAAAGACTTTTTTAGACCCTTTTCTGAGGTCTTTTCTCAGACTCCAAGTTCAATTAAAATTCCTTTCTGAAAAAGCTCAAATACAGAAAGAAAATGTGCTTCTTTCAGAGACCTCTGCTGTTTAACGTGTTTTATTTCTATACTTATTAACAAAAAGAAAAGCATCAATATTTAAAGCAGTGCTTCCCAACTAGTACTGTTTTTAACATCCCCTTCAGAGGACATTTGGTGGACATTTTTGGTTGTCAAAACTTGAGGAGGGGGAGGGGGAGATGGGTAGGGGCCTGGGATGCTGCTAAGTACCCTACAATGCACAGGACAATATTGTACAACAAAGCATTATCCATCCCAAAACATCAACAGTATCAAGATTGAGAAAAACTGAGTTAAAGGACCATCTGTCATCTACAGAATAAAGAAATCAGAATAGAAAGGATGTTTCTAAACTAATAATGTTTTCTTTTTCTTTCAAGAGGAAGAACTTTTGGACTTATGATTATAGTGAAAGGTTATAAGGTTGCATATGTTTGGCAGCCTTATAAAGCAAATAAATGGCTGCATTAGAATTATTATTTTCATTTTCTCCATGTTTTTAAGGCATTGACCCATAGCTTACAGGCTCATAAGGCAAAGGAGTCTTTTGGGTACTTGGGTGTGCAGAACACTCCAGATGTAAACCCTAGACAAATCTGATTCATAATTATTTGAAAAGATTCTCCTGAGACTGACTCATTCTTAGACTATACCCATAGATGAGAAAATACTCTCTTTTTCTTTAACTACGGAAGAGCCATCTATCATAAACAGGTAAAGCTGTATAAAGCAGCACTCACCAAAATTTTTTATTGCATATCCCACAAGGGAAAACTATTTGAGCACAAACCAACAATTTATGTATGATTACTTATTAATACTTTATGTGCATATTCTACTGTACCAATGGATTATGTATATTACAAAATATAAAAAAAAAAAAGAAAAGGAAAAGTTGAAAAAAGATGAAATAAGGGATATATTTCAAATGTACTCCTAATATTAATAGCTATTATTTTTTAATGTTTCATGAATATTAGCTGTTATTTCAAAGCACACTATACACTTAGAGCAAAGTTCATCTTGAAGGTTGTTGACATAAATCCATATTTAAAAAGATTTTGATGAGTTGGATTTTCTGGCCTACTTCTTCTTGGATACAATTTAGACTGTTATTGTTTTTAACTCTTAATATGCCTAATTAAGAGCTCATACAAGGAATGGTAGTGTGAGATTTGTAACTGCAAACTGTAAGACATAGCAATAAACTCAACAGCAACATAGAAACACCAATGTGTTGTGAATCTTACTCTTTTCTCGGGATTCATCATTTGACATGAAATATAACTTTTTGAGATATAGACCAAGTGAGGTTCCAATGTCATTGAGAATGTGTATATTAGTAAAAATGGAATTAGAAATTATAGCATTTTCTTCCCACATCATAGTGAAGCATATGGAGAATTATGTCCTTAGGAAATCACCTTTTTCTGAAGTGTTATACACTGAAAAGAGATTTCCATGGGTTAAAAGGAAATAGAAGGAGTAGAAATTGAAATATTCAAGTTTATTTGTGTTTCTAGTGACCCAGCTAAGAAAGGGAGGGAAGAATTATACCTAAAAGTGTATAAATGTCAAGGAAGATTATTTTGGTTTGTTTGTTCTTAAAATGGTAGAGAGTTAAGTATGTTTATATATCAAACATATGCTGGAAAGAAAAGAGCCAGAGGAGAGGGAAAGGGGAGAATACAAAAGAATAGAATGATTGATGAAGAAAAGTTGAAAACCATACACAGCTATGGCAACTTGCAAACAGAGCTTTCTGTAATTAATACAATAGGAGTGATACATGAAAACACAACACGTACAAAGGTATACCCTGACTCATGGTGTGTCAGGGGCCAGTAATGAATGCAGAAATAGATGAGTGGACAATAAAGAGTCAGCATGATAATGCAGAACCAGCGAGCAAAAGAGATGATGATTCAGAACTGAATCACATGATTATTTTTTGAATCATTTTGAACCAAGGAACCCAGTAAGGAGGGATTGGTGGCTAAACCAGAGTCATTTCATTTATCAATCATGTATTATAATTAATATTTAAATTTACAAATTATCTACTGAGTGGCTAACATATTCTAAGCAACGTGCTGGTGCTGAGGATACAAAACAGAACAAACAGATAAACATGGTTCCTGCCTCCTGGTTTACATTTGTCTTTTAATTTTATCTGTCAAACATATGAATTATTTAACAAATTAGATATAGTTTATCTCATGGTATAAGATGTCATTCTAATTAAATTTGGTGTATATGTCTTAAAAAGAAAAACACCCTTTAGTAATGGCAAGGGAAAAATGTGAACAAGGTAGGGCTTGCTGATATTTTTTTAATCACTATAATATGCCCTAACTGGTCAGAATTACACAGAGTAGAACCCAAAACAGTATCATCTCATTAGGATATGCCAACACCTTTAAGGACACACCCACATCTTGTTTTTTTTGGACGACTCTTTTTGCTCTTGAAGCACACCAATCATGAAAAGAAAGGCATCTAAATAGCTGAAATAGAAGTAAAGTCGTGCTCTGTAATGCCAATGTATACATAAGAGAAAGAGAGAAAGAAAGAGAGAAAGAATACATGAAGATAACTAAGTTATTGACGGTATTATTGAAAGATTTTTTAATTTTTCCTTTCCTTTCAAGATTCGGTTTTAAGGCTTAAACACCTTAGAACCGGGGACCAAAAGATCTTGTAGATACTTCAGACCCAGCTTAATGCACTATGTTGAAATGAAAGCTTGAAGTGCATCAACGGTTTATACCACAGGGATAGCACTGCCCTCCCAGAATTAATAGATCAATAGCAAATGAGTAGTAGACAGTGAAAAAAAAAAAAAAAAAAAAAAAAAAGGAGCTGGAAAAGATGAAGACAGGAGCAGGTAGGAGGTAGACAGTGGTCAAGCAAGGAAGATCACCCCTCTCCAATCTTAACAACCTTCCATCCGTAGCCAACTCTGGATGTGGCTTTTTTCACTTAATTACAGTTCACTGAGTTGAAAAAGCCAAACCCACTGAACTCTGAATAATAATTATTCCTTAACTGAAGAAGTTCTTTAATGTAAAGAATTATGAATTAAGCTCTGAAATTAACATTCTTGAAACCATCAGGAGCCTTTGCTGGAAGTCATCACTGATTTTGTGTAACTAGAGGGAGAGGAACTAGTGAAGGATCAAGAATTTGTAAAAAATAACAAAAGTAATTTGAAATAAATATAATTGAGCAATAAATAACAATTCTTGGATTTGCATTCAAAAGAGTTTGGAAATAGGCAGGAGGAGGAAGAGAAAGTTATTAAAAATTCACAGAAAGTACTTCCATAAATTCATTATTCTCTTCCTACTGTATTATTGGCAGTCATAAGTATGTGAACTCTGAAAATGAGAGAAATAATTCATTTCAGCAAATTTATTCTGATTGAAAGGGATATATAACAACTGTATAACTACATTTTGTAGGAAGCATGTTTTTTCATGTGTGGGGATTAAGAAGAGGTTTATATAAATAAGACTGTTAGAAAGGTTGGTATTAGACATTCACAGCTCTTCTATCATAGGGCTTCTATGCATGGAAGCTCAGCCCAGAGTGCTGTATCCTTTCAATAATTCACAATCTCCAGAACACAATTTCTAGGACAAATGAAGGCACAGGATTTGGATAAAAACCCAGATTCTCTTTCCAGTTGTGCCTCCTTGACTCATCTGGAAAATAAGAAAACAATCCTTTATAAAGCCCTATGGAATCCTACCCTTCTATGTCTTTTCATATTTCAGCATCAATATATCCAGCCTGGTCAAATACTGATGGACAACAAGAAGTAAACAACTAACTAATGAGCTCAGAAATAATTAAGATCATAGAAACTTATGAAGCAATGAGAATGATGTCTTCAAATCACCTCAGAAAATAATTTTCATTACTTCTCACTGGATCTCTTTTCCTAGGAAGGTGGGGTGCCTAGATTCAGCATAGCCTTGGAACCCTTCTAGGAGCTGGGACTGAGTATGGAAGTGCAGGAGAGGAAAATAAGCTTTAGGCTAACAAACAAAAGGGGATAGATGCCCAGATCCCAGATGAGGGTGTAGGCAAGCTGAGTTGAAAGATCGGGTCTAAATGGAAGATGGAGTCCAGAGACAGACATCAAGAAAAGCCTTAGGAATGAAGAATGAGCAAGGTAGCCAGCAGGTTTGGGAGGCAAAGCACAGATGGATTCCAGGACATACTAGAGACCTATGTGCTGGACCACAGGTGGAGAGGGAGTCACAAAGCTGAGCTATTCCTACAGTTATAAGTATTCAATTGCCTCCTTAGCCATGAAAGATTTAGAAATACAAGGTAATGATAAAACACTGGTTTGGTATGAAAGGAAATCTAATTCTAAAACAGTAAAACAGGCAATTTACATCTTTAGATGCTAAAAATAAATTGTGGCTCAGAATTAGTCCAAATTTAATAGATCAAAATGTTATCTTGCTTAAATTCCTTTCATAATTTATGAGCATGAAGATGCTGTTTGTGTAATATTCTGGGGAATTCTACTCCTTTTCTCCCAATTGAAATGAGGCCTGTTATTGTTAAAGACTGTTCAAGGCAAGGCAATTTTATTAATCAGGATAGATTAGGTTATACCATGGCAACAAATTAACCCTGAAACATTAGTGTGGCAGTTTGAAATTATTTTATGAATCCCAAAAAAGGGAAAGATTATGTTTGTGGGCTGGTCCACTCCTATGGGTGTGAGACCTTTCTCAACTGGACTATCTCAGTGAGGTGTGCCTCAGGTTGAAGCTCTGTACTCTTCCTGGGTCTGATAAAAAACGGACACACACAGGATAAGAGAACTCTGCCATTTTTGATCCTGTCTTGTAACAGGAAGGAGAGGCCCAAAGAGCTAAGGCCCTGGGAGAGATGAGCCATATATGCCTGATAACTTGTAGCTGAAATTGGGAAGAAAGCTGAGCAGCCAAGCTTGGGACAGAGGTTGGTAAGAGGCAAGTGCTATACCTGGTGGCCTTTAGCTGAACTCTGGGAGATGGTACAGTCTAGAGGGGAAGGCAAAGACCAGGCAGAGTCGCCAGCCATCTTGCTTCAACATGTGGCAATTGACTTGGTGAGAAAGCATCTCTTATGGTGCCTTGAATTGGACTTTTCACAGCCTTGGAACTATAAGCTTTTATCCAAAATAAATACCCTTTATAAAAGCCAACAGATTTCTGGTACTTTGCATTGGCACCCCTTTGGCAAAATAAAACAGTTACTTAACACAAGAAAAGTTTATTTTTCATTCATACTATATGTTCAATATGAGCTAAAAGAACAGCAGTTCTAATTCATATAATCATATAATAATCATCTAATGAAGAATCCTTCATCTGAAGCAAAGCTGGTAGTCATGTCAAGAGATGAGACAGATTAGCAAAATGGAGCTTTTCATTGTCTTCTCTAGAATTTCATGCAACACGCACAGGCACATTTTATTGGCCTGAATTGGTCATATGGCCCTGCCTACCTGCAAAGGGAATTAGGAAGCATAATCTGCCCTAAACAAGCATGGAAAGGAGAATCAGATGTATGTAAGTACTAGTAATTTTTATCATGTTTGATATTTTAAAATAATCAAGAAAAGATCCTGGAAAATCACCTTCAGGAGGAAAGAGAGGAACAGGAAAAAAACTGGGAAATGGACAGAAACAAGAAAGAACCCCCAAAGACTCTTAATAGTCAACTGAAATTAGGGTATTTCAGTTAGTTACTCCAGCTCCATAAATGAATTGCACATTAAAGGTTTCCCTCAGGGGGATGGATGTGGCTCAAATGGTTGGGCATCCATCTCCCATATGGAGGGACCCGGGTTCGATACCCGGGACCTCCCGGTAAAAAAAAAAAAAAAAAGGTTTCCCTCAAATAAGAAAAAAAAAAAAATGATTTACCTATCGAAGGTAGGATTTTTTAAAAAACAAAGTAAGATAGAATTATAGAATTCTGCTTCCTGGAAAATAATGAAACCAGAGATAACAAGAGGGGCTAACATCTAGATGGAACCCGCCATTGAAGTCACATGCCCATTAGGGAATTAAGCCTCCATCTTAGTTTAAATCACCATAAGAAGCAGCTGCAAGAATGAGCCTCAGTGAATAGCTGATGACAAGACAATTAAGCAAACCAAGTAAATGATAGTGGAGAATATAGGAATTCCAATAAGCAAAAATGGATCATTTATAGGTCATTATAGGACTTAAGGGTAAGGGAAAGGACCTTTGAAGGTCTTTCCATTTCAAGTTTCCAGAAAGTAGAAGAGAACCCAGGGGACCCAAAAGTAATTCTGTTGGAAAGATTAGATTTAGGATCCAGATGGGAAGATTAATGATATACACAGAGAAGATGAAGAAGCCTAATCTAAAAAGGACTAGCAGTCCCATTGGACCAGCAGGAAACTACTGAACTTGGAATCTGAATAGTTTGGTCTAGACTCTAGATTTCTCAGGTTTCATATTCACATTCAGACTGAGACAAAGTAAATGAGTCATGATAAAGATTCTTAGACTTTGCTCCATTTCATTTTAATATAGCCAGAAAAAAAAAATAATTAATACTAGTTTTAAGAGTTTGTCTAGCTTTTATTCATCCCTATTATTCGGAATTTTAAAATTATCTTCTACTTCCTTGTATGTTTGTGGTTAAATCCTTAACAAATCCTTCAGTGGGGCTCTTTGTTCCAGAAAGTACAGCTGCAGAGAGCTGTTGAAAACCCAGGGTGAGTTGCAGACAGTGGTGACTGAGAATAAAGCAAGCAATTAAGGTGCTTAGTCCCATGGACACAAAGAGAAGACAAAAGGGCTAATGTAGCTTGGAGGTAGAATCTGATGGGAGGACTTTTCCTACCTTAAAATGATTCAATCAAGTTGGCAAAGGCGATTGTGGCCCAGATTTCCATTTCTTCGTATGAAATCACCCATAGTTTCTCACACCATGGTCAGATTATAAAGGAGAGAAAGCTCAGGTTAGGGACTGCTTCTATCCCCATCAAGAACTTTAGTGCCCATCACAGAATTTCTAAGCATATTTTCTACTCCAGCATCCAAGCCACTGATTAAAATGTTAACTGACCTAAGAATTGACCTTTGTGGAATGCCAGTTGTTGTGTCTCCGCAGGCTACACCGAACCATTGGTGATAGCTGTCAAAACGTGACACTTGAACCAGCTGTCTCTTCTCAACAGCACATGCGTGCACAGTTGTTGGTGAGGAATTAAGACTAACAGCAGGGACATCAAGGATGAGGCTTGACAGTTCAGTTAGAGGAATGCATAGTTTAGCCTGATCCAAGTTAGGATGCCTTTCTATTTTAGAAGAAAAGGATGATTTCAGTAAAGAAAATTTAATTTGAAAAGAGCTGAGGATAAAGAAATGTAGAAGGCATTTTGAATGACAACACAAGAAAACATTCAAGATAGTTGGTCATTGCTTTTCAGTCAAAACGCACATAACAGAAATAAAGTTTTAGCGATTATCACAGGATTAGATGGTAGAAAAAGTAAGGCTTGGAAAAACAAAAAGATACGCTTTTGCCATGGTTCAAATGAAATCTGACAGACACACTAGCTTTTCTATATAACTGTAGTCTTAGAAAAATGAATGTTAGGATGGAAGGAAGCAGATACCTTCTTTCACAATCTCAGTGGAATTTTGTTTAAAATTAGCACTGAGATTTTCTGCAACAGAATGCTTTGTTTTTCCAGCTTCCTAGAAATATGGTTCTGTGATTGGAACAGATGTGCTGTTTAGCGTATTCTCCCTGACCTTTTCACAATCCCGTTATTCCAATCAGGTAGTGAACAGTTGTTAAAATAAATCTGCCCTTGAGGTTTTTGGAGGAAGATGAGATCTCAGACACTGCAGCTTCTGATTTCGTTTCTGGCATCATGGTTTAGATCAGAGATTATAAACTCAGTAATCCAGAGAACACTATAAATACAGCTTGATCTTGTGGAGAAAAGCCAGGTTTACTCCCTTGTTTCTGTCAGGAGTGGGAGAGCAGGGACGGGGTGGGGGGACATGTAAGGAGGCAATAGGCTGAGATCTGTAACTAGATGGTGCAGCAAGCGTGTTAAATCTTTAGGCTATTTTCAGCAAGCAGATTTGGTGTTTTGGGATTGATTCAAGCCTTTTCCACCCCCAAGAGAAACTTGCACACAGCTCCCATCATTTTATGATGTTTTTGGTGATCTACAAAAACCTGACATATTGAAGAAAGAAATCCAGGATGGAAAGTGAAACAAGGTCAAAGACATTTTATTGAGCTCAATAAGCAGCTGCACAATCTCAGAGAGCCTGCACTTGTGGAGTGGGATGGAGCCCAGCCCAGGCTAGTTTCCATGCCAGGGCATTTCTGCCCTAGACAGCACTCTAATGAAAAAAAAGACAGAAAGAGCAGGTTAGGAGAGCCACTGAGACCTCTGTTAAAGCATCCTCCCCAAAGGCTGATGTGTCTACACCTACAGCATGAGGTATACTTTATAATTTCCCATGATGTGGAAAAAGAAAATGGAACTTAGGTTAATATTTCATCTATTTTAAATTGATATTTTATATGTATTTTTAAAATGTGCATAATGAATTAGAACAATAGATTGATATGAAATATTAAGTACATATCTATGGAGGCATGTATAATTCTTTTATTGGTAGGGACACATAGAGTCAAATGATCATTAGAAGAGGGCAAGGTCAATGGGGAAAGCATTACTGGCAGAGTAGCTCTCTAAAAATTGCTCAAAGCAAATTTCTTGACTTTTGATAGTGATCAGGGTTAAGATTACTGTAGGGAAGAAGGGAAGGAAAAAGGAGAAAGGGGAGAAGAAGATGAAAGCTCCTTTCCTCAGGTGAAATCTTTCTTCAATAATAAATCTTTAAACAGAACATGCAGTCCATCCACCTTCCTCATCCTCATCTCCTTGGCATACCCCACTTACTTTGGTGTGAGCCAGGCTAATTCTCCAGGTAATAATCTTTTAACTCCAAGGAACAAGATCTGGAGCAAAGAGTACCTTGTGCAGTGAGTGGAGGGTACCAAGCACGGAGCTTGAGGAAAATGCAACTGCAGAATGTGGCCATCAGTCAATCCTCTTGGGTGGTATCAATCTGTGAGCACAGGAGACTGACCTCACAATTGACAATGAAGATATCAAGTTCAAGATCACAGTCTGAAACAGGTGGCCCACTGGCTGGGTCCAGCCTGCAGAAATGTTTTGTTTGGTCACAGGTATTATGAAATGTTTAGTTTATTGTAAATATTTATATCTTGGGAGATTTCACATAAATATTTACACATTTTTGTAATATCCACATTTCTGGCTTCTATTAAGACATGGAAACCTAACAATAATGGGCCCACCATGGGCTGGAGATGAGTATTACCCTCTTTATGAAGAGAGTGTCTCACCTTTGTCTCATTCCCACAAGGATGACTTCACACATTTATGCTTATTTCCACTGTTCTGAGTTCACAGATGTAGCAGCACCATAGAATGCTGAGAGAACTCAGGAAGGCAGAAAAGAAATCCAGAATGGTCAGTCCCTTGCCACATCCACCCATCAGCCCCAGTGCCTAATGATATCTGCAATGTGCCAAGCACTGTGCTAGAAGTTGGTGATAGGAAGAATCAAAAGCAAACAGAAAAAATACGGTGCCTGCTTCCAGTGAACTTATATTCAAGTTGAGAAAATTGGACAATAAATCAATAAATATTAGTTAGTAGTGATAATGACAATGAACATAATATCTAAAATATTTTTGTTTGTATGTTTGTTTGTTTGAGGTACCAGAACTCAGGATTGAACCCTGGACCTTGTATGTGGGAAGCCAGCGCTCAACCAAAGAACCACATCAGCTTCCCTGAGTTGTCTTTTTTTTTTTTTTTTTTTTTTTCTGGTGGTTTTTTTTGTTTTTTTTTTTTTTTTTTTTTTTTTTTAGGAAGCACTGTGGACCAAACCTGGGACCTCCCATGTGGGAAGTGGGCACTCAACTGCTTGAGCCACATCTGCTCCCAATAAATCAATAAATATCAGTAGTTAATGGTAATAGTAACAATGAAAATAGTATCTAATATATTTTTTAATGCTTATAAAGGGTCAGTAATGATTCTAACTTCATTATACACACTGATTCCTATGGAAATCTGAAGAGAAGGAAATAATTATATCCTCTTTTATAAAATAGGAAATTGAGTCATGGAGATAAGCAAAACATTTAAAGTCACACAACTAACATGTAATGACATGATAACTGACCCCTGCATTCCAGCTTCAGAGGCAAGGCATATAACACCTGAGCCATACTACTGAGTTCTAAGCAGTATGGTGAAGCAGGTTGATGAGATAGAGAGGGACTTGGAAGCTATTTTAGATCAGAGGTCAAGAAAAGCATCTCTCAGGAAGTGACACTTAAGCTTATATGTGAAGGACACAACCATGCAAAAACTGGGAGAAGGGGGTAGTAGACAATAATGCAAAGGGCTAATGCAAAGGCCCAAAGTTGGAAAGAGTTTGGCTTATTTAGGAACTGAAATGAGGTGGCCAATGTGGCTATAACTTGATGGAGAGCAAGAGTGAGGGATATAGAGGGAGAAAATGACAGACTTGAGATTGAAAAGCAGAGCCAATGTTCTATACAGGCTTTCTAAGTCAGGGTATAGGATTTAGATATTACTTCATTTAATAACCTGTTTTAGTTTGCCAGGGCTACTATGAAAAGTCCACACAATACATTGGGTTAAACAACAAGAATTTATGATCTCATGGTTTTGGAGGCTAGAAGTCCAACATCAAAGTATTGGCAGGACTTGCTTTCTTTGGGAGTTTGTAGCATTCTGGCAATCCTCCATCACCTGGTAGTCTCTCTTTCTGGCTTCTCTTACTTCTTACTTTATCTGACTTCTATTCACTGATTGCATCTGAATTTCCTTTGTTTAGGAGGAATCCAATCTTATCAATTAAGGTCTAGCTTGATTCAATTTGGCCTCATCTAAATAAAAGACCTTTGAAGATCCTATTGACAAATGAGTCAACAACTTAAATAATAACATTTTCAAAGGTCCTATTTACAAATGGGTTCACACCCACAGGAATGCAGATTAAGACTTGAACCTGTTTTTTGTGGGATATGTGTTTCAATCTCCAATGGAATCATTGGGGAGACAAAATCAGACATAATCTGCTTTGGATTCCAAAAACATGATATGCTCATATTTACCTGGGTCTACAAGGCTCCTTATAAATGGGTCTAAATTTATGTCATTAGCCTCATCTCCCTCCATTTCTCCTTTACCCACTTTCTGCTCCAGCTCTAGTGTTCTAATACTGAGCATCGTGCTCTAAACCAGCTCTCAGGACCAAAAAAAAGCTCAGAGTTATAGCATCTGCCAGTTTTCATGGTGTAAATACTTTCATATAGCCAATTTCAAGCTTTCAACAATTTAACAACCAACTTGTAGAGTTCCTGAAAATTTAACAATCATCTCTTTGTGAACCAACTCCAAGAGACTTCAATAAGCCTTCATTCTAAATAGTTTGACCTGAAATTCACCGGTCCTTACATTGAATGCCGTTTCTCTCCACCTATAAAGTTTAACCACAATAGAGCTGTTGTCAAGAGCAAAAGCTTTGACTTCAGATGAGCTTGGATTTAAGTTCCAGCTTTGTAAATCATGAGCCATGAGATCTTAGAAAATTAACTTCTCTAAACATCTGTAATTCCACTTATAACATGGGAGTGACAAAAGACCATACTTGACTGAATTTTTCTAAGGATCAAATGAAAAAATGTAACAAAAGCCAATTAGTAGAATGTCTGGAATATTATATAATTTACTTCATATGCAAGTTTATTATTACTCATCTACTCACCCTCAATAACCCGTACCTAGGTGCTGGGGAAGGCTATAGTTTTCAAGTTTGCTCTGTAATACCCTGTCTTTTGAGAGTTTGGACTCCTGCCTGTTTCTCTATATTCCTAATCTACCCTCCACAGATCCGCACCAGAATCTTTTTCTCTTATGCAATAAAGGAATTACTCAGTGATGTAAGAATGAACAGTGGCTTAAGCTATGAACATCTACTTTATAGTGGAGTTTCTTGATGAATGGAAGGACTTGAAGACTTTAATTGTGGAAGTTTCCTAACATATTTTATCTTGATATTGGAGATTTTCTAAATTTTTTTTATAGGCAAACATTTGAGGTTTTTAACTATGCCTTAGCCTCATCCTGACAGTTTTCATTCACTAGAATCCTGTGCACACCTAATTTTACATTTTAGTTGTATCAGTGGCCGAAACAGCTAATCCATTGAATATTAAATAAATGAATTCTGGCAATAGCTCTGTCCTATTTTGTGACCTTGTGTAAGTCTCAGTACTCCCTGAAATCAAAGCTTACCACATCAGAATGAAGTCAGAGTCTATATCTGCTATAAAATTCAACGATTCTACATTTTGAAATATTGATGAATTCCAAAAGCACTACCAAAGCCAACAGAAACAAAATAATAAAGCTCCAAACATTTGACACCATTCTTGTGTGATTAACATAAATAAACATAGGCCTTTATAACAAATCAAAGCAGACTATTGAGGCAATTGTGTGAATAATTCAGAAACAAAATAAAATAAAGCAAAACAAGAACTTGTAAGGTTATAAAGTTATCAGAATTTACTTAATTTGTAGTCCTGTTCAGAATTCACTAGAACTGTATTAATATTTCAGATGTTACCTCTGCTCTGTATTTACATTTAAGAAATCATCAGAGTTGCATTTTCCTTTAAATTCAGGATTTTGGAATATAAAATCTTGCTTAAAGGAATACTCTCTGCCAGTCTCAAGTCAAATATGTGTAAAAGAAACCCAGGTGCACTTGCTAGTTTACTAGTAAAATTTCAAAAATTATTTAAGTATCATTACAGATAAATAAATCATCCATCAGATGAGATGACCCTAGGCTATCATTCCTTTAAGAGTATTATTCACTAATCAATATATGTGTAGGCTTAAATTTCAGAAGAACACCTGCCTTAAAGTATGTATCAATGGACTCCAATTTTTTTAAGTGAAAGATTGACATTGATATGTCCTAAATCATCTTGATATACTGTGAACACATTTAAGTGAGCTATTTGTTTCTTTCCTGAAAGTTAATACGCAGACCATAATGTACCCGGATCGGTGTAACCAATGAGGCTAGTGCTACTTGTATTGCTAAAGTGGTTGTGTGTCATTCTTCAGCAATGCAGGGACTGAGCCCAGGACAGGATTGCTACTTGCTCTTAAGCATTTTATATCAGCTGGTGAAATAGTCACCATGACCTGGATCAAAGAAATTGTATCCCTAACACATATGTCTGGTGGCCATAAATAATAAACCACCAACATTGCTTGTTATCTCCAATTCCTTACTCAGGGACAAATCATAAAAGATCTTTCCTGGTATGTTTTATAGCTCTAATGGTAGCAAATTTGCATTATGGAACATGTGCAGTTTCAATTATCAGTCACATTTTTTGATTGGGTCTTGCACATCTATGATAAGTTCAGGATTATAAGCTATCAAAATTGAAAGAGAATGTTTTGAACATTAAAAATCTAAAACCTTGCATGCTGAAAAATATGTGCCTCAAAGATAGGTACCAATGTTTTAATAAATGCCTCACTCAGTATTTCACTCACATTACTTCCTTTATTTATTTTGCATATTCCTATGAAAGAAAGGTCATCTTTTAGATCTTTTAAATTTTTCAACATCTCCCAGGACAGTGTCTTCTCAGTTCTCCTGCTTCAGATAAGATGATTTTAAAATGGGTTAGTTCCTAAATTAAGCACTAGTCTCATCCTAGATGTGCCAGCAATTAGGCTATCAATGACTCCTTTGTAGAACTCCAAATGCCTGATTGCATCTGTTATGAATTCCCACCTGGATTCCTGAAAAGTGAGATCTCCCTCCAAAAAAAAATTCACAGTATTGCCTTGATGCTCTGTTGATGATCCAAGGAAGTAAAAGAGTCTTGTGGCTGGAAAACCAGCTAAGTATGGCTGGCTGCTTTTCTATCCAGAGACCAAGAACGACTGCCCTTAAGTCCCTAGGGACTTTTCCACACGGGGGTGAGAAAAACCCCACCCATCTGGCAGTAATGCTCAATTTGGCCCTGGACTCCAGATGGATTTAACACTCAGACCATAATATCTACCACATGTCTTTGAAGAGGCCCAGCTGTGCCTGTTGCCATGAATGAACCGGAAAGCCCACATTACTGAGGGCTTCCGGTGGTTTGACATTCTCTCCTCAGGCTTTACTGGAGCCTGGCTGCAGGGTGACTCAGCTATAAGCCAAGGTCAGTTCTTCCTCAGTCTTAAGGATAGAATCAATGGAAGAGAACTGAGTGTTTGCTAAAGCAAATGACATCTGCCACCGTTAAGTCTTATGGTGACAGAGTGCACATTAATGCCAGATAGGCTGAGAACACTCACCATCTGTTCATTGCCCTGAAATAAAATTAACCAGGTCATCTGGATTTGGAAGGCTGTTTGGAATTGTTGACATCTATCACCAAACTTGAGATGGAAGTTGTCCCCGTCTTACATCATTCAGATTACCTGAAGAAACATCTTCTCTCTAATTTTTCTAATAGAGAAGGTACAGTAAATAGATAATACATTAATAACATTTTATGTGTTAACAATGAATGAAGGATTTTCTAGATCCTATATTATTATATATTTAAGTGATCATAGTACAAATTGTTGTCTAAGTGACCCCTTCCAAGGAGAAAAAATGCTCCATAAATTTAATTTCAAGAAGAATGTGTAAAATCTATGTGTACTCCAGTCATTGTTGACCAGCTAATAAAATGCAAATCCCTTTGATTTCCAGGCTTGCAAACTAAAAAATAGCAATAAAGATCTGTAAAATACTTTATTCATGCTAACTATTTTAAAAGTATTAGCACTGTGGCAATTGAATCTAGGATATAACTGGATGAGTAGTGACATACTCTTCCCAAGAGAGGTGATGAAAAAGCTTTAATTCAACTTCTGTAGAGGAAAACCTACCCCTGAGCTCCTACTCCATATCTCTCACCTTCCAATCACCTCCTTTTGTCATCTATTCTTATCTCTCTAGGTCTAGTATTGGTCTTGGTCAGTATTGGCCTAGTTGTGAATTTCAAACTAGATGGAATAGCAGAAAAGGAATTAGAATAAATGATTATTTTCAGTTCTTTGTATCAGCCTTGATCTAAAATATAAATCTCTTAAAGAATGCTCTTTAAAAGATTCTATTAAGATCTATTGAAAGAGTCAATTTAAATTAATTTCAGAGAAGTTATTACTCTCTCAAGTTATTGATGTTTATGGACATCAATAATAAGAAATAATGAAGTTCATTTAGACAACCTGTAAAATGCTGACTTGAAATAAATCTAGAATTCTATCTGTAAATCCTGAGGGAGTCTAGTTTAAACTGAACTTTCATGAGTTGGATTATTGACCAAGTGTAGTTATTTGCAGTATCTGGCAGCCCCAATTTCTCTAGCCTTTTACTTAAGTTTTTAAGAATCTGAACAGAATATGTTTTCATCCAAATGCTAAGTAAATAACAATTTCCCTCTGTATATTCTGCATTGATTTCAGAGCTCTGTTGTTCCTTGGGTTCGGATCTAGTTAGGTAAACAACTTATCAAAGCATGCATAAAAATATGACAAAAGTACCAATCAATAGGAAATGTGCTGAAGAAAACGCACCCCATTTTTGCTCAAAGAGAACTTTATTCTTTTTCTTTATAGCTCCAATCCCTGTCTGTAGAGTATTTATTTCTAAGTTTGCATAATATCTGTGTCCTTACCCACCCTAGGCCTATCAGCTCCACAAGGAGAGGGACTATATCTGTTCATATTCATTGCTTTATTCTTAATGCCTAAACAGGGTCTGAAGCATAGTAGATGGTCACTAAATATATGTTAAATGAAATTTTATATTAAAATTATATTAATTTTTTTATTAGAAAAGTTGTAGGTTTACGGAAAAATCATGCTGAAAATATGGCTCCCATATACCTCCCCTATTATTAATACATTGCATTAGAGTGGTATATTTGTTATAATTCATGCATGAATGTTATAATGATTGTCCTATTATCTATAGTCCATCATTTACATTAGGGTTCACTGTGTTGCACAGTCATAAGTTATTTATTTATTTATTTTTAGTCTAGTAACATATATATGACCTAAACTTTCCCCTTTTAACCATATTTAAATACATAATTTAGTGGTGTTAATTGCATTCACAATGTTGTGCTACAAGCGCCACCATCTATTACCAAAACACTTCCATCACCCCAAACAGAAACTCTGTACCAGTTAAATATCAATGCCCCATTCCCTATCCATACCCCAGTTACTGGTAAGTTTTATTCTAGTTTATGACTCCATCAATTTGAGTATTCTAATTCTATAATATCAGTGAGTAATACAATATTTGTCCTTTTGTATCTAGTTTATTTGACTCAAATGCTGTCTTCAAGTTTCATCCATGTTGTCACATGTATCAGAGCTTCATTCTTTTTTATGGCTGAATAATATTCCATTGTATGTATATACCACATTTTGTTTATACAGTCATCTCTTAATGAACACTTTGGTTACTTCCATCTTTTGGCAATTGTGAATAACACTGCTGTCAACATGGGTTATGCAAAAACCTGTTTGAGTCTTTTGCTTACCATTCTTTGGGGTATTTATCTAGAAGTGGAATTGCTGAGTCATACAAGAATTCTATACTTAATTTTCTGAGGATATGCCAAATTGTCTTCCACATCAGCTCTGCCATTTTACATTCCTACCAATAATGGATGGATATTCTTTTTTCTCCAAATCCTTTCTAACACTTGTTAATTTCCATTTTTGAAAAAAAAAAATAATAGTCATTCTAGTGGGTGTGAAATGGTATCTCATGGCAGATTTGATTTGCATTTCCCTAATAATGTTGAGCATATTTTCATGTGCTTTTGGCCATTAGTATATCTTCCTTGGAGAAATATCTATTCAAGTCCTTTACCTGTTTTTAATTTTTTCTTTAATTTTTTTGTTGTTGAGTTGTAGGATTTTTTTAATATACTCTAGATATTAAACCCTTATCGGATATGTGGTTTCCAAATATTTTCTCCCATTCTGTAGGTTGTCTTTTTACCTTCACGATGAAGTCCTTTGATGTACAAGTGTTTTTGTTTTCAATGAAGTCCACTTTACCTGTTTTTAATTTTGTTGCTCATGCTTTTCATTTAGTCTAAGACACCATTGCCTAACACAAGGTCCTGACAATGTTTCCCTATATTTTCTTTTAGGAGTTTTATAGTTCTTGTTATATTTAGTTCTTTGATCCATTTTGAGTTGATTCTTTCAAATGATGTGAGGTGGAGGTCCACTTTCATTCTTTTTCATATGGATATCCAGTTCTTCCAGCACCATTTGTTGAAGAAATTATATTTTCCCCATTAGAATAGACTTGACACCCTTGTAGATCTGAAGGCTTATTTCTGAACTCTTATAATTCAATTCCATTGATCTATATATTTGTCTTCATGCCAGTACAATGCTCTTTTGACTACCGTGGCTTTATAATAATTTTAAAATCAGGATGCATGAGTCCTCCTACTTCGTTCTTCGCAAGATGGCTTTCATATAAATGGAATACATAATTTGGTGTTTAGCTTTTCCATTTCTGCTGTTGGAATTTTGATTGAGATTGCATTGAATTTGTAAATTGCTTTGGATAGAATTGTCAACATAACAATATTTAGTCTTCTGGTCCATGAACATGGAATGTCCTTCCATTTATTTAGGTCTTCTTTGATTTCTTTTAACAATGTTTTGCAGTTTTCCATGTGTAAGTCCTTTACTCTTGGTTAAATTTACTCCTAGACATTTGATTATTTTAGTTAATACTGTAAATGTTGAATTAATTTTTGAGAGACACATTCATTAAGTTATTCAAGGTCCAGTGGGAGATAAAGAAATATAAACAGGTCACAGTTATATTCTTTCCTTCACTGGTTAATCTATTTATTCAACAAATGTTTATTGAGGACTTAGTATGCCATGGCTGTCTTTAGAGCTGGAGATATATTAACAAATAAAATGCGCATAACTACTGAGAATATAGTACTCACTTTCCAGTGGAAGAGACTTTTATTAGGAAAAAATCTACAATAAATATATAATTATAGGTTAAGTGCATAATTGCAAAATGTAATGATACTATGAAGAAAAAGTAGTAACAAAGAGATGTGACTTACTCTCTGGGGTCAGGAAATGAAGAAGGAATAAAAGCATGTAAATAAGAGGGGGCATTATCATATTAGACATGAAGATCATTTAGGCCAGATGAGAAGAAACAAAAAATCTGTCAGGGAAAAGTAGAACTAGTACTAGGTATTAATCTTCCTTATCCTTCAAGGCCCAATTATGTTTGCAGAAACTTCTAATAGTGCTATAGTTACTATGTAACCTATATTTGTATAATATACTTCTCAAGTTTATTTTGTTTCCAAATAAGTAAGGTATTAATTCTTTCAATGTTGAAATTTTACTAATTTTATTTGTTGCTTTTCAAATTAAATATATTCACATCATGTCATCTTTATTTTCCTAACTTAAATATGTCACAAGGTGTGGTACCTTGTTTAAGAAGCATCAATCATCAGAATTTCTTTTTCAGCAAATTTTCAGATCTCTTAAGAAAATGCCAGAAGTAACGGCAACAACAACAATAAAATAGACTGGAGGGAGATAAATGTAATTAATTAAACTAAATTGTTTCCAAAAGAACTGCTTTTTAAATGTTTTTCAGAAAAGAATACCACTTCTTGCACAAATTATCACTTAGATATGGCTGATGGCAGATCCACCATTCCATTAATATGTTTCTTTAGTACAGATTCATTAAATATTTTGTTTGGGGTTAAATTGAAATATATTTCCAATTTGAAAGGACTACAAATTTATAGAGTTGCTATTATAATTTTAAAAGACAGCATGTCATAAATTACTAATACAGTGAAAGTCTGGTATGTTTTGTTGGAAGCCCAGTCCACACCCTATCAAAGCCAATAAAATTAGGCAATGCCCATGAACTTAGTTTCAAAGCAGAGACTCTGAGTGCTTGGGTTATGGCAGTTATTATTTCCTGAATAAGACTTTATGCTGGATCCAAAATTCACTCTCTGACCTTCAGCCAAGAAAGGAAGTAGCGTGGGTGACCAAGTTTAACACTTGCCCTGGGGATTTCACTCAAGCCAAGAGCTAAAAGGAGACTATAATTGGGTACCCAGGCCAGTCCTTAGCACATTCTTTATTTGGATGGCCTACCTAAGCCCCTTAGACAGCAATATTACTCTGCCCTATGCCCCTATAGACTTTGAAAAGAAAACCATCCTGGGAGGGGTGTTGACAGTGGTGCCAAGACAAAGGGGGTTAGGAGCAGAAAAAGGGAAGGAAGGAAAAGGGGCACTGTCTGTATCTCAAGGTTGGGGAGTCAAAAAGATCAGAGTTAAAACTCCAGCTCCACCATTTACTAGTTGTTTACCTTTAGTTAAATTATATCCCCCAGTCTGAACCTCAGGATCCTTAGCTGCAGAATGTGTATAGCTACTTAAGAGAGTGTGGTTTTCAGTGCCTGACACATATGAATATTCAATGAATGTTTGTTTTTGTAGCTGCTGTTATTGTTAGTTTTGTTATACAATCTATGGAAGAGGGAAAAGGGATAAAATGCTGAATTTTTTGGAAGGCTTGAAAGATCCCTTATTCTTCCTGCCATCTCCAAATTACCTCCCTTCACTTCAACTAACCGTGTCTAGTTTGGATTCTTCAAGAGAAAAGCAAAGGAGTGATTAAGCACAGAAAAGGCTGATGAACCTGCCCTAAGATAAATCTTCCTAACAGGCCCTCCCAGAGAACTGTTTCCAATCTGATAGCTGCCCAGGCATTCTTAGAACTTTCTTATAGAGAGATTTGAGTAGGTCACTTGGGGGAGACAAATTAAAAGAAACCTTTTTAATTAAGTCAAACCTTGTTCTCCAGCTAGTTTTAATACATCTTTTAAAGTGCTTCTGAAAGCTCCAACAGGGTAATCAAAGCGTAGATAAGTGCTGCTAAAATGTCTCATAAGAAAAAAATAAATAAAAAAGGAGAGAGAAAAAACAAACTCTTAACAGCACAGCTTGAAAATTGATTGTAGCAATATATAGGAAATAAAAATAACCTGGATAAATAATTTCCTTCAAAATAAAATTTTGAATATTAGACACAGAGTCATATGCTTCTGAGAAATGGGATAATTTTGTTATTTCCTATTCAAGTGACAGTCACATAAAGATATTTGCTTTTCTGGAATCAGTGTATCAAGCTTCCAGGGAGATTTTCTAAAAAGACATTTTAAAGCTAAATCCATATTTACTTTTTGGGGAAAAAAATGCATTTTTTAGCAAATGAGAATAAAAATAATGTTCTTTCAAATTATCTCAAAAAAGGAAGCAAACTAACATTTACTTAAACAGAAAGATAATGAAATTCATAATGATGAGGGATGGAACAAGAGTTTAAGTCTCCAGGGCATTTTGAATTTGTCGAAGGGGGGAAAACACCTAAAACTGTTAATCCCAAATTTCCTGCACTTCCTGTAACTTTTTTTTTACTAATATACTTTATATATTCAGAGAATTTTTAGTTTTACAGGAAAATTGATCAGAAATTAGTGAGTTTCCATATACCCACTTTCCCTCTGCAATCCTCCAGCACCCAGTTTTCCCTATTATTAACGTCTTGCATTAGTGTGGAACATTCGTTACAAGTGATGAACCAATGTTGATACTTTATTATTAACTAAAGTCCATAGTTTACATTAGGGCTCACACTTTGTGTTATGTAGTTCTATGAGTTTGCCAAATGCATAATGCCATGAATACACCATTGCAGAATCATACAAAATAGTTTGCTGCCCTAAAAATCCCTTCTCTTAAAAGATCTATGTTTTAATTTACTAAAGGCTGCCAAGACAATATACCAGGGATGGGTTAACTTTTACTATGGGAATTTATAACATAAGCTTACAGTTCTGAGGAAGAGAAAAATGACCAAAGCAAGGCATCAGGTAAAGCTTTCTCCCTGAAGACACAGCTGCCGGCAGTCCTGGACACATCACATGGGAGGACACAATGTCAGCATCTGCCAGTCTCTGCCTTTTCCTCCAGGCTCCATTGCTTTCAGCTGGCTGCTCTTTCTGTGGCTTTCCCTCTTGGGTTCCATTGATTTCAGCTTCTTGTTCTCGTGGCTTTCTCTCTCAGCTTCTGTGGGCTCCTCTCTGAGTTCCTGGGTCTTCTCTCTCTGTATTCATCTGGTTTATAACAGAGTCCAATAAGAGGACTAAGACCCATGCTGGGCTACACCTTACTGAAGTAATCTAATCAAATGGCCCTTAACTGAATCTAATCAAAAGGTCCCACCTACAATATGTTCACACCCACAGGAATGGATTACTGTAAAAAGGTAATTTTCTGAGGGTCACAAAAGCTTCAAACTGCCACAACCCAATTCATAGCAAAATGTCTCTTTTCTTCTATTACTGATTGCAGATTTGTATCAAAAGAAATTCCTTTTAGGGTTCAGATAGTTCCCCATGTCCTAAACTCTCCCTGAGGTATTGATTCAAGGAGACCAGATGCCTTCCCTAATCCTGCTTTATTTGGAAATTTCAACCTATATCACTGACTACTCCACAATACTTTGTCCATATATAATAAGAACACTATTGCTGAGTTATCCTACCTCTCCATACATGTATTCATTTTTTCAATAAACGTTATTAAGCACCTACTATGTGCCAGGCACTGCACACAGTAAATAGATGGTGGTTATAATAAGACAACAGTAGGTTGTTCATGATATATTTTGATTATACTGCCAGCAGTACTTACTAATGGATTTTATATGGTGATTAAGAGAAAAGGGGTCATCAAGAATGACTTCTAGGCTTTTTGCATGAGGGGTAGGTGGTGGTTTCATTAACTCATATGGAGAATGGAGGATTTGAGTGTTTGGGGAAATCAAAAGTTCTGTTTTGGGCCTGTTAAACTTAGCCTGTTTGGCAGGTAGGCTGTATGCTCAGTAGGCAGTTGGATAAATGACTAAGAAGCTTATGAGAGGGTCAGAGTTAGAGGGATAAATTTGGAAGTCATTTACCTACAGATAGTATGAAAGGATGATATAAGATCATCCAAGTAGAAAATTTAGAGAGGAAATTAAGGAGGATCCATAACTGAGTCCTGGAACACTCCAAGATTAAGAGAAAAGGGATGTAAAAAAGGAGAATAAGAAAAAGGAGATTGTGAAATAAGAAGACAATCAAGAAAGTGGTGTCCCAGAAAATATATTAAACAAAATGTGTCAAGAAGGTTAACTGTCAATACTGACTACTGAGAGGTAGACAGACTTGCCCATTAGGCGTCATTGGATTTGACAAGATAGAAGTTGCTGGCGATCTTGAGAAAAGTGATTTGTTGGAGTGGTTCATACCTCTAATTAAAGTCTTTCATTATTATCATTGTAAAAATTATCCCATGAATGTATGGAATGCAGGGAAATCTTATTCATCTCTTTATTCCCAGAGCTTGTACTGATTGATATTATTGATCATCAATAACTATTTTTGATGTTGAATATTGGCCTCAATTAGTGCTATATTCTTTGTTTGCCACACATGGTGCACCTCTAGAAGGCAGAAATGGTACTATGCATATTCTGTGTGCTGTGCCTTACATGTTCTTGGAACATTTACATATACAATTTTTTTACTTTATTTTGTACATTTAATAATTGAAAATATAAACAATTAAAAACTAAAAAGTAAACACAGATTAATAAATGTATACATTTCTCAATTAAGTTTACTGGATACATATAAAAATTTTTTTGAATCAAACAATATGTTACACAATATATTTGGTTCATAGTAATGCATTCATACAGTATTTGTCCTTTTGTGTCTGGCTTGCTTTGCTCAACATAATGTCCTCCAGGTGCATCCATGTTGTCATATGCTTTACGACTTCATTTCTTCTTACAGCTGCTTAATATTCCATCGTGTGAATAGAACACAGTTTGTTTAGCCATTCGTCTGTTGATGGACAATTAGGTTGTTTCCAGCTTTTGACAATGGTGAATAATGTTGCTATGAACATCAGTGTGCATATATCTGTTCATGTCACTGCTCTCAGTTCTTCTGGGTATATACCCAGTAGTGGTATTGCCAGGTCACGTGGCAAGTCTATATTCAACTTCTTTAGGAACTGACAAACATTCCTCCACAGTGGCTGTACCATTCTGCATTCCCACCAACAGTGAATAAGTGTTCCTATCTCTCCACATCCTCTCCAACACTTGTAGTTCTCTGTCTTTTTAATACTGGCCATTCTGATAGGTGTGAAATGATATCTCATTGTAGTTTTGATTTCCATTTCCCTAATCATAAGTGATGTTGAGCATTTCTTCATGTGTTTTTTGCCATTTGTATTTCTTCTTTGGAGAAATGTCTATTCAAGTCTTTTGCCCATTTTTTAATTGGGTCGTTTTTCTTTTTATTGTTGAGTTGTAACATCTCTTTATATATCCTGGATATTAAACCCTTATCAGATATGTGATTTCCAAATATTTTTTCCCATTGAGTTGGCTATCTCTTCACCCTTTTGACAAAGTCCTGTGGGGTGCAAAAGTCTTTAATTTTAAAGAGGCTCCATTTATCTATTTTTTCTTTTGTTGCACGTGCTTTGGGTATAAGATCCAAGAAACCACCACCTACTACAAGGTCTTGAAGATGTTTCCCTACATTGCCTTCTAGTAGTTTTATGGTCCCAGCTTTTATATTTAGATCTTTGATGCATTTTGAGTTGATTCTTGTATAGTGGGTGAGATAGGAGTCCTCTTTCATTCTTTAAGTTATAGATATCAAGTTCTCCCAACACCATTTGTTAAAGAGACTGTTTTTTCCCTTTAGCATAGGTTTAGTAAGTTTGTCAAAAACCAGTTGACTGTATAGGTGAGGGTTTCTTTCTGGGTTCTCAATTCTATTCCACTGATAGATGTGTCTATCTTTATGCCAGTACCATGCTGTTTTGACCACTGTAGCTTTGTAATATGTTTCAAGGTCAGGCAGTGAAATTCCTCCCACGTCGCTCTTCTTTTTTAGAATGCTTTTGGCTATTTGGGTGCACTTACTCTTCCAGATGAATTTGATAATTGCCTTCTCTAATTCTGTAAAGTAAGCTATTGGGATTTTGACTGGTATTGCATTGAATCTATAAATCATTTTGGGTAAGACTGACATCTTCACGAGATTTAGTCTTCCAACCCATGAACACAGAATGTCTTTTCATTTGTTTAGGTCTTTTAAAATTTCTTTTAGCATTGTTTTGTAGTTTTCTGCATATAAGTTCTGTACTTCTTTGGTTAAATTAACTCCTAGGTATTTGAGTCTTTTTGTTGCTATTGAAAATGGAGTTTTTCCCTTGATTTCCTCCTCAGGTTGTTCAGTACTAGTGTACAAAAACATTGCTGAGTTTTGCATGTTGATCTTGTATCCTGCTACTTTGCTGAACTCATTTACTAGTTCAAGTAGCTTTGACTTGGATACTTCAGGATTTTCTAAGTACAGGATCATGTCATCTGAAAACAGTGAGAGTTTTACTTCCTCTTTTTCTTTTTGGATGCGTTTAATTTTTTTTTTCTTGTCTAATTGCCCAAAGTAGAACTTCTAGTACAATATTGAATAACAATGTTGACAGTGGGCATCCTTGTTTTGTTCCCAATCTTAGAGGGAAAGCTTGAAAGCTTTCATACCATCATACCATTGAGTATGATGATGTTAGCTGTGGGTTTTACATATATGCCTTTTATCATATTGAGGAATTTTCCCTCTATTTCTATCTTTTGAAGTGTTTTTATCAAAAAAGGATGCTGGATTTTGTCAAATGCCTTTTCTGCATCGATTGATATGATCAATTTGTTAATGTGGTGTATTACATTGATTGATTTTCTTATGCTGAACCAGCCTCCCACTTGGTCGTAATGTATAAGTCTTTTGATATGCTGTTGGATTCGATTTGCAAGTATTTTGTTGAGAATTTTTGTATCTATGTTCATTAGAGAGATTGGTCTATAATTTTCTTTTCTTGTAGAATCTTTATCTGGCTTTGGTATTAGGGTGATGTTGGCTTCATAAAATATGTTGGGTAATTTTCCCTCCTCTTCAATTTTTTGGAAGAGTTTAAACAGGATTGGTGTTAATTCTTTTTGAAATGCTTGGTAGAATTCACCTGTGAAGCCATCTGGTCCTGGACTTTTCTTTGCTGGGAGATTTTTGATGACGGATTCAATCTCCTTAATCGTGATTGGTTTGTTAAGTTCTTGTATTTCTTGTAGCATCAGTGTAGGTTGGTTGTGCATTTCTAGGAATTTGTCCATTTCATCTAGGTTGTCTAGTTTGTTAGCATATAGTTTCTCAAAATATCCTCTTACGATTCTTTTTATTTCTGTGGGGTCATTTGTAACTTCCCCCGTTTCATTTCTGATTGTATTTATTTGCATCTTCTCTCTTTTTTTCTTTCTTAGTCTAGCTATCGGTTTGTCAATTTTATTGATCTCTCAAATAACCAGCTTTTGGTTTTGTTGATTTTCTCTACTGTTTTTCTGTTCTCATTTTCATTTATTTCTGTTCTAATCTTTATTATTTCTTTCCTTCTTTTTGTTTTGGGATTGGTTTTCTGTTCTTTTTCTAGTTTCTCTAGTTGTTCAGTTAAATCTTTGAGTTTAGCTCTTTCTTGTTTTTTAATATAGGTATTTAGGGCTATAAATTTCCCTCTCAAGACGGTTTGTATCCCGTAAGTTTTCATATGTTGTGCTCTCATTTTCATTTGTTTCAGTACACTTACTGATTTCACTTGTGATTTCTTCTTTGACCCACCGATTATTTAGGAGTCTCTTGTTCAGTCTCCACACATTTGTGAATTTACTTTTTTCCTGTAAATTATTGATTTCTAGTTTCATTCCATTGTGATCTGAGAAGGTGCTTTGTATAATTTCAATCTTTTTATATTTATTGAGAGTTGCATTGTGACCTAACATGTGGTCTATCCTGGAGAAAGATCCATGGGCACTTGAGAAGAATGTATAACCCGCTGAGTTTGGATGCAGTGTTCCGTATATGTCTGTCAGGTCTAGCTCCTTTATCATATTGTTCAAGTTCTCTGTTTCCTTGTTGAACTTCTGTCTAGTTGTTCTATCTAATGATGTGAGTGGGGTGTTGAAGTCTCCAGTGATTATTGTAGAAATCTTTATTTCTCCCTTCAGTTTTGCCAGAGTTTGTCTCATATATTTTGGGGCACCCTGGTTAGGTGTGTAGATATTTATGATTATTACATCTTCCTGGTGGATCGTCCCTTTTATCAATATATAATGGCCTTCTGTATCTCTTATAACATTTTTGCATGTAAAGTCTGTTTTGTCTGATATTAGCATAGCTACCCCTGCTCTTTTCTGGTTACTATTCAGGTGGAGTATCTTTTTCCAACCTTTCATTTTCAGCCAGTTTGTATCCCTGGGTCTAAGGTGAGTTTCTTGTAAGCAGCATATGGATGGTTCATGTTTTTTTATCTATTCTTTCAGACTGTATCTTTTGATTGGGGAATGTAATCCATTCACATTCAATGATGTTATTGTAAATGACTATTTACTTCCTCCATTTTATTCTTTGGTTTTCATATGTCATTGTGTTTTTGTTTGTCTTTTTACTCTTTTGGTTATCCTTCCTGCTATTCTTTCTTCTATACTCTCTTCCAAGCCTCTCTCTCTTGTCTTTTTCTTTTAGGTTCTAAGGCTTCCTTTAATATTTCCTACAAAGGTGGATTCTTTTTTGCAAACTCTCTCAGTTTCTGTTTGTTTGTGAATATTTTATATTCACCTTCATATTTGAAGGACAGTTTTGTTGGATAAAGACTTCTTGGCTGGCAGTTTTTCTCTTTCAGTTTCCTAACTGTGTCATACCACTGTCTTCTCACCTCCATGATTTCTGAGGACAAATCTGCGCTAAGTCTTACTGGACGTCCCTTGCACATGATCGTTTGCTTCTTTCTTGTTGCTCTGAGAATTTTCTCTTTATCTTTGACATTTGACATTCTTAGTATGTGTCTTGGCATAGTTCTATTTGCATTTATTTTGGTTGGGGTACCAATATTGCTTCTTGGACATGTAAGTTCATTTCCTTCATGAGCTTTGGGAAATTTTCAGCTATTATTTTCCTCAGATACTCTTTCTGCCCCTTTTCCCTTCTCTTCTCCTTCTGGAACTCCCATGACATGTATGTTGTTGCATTTTGTGTTGTCATTCAACTCTCTGAGCCCCTGCTCAATTTTTTCCATTCTTTTCTCTCTCTGTCCTTTTTTCTCTTCTATTTTAGCTGTTCTATCTTCAGTATCACTTATTCTTTCTTCTCTCATTTCGAGTCTGCTGTTGTATGCCTCAAATGTGTTTTTGATCTCACCTATTGTGTCTTTCATTCTCATGAGCGCTGTTACTTTTCTGTTCAGGATTTCAAATTCTTCTTTGCATTCACTCAATGTCTTCTTGATGCTATTTATCTCTTTAACTATGTTGTCTTTCAAGTCATTAGTTTGATTTTGGAAATTTGTGCTCATCTCACTAATTAGTTCTCTCAAATTCTGCATCTCTTCTGGGATTTTGATGTATTTCTTTTCTTGGACCACATCTTCTATTTTCTTAGCATGGCTCATAATTTTTTGCTGGTGTTTAGGCATCTGGTTAGGATATAGTTTACTCAGATGCTCAATCTCTTTCTCTTTTGTAGGGATTTAGTGGCAGGAGGCTGTGACTTATCACAGCTCTTTGATTTTTGGCTTAACCTGGATTGTTAGGATTGTCCTGCTGGTTGTTCATAACTGGGCACTGGATCCAGTAATTGGTTGTACAGTCACTTCCTAGGGCCTTGGGCAGGGAGACCAGAGAGGCCAGAAAAAGCCTCTCCTACTTATTTTTAATTTTCTTGTGTGCACTTCCTTGGTCTGCCAGGAGATGGTGCTCTTTGGCAGCTCTCGATTCAATGCCTGGTCGGAATGTATTTGCTGAAACACAGACCTGATCAATGTGATAGAGCTTCCTGTCTGGAAGTTAGGAGCCTTGAAATTCAAACTTTCTCTGAGACAGTTCCCCAGTCTTCTCTGGCAGCCCCCTCCCTTTTCATGGCTAGGAAATATTTCCACTCCCCTCTGAGTCCTCAACAATCAGTTCCTGTTAGTAAAGAAGGAGATTGGGAGGGATGTATATCTTTAGCCCCTTGCAGGCTCCAAGGCAAACAATGGTGCAACCCCACCCAGCCTGGAAGGGCTCTCGGGACAGGGCAGACCAAACCTGCAAGTCAAAAGCAGGGTCAGCCCCAAGCTCTCTCTCCCCTCTCCTGTGAAGTCCTCAACAATTAGTCCAGGATAGAAGAGAAGGAGATTGGGAGGTTGGATTTCTCCAGTCCTTTGCTGGCTCTCAGGGCAAACCACTGTGTGGTCACACCTGGCCTAGAAGGGCTCGTGGGGCACAGCAGACCAAATTTGTGGGTCAGAAGCTGAGTCAGCCTTAGGCTGTGTCCCTCTTTCTCACCTTTCCTGGGGTGGAGATCCCTGGAGCCCCCTCTGTCTGTAGTCATAGGCTCAGAGGCCTGACAATTCTAAAGAGTCTTTAGTGTGGGGAACAGTACCGGCAGCAGCAGCCACTGCTGGTTCCAACTCATGGTTCTGTCATCACGATTTCCTTCTTTTGTCCCTCTCTCCTTTGGGTAGTGTGCAGCCTTCACCTGCTGTCCTAAACCCTAGAAGATCTTTTACGAGCTGTTTCAGGAGAGGCTTTTTCTAGAGCTGTACTCTAGCTATTTTTCTGAAGAAGAGATTCCCATGTCTTACCAGTCCACCATCTTCCCGGAAGTCACCTACATATACAATTTGATGCTTAATAATATATTTGTAATGGAGATGAAGAAATGTGATGGTTGTAGTGGTGAATAAGAGAAATAATTTTAGCATTCCTATGAAGAATGGGCAGAAGATCAAACTGTTGGCGACAATGATGGTTTTAACAAAAGTTCATAATTCTTTGACAATCTTCTCTCAAGAGGTGGAGTTTAATTTCCTTCCCTGTGAATGCTTGGCCTTAGTTATTTGTTTCAAACAAATAGATTGCAGAAGAAGTATTTGACTTCTAAAACTAGGTTATATAAGGTAGTATGGCTCCTGCCTGGCTCTCTTTCAGGACACACCCTGACTTGCCATAGCTACCCTACTGCTGCCTGACAGAGAAACTGCAGAGAAAGAGAGAGATGCCCAAAGAAAATATTCCAAAGGAACTCCTCTTCCTTGGGCTAAAGGTGCCAAACATGCAAGAAAGCCTTCAAAATGAGTCCAGCCCCAGCTACTGCCTGATTACAACCAAATGTGAGACTCTGAGCAAGAACCTCCTGGCTGAGCCCAATCAAACTCCAGAGCTATAAATAGTAATACTAATAAATTAGGATTGCTGTTTTATGCTGCAAAGTTTAGGGTGGTTTGTTATACAGCAGAGAACAACAAGAACAAAGACTATTACACTTACTCTGTTAGAAAAAAATAGGTCCAAATGCAAAATAGCAGAAGTTACTTTGGCCACAAAAAGGTTTATGAAAGAGGTAGGATTGAAAAAGCTGCTTGAATGACCCCTATTGCTTGTGATTGAGAAAGTACATTCCTTACCTGACAAAAGGCCCTGTGATATTTTGAGATAAGCCAGTCGGTGATTGAGGACTGGTATGAATAGCATCTCAGACTGGAGAAATAGTTCTTTCATCTCATAGTACTCCCAAGGTAGCCAACAAGTATGGGAGATTGAGAAAGTATGATGGTGTAGTAGTTGCTATTTCTCTTGCATACTTTAAGATCCTTGGTCCAAGCAGCCTTCACAGAGTAAGGAATGCATCAGGTCACTGGGGCCCAGAACCATGGGTTTGCATCTTTTCTTTCTTCTTTAGTCTGGGGAAACAATAAGTAGAGGAAATGCTAACATGAGCATCTCCATTATTGTCATAACAAAGTTTCAGTTTAAAAGAGGTCACCTGGAACCAAGACTGAATTCCAGATTTATGATTTCTTGTTTTGCCAGTTATATAACCAATTATAAAGAATTTTATTTTTAAAAAGCCTACTTTTAACTTTTCCTCTTCAGTATACCATTGGGTTTACTAGATAAAGGTTGCAATGCAGTGGTCTTGAATACAACTTACCACATCTTTCTCCAATAGTTGCCACGGTTATTCTAGACAATGCTCACATTTCTCATTTGGAAAGTAATTCCACCCATTTTCACAGGACAGAAAGATCCCACCCTCTTCCTTTTATTTAGTTATTTATTTATTGAAGTAAAAATCGCTCTCTCCTCAGTTGACTTACACCCTAACATTTAAGTTTTATTGTTCCATGTTTTCTAAATGTCTTGAATACACTGAACAAGTCACTATTATGGTAGTCTGCTTTCCCTATTTTGTATTATTTAATGACTTTTAGATTATAAACTAAAGGTCATTTGAATTTGTTTTTGAGATGGAGTAATACTGCAGCATATTAAAATGAGAATTTAATAAAAACAATTACTTAGGAATAATAATGCTTATCTGTCCTTTTTAATTTAAAAAAAAATTATCACTTTATTGAGCTCTTCCCCACACAGTTTTATCCTCCTCCTCTTCAATATTTATATTTCATGGATTAATTTTGAGTCTTACCACCCTTAGTCTGCTTTTAAAGAGTCTTTTCTGTGTAAAGTATAAATCTGTTAAACTGTTCCTCTTTTGTTTTCTTCTACAGAATAAATGCAACAATATAGGAGTAAAGAAAACTCCTCAGAGAATCAAAGAAAGAAACTAATCAGCCATACAATGATTTAAAGCAAAAAACAAGAAAATAAAAAATAAAACAATCTAAGGCTTCCCTGCAGGTACATACACATTCTGAATCATACTAGCTGTTGTGAAATGCTACCCATTAGGTTAAAAAGTAGTAATAGGGGGAATCCACTTTATCCTTTGTGTTGTTATAAAGTCTACTGTTGCTTCTCATTCTTGAGACTCAGCTGCTGAGCCCACTGGCCTTTACTAAGGGGATTTGATGGCTTTGAGCAGAGCTCTGGACATCTTTGTTTGGATCTTAATGACTGGTCCCTTAGATTGCTTGGTGAACTGTGGCAAGCAAGGAGAATTGTTTTCCACCAATCCCATTTTCAGTAAAAAAAAAAATTATTTTTTATTCCCCTGTCCTGCATGTTGCCAAAATTCTTAAAATACTGTTTATGGGGATTTTTTGCCTTAGAGCCCAGATGTAGCAACCAAGCCAGTGCAGCTGGTGTAACTTGGCTGGGCCTCACAGATAATTCAGTGTTTGAATGGTCTTCCTATTTCATATTGTTATCATTTTAGAAAATGTTTTGAATGAATGCTTTTGGATGTGAACTAAAGATGTGTTAAGGGACTAGCAGCAATATAGCCTACAATTCCTCTATCACTCTTTCATGTAGAGACTTCATAAAAAATCACAGCTCATCTTTCCTCAAAAATTATACTAACTTTACCCCTGAACTAAAGAGATAGGCTTGTGGAGGGTGAGGGGGAGACGGGCAAAAGGGGAAGCATTCCTTTTGCTTTATCTTTTTTTTTCAAGCTACTAAAGGTCATGTGTATAAACATAAATGTACCCAAAAAAGAAATTCAAAACGCAAGAGAATTTGAGGAGTAAAAAATTGTCATTCAGAAATCCCAATGTAAAACGTCATGATGCTTAGGGCAATGAAAGTGATTTTACACTACATTTGACTTCAGCTAAATTTTGGCACTGCATTTACTACTTATAAAGCAATTGCATTTTGCAACTGAAGCCATATTAAACTGGCAAGGTATGAACATAATAACATTACTCTCCCTGACTTACATTCGAATTTGAAGTCTTTCATGGAAGATCATAATATTAGCAACTATTGATTGGGGGCTTCCTGAATTGTGCTATGTGTTTTACATGGATTAACTCATTTAATTGTCTCAATAAATTTATGGGGAAGGTGCAGTTACTATGTCCATTTTACCAATAAGGAATCTGCAACCTAAAGAGTTTAAGTGATAAACCCAAGGTTTCACAGCCGGTAAGTGGCAGAGTTGCTAAGACTCTTAGAAGCCTAAGACATCTAATTCCAGAGCCTGGATTAGAAACTCTACATTCTGCCATCTTCCCAAAGAGTGGGTAAATTCACTGCTAAGATGCAAAGAACAGCATATAACCCTGGATATGCACAGGGTTTGGCTTTTGGATATTATCCATCAAGTATGTCACAGTGAAAAAAGAGCTTAAGAACTGATTCTTAGTTATGTCCTGAATTCCTCAAAGGAATTCCCCTATATAACTTTTGTTCTTTTTTTGTAGACTGACTTATCTGATAAATAAAAGAAAGTATTAATAATTAGTAATTATTTGCTATGCATCCTTTCCTTTCATGTGTATTTATCAGAAATCTTCATTGCCTTCATCTCAATGACTGAGTAATGGGAGAAACTCTTGTTATTGGATGAATTGCAGACCTAATTCTCAGTTAGGAGGTATTTCACCACCCTTCAAACATATACCTCTTTATGGTACTACCTACTCCACTTATGCCAACAATTAGCCAACCTTTTAGACAACCAAATATTCCTTGCAACTGGAATTTTTTCTCCAACATTTTCTTCTCTATTATGTTTAATAATTCAATCACAACATTAAATATAAAATAAGATAGAGCATACTGTGCCTCTTTTTTTTCCCAGAGCTATTTAACACTTCCTCTTCAAGCTCCCTAAATTCTAACATACTGTTTTCATTAATAAAGTTGTTTTCAAAACTTAAAAAAGCTATAGGCTCCATATAGATAAAAGGCAGCATTCTAATAGCAATATCTTATGGATAAACACCTAATTTAATACATGTCCATACTAAGTAGAAGTTCATTACTGCCCTAAATTTTCTAGAAGTGAAAAGAAAAGCATATGAAGATGATATTGCCAATGTAAAGTAGCTTTTCTGATGGGAAAAATAATAATAGACTCCAACCTGAGGACCTTAACAGTATTTACAAACAGCATTGGCAGATATAGCCCTTAAAGGAATTAGGCATGGTCCCAACTGGAGGCAAGCTGCCTTTCAATCTTATGACTATAACTTGTGCAAACACAACACAAAATCAAAGGAAAAAGAAGGGGAAAATAAGGAAATTAGAAAGGAAAAAATATAAACCTATTTGCCAAATATGTAACCTCTTCCAACATAGACTATTTCATACATGTTATTGCAAAATCATTAATGTTATGGTATATACTGGAATTTAAGTGTCAGATAATAAACACTTAGTTTGGAACTTTAAATAATGATATCACATTATGAAATCATCATAATATGGCATTAAAACATTACTGAACACATCATGAAATACTAATCATTTGCAAATGAATCTTTCATTTTGCAAAGGAGTTCACAAATGCTGGCTCTGATAGCAGCACTCTTTTTCAGGGGGAACTTGGGAAAACAGCTAGAGTAAGTGACAGAGCATGTTCACAGCATTTGTTTAAATGCATGTGGAGTGTCTTTAGATCATAATTAGAATCCCACATCTTTCTGGCTTTCAGTCAATAACGTTGTGCTCATATAATATAAAACATAAGTGGAAAAATTTCACCCATGTTCATAAAAAGCAAATAACTTGAAGTACTTGAAGAACCCAAGCACCACATATTAGTTCGAGCATGTTTCAAAAATAGCCACTGAACCAATCAAGAAGACTGCTGCACTCTACAATTATGTTTGACAGGTTTTCAGATCCCTTGTCCTCCAAATTATCTAAATTTGAGTGAAAGCCAGAGGGCTATCTTGAAATTTTATTTTTAAAAAATCAATGTGCTTTTCTGAGGTTTCAAACCTGATTTGTCATAAGCATAAACTCTGGTAGACATTAAAAATAAGCATATATTGAAAAATGGAATGCTTTAAGAACATATCTTCAGAACACATATGCTGTCATATAAGAATAAAGACTAAATAATGATAAATTGGAAAAGTTTCTCCCTCATCCTGGAGGTTATTTGTTTAACAAATGCTTAATATCTTCAGCAAAGATTCATTTATCTAACATTTGGGAAATTGCCACATAACAGTGCAGTTCAGGGGGTCCCCAACACTTCCCCCAGGTGCAATAATTTGCTCGAAGAACTCACACAACCCAGCAAAGCTGTTATACTCATACTTAAAATGTATTACAGTGAAAGGATACAGATTAAAATTAGAAATGGAAAAAGATGTGTATGGAAGGGTTTAGAAGAGTCCATGCCTAGAACTTCCAGCTGTCTTCTCCCAGGGAAGTTATGTGAACAGTGCTTATTTCTTTTAGTAACAAAGTGTGACAATATACATGAAGTATTGCCAACGAGGGAAGCTTACCCAAGCCATGGTGTGGGAAGCTTACCCAAGCCATGGCGTCCATAGTTTTGGGGAGGTTGGTCACTTAGACACTGCTGACCACCCATGTAGCTGACCTTAATTTCCAGCTCCTCCTCACCATAAATCAATGATTAGTATAGACTATCTGGCAGGACATCCCAAGGGCACAGGCAGAAGACACTACACAAGGCACTGGAAATGCAAAAGCACAAAAGATAGTCTCTCATCTTTGGAGAGGTTCTAGTCTACTGAAGAGATCTATACATAAGCAATGTGGTAGAAAATGGTGTTGTGCATATTACTCATCAAGATGATATTTTTTAAAACTTGGTGAGATAATAAATCATAATTGTTTGCAATATCATCCTCAAAGTTAATAGCTTATATATTCTCTTTTTGCATCCCATGAGTTAAAGTTTAATGACCTTTAGTTTATGAAAACCATTACTTATTCATCAGCTAATAATTGATGAACTCTTCCCACTTCACATGTATCCATGGCTCTTAGAGACTATTACCTCTGTTGTATAAACAGAAAAATTTAGATTTTAAATACTGCTCCCTTTAACAGGTATTCTTTATCTGTAGGCGAGGCAGTAGAAATAGAGGAATTAAAATGATATATGGAAAGTAGAGAGGAATGAGAAGGTAATATCCAAGAATGTCACAAACTAATAAGCATATAATTCATCTCATAAACTGTATGGTGAGAAACAACAACACAAAGCAACAAGCAATATCATATTTACAAATGAAATTTACATTTCACACATGAAAACATACTATATTTCAAGGTCTGTACTTCAGATAAGATGGTAATTTCTCCATGTACATACTTCATTGGAGGTTAATATTGTGTTCTTTTTAACTACTTTGTCCTTTCTTCACATGTCTACATTTTATTATTCTAGCCAGAGCATTGCAAAGATGTCTAATCCCATATTACATGTGCTTTAGGTATATTGAGTTAGATTTATTTCCTACAGTTTTATTTTCCTTGTTATAAGTGAATATAATATAAAGACACTTATTTTATGTATATAATTTAGATTTTCTGTCTATGAAAAATCATTATATTTACACTAGAAACAATAATGGGGGAGCAAATATTTCTCACATATTTGTCATGTTTTTTGGATATATAAGGAAGAAATACATCAGTCAGTTCATTCTAATAACAATTATCATTTATTGAGCACTTAAGGCTTCTTCCCCATCTCTGATGTTTCCTTCCTCCTCCAGAGAGCTCCATGAACCTAACACCTTGTCTCTCTTCCCAGTCCCTTTATTGCTCTGCTCCAGTGAAAAGGGATTCACTTTTGAGACTGTCACCTTGGGAGGAATAACCACACCCAACTCTGCCTTCTTTCTCTGGGGGCAGAGAACATGTAATTGCCTTGACCACAGTGAGTGCTGCCTGAGGCTGAATGGATAAATCTGCCTCATTCTGGAATTTATTTGGAAGGATTATTTGTCTCTCACATACCTCTCCAAACCTGGCCTCTATAATTAACATAGGGGCTACTTTGATCTCTAGCTTTGCTCTTTTGGGTTTTTTTTTAGCTCTGTGTTCTCAACTAAGATAACAAGTGAGGTCTCTGAATTCATGGCCAATAATAACCATCTTCCCTGGCAGAGTTCAAAACAGATTGAGAAGCTCATGCCAGACACTGAACTAAATGTGTTGTACACATGATTCCTCACAAGAATTCTATGGCTATAATGAAGATGCAATAATTATTCCAGCGTTAGAGAACAGGAAACTCAAGTTTAATGAGGTTAACTCAGTTGCCCAAAGTTGTAAGGCTAATACAGTGACAGTTGGGTTTTAAACCCAGATCTGACTCTGGAGTCATGGATCTTATTCACTATGCTATATGGCTATACTGAAATCCTCACTATAATGAAATTAATTGAAACTATAAGCAGAACCAGGGAATGAATACACACCTATCTATTTTGGACCAGGCCTCACAAAATAAAAGACAGCATTATTAAAGAGGCCCTCATCACAAAGAAGCAGGGATTGCAAAGAGAATGACTGGTAACTACTTTGATTATAGTACTTAGCAATTTGTCTTGCCTTCTACGTCAAAATTCAGAAGTTAGGCTACTTATTTCTAGATTTAAAACCAGCAAGTCCAAAATGTCACCTATTCTGTAAGCCCTAAAGCACAGCAGAGGTAGAAAGCAGAAATAAATTGATCTCCAATGCCCGTCAGTCAGGAAGTGACAGCACTTGAATCCGCACATCATTTCATGTGAGTCTTCTTTTGCCAGGTTATTTTTTATAAAATGTGCTCTAATCAAATAAAGGGATCTGACTTTAAATGGGTGACCTAATGCCTCATTGTCCTGGTCACTCTAAAATGGCAAAACACTTGCTTAGTTGCTTTATCCTGAATAAACAAAAACATGTTTGACAAAGAAAAATGAATTTAAATTACTTCTATTCTCAAAAAGGCTGATGCCATTTTATTTCTCTTCTTTCCTTTCTACCTGCTTAAATTTTATCTCAACTACTCAGAAAGATTGCTCTTTCCCAAAGTAATTGTCTTTCATTAGAAAAAAAAATAGACTTCTTAGTCCCACTACCATCTTTTCCTGGTAATGTCTCAATAATTGTGTGACCATCTCAAATAAAAACAGAGGTAGTTGTGGGAAAAAGTCCTTTTGATCCTGATAAAGTCTCAGTTATCCAAAATCACTTTTTAACTTCTTTTAAAGATTTGTTATACTAGTCACACTAACTTCCTATGTCCTAGAAGCAAGGAAGAGCTGAACTGGTATTGATGGAAAAGTATCCGTGTTTGTGATTTGCTAGAGGAAATGATGCATGGCTAAGGATAACTAAAATAAGTCACAAGGAAACTGGCACAGCATTAGATAATACTATTGGAAATAACTACATAGTAATCAGTGGCTCTTGCCGAGAGGTAAAAATATTTCTTGGATTTTTTTTTTTTCATTCAATATCCTTAAACCCCAGACATTTTATGAAAATAGTCGGGTAGTATTGTTTGATCAATTGATCAATTGATTGATTGATTGATAGCAAATGGGTCAAATGCATTGTCAATTTTTTTTTTTTTTTTATTATTTTAGTTTCTCAGCTGATAATACAAATGCCATACAACAGATTGTGCTTAAAGAATGGGAATTTTGAGGTTAGGAGAAGTCCAACATTGAGGCATCAGCAGGCAATTGCTAGAGATTTTGGTGTTCTGGGGCTGGCTGCCAGTGATTCTTAGGACTCCCTGACTTTTCTGTCACATGACAATGTCTTCTCCTTTCTCTTCCGGGTTTCTTTGACTTCTGGTTTCTTACTTCTTCCATGGTTCCTTTGATTATGAGAACTTCAGCCTTATAGGATTAAGACCCACTCTCATTCAGTTTGGGCACACCTTAACTAATAACGTCTTCAAAGATCCATTTATAAATGGGTTAACACCTGCAGGACCAGGAATTAGGATTTGAACATGTCTTTTATAGAGAATATGATTTAATTCCCAATATACTTCATCTTTGTTTTAAAAATAAGATATGTCAACTCTTAAAAAAAACTATTTACTGAGAAACATAACTAGGATAAAATAGTTTTCTCTTGAGAAGGCAACATTGATTTTTTAAAATAACTTCTTATAAAATGTCAACAAATTTGGGAGAATGTGGATGAGAGGGAAAAAAATCAGTGTGAACATGATGCCCAAGAATATATATTATTGATTGATTCAGAATACAAGAATCTAGTCTTGTGCAAAGATGTGAAGTCTCTTGGTACATTGTGTAAAGCAGTTTCCATCTATAATTGTGTCTCTCCTTATTTCATAAGTGAGGGTTTTAGGTTGGCTTCCCCAGGAAATCAGAATTTTCCCAGAGTTTGAGACTCTGAGATTGACATTTGCATGCAGGAGTTCATTAGGGAAGGTTCTCAGAAACAACACCTATAAGGGAAAGAGGGAAGAAAGATTAGACAGAGGGAGATGACCTGTGATGCAGTTGCCATAGAAGCCTCAGCCAATCTCATCAGGAACTCTGTAGTGGGAGTGGCTCTTCAGAGATGTTTCATAAGGAGAAAAGGAGTTGGGTCTTTGTACTCACCATATTCACTTCTGCCCTTAAGGTCATTGGATTGATACTGAGCCTAGGAGTGGACATAATCTTTTGAGAGGTCGTTATTTTGTTGAGGGTAATTCCCAGAGAGAGTCTCATTTCTGAACTGTCAGCGGCCAACACTCTAGTTATCTGGGGGACTTGAGCACCTCACCACTGAAAGGGGATCTGGAAAGAGTATGCAACATTGAACCAAGAGAGAATTGTTAGCTATAAGAGGGAGCCATTACATATTTAAAGTAACATAATAGGTTACATTATTTCAGTTTGTCTGAAATAATGTTCAATGTTTTAATAGGGGAATTATTTATAGCATAAGGACCAGAGACTGGGTTTGTGCTATTGTTTTATACCTAGAACATTGTCCATTCACTGCAGCAATTTTGTATTTCAAAGATTCCTATTACTTTTATTGCGTATGTGAGCTTTGAAAGAACACTATTGCATATTCTCTTTGTGTGTGGCACCTTTATAATGCTCACCTAAGAGATACAATGATGAAGGTGTAAATTAGAGTTAATATTTGACCATTTAATTATAAAGTGGGACAAGGATGTAAGACATCAGTATTATTATCAGGATAAAATTCTTGTTCTCTTTTGCTAAATGACTCTTGTAATTTTTTCACAAGATTTACTGATGTCAGTTGCAATGTTGCATGATAATGCCTAAGAGAGAACAACTAAAATGTGTAGGTAAACATTCAGTTATTGTACTAGGAAAGAGTACTGTGACAAACCACATCTGAATTCCATATTTAAATAAAAAGCTCTTTGCTTTTATAGAAACAAAGAATGCCAGTGGTAAAGCTGTCGAAAGTTGACAGGGTCACCATCTCTTCCTACCCCAAATATAGCTACACCATAGTCTTTATCTTATATTTCTTTTTTTCCATTGATATTAGTTTCCTCCAAGAGGTGCACTTCTCTCACTCTCTCTCTCTCTCTCTCTCCCTCTCTCTCTCTTTCTACCCCTCCTTGCTCATTTCACTCCTATGTTACATAACAATTGACTCTCCAAAGTGTCTGTCAAATTAAGCCCTCTCTTTTGGTTCTGTTCCTCACTTGTTTCCAGACTGTTCTGTCTTAGCCTCCTAACTAGTTCCCTACCTTAAGCTGTCCTCCCTAAATCTATCCATAGATAGACAGAGTGATAAATATGTACTGACTGACAGATCACTACTGGTGTTCGTTCCCTAAAACACTGGTCTAATGGTATCACTCCCTCTTCAGAAACCTTAGATGGCTTTCAATTTGTAATGCAGGGGCTGCAGGAGGGTGCAAGAAACAATTCATTGCGGTTCAGAAAGCAATTATTAGAATACTTATCTGTGTTAATTTCTATCTAAAAGCATTTAGAAATAGTAAACATTACTAATATGAAACCACAATATTCTGATCTTGCATCAGAAACATACCTGGCATCCTGAGAGACAATGTGATAGGGACCACGTGGCATGCTTCCTCCATCATGTACCTTGACCATAGCAGAGGGGAAGAGCTGATGTGGCATGGAGCAAGGCTTTTTAAAGTGGCCAATGGTAGAGTCTTTAAAATGCTTTGTAAATGAGACTAGAGGGGTTTTGCAAATTACCTACACTATGTCAAAGTTTGTTGGTTATTTCCTGTCAAAAGAGGTACAAAATTAAAAGAAATATGCATTTTTTCTTTTATAAAGAAGATAGTGTTCTAAATACACTATGACTTTTTTTCTATAACAATGAGTGGTGTTCGGAAGTACGTTGCCCAACAGATGTTGAAAGAATGAATACACTTAATGCACCCCCTCCCCAAGGTAAAGTTTATGAATTAACAATGAGTAAAAAAATAATTGCTGTTCCAAAGAACTCATGCTATATAGAAGGCATTTTGAAAATGGATGTTTGGAAATCTGTCCATGTGTGATTTTATTGCTGAAAACTCTCCTATTTGCAACTTTAAAAAGTAGGAAAAGGATTTTCTAACCTGTTAAAATATTTTCCAAATTCAGAATTTTTTTAGGTTTAAGAGAATACTTTTTAATAAAATAAAAATATAATACCTTCTGATAAATTTGGAAGGGTAAGCAATTGGCATTATGAAAGAGAAATTTAGTACTAAATTTTAACAAAAACCTTTACAAAATTAATAGACAGGATTTAAAAATGAATATTATGACTTAATAAGTATAGCAAATGAAACATTTTTTTCCATTTGTGTCCATATTACTTGGTGAAGTATCATTTTCAACTACAGCAGTGATTAAAACCAAATAAAAATGAATTTAACAGAAGACCAGACACATAGGATGCTATACCAGATATAGTTAAACCAAGCTTTCATAAATGATGAAGCAAATTCATTCACTGTGTTCTCACTCAAAATAATAGTTAATATTTATAATGTAGTTAAATACCAGTAATATTTTAGTGAAAGGGAAAAAAATGAGTCACATACAGCTCAATAATTAAAATTAAATAAAATTATATAAAATACCTAATATCTTTATGTAGTACTTTTAAAATATTATTTATGTGTTTATTTTAGAGTATGCATAATATGTTGGGTTGCATGCTCAACATTTTTTTGTTTACTGATTGGGTGCAAAATTTAACAAGTTTAGTCTCATTAGTCATTTGGGTTTCTCATCCTTAGCATTATTGACATTTTGGGTCTGATAACTCTTGGGGGGGGGGGCTTCCTGTGCACTATAGGATGTTTAGCAGCTTCTCTGGCTTCTACCCATTAGATTACAGTAGCATCTCCCAAGTTGTTAAAATCCAAATATTTTTAGACATTGTCAAATGTCATCTATGGGATAAAATTGCCTCCCCACCTTATTTGAGAATCCCTAGCCTACAGAATGCAATTCCAACTCCTAAACTCAACATTATATTCTTGCACTACCTAAACCCAATTGATATTTTCTATCTTATCTCCTAAAATCTAAATCTTTATCTTCTGCAGCTCTGCTCCTTAATTATCCTCCTTTCCCACCACATCTATAAACATCACTTACCAATGGTTACATCAATCCTGCCCTTCATTATTTACATTATGCTTTTGCTCATACCTAGAATGCTTTATTTTTTTCCATTTCTTTCTGGCACCATCTTTCTTATTCATCAAGATCTGTTTAAAATTATATCTCCTTTCTAAGGCTTCCTTCAAATTCCCTTGTTAAAATCAACCTACCTTCCAGGTGCAAAACACATCTTTATTTTAGTTTTTATCACAGGTTGCCTTGGCTTCCTGTGTCTTAGCTATTTTTTCTGCTTTCTCAAACCCACAATAAAATTTCATATTAAATCTATGGACAAATTAAAATGATTCATAAATGAGGGACAATGGATTATAATGCAGGTTTGAGAAGAAAGTGGTAGAAATGTATTATTTACATGAAAAGATTTTCAAAGTATATAATAATTGAAAAGTTTAAGGTATGAAATACTACGTATATTATGATGTCTTTGAGGAAATATATATATAAATATTATGCTTATGTATGCAAAGAAAATTTATAGATATATACATCAGTAACTATTAGTGGTTACTTCTAAGAAGTGAGAAAGGAGAGAGGAAATGGAATGCTTTTCCTTTTAACTTTATATCTGTATGTGCAGTTTGGATTTTTCTCATCATAAATATATTAATTTTATAATTTAAAAAGTAATTTTAGGGAATGGATGTGACTCAAGCAGTTGAGCACCCACCTTCCACATGGGAGGTCCTGTGTTCACTTTTCAGTGCCTCTTAAAAAAACAAACAACAAGCAAACAATGAGCAAAAACAATGAACAAAACAACAAGCAAACAGACAAGGGAGTCAACTCAGGAGAGCCCATATGTCTCAGCAGTTGAGCACCGGCCTCCCTCATACAAGGTCCCAGTACCTTAATAAAAAAAAAGTAATTTTAAAAGTTACAAAATATAACATACTTCTCATGGTCTACCTGCATTTTCTTGTTAGAAATCTGCTTCTTTTAGACTGCAAACTCATCAAGGGCTAGACTCTTGCTTCCCTATGCATGAACTATGCTCTTCTCTTAAATACTGTAACTTACTTTGCTAGAACTTGTATCACAATGACCATAAACTGGTTTTGGCTTCACATCAGGAATTTATTTGGCTAGAGGAAGTCCAAAATCAAGATACCAGCAAGACTTGTTTTCTCTTAGACTGTGCAGCATGCCGGTGCTGGCTACCTCCCATTACATGGCCATCTCTGTCTCTTTCGGTCTGCTCTTCTAGTTTCTGCTGACTTCTGACTTCTTCCTGTGGCCTTCTCTGACTCTGACTTCTAGTTTCTCCTCTTTATAAGGCCTCCAGTAATAAAGGTTAAGACCAATCTTGAATCAGTTGGCCACACTTTAACTAATAATAACAACTTCAAGAGGTCTTACTTACAATAGGTTCACACCCACAGGGACACAGATTAAGATGAAGAACATGTGTTTATAGGGATACATAATTCAGTACTACATACTATAATAACTCTCTCAGGCCCATAATCTTAACTGAGTCTTGCTGGTTCAACAGAAGCTGTTTCTAAATCATTACTGGGTAGTAGTCAATAGTAGATTCCCTTGGTAAGTATTTCTGTGTTCAGAAAGGCAAACTAAAATTATCACAGAGAAGCAAGGATATTTCTTCGAAGCAGCGATTAAAAGTTAATATTTGAATTGAGAAGTTCTGTTTGTTTTCTGGTTTTACTGATAAGAAGAGGAAAAACTGGTCAAAAAGATGGTTAGGTTTTTCAAAGGTCTTTCATGTTTTCTACATTAGGTTCCTCGTGCCATATCAGCTGAATTTTTAATTTAATCACAAGAGCATTAGATACTTTTGCTTTAACTTTTCTATAGGAAAAGAAAAGGTAACAATCATGAATGTCTACTTTGGGGATGAAACTGGTCCCCACCTCCTATTTTTCTGTGGCACAGCTAATTAAGTTTGTCAGTGAATCATAGTTTTGGTTGCAAACTGTACTCAATTGATAGCTTCTTCTGTTGCGGGTGGGGAGCTATTATTTAGTTTTTTTCAAAGGATTAGTAATGGAAATGTTGAATCTCATGCCCAGAAGAGTCTTAAATGAAAATTTCAAGGAGTATGGAAAATAAATTTTAGAAGAACTCTTCTTTGTAATACACACAGTATGAAAAGTCACTCAAAGATACCATTTTGGGAGCAAGAATAATTTTGGCTGATTTTTACCTCGAATTGCCATAGATAACATGGTAATTATATATGTTGAAGATAGTCCAATTCTGAGTCACTCAGTTAGGATTAAAGAAAAATGATGGTGAATAAAAGTGTATTAGAAAATCTCACGTATAATTCTTTTCAAAATTGAGTCCCACTTCCCCCTATGTTCAAGGATCATTTGATTGAAAAGGTGATTTCTCTGAGTGTTTTTTTTATTTCTGAGAGGAATCATAAATTTTTAACTCATTAAAAGACAAGTTTAAAACAAATAAAGTAAGTTATGAGATAAATTACATAGGGAAGACAGTGTAATATTTTCATTAAAAAATGAAATTGTGAAAAGAACATACAAACGAAGAAATATGTGGAGAAATAAACAAAATATGGAAAATAGTGACAGGGAAATTGCTCCTGGGAGTCATCAGGAAGATTTTGAATTCATAATTAAGAGACTGTATTCTTAGGGGTGGAAGAATTCCCTGACTCAAAGACTTTTCTTTTTACTCAGTTCCAAGATGAAAAGAAAATCTGAGACCTGAGTCCTGTTGCCCATAATACTACCTAAGATTTATGAGCTTCGTTTGGCATTTAGTACTTTTGGAGCTATCAGTATTTATTGCATTTCAGCAATGCAGGCTGATACAAGCTGTTATTGGAAACATCCTGGAATTCCAGGAATTTCCTAGCCTACAGTGCACAGGGCTTCCATCTTATTTTGATCTCCTTGGCTAAAACAAGCGTTGCTTCCGTAGCAGAGGTAGAAAAACAGAAAGTGGCCTTTCTGATAGCTTCTTTCTCCTTCCCAACAGGAAAAAAGAACAATAAAAAGAGGAGGTCCTTTCAGGATTCAGTTATGAATTCTAAGAAAGCAGAATGCTATACTCAGCAAAAAATCTTAACTCCCTGGCTACCCTCAAAAGAGCTAGAAAAGTACCTGCCTATTTACTTCTCTGCCTCCACTGGCAGTAAGCACTGAGAGGGCAGAACTCTTCCTGTTCACTATCAAAGTTTCAAAATTTTAGAATATAGGCAATAAATACCTATTTGTTGAATGAATGGAAGAGTATTTAGGCATTGCAATAATAATCATAGCTAATACTGGAATGCTGGTAGCTATGCAAAAAGTAAAAAAAAAAAATGTTGCCATGGAAATTAAAACACTGACTCATATTCAAAACCAAATGCTACCCTAATATAGATTTTGACTGATGAGATAAGTTTAAGATCTTTATAAGGACCATATCAAAAAGTCAAATCTTTGTGGAATGATTAGTTGTTATATAAGTATTCGGTTTTATTGGGGCTTGTTCAATGTATTTTAATATGCAATACCAAATAATACCAAAATCCTCATATTCATTTTGAGTCAACAAACATTAATAAAGGACCTAGAATATGCATGTAACCTGTGAGTATCAGGCAGGGTTCAAATAGAGAATTAGGAATTATATATTTAAAAATTTATTATAAGGAATTGCCTGGCATGATTGCAGAGGCTGGCAAGGCAAGCCTGAAATTTTCAGGAAGGGAAGGCCATCAGGAATGGCAGACTAGAACTCTTGGGCATGAACTGAAACCTGCAAAATTCCTTCTTCAGGGAAGTCTTGGTTCTGCTCTTAAAGCCTTCCAAGTGATTGAACTGACTATGGACTTTAATCGCAACTACAAAAATCCCTTCACAACAGTACCCAGATTAGTGTTTGATTGAACATCTGGAGATGATAGCCTGGCCATTTTGACACATAAAACTGTCCATTACACTGTGGTGAATTATGCAACAGAAGGCAAAGAGTTCATATATGCTTCTTTTTCTCAAATAGCTCATTAGAAAAAAAATAATAATAATATTTTCCCTGAAACTCAAGGAAATACGTGATTGCTTCCTCTGGAAAATATTAAACTCAATTATTTTGGGAAAGCTAGGAAGGAAAGATGGCTTCCACCACAAAGCTCTCAGGCCAGCGATGGCATCTGAGAAGCAGCCTCCCTTAGAAGGACAGTAGCCCTCAATGCTAACTCCTCTGCTAACTACGTAACTTTGAAAAACCCTGTGAACTTTTCTGGATCTCAGTAGGATTTCTAAATAGGGTTAATATGCATGTCCTGCCTAACAAAACAAGTTTTGAAAATGTAAGTGAAAACACTGGCCAAATTATAAAATTTTTTATAATGTTGATGTTACTTAGTATTTTCTTTAAAATAAGCAGAACAATGGCACCCACAAAGATATCCACATCCTAATGCCTGGAACCTGGGAATACCTTATCTTACACAGCAAAAGGGACTTGGCAGATATGCTTAAATTATGTATCTTGAGATGGAAAGATCGATCCATGTAGATCCATGGATCTTATAAGGGTCCTTATAAGAGGAAGGCAGGAGGATCAGAGTCAGAGAGAAAGCAATATGATGGTAGAAGTAGAAAAACAGAAAGACATGTGATGATGGAAGCTGAGGTCAGAGTGATGTGATTTCCGGCTGGAAGAGGGCTGGGGGAACAAGGAATATGAGTAACGTCTAGAAGCTAGGAAAAATAAGGAAATGGAATCTCCCCTAGAACCTCTGGAAGGTAACCTAACACTGCCAACACTTTTATTTCATTCCAGTGAAACTCATTTCTGACTTCTGACCTCCAGAACTGTAATATAATTGTTTTATGCCACATGTTTGTGATAATTTGTTACAGAACCAATAGGAAGCTAATACAGGTTTACTATGTCAGAGAATGCTGTTTGTTTCCAATATCCAATCTCCCCTTCCATCTTTAACTGAAAACACCTAGAATAAAGACTAAATTTTCCAGTTTTCTTCACAGGTCGTATGGACAGACAGCTGAGTTTCTGGTAAAGGAAAGATATACATGTAAATTTGCAAAATATCCTTAAAGGAAGTGGGCCTTTCTTTCATCTTTCCCATTCTCCTTCTTGCTTATGGGAATTAAGACATGATGATTAGAACTAGTGCAGCCAACTTTGACCATTAAATGGAAAATCATGTTGAGAACTGCAGACCAAAAATAGGAAGAGTCAGGGTCCCTGATGATTGCGGAGTCACTACATTGGCTCCCAGTCAAGTTAAGCAGACTTTTGTCTGAAAGCGAATTTAACTTTTGTCTTGCTTAAAACATGCCTTTTCAAGTGAGAAGAGCCTGAGGATCCTGTGGAACACCATCAAGCCTACCGATATATGCATTGTAGGAGTCCAGAAGGATAAAAAGAGAGAGAAAGCAACAGAAAGGAAATTCAAAAAAATAATGTCCAAAATCTTCCCAAATCTAATGAAAGACATGAAAAAACACATTCCAAGATGCTCAATGAATTTCAAACAAGATAAACATATAGACCCACACTGCAGCAGATCATAATCAAACAGTCTAAAGCCAAAGACAGATAACAAGAGGATTCTGAAATCCACAGGAGAGGAGCAACCTGACAAGTAAAAGGGAGCCTCAGCAAAGTTAAATCCTTTACCATCAGAAACTATGGAGGCAAGAAGGCATTGGAGCAACATATTTAAAATGTTTAAAGGAAAAAAAAAATTGCCAACCAAGAATTCTATATCTGGCAAAACTGTCTTTAAAAATGAAACCGTGATTAAGACATTCCCAGATAAACAAAAGCAGAAAGAGTTCATCATCACTAGATTAACCCTACAAGAAATGCTGAAGAGTTCTGCATGTTGAAAAGGGAAGACACTAGGTGACAGATCAAAGCTACATGAAGAAATAAAGATCTCCAGTGAGGGTAACGACATAGGTAAATATAAGTGCCAATACTATTGTATTTATGGTTTGTAACTTCATTTATTACTACTCACAGGATCTAAAAGGCAAATGCGTAAAATGTAATATAATGCTTTGGGCTTCATAATACATAAACAAGTATGATTTGTGACAAGAATTGCATAAACATGGAAAGACTGAGGTATAGGAACACAATTTATGTATACTATTGAAGTTAAATTGGTACCAAAGTAAATGAGAGACTTACAGATTTAGAAATATTAGATTTAAGCCCCACTGCAACTACAAAGAAAATACTGGAGGATATTCAAGCTCATAGAGACAGAAATTAGAGTACAGGTTTCTAGGAATAGAGGACACAGGGAATGGGGAGTTAATGCTTAATGGGTGTAGGGTTTCTGATTGGGGTGATTGGAAGGTGGTGAGGATAATGCAACATTGTAACTGCGATTAATCCCACTGAGTGTTATGCTCGCAAGTAGTTAAGATGGGAAAGTTTATGTTGTATATATGTTTCCACAATTAAAAACAAAATGATAGAAAGAAGACAATGACAATAAATGTAATACATGATCCTGGGTTGATTGATTGGATCTAACAAAAGAGAAGAAAATGCCCTAAGCAACATTATTAGGGGTTATGAAAAATTGAAATACAGATTGCAGCCTTTATATAAATGTTAAATTTTTTGAACTTGATAACTGCTCTTAGTGTGGTTACATGAGTGAATATCCTTGTTTTTAGGAAATGTACATTGCAGTAATAAGTATCCAAGAAGCATGATGTACAGAACCTACACTCAAGTGTTCAGCAATTGGTTTGATGATAGGAAAGTAGGTAGATAAATACAGAGAGAGAGAGAAATTAGAGAGAGAGAGAAAGGGAGAGAATAATACAGCAGGTGTGGCAAAATGTTAAAGCTGGTGGATTTGGGTATCTAAGGTGTTTGGGGTAGGTTGAATTTCTCTGTATGGAGTTTTCATTCTTTTTGTAACTGACTTGCAAGTTTGAAATTATTTAAAAAAAAAAAATGTTAAAAACAATCAAAAAGAGAAGGAAAAATATGATGATACACATTTTATGCACACAGTTAATCAGGAAATATCAAACACTTCAAAAGAAATATATTATAAAGATTAAATTATGGCAAAAGTAACCAAATTCATAGAGTCAGAAACTAGAACACAAGTTACCAGGGGCTGGGGTGGGAATAGGGAATTGGGAGTTAATGCTTAATTCACAACATTGTGAATGTAATTAACACCACTGAATTGTATATCTGAATGTGATTAAAAGGGAAAATATTAGATGGTACGTATGTTGCTACAAAAAAAAATTAAAAATAAAAACCACCATTGGACTGTAAAACACAGGAAGCCCTAATGTAAACTATAGACTATAGCCAATAGTATATTATAATAATATTCTTTCATCAGTTGTAACAAAGATACTACACTTATGGAGAATGTTAAAAAATAGGGCAGGTATATGGAAATTCTGTATTTTGTGCATGGTCTTTCTGTAAAACTACTATTTCTCTAATAAAAGAAAAGAAAAAAAAGATAAGATTATGAAAAACAAAATCAAACAGTAATAAAATAATAAAGATAAGAATGGAAAATTAATGAAAGAGAATAAAAGCGCAGTGCAAAATATTAACAAAACTAAAATCTAATTCTTGGTAAATAGTAACATAATAGAAATATATGGAAATTTTATTTAGAAAAAAAGAATACATGTGACAAAAAAATCAGGACTTTTAGTTAATTCAATTACATTTTTAAAAATAATAAAATAACATTATGAACGACTATAATCCAACACATTTTAAAACATAGATGGAATGGATAATGTTAGGAAAAATTAAAATGCCAAATTTGTGCAAGAAAAAATAGAAAACATTAAAACTGAAGCAGTGATCAGTATTGTCTCCTCAAAAAAAATATGAATCGGATATTTTTATGTAGTTATTCCAAGCTGTAAGGAAAGAGATAATCTATGTCTGATACATATTTTCTCTAAAAAATTAAAAGTGTGAAATTTGCCTGATTTACTTTAGAAGTCTGATAAAGCATTGATACTAGTCAAAAGATAGTAGATAGTATTAGAAAAGAAAATTATAAAGCCCTTTATGTTTGTGTCCCCAAAAATGATATGCTAAAGTCTTAATCCCTGGTACCTCGAAATGCTGGCTTATTTGTAAATAGGATCATTAGAGATATAAGTTAAAATGAAGTCATACTGGAGTAGGGTGGGCCCCCAAGCCAATATGACTGGTGTCCTTATAAGAAGGGGAGAAGAGACACAGGGAGAAGTTGGCCATGTGACAATGGAGGCAGAGACTGAGTTATGCCACAACTCAAGAAATGCCAAGAATTGCAGGCTTCTATCCAAAACCAGGAGAGACACATGGAACAGATTCTTCCTGCAGACCTTGAAGAAAGAATGATCCGGTGGATATCTTGATTCAGACTTCTAGCCTCCAGAACTGAGACAATACATTTCTGTTGTTGTAAGCCACCTATTTTGTGGTACTTTCCTTACAGCAGCCCTAGGAAACTAAGGGCTATTTTATCCACTGTAGCACTTTGATATAGTTATGAATTCCAAAAATAGATATTTGATTATGTTTGTAAACTATCTGTCTAAAGTTTCACATTTACTTAATTAAATTATGATTAGGGCTTTGATTGGGCCATATCAGTAGGGCGTTGAGTCTCCACCCAGATAAAAGACTTGGGAAGTGAAGAGAGTGGGAGTTTTAATGCTAGAGCCCGGGGAAATAAGCACACAGAGGAGCTTGGTCTTGAGGAAGGAGAGAAGGCCCCAGGAAAAGAGACAAGCCGTTCACTTGATAGTCTACAGCTGGCCTGTGGAGAGATGCTGGCCTTGTGGAGAGATGCAAGCCTGAGCCCAGAGACAGGCAAGCCCTGGGAAAAGAGGAGCCCAGGAAGCCTGAACTCTGGCAGATATCGGCAGCCATCTTGCTCCAACATGTGGCCATCGACTTTGGTGAGGGTAGTAACTTATGCTTTATGGCCTGTTAACTGTAAGCTTCTACCCGAAATAAATACCCTTTATAAAAACCAACTGATTTCTGGTATTTTGCATCAGCACCCCTTTGGCTGACTAATATATCCACAAACACATATGCAAATTATTTAAGTTAAATTTGAGCTAACCAAACCCAACAATGTGCTTTTAAAAAATACAGCATAAAAAAATAAGTTTTATCACAGGAAGGAAGAGAACTTAATTTCACTACTGTAATAAATTCCAGAGAAAAATCACACGATTGTCTCAATGCACATAAGAAAAAATTGATCTAGATTTTATCTATTTATTATACAAAAGAAAACTTCCAGGAAGGGAAGCATAAAAGGAAATTTGCCTAACTTGATAAAGATAGTGTTCTAAAAGCATGCAACATGCATCATTCTTGGTGAAGAAATATTAGATGCCTTCCTTTTAATATGGAGAACAAGATCAGAATCCCTGCTAGCACCACTACTGTTCAAAATGGTAACATGGAGAAAAATAAGAGTTACCAGGTGTGGAGAAAGAGAGTTAAACCATCATGATATAAAAATCATTAACAAATTATACTAAGCAGAGTTTAGTATGTGTGCAAGATACAAAAATCAGCCTAAAAAATAAGTGGAATTCTTCTCCATAAACAATAAGTAATCTGATAATACAATAAAAATAGGGTACTACTCAAAATACTAATAGTAGTAATAATAATACTAATAATTATTAGTATTAGTGTTAGTATTTAAGATTTTAAAATTTTAACACTAAAATGTGCAAGACTTACAGCTATAGTTCTTTAACTCTATAAAGGGTATAATTATTAAAGAATATGAAATGTTAATCACTGACCTCTCTAGTCACAAACAACTTTACAGATGTGTTCTACCAAACTTGTAAGTATAGAAACATTCCTACTCCAGGTAAGGTTCCCCAGGAAGCAAACTTTGAGACGGACATTAGCATGAAGAAAGTTTATAAAGGTGTTTTCTCAGCATTAAAAGCTGAGGGGGAAAGGAAGAAATGGAAATAGGCTTGGGAGAAATTTGGCTATAATGTGGCCACAAATATTTCCCTACAGGGAGTTCTGAAGCTGGGGTCAAGGTTAGGCCATCATGAACCAGTCATTGCTGCAGGCATTCTCAATGATTGCAGGTCACGTACCCCAAAAAGGAGTAGTAACTCTGAGAAAGGCAGTTCTCTTCAGTCCAGGACAATTCCCAGAAACTACTGAAACTGAGGGCCAGCAGCTGGCAGCACTCTCAGCAGCAAAGGAAATGGGTCCTTCAGTACTGTAAGGAGGGTTTAGGGGGCACAGATTAGAATCCTGAATAGTCCACTCTGTGCCCTGCTTGGACCCACCTCTTTGTATGAATTCTGGGAGCAGGATTCTGGTGCGCCTCTGTCTTGTTTCCAGGGCTGCTATGACAAATACCACAAAATGAGTTGGTTTAAATGACAAAACTTTATTGACTCACAGTGTGAAAGCTAGAAGTCCAAAATCAAGATGTCGTCAAGTCCATACTTTCTCCTGCAGTTGGTAGGGTTCTGGTGATGGCAGTCCTCTTTCACATCGTGATCTCTCTCTCCTTCTGGCTTCTTCTAATTTCAAGCTTCTCCTACTGACTGGTTGTGTTCAAATTTTCTCTCTTTATAAAGTCTATAGTCATACAGATTAAAACCCTCCCTAATTCAATTTAGCCACTCCTTAATGAAAAACATCTTCAAAAGGTCTTATTTACAAATGGGTTCATACCCACAGGAACATGGATTAAAATTTGTACATGTCTTTTGTGGGGTACATGATTCAATCCCTATGAGGCTCTTTCCTGGAAAATTTGTAAGAAGAAATCATCACCCTTGCAACTGGTACTCATCATCTCCCTCTCAGCGATCCACTTGAGATTACCCTCACTAACAGCCAGCACTTCTACTGGTCTTATCTGGTGGCATTTTCCATACAGTCGACCCTGGGGAGTCTGAGTTCTGGTCACTGTATCTTCTTAGCTTGTGGCTACTGCCTATGACCATTTACCATAAAAACTGGGCAAGGAAGCACCAAAATATGCCCAAATGGATGGCCTGGGTGTCAGATACATTCTCCCCTGTAAATAGTGTGTAAGAGTAGCCTACTTTCTCCTGGTTAATGAGCTCAATTTGCCACACCAGAAGGATTATTATTTTTTTATTCATGGATCTTTGGCCAAAGTGCCTGGGCAGCAAACATAACTTAAATTCAATAAGAATCTTACCATTTCCCCTGGTGAAATCCATTCTGTTTTAGGAACCACTACCTAAAAGTCCAGCTGTGGGGATGGGAAGCAGAAATTCCTCTAAGTGGGTGTATTAGTTAGGGTTCTCCAGGGAAACAGAATCAACAGGAGATATCTGTCAATATGAGATTTTATGAGTCTCTCATGTTACCATAAGGATGCACAAGTCCAGGTTCTGCAGGCAGGCTGCAAACCAGGGGCTCTGATGAAAAGTCCAATGAAGGTCCTTGATGAGTTTCCAGGAGATGTTGGCTGTCCAAAGATGAGCATCTCTCTAAACGCTGAAATCACTTCCCCTTTTAAGGCATTCAACTGATTGAATAAAGTGTCACTCATTGCTGACAGCAATCTTCCTGGTTGATGTAGATGTAATCAGCTATCTATGCAGTGAACTTACAGGTAACCAAAGTCCATAAATGTCCTTGTTATTACAATTAGCCCAGTGCTTGCTTCACCAAACAACTGGGCACAATTACCTGGCCTAGTTGACACATTAGCCTAACCATCAAAATGGGTGACTGGGAATAACGGTACATGAAGCTACTTTTAAATCCATCCCTTGTTTCCCAAACATAGGCAGCACATATTCAGAACATAGAACCACAAATTGGTCATTGATTGGGAGTGTATACTTTACTGTGTACTTTCTCTCAGTTGGCCCCTCATCTGTGCTTTCAACAGACATTTGATCACACTATCAATCTGGCCACTTCTGGCAATGCAGTATATGAGAGTGCCCAATGGCAGAATTTAAATACAATAAGATACACAAAAAAGTAAAAAAGGGAAACTATGTCCTCCCCTCCCCCTATATATTTAGTGGTGGAAAAGAAAATATTTTAACCAGAGAGCTATAATCAATCAAAAAAAGTGACAGAACAACAAAGAAAAATAGACAAGTTTTCCATCACAGTGAAAGATTTCAATATACCTCCTGGAGTAATGAATTGACTAACAAAAAACAACAACAAAGAATAAGAATATAGAATATTTTAACAATGTAAATAACAACCTGATATAAAGCCAGTATAAAGAATATTTGCAAACAACTGTAGAATATACAATCATTTCTTGTAAACCTGGAACATTTCTAAATATTGTCCACATACCAGCTCATAAAGCTTATCTCAACAATCATCAAAAAATTGGAATTTAAAAAAAAGCATTCCTTCAGTCTGCTACACAATATGTTAAAAATCAATATTCAAAAGTTGACTAAAAAAATCCCATGTGTCTGGAAATTAAAAAACTCCTTCTAAACTCATGGATCAAAGAACTCAATGAAATTTAATATATGTACATATATATAACTAGATAATAATGAAAAATTACAAATCAAAATTCTGGCCTGTAGCTATAGCAGTTCATAGAAGAAAAAAAGATAGTTTGAAGGAAGTAAATAATAAGTAGAATAGTCAAAAATAATGAAATAGAAAACAAAAATAAAATAGAGGAGCAACAAAGAAAAAAAATCAAGATTAATAAATTTAACAATATTTTAGCAAGAGTAATCAGGGAAAAGAAAGGATGCACAAATAATAATATGAATAAAAAAGGGAGTGATATTTGAACAATTAAATGTAATAGGCAATTCCTAAGAAAAAACATTACTTACCAAAACGAACTCAAGAAAAATATAGAAAATTTGCTTTCCTATATCCATTAAATAAATCTCTCCTCAAATAAAACATTAGGCTATATATTTTTATAGCAACTTATTCCAAATATTTAAGGAGCAAGTAGTTCAAATTTTACCCAAGCTAAAGAGAGGAAGAGATAAAAGGAACATATCTTTAAATTAAATATGATACTTTTAAAGGAGAAAATTATAGAATAAACTCATTTATAAAAATCATTCAAAAGTCCTAAATTCAATAATATAGGACTGAATCCAGCATTGTAATATATATATATATAAAATACCAAATAATTAAATTTGGTTCAGTCTGGGAATGCAAAGATGTTTAACATTAAAAAATAAATGAAATATTTTACCACATTTAAGGATTAACAAAAAAATGTGATCTCAATAGCTGATAAAATTCAATATCCCTCTGTCCTAGTTTGCCAAAGGTTGCCAATGCAAAATGCCAGAAATGGATTGGCTTTAAAATGGGAAATTTATTAGGGTAAAAGCTTACAATTCCAAGGTAAAAATTTTCAAATCAAGTCTCCATCAGAGAAGCTTTCTCACCAAAGTCAGCTCCTGGTGATCCTGGCATCCTGCCATGTGGCAAGGCAAGATGGCCGCCCATCTCTGCCTAGGTCTCTTTCTTCCTCTCAAGGCTCACCGTCTCCAGGAGCTCGGCTGTGGCTGACTAGGCATATGGCTTGTCTTTTAACTGGGCCTCCTCTCTCAGCCTCGGCTGTTCTGCTTTCTCCCTGAGCCCATCTGTGGGCAATCAGATATATGGCTTCATCTCTTCAGCCTTGAACTTCTCCATAGGACCAGTTTTGGGGGCTTCATGCTTCAGCTTTGCTTCAGCTGCTAGGGATCCTAGAGTCCTCTCTCACATAGCAGGGTCAAAATTGGCAGCTTCCTTTTTCTGTGTCTCTCTGTGTGGTCTCAGTTTATATAAAACCCAACAAGGGGGCAGAAACCCAACACAAGTTATGCCTCACTGACATGGTCCAATTAAAATCAATCTAATTAAGTGATCTAATCAAGATCTCTTAACTAAATCTGATCAAAAGTCTCCATCTACACTACATTTACAAGGTAGGTTGGCTTAAGAACATAATTTTCTGTGGTCCACAAAAGGCAAACCAGGACACCCTCCATAGTTTAAAAGAACCTAATTATTTGCTCATAAGTATTTTTCTTCCCAGTAGATTGAAACATTCTTCTACCTCTTCTGTTCTGCTAGTATTTCTAGGGGCTTATTTGGATTCCATACCATGCCTGGTCAATGTTGTCTTTGGATTCCAGATACAAAAGAGCTACTTAAACCCATGATCTTTGAAAGAAGAGTATTTAATTCTAAATACTCATAAAAATTTTCTCCTTATCATTAATAGCAATGCCAAACAAATGTTTGAACTTCCAGGAAAAAACAGCAAATAAAACGGATGTGGATTGGACAAGTGTCATAATCCAAACAGATCTTGTTCTCTCCCCAGAGAAGGCTCACTCTAAGCTTCAGACATGAACAAGGATAAACTAGCTGTCATTTTAAGTTAACCATCAGTTCATTCTTATCCATCAGAGGTAAAGATCAAGTTGATGAGTGTAATGCAAAAGGCCAAAGATAGAATCAAATGGGAATACAAGGGAATAGTCCTATATTATTATGATAAGAAATGAGATGTTTGTACTTGTACCTTTGCAGTTTCTAAAATATCCATGAACCTGGATGACAAGACACATTCCAAAACCACAATAGGCTTCTTCTGGTTTCCTTGAATTATTTAGAGAGGAACATTAAGTAGTTAACATAAGGTTAGCTCTTTATTAAAGAAAAGAACACAAGGGTATCCTCAGGAGCAATCTTCTACTTTATTACTTTGACTGGTTATTTACCTCTGAGCAAGTGGCTCAAGACCTATATATTAAAACATTATCATAAGCATCAATGCTATTAATTTATATTGCTCCTGCATTCGTAATTCAATTGGTAATCTTTTTACAAATTTGCATTATAACTGCCAACTTTAAGGTGCTAGTAAATTATTTTCACTTGTATAAAATGTGAGAGCCCACTGATGTGGGAAGTTTGTCTTCTGTCCTACTCTATTGAGTGACTTCTCTTCTGTGCTTAGTGTCCTCCTGTGCCTTCTGGCCAGCCATAGTTCCCCTAGACTACTGCCAGAACCTGAGCACACAAGGCGCACCTCTTGCTTCAGATCCCCTCTACTCAGTCTTAAGGGACGAGACAGAGGATAGATAAAGGGATAGATAGAGGTTTCAATTAGATTACATTAGATAGATAGTGAAAGATGAAAGATAGATATTGATAAGAGCATTATTTGAGTAATAAATATATAAAATCACAGGCAATTTGGTTTTTTAAAACTCATTCAAGCCTTTATTAATTGTCAGTTATGGGAGAGTGGGGATATATAAATAAATTTATGTTTCACTGGAGATTATAGTAGAAATAACAGATATGTACATAATTACAATTTAGTGTGTTACATACTGTAACAGAAGTGTGTCCAAAGTATGTTAGTATCACAAAAGAGGGAAAAACCAGTTCTACATGAAATGGAGAAAGAAAAGAGAAGAAAAAGAAGCAGGGAGCTTTAGAGAGGAGATAGGTAAGTTATACCTACAAAGAAGGATGGACCTTGTCATGGTCAATTCTTGGGACTTTCCATTCTTTAACTTAACACATATTTATTAAACAGTTTTAAGATACAGAACACTATATTAAGTACCTGAAAGGTAAAAGAAATGAAAACAAAACCATTTCATGATCTCAAGGAATTTGTCATCCAACTTAGGAAACTCTTGCATAAATAAGTCATTAAAAGATTTAAATGCACAACAATAAGTTTTATAAATGTGGTTGAGTTAGTACCATAGAAGTATCAGAGAACAATTTTGTCTGCCCAGGAGAATTGGGGAATGTTTTCCAGAGAAGATGACATGTGGGACTGTGAAATTTCTCATAAAAGCTTTCTGCCCATATCATCTTCATGAACACAATTTGAAGATAATACTGGATGTACAGTATCACACATTCACCACCTCAACATCACCAAAATGTAATTATAATCTTATGAGTGTTTTCAGAAATAAAAATATCTTTATTTTCATCCTTTTCCTAGACCATGTCAGTTGCTTTCAAGAACATTTTTAAAGTAGTTTGTATAAAAGCTGTGATAGTTATTAAAAGTCCATAGATTTGCTAAAAATCTATTGCTTTTTAAAAGCAAATCTGGCCTTTCTGCAGCAAAAGGTAACTATGTCAAGTTTTAATTTTTTCTGAAGATTCCTTGTGAACAGTATCCCACCTGTCCAGAAATAAATGTTGTTGAAAGACCATGGAAAAATTCAACCAGTACAAACATCTTTTTTTTTTTTTTTTATTGTGGGTAAAAATCAAATTTTTCACAAAACGAACCAATATTTGTAAAATGATATATAGATATATATGCATATATGTGCATTTATTTGCTTACATAAATTTTATTTCAGTACAAACATCTTTTATGGAATTTAAATGACATAAGCTTTGTTATAAAACGCCAATGACAGGCATGCTTGATTTAAAGATCTAGATATTAGCTTTTCTTGGCATTTCTATGCACAAAGCCAAATATATTTTAATTCAAGTATTGATTGGCCATCCATTACAAGCAAGGCACCATAAGAGATAAAACCATTAGCCATAAGGTATGACTGCTTCTTAAAATGCATGCCACCATATTAAAATAAGGCAACAAAATCAGCCTGTATTACTAGAAACACCTAAAGATGACTACAGAGTGGAAAGGAGGAAGTGCATACTACAATTTGGAGGATGGGCAGGCTTTATGGAGGAGCAGACTTTAGTGCTGGCACCCAGTGGAGAGCTAGTGGGGTAGTGTCTTCCAAGCAGCAGGAACACATAAGTGAAGACACTGAGGTAAGAAAGAACAGGGTATGCTCAGGAAACCCCAAAGAGTTCAATCTGATTAGATGATAAATCTGAGTTAGCAAAGCTTCCATCTCCCATGACCAGTTGGTAGTGGAGGCCTGAGAGTTATAAATAATTATATGGTTATATGCAGGTTCAATAAGAAAAACTGATACAAGCAATTAACCATGGCTGCCATGGGTGAGGAAGAAGGAGTGGCAGCTTATGACCCTTTTATTTGATAATTAGGGAATAAGATCTCAGACATAGTGAGAGGTTAGACTAGATAGTGAGGGTCTTGAGTTCTAAGCTGGTGTATGTTTTATTCTCCTTTTACATTTCAATTACAGAAGTAATACAATGCTTGCTGTTAAAAGTTTTTAAAAAGCTCAATAATATGTAAAGAGAAGTAAAAACTTCTTCCCCAATACTATGTAATGAAGGAATAAATTTTTGTGGATTCTTCTAACTTTATATATATATATATGAATATATATATAACATGTGTACTGTACATAAATTGTGTACTGTATATAAATACTTATTCAATATAAAAATAAGTTCTCATTACACATAGACTTCTACAACTCACTTTTTTATGTAAGCATCTTTTTATGAAATACAAAGAGTCCACCTAATCTTTTTTAATCTGTAACATAATATTTCATTGCATGGTATATTTTTTATCTATTCTTTAGCTCACTGGGAACTATTGAAACTTTTCAGTGGGAAGAGGAAATCATTATAATTTTTTAAAAATCTGAAAAAATTTTAGAGAAGTAGGAGATAAAGAAAACACTTAGAATATCATTCTAAGCAAACACTTAGAATTCAAACCCCGATGAGAGTTTGAATTAAGATTAACTATAAGAGATGTTCAGGTAATGTAATAAAAGCAGTCTATAGTTATCCTAATTCACCAGGTGCGAACAAGAAAGAGAAATAGGTGGAAAGAGTGCTTAGCGTGATCAAGAAGTTGCCTCTAGAGAAATGGAACAAAGGGATATAATAATTGTTTGTTTGGTAACTTAGGTATCTTTGACACTTCTGGTTTTTGGTACCCCACCATCTTATCAGATGCCAAGTTATAACAACCTGACCTGATTACAACACTATTTCCTGAACCCACCCTATATTATCTATTCTTGCCATCACTGCCTCTGTTCAACCCTTTAATATCTCCTGCTCAGCACAGCACTCCCATCTCTAATTTATTCAACACACTATTGTCAGATTTATTTTAACTAAAGCACAAAAGTTAAGACAGTTCAGGTGGCAGATGCTAGCTCATGTATACTTAGCCTCTACTTTGTGCCAAGCGCTGTGTTTGACTTTAACATATGTGGTTGTGGTATTGAATTGTCATAGAAAGTCGCCTTTCGATTACATGATTTTGGTGAAATTCTTCAACCTCGCCCTAAGAATTAATTTCCTTACCTGTAAAATGGGGATAATGGTATCTGCTTCATGCATCTGTTGCATTGAAAATATTAATGAATGTTAATCACTTACCACATGGTAAGTATGCTAAGAGGTTTCATGAGATGAGCTCTCAACTATACCCAAAACTGCCTCTGCAACCTGCCAGCCTTCCCAACTTTCTTGCCCATAATATACTTCTACATATGTTCCACATTTTCACTTCTCACTGTCTTATCCCATGTTTCTTTCTCTTACTTGAATGTCTTCCCTGCCGTCTCTATCTGTAAATTCTCTTCTCTCATAGATCTCAAGGTCACATGAAAATATTCCCTGATTTTCCTATCCAGTAGTAATCTCTCACCTCCCTCAATTGCCAAAGCATTTTATATGTAGCTACCTTATAACATTTTTCTGTTTGAATTATATTTTAAATGTACATTTAATTATATATCTTATACATATTGTTTATATACTGATAGTTTTAGAGTATACATCTTCACGTCTAGGCTCTAAGCTTCTAGTTGAGACCAAGACTGATTCTTTATCCATTATGGAATCTAAGATACTGTTTTTTATATAATAGACAATTCAAAACATTTGTTCAAGTTTGTCCTAGATATTTTCCATTTGCCCCTCCAAATCCATACTTCCTCCTCCTGTCTGTCCTGGCAAGCTGATCTATATGAATCTCATCTGCAGGCAATGGAGAGGAACAGACAAGAAAGAGATCAGAGGAACAGAGGAGAATGAAGTCGGATTCTGTCTCTCGGCTCAGGGTCACCTTGGGCTGGCTGCATTCCTCATCTGATCACTATTCCCACTCAAGGTGGCCAACTCTACAGGACTCTCTCCTTTCAAAACCCAGTAACCCTGAATAAACTCGTCCATTTGGGTTTAGAAGTTATCAGCCCTAAGGTACAACACATCTCTCACCTCTGTAAATAGTCCTTTTAATAACCCATCCCCTCACACCCCCCTTAAATTTCCTAAGTTGAGTATACCCCCTTCTTGCTGGAACCACATGATAAAAGTTTGTAGAGAGTATTTGGGGAAAAAAAAATACCTCCCTAAGATTTGTCTTACCAATCAATTAAGAAGAAAGGTCTTTTGTTAGATTGAAGAAGACAGTAGTGTGGTTGGAGGCTGAAGGAAATTGAAAAAGGATTAGAACAACTGCAGAAGAAAATACCTTAAGAAGTTGGTTAAGGATGAATAAGAGCATGGCAGGATAGCATAAAGGGCTTAATTGCACAAATCTCAATTGGCAAGCTTATCTCTCTTTCTCCAGCAGTGCTTAGCAGAACTAGATAAAGAGTGTTGTTAAAACAAACAGGGGACTCAAATGGTTGGGCCTCTGTTGCCCATATGGAGGGACCTGGGTTAGATCCCCAGAACCTCCTGGTAAAATAAAGAAAAATACAGAAGGTGCGACAGCACGACGTCAAGGCGTGCTAGCGGGTGAACCCCTAACCAGGGAGCTGTTTGGCCCCACCAAACCACGCAGCAAGATGATGATGTAACAGGAGAGAGACACAGGGGAGAGCCAAGCCAAGACATGCTGGGAAAAAAACAGGAACTAACGTGGCACAGCTGGCAGAATGCCTCTCTCCCACATCTGAGGTTCTCAGGATCGAATCCTGGTGAAGACAGGAGGGGAATGATGAGAAGAGAGGACAGGGTACAGAGAATTGCCCAGCAAATGAACACAAAAATACAGCAGAAAACGGGGGGGAAGGGGTCATTTAAAATGGATAAAAAGTAAAATAAATAAATCTTTAAAACAAAACAAAACAAAAAACAAGTGATAGTGTTTAACCAAGTTGGGGAAGATGGGAGATTAAAGTGTCATGGGATCCAAAGGTGCAAAGGAAAATAGAAGTCTGAAGGGAGGCAAGGGAAGTTAAGAGGGGGTTAAATTAGCTTAGTCTTCCACTTTTTGTCCATTTAGAGGAAATATCTCTGGGACTGAATGATTGCGCAGCACAAAGCCCAGTGATTGCATTTTTAACTTTACAACCACATAGGCTCTGCTTACTTGAAGCACAGTATAGTTTATGTACCAATCATTAGACTTTTTATAATTTAAACTACCTTTTCAGATAATAGGATTTGGATAAAGTGTTCTTATTGCTCAAAGATCCCTCTGTGGGGTTCTATAGTATAATGAAAATTTTGGCTGATCTTGGTTCCCAGTTCTTGGGGAGGTCTACATCTTTGTACTGTAAATAGGATTGCCTTTTGTTACTCATGGTGGACCCAGGACCAGACCACTCCTGGTAGTTCATTTGCTAATGAGATGTCAGGGAGGAGCCAGGCATATCTGTAATCTTAAGGTAGCAGCTGGCCACACAAGAAAGATCAACTCTGTGATTAGGGGGTTGGAGTTTTGAGCCACTTCTTGTCAGCCCTACCTCCCCGACCTCTGGGAGAGGAGAGTGGCTGTAGATTGAATCCAGCCATGTGGGCAGTGGTTCCACTAATCACAACTATGTAAAGAAGGCACATATAAACTCAGGACAAGCTCTGGTGAGCTTCCATAATTGATAATGATGTCGGACGCAGGGTGACATGTTCTAACTCCAGATGAAGAGTTCACAGAACCTGGTGTTTGAGGCCCTCCCAGGCATTACCCTATGCATTTTTTCTTGTGGCTTCATGTTTGTATCCTTTTACTATAATAAAACTATAGTAATAAGTATGGTAATTTTAGTGAGTTCTGTGAGTCATTCCAGTGAATGACCAAACACAAGGGGGTGGTGGGAACCCCAAAATTTGTAGCCCAGTTGGTCAGAAGTACATGAGGCCTGGGTCCCTGAACTTGAGGCTGTTGCCTGAAGAGTGCTCTTGAAGAGGATTGCCTTTAACCTGTGGGGTCTGGCCTAACTCTGGGTAGTTAGAGTTAGCAATGAATTGAATTGAGTTACTGTAGTAGTTGCAGATGCTGATTGAACTTTTGCACCCAAATAGTTGGTGTCAGAAGCTGTGAGAAGCTGTAGTAGTTTTTGCAAAACTTTACATGTCCTTTTGAAACTTTGATTTTACGAAGACATATTTCCCTTTCTGGAATTTGAGTCTTTAAAACTTTCTTTTCTTTCACCTCAGTTCTTCTTGCTTTGTTCCCAAGAATTTACATTTCTGACAAATTAAGGGCAACTAGACTTTAGACCTTGACGTAAAAAAAGCAAAAGGGAAAGGAAAATAGAAAAGAAATGCAAAATAATCATATTAACAAATCAGTCAGGTTCTTGATTGCAATATAAAAACAGGAGGAAATGTTGTGCTAACTCATATACTCTACACAAAAGTTACCAGGGGAACCATACTTGTACATTTCCTGGTTCTCAAAAATGCACCAATGTAATGTTTGTGTCTGTCGCCTTTCTTTTCCTTTTGGAAATCGCAACTGAAAATCTTCTCTAAACTTGTGGGCTCTTTGTTATTCACCTTGTAAATTCATTCTTTATTGCTCACATAACAGAATCCACTAAGCTGACAATATATAAAAAGGCATTGATTTTTTTTCTCCACAAGTTTTGAGTGCAGCTTCGCAATGAAAACTTCTGCTTTCCTTGGAGCCTCTAAAAATAGGAAAGCTCAAATTGGTTTTCCTTCTATATATCTTTCATTTTTGTTTATTCTCTTTTTACCTGTAGATTATAAGTTCTTCCAGGGCAGGCTCTAGATCTACAACTTTTCATATAATTCCTCCCTCTACCACCACCAAATTAGGACAGGGTTAAGCTCACAGTGAAAGGAAATAACACTTTTCAGCTGTTATTACATACAAGGTTAAAGAGTAGTTTTGAAAATTGTGTATTGGCTTTTCAATTTGTTAAAATGAAGTCAAGGACTTAGATATTTTTGCCATGAAAAAAAAAATCTAAGAAAAAGTCACATTGAAGAAATAGGCAACGGAGGAAAGGCAGCAAGAGAAAGAGTATTTTTATTCTGAATATGTAATGCTCCCATCCAGGTTGGAAGTGTGGAGGCAAATTGGAAGGGAATCTTCTCTACTGAAATCATGCAGGCTGGTGGTTAGTGCTGCCCTGTTGTCCTTCGTTTGCATAGCAGAAGAAACAAAATGGATTAGGCATAAATAACTTTAAGACTATAGTTAGGGATCTATGAAGACTGATATGAAATCATTAAGGGTACCAAGATCAAGACATACTGTTTAGGAAAAGAAAATGAATTATAGTAAAGACAAATTAGAATAAAAATATAAATTAGTTAATTAATTCACCTGTCAAACACAGACACATGGATTCACGAGATATGTATTGAACATTTACGTAAAGGTGATGTGTTAACTGTAGTGTGTATAGAAAGTTAAATAAGAAGACAATGTTTTTATTCCCAAAATGCTAAATGTATTAACATGTTTTCATGGAAGGGTATGTACCCATAGATTAGATTAGGTAGGGTATGTACCTAATCTAATCTATGGATAGATTAGGATTCTATGTTAAACTAATCTGGTCTATAAGCAGAATTTCAATTTTAGGTACTATAAAGATGCTGTTTTGCTGAATTATTGTGTCAGAGTATCTTGAACTCAATGTATATGATTTGTAGAAGCAGCAAAGTGTGGTGTACCAGTAAGCTCTCTAATGGGATGAGATCCAGCCTTTCCATTTAACTGCTTGGGTGACTTAGGTAAGTTACTCTTCTGCTCAGGGACTGTTCATCATCTGTAAAACAGGACAATGCCTGCATTTACAGACTCTGGGTAGCACCTAAGACAATATATTGACAATGCCTTGAAAACTCCAATTTGCTATATAAATGAAGGGTGTATTTATTGTTGGGAATACCTACCCCTTCCTGTTCATCCAATGAACTCAAGGCAACCACTGACCATTCGGATGCCTTCTGATCAACAGACGGAAGCAGACATTAATTACCTCCTGTAACTATTGCTGCTTTTTATTAAGGTCTCTATTGCAGCTTTAATGATTTTGCATTGCAGTTATCTAGTTACACTGCTGTCATTCCATTACCCTTTTCTCAAGGCAAGCAGATTTTCTCATTCTTCTGTCTTTCCAGTGTTCATAGCACATATTTGGACCTCAATAAGTGTTTGTTGAAAAGATGAATAATTATTTTTTGACTCAAAGAATATCTAATGAGATGAATTCTTTGTTTCTCTAGTTTTCCTGAAGTAACATTTTCCAGCAATGAAAGAAACCCTCTCTTTTCCTGGTTTTCCCATTGCCTTTTATGGGAGTAGTCTAGAGCAAAGTTACATACTGCACAGAATTTATGTTCAAGAGCATGGGTAGGGAGGGGATGAGCAGTTGAAATACAGGGGCTTCTTTGGGAGTTGGAGGTTGTCCTGAGTACTGTTGTGGCAATGGATGTAGGCCATTTTAAATCAGCACACACCACTCAGTACTGAGTGGGAGAGAGTGTGGTCTACAGTGTGAACTGTGGTCTATGGTTGGTGGCAAGGCTCAAGGATGTGTAAGTTCATTGAGGGTGGTGGGCCACACTGTGGGAGATGTTTGTGTGGGATGTGGTGGGAGGTGTGGGAGGTAGGCAACATGGGAATCCCAGTGGGTTCCGTGTAATATTTTAGGTAATCTAAGCACCTCTTATAATATATGTGTATATATATATATAACATTTTTGTAAGCAAATACACATATATGCATATATATTTATATATCATTTTGCAAATGTTTGTATGTATTGTGAGAATTTTGATTTTTACCCATAATAAAAAAAAAAAAAAAAAAGCATGTGAGACAAAAATCACATGTAAGCAAAATTACCTTGGTAATTAAGTAGCCCTTAAATCTTTTTTGTAGGCTATCTTACATTGGGGCAATATAAGCAAAAATTATAGTTGAAAGAAGGTTCTCCACACAATCTTTTAGCTCATTATAAGTAATTTATTTTAGTAAGCTAAACATGTATATGATAGTGTTACCTTGTATTGTCATGTCTTACCTAATTCTCACCTTCTGATTTTCTTCTTTCCCCATAGCTTTCAATTGTTATTCAAACGTCAAACCTACATTAATCTCTATCAAACCCAATGCAAGGCAGGAGGATATAATAGGTTATGATTCACATTTGGACCATGAGCATAAATTTATTGCCCCAGCTATTTTTGCCTGACACAAATTTGGGGTCCCTATTACCATCAGAGGACATCCACCTTCTTCCCAAGATTTATTCCATGCTTAATGCCCATGCAAATTTATTGTGTTCCTGCCTTCTTTGATGTATTGGTGTCTATTTTAGTCATCTGCCAGGTACCCTGTTTCTCTAGGATTTGAGGGTGGACTTACAATTGCTAATTAGCTTCCTTTCATAGACATAGGGGTTTTAATGTCTTTCTCCTGCTCTCATACTCCACTTACCTTCTTGTTATGTTTTCAGATAATTTTTCCTATCAATACACTTTGTACACGTTGAAAAATAAATAAATAAATAAATAAATAAAAAACAACAAAAAAGGAATATCCAAACAACTACTCTGCAAAGCATTACTTTTATGAGTTGTGAAGATGTAATTTAATTAGGCAAATGAATCCAACATTGGAGTTAATTCAACCTGGAAATGTACTCAAAAGGGCAATGTGGGATGATTTTTCCATCAAGAAAAAGCAAGGAGGAAGGAGATCCAGACAATAGTCACTATGAGAACTGTGGAGAAATGTGATTTATTTCAAAGTCTGACTCAATGTGTGGGACCCAGATATTCTTCAGTTTGGAAATCTTGTGTGATGCATCTCTGCTTGTAGAAAAAGCCTACACATGAAAACAATGATTTGTCAAAGAGTTTATTTTTTTTTATTTCTTTGAAGAATATCCAACAGGATATGTAACTTCAAAAAAATTATATATATACACATATATATATTATATATGTTTGTGTATAGATATATATGTGTGAAGATATATTTATATGTATCTACATACGTAAATATATTTAGACAGATGATAGTTAGAGCTGGATAGATAGATAATCATGTGCTGTACCTTGTATTAGATTTAGAAATTGCTGGAAATGAGGTATAATTCAGATCCAGGAATGAAGCGATGGTGAAGATTTAGACTTTCCTTATAAGACACAAAAATCTCTGAGAACTGGCACGTCTGTGCAGCCTAAGTCTTCAAACACCTTGGCTGAAATGTGATAAGAAATATGGCTTATTTCACACAGTAACATAATTTGAATTAATTCTTTCTTACTGCTGTTTCTCCTGCCAGCAATTGCAATACCTTTGACCCAACTGCACAAACATCGGAAATTCACAGGCTCTTTATGGGCTCTTTGTTGTGTAAAGGAACTGCAATACAAATCAAAGTAAATTTCAGAAGTATGATGTGAAAAGCTGGCCACATGTTGAAACGCACTTGCTTTTTGCTTAAAAGCCCTCTCTTCTAAGGGAAAAAGAAAAAACACAAAACAAAGCAACTTCAAAACTCAAATAATATAATTGGATTTCTATTTATGTCTCATTACTAGAAGTCCCGTGTGGGCCTCACTTTTAGTGTTTTCTAATAGAAGTATATGGAGCGAGATAAACACGGAGGACTCTCACCAACTGTACTCCATGCGTTTTGTAATCTGGTTCTGCCATCTACACAAAAATTGAAAAGACAAGATTCAACAACCATATTTAATAATCTACCAAGTAAGGTCAAAGTAGGTATACTTAGAGTTACTAGGTAGTACTTTCTGTGTGTATGTGTACTTTATAAAAACAGAAAACCTAACATTATACAAAGAATTAAAAGGTTGAACAATGTATTTCTTGGGTCAATGGTTCAAATGGGCCTGGCTCAGAGGAGGAAAATAAAAAAGGATAAAGATTATTTATAGCATGGTTTTTCCTTGAAACCCCTGTCAACTTCTCATAAAACATGACAACACTTTACCAATTTGCTTTCCTGACTGTGACCTCAGCTTTTAAGTCATACACTTAGGAAAACATTCTCAGTCCTGAGAAAAACCCAGTTACAAGCTTATTCAAGGAATTTGGCGTTTTGATGGAGATATAAGACAATATAGTTCTCACAGAAGAAAAGTATAAGAGCACTGCATGTACAAATGCATATTAAGAAACAATTATCAACAATCTGAAAACTGGGCTTTCATACTCATCAAAACAGGAAGAGAATGGTATAAAAATAATTAAACAGTCTGTATTAGTCAGTCAAAGGGGTGCTTATGCAAAATACCAGATATATGTTGGGTTTTATAAAGGGTATTTATTTGGGGTAAAAGTCCACAGTTACCAGGCCATAAAGTATAAGTTTCTTCCCTCACCAAAGTCTGTTGCTATGTGTTGGAGGAAGACAGCTGCCGACATTTGCCAGGGCTCAGGCTTCTTGGGTTCCTCTCTTCCCGGGGCTCTGTTTCTCTCCAGGCTCAGCAACTCTGTTTCCTCCACAAGGTCAGCTGTAGACTATAGGCTGTCTATGCTTTGCTCCTCTCCACAAGGCCAGCTGTGAAACCGTCAGGCAAACGGATCGTCTCTATCTCGTGGCCTTTTTTCTTTCCTCACGACCAAGCTCCTCAGTCTGTTCGCCTCCCCAAGCTCCAGCATCAAAACTCCAACATCAGAACTGCTCCCTCTGTCCTTTGCCATGACTTTTATATTTGATTCCCGCCCCACCAAGGGGTAGGGCTCAATGCCCTACTGACATGGCCCAGTCAATGCCCCAATCATAACCCAATCATGCCCAGATTAGCAGACCAATTCACAAGCAGGATCCAATATCCACTTTTGGAATTAATAATTACATCAAACTTCCAAATGGCTACACAGTCAATCAAGTTTACCAGAAAAAAAAATGCCTTCCATTGTTATCACTATCAGCCACTAGAATTAACAACAAAAAATATTTTTGCTATGAATGCTGCTGGCAATGGAAAGAAAGCTTTCTCAATTTGTCAGAGATTAGGTTTTTCCTTTTTACTTTAATTGCCAGGAAATCAACTACCGTTTCATTTCTGTGTTCTTTCTACTGATAACCTAGAAGCATACATGGGGTTAATTCATGGAGAACTAACCTAGCCTCCAATTTGAGCTCTCAACCTGATCATTATAATTCTTCCAGTGGTGAGGAAAGAGAAAGGACAACTGTTGCCTCCTAAGTTTCCATAATTTTATGTCTACAAATCTTCTTCAGATATCTGACATGGTTTCATAAATTATAAATAACTACTAAATTGGCTTATAATTTGCCTTACTCTTGCAAATAAAGTCATTTGCTAAAGTCTCAGAAAATGATGTATGTCAGATCAGGAAGGGGCAAGGCTAGAGTCATACTGCAGCTGTTTTAACTCACCTCTATCTTGCCTGAAATGATAGAAAAGCAAAACATAATATAAAACACTATCCAAAGGAGAGAGAGGAATCAAAAGACTCTAAGAACTACTTTTGTTTTCTTTCAGTGATGTTATCCTTATGATTATCTTCCACACACGTACACAACTTGTGACAAAATCAGACTATTCATGGGACCCTCAATAGCAAAGTCCCCCCTTCCACCCTTATAACTCATGAACCTTCAACTCCCATCTTTGCCTTTGAAGAATATCCTGGATTTGAAGATTGTAACTAGTACTCCCTTATAATTCTCAAAAACTTTTCAATTTCAGTGTATTTCTTTAAAGAGTAGGTCATCAATCAAGGATAATAATCTATACAAATGATCTAAATCATTCTTTATTGTTTCTGTTGTTATTGTTCTAGGAGGTAACAGAGATTGAAACCCAGACCTTGTACATGGGAAGCAGAAGCTCAACCACTGAGCTACACCTACTCCCCAACATTTCTTGATTTAATATATATATATTTTTTTTTCTTTTTTTTGGAGAACAGATAAATAGTATTTTCCAGTCCCCATCTTTATGGTCCTTCCTAACCATCCTGGATTTTCTGATGCTTTATTTTAAAACAGTAAAATTATTAGATAGTATATATGTATAAAGTATAAAATGATAGTTTATACCATAAATTTTCCAAAGTTTTTAAATTGAAATAGATTAATTACTACAGTTAATATTGCAAAGATCCCACAATTCAGCTGATATATGGTTCCCATTGATTATAGCTCATATTATATCAGTAAAGAATGAAATTCATTTAATAGAAACTCATTGACAATTCATATGTCTATATTAAATAGACTCAAATTTACATAGTTATTTAACCCTGGATAAATGAAAGAAAAAGTGACTTGAGTTTCCTTATTGGAACATAGATTTTGGTCTTTTATACATGGGGAACTGAGCACAATGCTTAACAAAATTTTATAAAAATACATGTTTATTCAAGGTTGTCCATATATCTCCCCACTGCAAGGTGTAGAACTGACCAATCTATATCAAGACTACCACAGACAAAACTTTTTGAAAACAAGTGTCTTAGCTTTCCTATGCTACTACCACAAATACCAAACAATGAGGTGATATAAACAACATGAATTTATTGGCTGTCTATTTTGGAGGCTAGAAAGCTTGCTTCACCCAGGGGTCAGTAAACCTTGTCCAGCAAACTTTGTATTCCTTGACTTTACCATCATATGACAATGTTCTTTCCTTTCTCTTCCTATCCCCTCTGACTTCTGGTTTTTCTCTCCTCCCCATGGCTTTCTCTCACTATGTCTGAATTTCTTCTGCTTAAAAAGGACATCTGTTATCTGGATTAAGGACCACCCTCATTCAGTTGTGCCACACCTTAACTAAAAATAACAGCTTCAAAAGTTCCTATTTGAAATGGGTTCAGACCCACAGGAATGCAGATAAAGGCTACGAATATGTTTTTTCTGTAGTACACAGCTCAATCTACCCCAGCAACTCTACTAACTAACCAAAGTTAATACTAAATCAAACCCATTATTGAAATGGAAGCTGTATTAAGATTCTCCAGGGAAACAGAACCAACAGGAGATATATATTAAGTAAGTATTATGGGATTTATTATAGGAAACAGCTCACATGACTATGGGGATGGGCAAGTCCGAATTCCATTTAGCAGGCCACAAATTGGGAATTCCAATGAAGTTTTCAATGAACTCCCCAAGAAAAGCTGGTTGGCCAAAGTAAAAATGTAAATTCTCCCTTCTGACCACTGAAATCTTCAGTTCTCCCTTTAAGGCCTTCAACTAATTGGATGAGACTCACCCACATTAAAGTCAACTGATGTATATACTAATCATATCTCCAAAATACCTTCACACCAACATTTTGGTTCATGGTTGACCAAATAACTGAACACCATACTTTAGCCAAGTTGCTAATTCATAGCTATAAAATCAATGGCTTCCATATTTGGCAGATTGGGAGAGGAGCCTTCCTGAGTCTAGCAGTGGCAGTGAAGCACGGGAGCTGAGAGTCATAGAGGTGGCTTCTCAATTCAACAAGCAGCATCCTGCTCATGATAGAGCAGCAGCTCCTGCAGTGGTCCAGTTCTATAGTCTATAGTTTCTACCATCGAGCTGTCCTTCTCAGGGAACACAGAGTAATAAATTAGAGCATGATCAAATAAAGCTTGAGATCTTACCTGGAACCAAAATTCCTTCAACAATATATTGACTAATTGCATTGATGACTCCCATTAAAGCTACCCTGTGTCTACCTCCTTGACCATGAAACTTGTGGTCCTATCTCACACTTTTTTCTTATTTGATTTTTTTCAATTTTTATGAGTCCAGGCCTAGGATAGCCTGAGAATATGCCTGGGCTCATATACATGGAACATAATTAAATAATCTTAGCTGGGGCTATAATAGACCTGCCAGTCCTTAGTTAACTTCCCCCCAAATGACTGTAGAGGCATAAAAGAACTCAGCCAAGATCATCTGCACCCAGTTCAGATTAGCAAAAATGCCCAGCCTTACCACAGAGTTGTGACAAATTATAAATGGCTATTGTTTTAAGTCAATATAGATTTTGGAGTTGTTTATTTTAACACATTATTTTGGAATCAATACCAAAATTGATACCAAAAATAGGGTTCTGCCATAAGAAAAGTCTAAAATATTTGGCATGGCTTTGATATCAACAGTGCATGAAGGCTGAAAAAGTGACAAAGAAATGGCTAGAAGAGGCTGGAAATGTGGTAACTAATATTATGTAGTGTCTTAATTTTCCAGGTTTGCTATGACAAATACCACACAATGGGTTGGCTTAAACAATAAGAATTTATTGGCTCATGGTTTGAGAGGCTAGAAGTTCAAAATCAAGGCATCAGCAAGGCCCATCTTTTGCCCCAAACTTTCTGGTCCTGGCTTGCCACAATCCTTGGGGTTTCTTGATTTGCATCTCTGCAAATGACAGTCTCTCTCTCTTTCTTTGTGTCTGCTATTCTGGTTTTTGCTCACTTCTGATTTCTTCTTGCATTGGGCCTCTAATTAATGTGTCTGAATTTCCTCTCTTTATATGTCCTCCAATCATGTGGATTAAGACCTACCCTGATCCAATTTGGCCACACCTTAACTAATAAAATGTTCAAAAATCCCTATTTACAAATGGGTTCACAACCACAAGAACAAATATTAAGATATGATCATGTCTTTTGTGGGGGACATGATTTAATCCCTATCATGCAGTTTGGGAAAACAATCATCAATAGTAACTTGGATGATATAAAATATATCTAATGAACTTTAGATTTGAACAACAAAATTGTCAGACAGAATGTTGAAAATGTCAGTTGTCTGGTATTAGATGAATAAATAAGGAGCTATAAGAAAGAGATGAGTAAAAGAAAGTTCTGTCTAATTTGCCAGCAGAATATAGAGGTCCTCTTAAAAAGTCAACATTTGATGGGTTGGAAAATAAAACTCTCTCTCCTCCAGCCTCACAGGCAATAAAAAATTACCAATGTAATAAGTGGCCTCAGTATAAAGATCAAGTCACGTGTGCATCTATGAGAACTTTGTTAAGACCGCTGAATGAATTAAGGCAATATTTAGTAAAGTCATACAGCTAGACAAAACAGCTTCTAAGAATCTTATGGACATTGACTCACAGTAGCCTAACATGCCTTAAATGGCACTAATTTAGCCTAGAGAGAGAGGCCTGTCTCAAAAAACATTGTGGATATTGGTTGTGGTTTTGGTGAATGGAATAAGACTCAAATAAGATTCATAAGATGTCCCCAATGATTTAAAGGGAGTTGTATTGGCGAAAGCACTGCCACCCTCAAGGATACTGAGACTATTTAAAATGAAAAAATAAAAACAGTATGTGGACTAACAACCATCAACCTAAAGTAAGCAGCCAAAGAAAACTATTCAGCTGCCAACAAGGCCATTTCTTTGAAGCAGGCAAAGGGTGGGATGAAAGAGGGAGGATATCTCAGAGAGAGACAATGGATTGGGGAGCCACTCCAAGACAGCAGAATTGACTCCTAATCAAAGAACATTCACCACCCCTGAAATAGAAAGACAAGGCAAGGTTTGCCCATGTGGATTTTAGAATTCTTATGGATTATTGACTGCTATGTACCTCCCATGCATTTACTTTTTGAATGAGAATGTCTAGTTGAGAATTTTTTTTTTTATGTTAGACTTATTTTGTCCTTGCCTGAACATTAAATTTTAGTGCGTAAAGGGAAGTAAGTTATCTTTTCAGTTCATAGGTCTTTGTCTCAAAAGGAGTCTCATCCAGAGAGCTGTTGCCAGCCCTTATGTAGATCACGAGACCCTAGATATTGAGCCTAATGACACAATTGAAAGAAATGTTGGGGGTGTGATGGGGTTCTTGGGTGGGATTGGTTGTATTTTGCATCCAGCAAGTATGACAGCAGCAAACTTGATCCAAGAAGAAGCTTGGAAATGCACATGGGGGCTTCTGCTTCTTCTCTTGCTTCTCTGAAAATTCCATAGGACATACTCAGGCTAAACTCCAGGAGGGTTGTGAGAGGCATATGGAAAATAATCAAGTAGTTCTGGTCAAGCCATCTTCTAACTGCATATATATAAGTGAATCTAGCTGAGATCAGTTGAACTGTCCAGCTCACACATTGATCCATGAGAACTAACAAAAGGTAGTGGCTTTAAGCCACTAAATTTTAGGAATAGTTTGTTATGCTGCATTATTGTGGCAATTTATGCCTAATACATATATGATCCCCTACTTTAAGTGATGTGATTCAATGGGATTTCAGGGGCTCTTGGGAGGAGTACATGTATTTACATATGGAAAGAATTTGAATAATTATAGCCAAAGGATGAGCTATGGTAGGTTAATGGAAAAAAAATGGCCCCAGTTTTCCACCCTTTGCTGTATCCATGTAGAACTTGTGACTTTGCAGCCCCTCTCACCGAAAGGTGAGGTCTATTTCCTCAACCTTGAATATGGGCTGGCTTTGTAAATTGCTTTAGCCAATGGAATAAATCAGAAGTTACCATGTGTTAGTTCTGAATCTCGGTCTCAAGAGCCCTTGCTCACTTTCACTTTCTTTCTTATTCATCAACATTTCTCTTAAGACTATCTTCAGGCTAGCCTGCTGTAGGATAGTGCATATGGAACAGAGCCAAGCCAGCATAATTTTTCCAGCTTAGGCCTCAGACATGCAAGAGAGCCAACCAGGATCAACAAAGTTTCTTACTTAACCCAATAGTTGACTGCCAACACAATATCACTGAGCCCATCTCAGATCATCAGCACCACTCAGCCAAACCAATGACATATAAGCCCAAATAAATGTTTATTGCTGGATGCCACTAAGGTTTTGTCATTGCATGTTATACAGCATTATTGTGATAATAAATACCTTATATGAACACCAATTCACTTCTGCATCACACCCATTCATGTAGATATTTTCTTCAATTACAGCAGTATTTTTTCAGGATCTCTTTAAGTTCCCTAATTTGGCTTCCACTGGGATTCTCCCAGTTTGTCAGACATGACTTTAAAATCCAAACAAGCCCTAACTGGTGCCAGATTTAATTAATTTTCTGGGATTCCAGGACCTCCTTAAAGAGTCTGGACCCATGTTTGTGTCACTGATTATTTTATATTGGTTTAGGGAGTCTTTGTCTGCCCAAGATGGACCTAGAAAATCTGGATAGGAATTGCAAAATGACATATGAGAGTTACAGATCAGCAAAGGAAAGCTGTTACAAATAAATGAAGAAACTAGTCTCAGAGAGGTTAAGGAACTGCCCTTTGGTCACATTGTCAAGAATTTCCATGGAGAAATTAAAATTCATTATGAGTCAGACTGCTATTCAGCCATCAGGCACATCAATGGCTAGTTAAATTGCTGAAATATTTCTTCATTGGTTGGTAAATAGCTGCTACTATGAGTCCTTTGTTTGCCCTTGGCCCTTCCCTTAGTACCCCACAGCCTTTCTTGTCATCTAGAAGCTAATAAACAATGCCAGGTACACTAAGGGGATGTCAATATTCTAGTCATTGTTCTTTCTGTTTCTATGTTCTGTGCTATCTAATTGCTAAATATTTTTGTTTTCACCCTTGGGCATGGCTCTAGGCAGATGCTTTCCACCACACCAATTTATGGCTTTGCTTAATAAATACTTTATTGAATTCAACAGAATACTTAGATTTAAAATAGAGGTAACATAATTTCTGTGTCTCCTTAGAACAATAATGTAATTACTGTCAGTGGAGGAGGGAGGCAATGCTGGAAATGCAGCAAATCACTGTCATCAGGGGGAGCTCATCAAAGATGTTAATTTATACAATTTAACTTTTGACAGGTGGGTAGGATCCTTATGGTACTGGTGAAACTCTTAACAAACTAAAAAATGTATCTGAGAAGATGAAAGGCAGTAATAATGGATACAGGGCACAGTCTTGAATATATATCATTTCACAATTTTCCTATTTAAAATTTATAACAGAAGTTACTATTCAGTAAGGATCCAAGAGAAAATAAGCCAAAGAGCCATTAAACTACACAGTGCTATGCAACTGAGTTATTTTATTTCAGGAAGCATTAGGTGTAATGACAAAATTCTTCACACTTATACCTCTTGGCATCTGGGTTTGACAGTTGCATTTTAGCAATAAACATAAAGAATAATTATCTTTCCATTAATGCTTGTTATCATAAGTTACTCTCAAATTCTAAAAATGCAAAATTCCCCAGACTTTCTAGACCCTTGATCAATAATAAGTGAGTCATTACACAAATACTGCTGGGATGATCAGCCTTTATCCGAGAAATGGAAGACAGATTTTCTGATCTTTCCTGGCACCTAATCCTTCTGTAAAATAATTGTGTCATAATTTATTTAAAGTTCAGGGAAAGCATAAATCCCAAGAGCTCCTGAAATTTCATGTACTTACTTCATGGAAAAATTTTAAATGGTCAAATAACTGCTGCTTCTGAACTTTAAAAATAATAGTAAATAGAATAGTATAATGGATGGGAGCAGAAGTGAGAGAAGCCACAATTTTCTCAGATCAAAAATAAACTGTCCCCATATTTAGACCTCCTAATTTTACTGGGGGGAATTCTAAAACGATTGAAAAGAAAACTTATTTTTAGAAACATTAAAATAGTTGAAAAATAAAGCTTTCTATTCAGGTAAGCATGGTAGAATGAAAACATTTATTTTACTCTGCTCTAAAACCCTACTAAAATAAGAGGATAAGTAAATATAAATAAAAGACTTGAAAAAGGTGAGATAGTCCCACATTATCAAAAAGAATGGACAAAGTTAAAACAGAAGATGCATTAAAATTTTAGAAGATGGAAATGGATGGGTGAGCAGTAACTAACTTAGCAGAATGACGAAAGCTAAAGCTAAGTGCTTTTTTAAAGAGTATTTTATTCTTATGCACATAAACAACCCCAAATTTCCTCCTTTAACCACATTTAAATATATAATTCAGTTCTGTTCACTGTGTTCACCATATTGTGAACCATCCAACCATTACCAATAACAACAAGTATTTGCATTTATCCATTCACCAAATATTTACTGAGCAGCTACAAGCACCACTGTAGAGAGAGGCAGTAGAGCAGGAAAAAAAAACAACAGACAAAACATTCAATGAGAAAAAAATTCATTTGTGCCACACAACCATAGAAAGGCTAAAACCAAATACAAGGTAGCTCTGAAAGGGTGAGTGAGGCAAGGAGCTAAAAAAGAAGAGGATGAAAGTTTGTTTAAGGGACAATAGTATCACAAAATCCCTTCTCCTCCTTAGCCCTGCTGAGTGACCACTCCTCCCAGACCCACAAAGAACAATGTAATTTACTCCATGGGGAAAATTGAACCACAGAAGCTCTGGATTTGAGGCATAAGAAGCAGAGTGAAGGGGAGAGATGAGATGCTAGTTTTAAGGAAAGGCACTATCGTAAGACATAAACCCAAAGTAGAAAAAAAGAGAGAAAGGGACCTTAGAGAAAACAGTGATAATGCAGTTTTTAAAAATTATAACCAATATCCTAAAAGAAGAGAAGATGTTGTATCTTTTAAACAAAACCACATGTCTAAAACATATTCCAAGGAGACAGAAAAACCCTTAGAAACTAAAGACATAAATGTATTAAATACAAAATTCAGAAGAAGAGATGAAGTGACAAAATAGGAAAGTACTTGACTAAATCTCCTAGGAAATAGTACAAAAAGAAAAAGAAGGAGAACTACAAAATAAAACCATGAGTTCTAACATTTTAAGAGGATGTCACAACAGATGACAGAGAAAGAAATCAATAAAATAATAAAAGAAAACTTTCCAGAATGTAGAACATGAAGCACAAAGGATTGCCAAGTTCTGTAGTGAATGAAAATATATCCATTTCAAGGTATATTACTTCAGGAATAAATTTCAGAGCTAAAAATAACATCCTAAAAACTTTGAGAGATGAAAAATGTCATACACAAAGGGTCAAAAAATAAGAATGACATCAAATTTCTCAAAAGCAACATTTGAAGTGTCTTAAGATTCTAGGTGAAAAAAAGATATTTCCAACTTAATATTCTGTATCCAATGATCTATTAATGAATCTGTTGCCTCTGTATCTACTTTTGAAATTACTCTAGGTTAACCAAATTAGCAGTTGGGAAATGTGGTAGTTTAAAGCTGTATGTAACCCCACAAAAATATGTTCTTAATTTAATCCATTCTTATGGGTATGAACTCATTGTAAGTAGGACCTTTTGATGAAGTTACTTCATGTGGCGATTTGAAGTTGTATGTACCCAAGAAAACATGTTCTTAAATTTAATTCATTTCTGTGGGTGTAAATCCATTGTAAGTCAAATCTTGTGATGAGGCTACTTCAGTTAAGGTGTGACCAACCTCATTCAAGACGAATCTTAATCCTCTTACTGGAGTCCTTTATAAACAGAATGAAGGGAGGGAAGGAGAGAGAGAGAGAGCGGGGGTGGGGGAGAAAGAGAGAGAAGCCATGGAAGCAAGAAGCCCAGAAGAGACAGGAGAGACCAGTAGGTGCCACCATGTGCCTTGCCATGCATCAGAGGAGCCAAGGATCTCTGGTAGCTGGTCTTTGGGAAGAAAGTATCAACTTGATGATGCCTTGATTTGGACCTTTTCCAGCCTCAAAACTGAAAGCATATAATTTCCCATTTGTTAAGTCTAACCCATTTCATGGCATCTGTTTTAAGCAGCCTAGGAAATGAAAACAGATTTTGGTTCCAGGAGAGTGGGGTGCTGCCATTGCAATGTAAAAAATGAGGAAATGACTTTGAAATTAGATAATGAGAAGCCCATGGAAGACTTATGAGGCACTTAATAGAAAAGGCCTAGATTGCGTTGAAGAGACTATTAATAGAAATATGGATGCTAAAGATACTTCTGATAAAACCTTGGACAGAAGTGATAACTGAGTTATCAGAAACTAGAGGAAAGGTGATTCTTGTTTTAAAGTGGCAGAGAACTTGGCAAAATTGAGTCCTGATGTTGGGTGGAAGGTAGAATTTGAGAGTGATATTTTAGCTGGATATTTAGCTGAGAAGATTTCAACTCAAAATGTGGAAAGGGCAGCCTGGTTTCTACTTTGCAACTTATGGTAAAATGAGAAAGGAGAGGGATAAGCTGACTACTGAACACCTGGGCACAAAGAAACCAGAAATTGATGGTTTGGAAAATTCTAAACTTCCAGAAAGTGAGTCCCCAGAGAACAGTGCCCCATAGGAGGACTTAACTGAACAGGGATCCAGCCAGCCATCTCAGTGCAAGTAAGGATCTGCAGAAAGTCCTACTGTTGGAAGGTTTGGATCCCTGTATACTAAATGCAAAACCAACAAGTTTTTTGTAAGTACTGTACGAATGGAACCACTGCCAGCCTGAATTAAAAGGTGCAGGAAGGAACAAATTGAAGGAAACATCACTTCAAAGGAAGATGAGGTCTGGATAGAAGATATCTTCTTGGGCCAAAAGAGTGGCCTTCCCCCACCACGTGTGTGGAAAGTGTGAGAGTGCCCTGGCACTTGGAGAGGCTGGGTTTTCTGTCCCATTGTTCCAGAAGAGTGCTGCCACCCCAGTCTTCAGAAAGGGGATTGCAAGAGCCTGGCCATCACTCCAATGCTTGTAGAGTGTAAATGTTTTACCCCGGTGTTCAGGGAGAACATGGCCCCTGCACAGACACTTGGAACGGGTGGGGCTGTTGCTATCTACAGGACAAAACATTGTTCTGTAGATGACTCAGACCTTGAAATCTAAGAGATCATGTCTTGAAGGATTTCAGAATTGCTTGGGACCTGAAATCCCTGTTTTCCTTCCAATTTCTCCCTATGGGAATGGGAGTGTTTATCCTATTCCTGCTGCTCCTTTGTATATTAGATACAGATAACTTGTTCTCTAGGTTTCTCAGGTCCACATACAGAGGGATATTGTGCCCAGGACTGACCACATCTACAACTGATTTTAATGAGACTTTGTATTTAGTATTGTTACTGAAATGACTTAAGGCTTTGGGAATGTTGTGATGGAATGAACGTATTTTGTATATAGAAAGTAAATATCTTTTTGGAATCCAGAGGGTATAGTGAGGTGGTTTGAGGCTGTATGTACCCCAGAAAAACATGTTCTTTTTTTTTTTTTTAAAGATTTTATTTATTTATTCATTTATCCCCGCCTTGCTGCTTGTGCTCGCTGGGTCAGCTAACCACGCCATGCGGGCGGGCTTGCCTTCACCAGGAGGCCCCGGGAACGGAACCCGGGGCCTCCCATATGGTAAACGGGAGCCCTACTGATTGAGCCACAGCCGCTTCCCAACATGTTCTTAAATATAATCCAATCCTGTAGATATAAACTCATTATAAGTAGGATCTTGTGATTAGGCTACTTCTGTTTAAGTGTGGCCCACCTCATTCAGGGTGAGTCTTAATCCTCTTACTGGAGCCCTTTATAAGTAAAATGAATTCAGGCATAAAAGAGAGAAAAAGCTACAAGAAGCAAAAAAGTGGAAATGGTACCCAGAAGAGAAAGAAGTGACCAAGAGACACCACCACATGCCTTTCCATGTGACAGAGGAACCAAAGATCACTGGCAGCCAGCCCCAGAATACCACAGTCTTCAGGGAGAAAGCATCAATGATTTGGACATTTTCGTGGCCTCAAAACCATGAGCAAATAAATTCTCATTGTTTAAGCTGAACCATTTCATGGTGTTTGTTTGAACATCCCAGGAAACTAAAACAGTAAGGAAAACTGGATGAAGACAAAGAAGGACAAACTAAAGCAAATAAGAATAAACCAGGACCCATGACAACAGCTGTATCCTGCAAAGAGAAACTGGAACCCACATCTGTCTGTTGGCACTTCCAACTTCAATGCCTTGGGTGACCTGCTGGAGAAGCTCACACTCTTTGCTATGGAGCTTCACAAGCCTTGGCCCATAAAGACATATTCAGGTCATAATCACCAGTCCTGTGGGTGTGATTTCATTTGTAAATGGGACCTTTGGACATATTATTAGTTAAGATCTGAACTCATTGATGAATAGGATCTTGAAAGATGCATTTATATAAGGCCAAATTGAATCAAGGTGGGATTTAATTCACATTACTACAGTCCTTATCACACTCCAGAGGAAATTCAAATGCAGTCAGTCAGAAGAAGCCAGAAGCCAGAAGAAGTCAGAAGTCAGTGGAAATCAGAGGAGTAGATGCAAGGAGAGAAATAGCCATTGGATGGAAGATTGCTGGGATACTACAGACTTGGAGAGAAGGTAAGCCCTGCCAATACATTGGTGTTGGACTTCTGGCCCCAAAACCGTGAGACAATAAAGTCTTATTGCTCAAGCCAACCCAAAGTGTGGTATTTGCCATAACAATACTGGTAAACTAGGAAAAGCCAGAATTCCAAGAAGATGAATAAGAAGTCTGGAAAGAGATAGAGGATCTGTGGTACCAGCTGCCGTCCCATGAACCAGCAGATCAGCAACAACATGGGGAGCTTCCACCACGTCTGGCATCCTGCAACAACATTAACAGAATAAGAAATACAGTTCCTGTTTTGTTTCCACTCTCCAAAAATTGACCAAGAACAGAGTGAGGTGAGAATATTCTTTGAGTGAAAAGAAGGAAAGACCAAATTAAAATCAATCAAGCAAAATACATAGAAAGAAGTCAATTCAGATTGGAACAAGAGGACAAAGTGTTCCAAGAAATATGGGTTCAAGAAAAATGTGAACTGATGGACTACTTGATGTGTTTGGTTATAATAAGAGGTGTTTTTCATTTCTTGTTGGAGAGCAACTAAAACTACAGAAAAAATGAATAGCTAGCAAGAAAGTGTAATCATAGTATCCTACATTGCTCAGTATTTAACAATATTTACATAGTTGCAATCATCTCTACATTGAATCATGATTCAACAAAAATGAAGAAGAAATATATGGAGGGAGGAGAAAGGGTAGTATGAGAAAACTAAAACAACCTCTTTATGATTGGAAGTCAGAATGGAACTTGTAATTTTTAATAGAATTTACTTTTTAGAACAGCTTTACATTTATAGAAAAATTGAACAGTTAGTAAGGGAGTTGTCATGTACTACCTGCCCAAACACAAACACACACAGTTTCCTCTATTATTAATATATTACATAAATATGGTATAGTTGTTATAATTAATGAAACAATATTAATGCATTATTATTAACTAAAGTCCATAGTTGACATTAAGGTTCACTCTTGGTATTGTATTATTTTATGGTTTTTGTTGTTGTTTAGGTTAAAAAGGGGAAGTCATTTTTACTTCAGTAATTGACAATAGACCCCATTAAATCGAAAACTTTTACTATTTTACAAAAATTGGTCTCTACAAGTGATATTTTCTGTCTGCATCACCAATAGCAAATATACTAGGCAGAAACATACAATTTTAAGAGACCTATAAGAAAAGTACAGAAAACTTCAAGCTACACATTCAGCAGTATCATAATACATAAACATGTAATCTTTTCACCAATTTGATAAATACACAAATTTTATAATTTAATTATTTAAGTTAGCATTCCACAAATATACATGTAGTTCAATGATTATTGTGCATAAATTACATTAGTACTTATATATACCAATCCCAGTTTGTTTTCCTGTACTGGCAAGGTAATGTATACAATCATAAGCTGTGTTTGTATTGGTCCATTGAATATTCACATTACAAAAGCACAAACACTGATTTACAAAAGGGATTTTGTTTAGAATCATTTCAATTGATGATGTTTCAAAGGATTGCTCTCTCAAACCGGCATGGAAGCAGAAATAGTTGAACCTGAAGTTCTATGAGTTTTGACAAATGCATGATGTCAGATATTCACCATTACAGTATCATAAAGAATAAATCCTCTGTGCTTCACTTATTTATACCTCACCCCTACCAAACCACTGGCAACCACTGATCTTTTTACTGTCTCTATAGTTTTGCCTTTTCTAGAATGTCATATAGTTGAAATCATTTAGTATCTAGCCTTTTCAGGCAGGCTTCTTTCACATAGCAATATGTATTTAAGGTTCCTTCTTAATTTTTCCTGGCTAATAGCTCATTTCTTTTTACTCTGAACAATATTCCACTGTATGGATATACCACAGTTTGATTATCCATTCACCTTTTGAGAGGCATTTTATTTGCTTCCAGTTTTGGCCAATTTTGAATAAAGCTTCTGTAAACATTAGTGTGCAGGGTTTTGTGTGGACATAAGGTTTCAACTCATTTGGGTAAATACCTGGGAGTGTGATTTCTGGGTCATATGGCAAGGCTATGTTCAGATTTGTAAGAAATTGCCAAACTGTCTTCCGATGTGGCTATACCAGCTTGCATTCCCAACATGACAATTTCTGCTGTTCTACATCCTTGTCAGCATTTGCTATAGTAACTGTTTTTGGGTGTTAGCCATTATAATAGGCGTGTAGTGGTATCTCATTGTTTTAATATGTAATTTCCTAAGGACAGATGATGTTGAATATCTTCTTATATGCTTATTTACCATTCTGTATATCTTCTTAAGTGAGGTGCCCACACAGATCTTATGTACATTTTTAGCAGGGTTGTTGTTTTCTTATTTTTGAGTTTTAACATTTATTTATATATTTTGGTTACAAGCCCTTTATCAGAGATGAGCTTTTCAAATATTTTCTCCCAGTATGTGCCTGGTCTTTTATTCTCTTTACAGTGTCATTTGCAGAAGGTTTTAATTTCAATGAAGTCTAGTTTAACTTTTTTGTTTTTTTCATGAATAGTGCTTTACATTTTTGTATCTAAAAATTCATTACAAAGCCAAGGTCTTAGTTTGTTCAAAACTACTGGCTTCAATATACCAGAAACAGGTTGCTTTTATAATGGGGAATTATTAGGTTAAAAGCTGACAGTTCCAAGGCTGTGAAAATGTCCAAATCAAGTCATCACCAGAGAGTCCATCTCACTGAAGGTTGGCTGTGGGTGATCAGGCAGGACACAATGGCCACTCTGCCCAAATCAAGGCATCAAGTGAAGTTCTCTCCCTAAGCTTAGCTGTAGGCCATCAGGCATATGGCTTGTCTCTCCCCTCTCCTCCAGGCCTCTCTCTAAGCCTCTTGGGGCTTCTCTCCATGCCTCTGTGCTCCTCTGATTCCAGCCTCTGGACTCTGGAACCTCTTTCTCAAACTCTAGGGGTTCCCAGTCTCTGCCACTTTTTTCTGTATGTCTGCTGCTTTCAATACTCCATTTATAAAGGACTCCATCAAGAGGAGCAAGACCTACCCTGGATTACGTCTCACTGAAGCAATCTAATCAAAGTCCCCCTAACTGAATCCTATGCAATCAAGGCCCCCCCCCCACACACACACAATGGATTATCTCTAAGAACATGATCTTTTCTAGGATTCACAAAAAGCTTCAAACTGTCATAGTCACTTAGATTTTCTCTTATGCTATATTCTAGAAATTTTATTGTTTTTTGTTTTATATTTAGTGGTATTGTCCATTTTAAATTAATTATTGTTAAAGGTGTAAAGAATATGCTTAGATTCATTTTTTTTGCTTAAGAATGTCCAATTTTTCAGTACTAGTTCTTGTAAAGACTATCATTTCTCAATTTAATTGTGTTTCTTTCTTGGTCAAAGACCAATTGATCCTATTTGTATGGGTTTATTTCTAAGCTCTCTATCATATTCCTTTGATCTCTTGGTTTATTCTTTCACCAATGTCATGCTGCATTGATTACTGAAACTTTATAGTAAATCTTGAAGTGGGATGGTGTTCTCTGAATTTGTTCTTCTTCTTCAGTTTTATGCTGGTCATCCATACTCTTTTGTTTTTCCATATAAATTTTGTAATCAGTTTATTGATATCCACAAAACAACTTGTAACTTTGTTTGGGATTGTGCTGAATTTATAGATCAATTTGGGAAGTATTGACATCTTAACAGTAATAGTATTCCTCTCCAGGAACATGGAATATCTCTCCGTGTATGTAGATTTTCTGTGATATATTTAATGAGTTTTGTAGTTTTTCTCATATAGATCCTGTACATATTTTCTTGGATTTAAACCTAAGTATCTCATTTTGGGGGGTACCAATGCAAATGATACTGCGTTTTTAATTTCAAATTCCAATGGATCTAGGAAGCGGTTGTGGCTCAATCAGTAGGGCTCCCGTTTACCATATGGGAGGCCCCGGGTTCGGTTCCCGGGGCCTCCTGCTGAAGGCAAGCCCGCCCGCACGGCGTGGTTAGCTGACCCAGCAAGCACAAGTAGCAAGGGGGGGAATAAATGAATAAATAAATAAATAATCTTTTAAAAAAAAAAAATTCCAATGGATCATTACTGGTATACAAAAAAACAATTACTTTTGTTTATTAACCTTATGCCCTGTAGCCTTCCCCACCCCTTTTGGCCAAAAAAATAAAAATGTCAGCCAAAACCAGGACAGGGACAAAGTAAGGCATCAAAAGATAAGATTTCTCTGAAGAAAAAAATAGTAATGTCAGGCATGTGTTAGTTTTATGTGTTTCAAACAAATTACTGTGAACTTAGTGACATAAAACAAAGCATTTATTATCTCACAGTTCTGTAGTTTAGGAGTTGTGGTTTAGATGTGATCTCTGCAAGGCTGTAATCAAGGACTCATCAAGGACTGGGGACTCATCAGCAGGCTCAATTGGGGAATGATCAATTTCCAAGCTCACTCAGGTTTGAGGCAGGATTCATTCCCTTGCAGTTGTTTAAAGCATGGTAGCTTCCTTCTTCAAAGCCAGCAAGGAGAGCAAGACTGTAGAGTAACTCTACAAGGATGATGGAGTCTTATATAACTTAATACAATGATAGAAAGGGCATCCTGTCATCTCTACCATATTGATTAGAAGCAAGTCCCACTTAAGGGGAGGGGAATTATACAATGGCATGAATACCAGGATGTGGGGCTCAAAAAGGCCTTATTGAAATAAATCCACCAAAAAGATGATTAGGGTTCAAGGGACAATGCAGTGGAAGGAGGCAGAACTTGAGATTGCTGCACTAAGGCAACATCTTAAAGGGACCCACTTTCCATAGTACCATTTTGCTTCTGGTAGAAGGAAGTCAGTCTTACAGATGTTCAGCTATATATGTAAGATTATATCAAATGTTTTCTAATATCAAATGTTTCCTAAGTACTAGTGCTTGTACTAGTTTATATTTCAAAATATTCTCTAGATTATATTATTCTCAAGTTAGGTTCCCCAAACTCCTATATATTAAGATAAAATTTAAGTTCATAATAAAAACATCAAACACACAGGAAATAAAATAAAATGAATGGATGCAAATATTCTCACAGTCCTGATTTTGTGATAATCAGGGTAAGCTAAACATCCGCTATCTTAGAAACCATGCATGTGTCCCCAGACCTAGTTTTTCTCCCTAGGTCTGGTTTTGAGAATGCTGGTGATAAACTAAGACTGATTTATTGTAAGACCATCATGCATGGGAAAGGACTGTAATTCTAGGTATCTTTGGTCACCTTAGGAGATACAGTGAGGGGGCAGATGTGGCTCAAGTAGTTAGGCATCCGCCTCCCATGTGGAGGGACCTAGGTTCGATCCCCAGGACCTCCTGGTAAAAATTTAAAAAAGAAAAATATAGAAGGCATGTGGACCACCAGGCCCTGTGTGCAGGGGTGCTATAAGGCCCCACAAGCAGGTGAGGCCCCCAGGCTCCATGCATTGGTGGGCCACCAGGCCCCGTGTGTGGGTGCACCACCAGGCCCTGTGCATAGGTGTGCCATCAGGCCCCGCAAGCCATGCAGGAAGATGATGACATAACAGGAGAGTGACACAAGGGAAAGCCAAGATGAGACGTGCCAAAAAACCAGGAACTAAGGTGGTACAGGAGGTAGGATGCCTCTTTCCCACATCAGAGGTTCCAAGGATCGAATCCAGTGAAAACAGGAGGAGAAGGATGACAAGAGAGTGCAGAAACTGATACAGAGAGTTGCCCAGCGAATAGACACAGAAACAACAAAAATGGGGAAGGTGGGGTGGGGTGGTAAAAATGGATAAAAGTAAATAAATAAATAAATACTTAAAAAATGTATAGGGGAGTAAGATATGGACTACAGTTAGTAGTAATACTTTGATGATGCTCTTTCATAATTTGTTAACAAATGTTTCACATCAATGCAAAGTATTTGTGGTGGGGTGATGTGTGGGAGCCCTGTATAATGTTATACATGTTTGTTTTGTAAGTTCACAATGTTTACTGAACACTTAGAGTTTATGTATGTTCGTGTATGAATGATATACTTCAATAAATTGTTTAAAAAATAAATAAAATAAAATAAAATAAAATAAAATGAATGGGAGTTGCAAAAATAACAAAGAACAAAGTTATTCCCTCAAGGCATTCAGGTATTGAAATTGTCAGAAATTGTTTATAAAATAACTATGAATTCAATGTTTAAAAATCAAATTTTTAAAGTGTTCTTTATTCTGTAATATTGTCTCATTTGAGTTTTAATATTTTTACACCAGAACTGCTAAATGCTTAAGATACAAATTAGTAAATATAATAAAAAAGGAATTTAGTACAGATAATACATTTAATAAATTTATGCAAAAATCAAAGATCTGGGCAAATCTAAAAAAGCTAGACAGGATTTTATTTTAAAAACAAGTAAAAATGACATACTAGAAAATAAAAGCCTAGATTTTTAAAAGAAACAAATAAATGTTTCAAAAATGAAAAATTTCAGAGTCTCACTGCAAATGTTAAAGAGCAGATTAGATAGAGCTGGAAGGAGAATTAGTAACTGGAAGATAGGTCTAAAGAAGATACACAGATTTCTGCATAAAGAGATAAGAAGATAGAAAATATGAAGGAAGGGATTAAAAGACATGACAACAGAATGAGAGAGTTGAACATATACATTGCCAGGATCTCAGGAAAAGTGGACAAATTGTATAAAAGATAACTGATATTTGAAGAGATAATGGCTGAAACTTTTCCAGAACTGATGAGAAATATCAATTTGCAAACTCAAGAAATAAAATTAATCCCTAAGAATAAAAATAAGAAAACTATCAATTTATAAATTCAAGAGAAAAAATTACTCTTAAATAGAGTAAACAAAAAAAATTAACATCTAGATTCCCCATAGTCAAACCTCAGAACACCAAGCTGATTAAAAAATTTACATGGAAGAGCAAAGGTGTGTGGGTAGCTAAGACATTAATCATATTGAGGAATAAAGAGGGGCTACCTGCTGTGCCAGATAGCAAGTCTTATTATAAAGTTTTTGTAATTAAGACAGTGTTGTGGTGGTACAGGAATAGATAATCTGACCTGTGGTGCTACATATGTGCAAATATTAAAGTATGGCAGAGATAGTCTTCAGATTATTAGGGAAAGAAAGAACAATTGCTGGAGATATGAAGGGACATACCTAGTTTCCATCTCCCAGCCCTTGCCTATCCCCCCTCATTTTCTATTGTGGGCAGATATTTCAATAAGATTCTATTCCATAGCCTGGGAGAAATCTTAGGTCTAATGGAGCAACCTGATTATATCTTAAACCTGAATCTCAGAAAAAGCAGTTACAGCTGCTTATAAGGGCAGGGACTCTCAGTGGAAGTGCCCCCTCTCTGAGGGTTATATATTCTGCCTTCAGGCAGCCCAGATTTGTCTTTCTTCTCAACTTAAAGTAGGTCATGCAAAGATAGCCTCCACCAACATCGACCTGAGCAGATGGCCTCCATGGTAGATAGCCGTGATGGGATTTCTTTCCTTGTTCTTTTAGACCATATGCATTATGTAATAAAGCAGTCATTTCCTTACAGTTTCTGTTGCACCTGAGTCTGTGTTCCCATTACACACTATATAGCAACCCACTCTGCAACATTTTAATGTGATACATTTATCTATATGTGAAAATGAAATTAAATCTCTACTAACATACCATATACAAAAATATATGCCAGATAGCTAAATCCTTAAATGAAAGAGGCAGAACTTTAAAAATTTTGGTAGAAATTATATGAGAAAAATTTTCAACTTTGGATAACAGAATGTTTTAACATACTAGCTATAAGAGATAAGCTTGATAAATTTGATTATATTAAAAGTAAGAAATTCTATTTATAAAAAGACACCATGAAGAAAGTGAAAATTAACTCATCCTGGGCGATAGTATTTTTAACATATAAACCAACAATGTATTGGTAATCAAAGAATAAAGAGCCACTATACTTCAATAAGAAAAATAAAATAACTCGGGAAAAATTGGCAAAAAGCAAGAAAAGACATTTCACAAAGAAGGAAATGTGAAGAATCAATTAATGTATAAAAATATATTCAATATTATAATCACAGGAATGCAAAGACCACAGTGAATTATCATTTTATACCTACCAATTTGGCCACAACAAAGAAGTCTGACAAGGCCAAGGATCAGTGGATTGAACTATAAATTGGCATTAGAAATGCTTTGGCACTATTTTATATAGTTGAATGTCTTAAAGTCCCCACAACCCAGCAATTTGATTCAAGGAATGTACCTGGGAATTAGCCAAACTGCAAGGTGAAAGGCACAGTTCTTCAAAAAGCCAAGCCGGCCCAAGTCTTCTGACCCCTACTGCAAGGAGATAGGGTCCAACTACAAAGTTAGACAAAAAGGTCCACACAAGACCACCCTCATTTATGACATCAATTGCAAGTTCAGGTTATTTCTCCAAAACCACCATCAGTTTTGATAATTCACTAGAAAGATTAATAGAACTTACTGAAGGCTATTATGTTCAAAGTTATAATTTACTTCAAGGAAAGGATATAGATTAGAACTAGCCAAAGGAAGGGACACATAAAACAGAGGATTCCAAATATGAAGCTTCCATTGTCCACAAGATGCATTACCCTCCCAGAATCAATGAGTGACAATACACATGTAGTATCATCAATCTGAGAAGTTCATTCAAACTTCAATGTCCAGGGGTTTTATTGGGATTTCATCACATAGGCAGATTTATTGATTAATTGCCCACCTGGTTGAAATTAATCTCATCTCCCTCCTTCTCTTCTCAGAGCATAAACTATCAGGTGTGGTCCAAATTGCCCATCATGAGTAACTTAAACACTCCTATCACTTGGGGAATTCCAAGAGTTAGAGGTTACCTCTCAGGAGCTGAGGACAAAAGTCAGACCTCTCTTGGGTAAGGCCAAAATTACAGTGTAATTTTTACTACACAGTAAGTATTTAGGAAATTCTTGCACATGTGTGCCAGTAGGTATGTACATGGATGATCATAGCAGTAAAGGTCAAAATAGAAAAATTATATAAATAGAAATAATACAAATATCCTTGAACAAGTAAATGGATAAATTATAGTATATTCAGGCAATGGAAAATTATGCAACAATATATAAATGATGCACAGAAATTGGAGTTAAAAAGTCAGTTACAACTATACATATATATAATGATTCCATTTTTATAAAGCTCAAAAACAAACAAAGCCAAACAGTATATTGCTTATTATTCTCATTACTCATGGTAGTTATTTTCAATAAAGTTACTGCAAACACTGATTTAGCAAATACTGGAACCATTGCTCCTAGAGGAAAGGCAGGGTTAGGTCACAACACATTGATTTGGAAACTGAGATAAAGAGAGGTTAAATAATTTGTGCAAGGAAATTGGTTTGGTTCCAGAGTCTGTGTTCTAAACACATATAGGTGATATATGATACATAAATTATGGTTAGAGGATATATATGTGTGAGGTTGGGAGAAGCAATCAGGTTGATGCAAAGGTTTTGGTAATATTCAAGTTCTTATGCCTGATTTTTTGTATCTTAACTTTCATAAATGTTATATACATATTTTGTGCTTTTAAGTTATATATAAATATTTTTAAAGAATAGAATTAGATGATAATTAGACTGTTACCTGAATGTCTACTGCCAACAGAAAGATTAGATTTGCTTCTCTCTGCCATTCTACTTAATGATAGGCCTTCTGCAAGCATCATCAATTGGATATTTGCCTATATACCAGGCATTGTCCTAAACATTCTCTATGCCTTCATTCTCAATAACCTTATGATATAGTTTTTTTTTTTTTATTATTCCCATTTTGCAGTTGATTAAAAGTGAAGCATAGAGAAAGCTTAAGTAACTTGCTCAAGGTTACACATCTAGAAAGTACCCAAGCCAGATCTTGACCTACTCTGCCATACTGCTCTCTTTATGGAGTGCAAATGACTCTAAACCACTGAAAGCAGAAGATGACATAGTTATATAATTTTTTTCGTTAGCATTAATCATCTATGCCAGTGGTTTCTAAGCATTATTTTATCTATACTTTGTTTAAAGTAAATTTTATATCAAAATCCAATATATAAAACTGATAAAGCAAACACTGGTTGGGATGAAGATGAAGATTCACATACACAGACTACCTAGGGGTTCTACTGAGCATATTTGGAAAACCTACAAACATTTTTTTTAATAATTGAGGGGTGTCTGTGGTAGACTGGATTATTGCATCTATTCTTCTGTCTCTCTCTATTATAGGAATATGCACCCATGACCTTTGCCAGGATACAGCAGACCTGATGAAGCTTGAGAGATGGGAGGGTGGGAAGAAAATGAATTTCCAATAAATGGAGGTAGGAAAGATGAGAATGCTGGAAACAAACTTTGCCTAATTCACATTTTGTTTATAAGCCAGTCTTGACACCAGAAACACAGTGAGGTGATAAGAAAAACCCAATATTATGTCTCAATGACTCAAGAGCCACTTCCTCTTGCTCGTTCTTCAGACAGTTACACAAATAGAGGGGAGAGCCTTGCATATTAAACGGTGATCCCACAGTGGCTATTTGATGACAAACAGTTTTCTATTTCTTTCTTGTTTAAGATTCTGAAGATGCCTGACGTTTCATGTAAAAAACTTACTCATCTTTTGTGCACCACTAAATCAGTGTGGTGTCCTACATTTTAACTTATCTCTATAACACAGAATCTATTGACAAATGTCTCTTTTTCATTTTTTCCCCATGGCCTTCATTATAGGATGACTCGTTTCCTTGTGGGTTGTAGGTAACTCTGCCCTTGGTCACTAAGTAAATGATGTGGAAAGCTTCTATGGATGAGCATATTTGAGCAAAATGATGCAGTGGGAAAGATGGGGTCATAGAAAGCACAGAGCACTGTAGACTGCCAAATGGTCCATGGCAGACGTCAGGAATGTTGTGCAGATGGAGAGGCTGTGAATACATTTCAGGTACCACAGCAATTAGAGTAGGCAGAAATCCACACAGGTTCCCCTTGGATATTGGAATATGGTGTCAGTGTTCTCAAAAATACAGATGGTGTTTCAACACACATAATAGCCTTAGCTCTCACCATCTGGACCCCTAAGAGAATTTTCTTGCTTGGATTCCCTAATCGGTGACCATGTTTTACTGCATTGGTAGCAATTAGAAGTGACATTTATTTTCTCCTTTTTTTCCCTGCTGATAACCTAGCATTTCTATTTCCTCACTCTTAATTGTTCTCTCTGACTCTGTTACTTATACAGATATTCAGTCCTCTCTGCTCTGAGCTGATTAGGACACCTGATTCCAAGCAATTCTACTCTGCCCCTTATTCATCAGGCATGAACAAATTAATAGATGGGTTTTGAGCAGCACCCGTTCTCTAAGGAAAGGTGGCATAATCATAAACAATGTAGCTCTCTCAAGCAGCAGAAGAAATATCTAGCACAATCTTTATGTTGTCTGTGTTGCATGGTGAGTTAGTCAGCCAAAGGGGTGCTGATGCAAAATACAAGAAATCAGTTGGTTTTTATAAAGGGTATTTATTTGGGGTAGAAGCCACAGTTACCAGGCCATAACACGTAAGTTCCTTCCCTCACCAAAGTCTATGGCCACGTGTTGGAGCAAGATGGCTGCCAACATCTGCAAGGGTTCAGGCCTCCTGGGTTCCTCTCTTCCCTGGACTTGCTTGTGTCTGGGCTCAGCGCCTCTGCTAGCTCCACAAGGCCAGCTGTAGACTATCAGGCGAATGGCTTATCTCTTTCCCTGGGGCCTTCTCTCCTTCCTCACCACCAAGCTCCTCTGTGTGCTTACTTCCTCAGGCTCCAGCATTAAAACTTCAAACTTCCTTCTCTGCAGCGCAGTTTCTCTGTGAGTCTCCACCCACCAAAGGGCAGGGACTCAACATCCTGCTGACTGGCCCAATCAAAGCCTTAATCATTATTTAATCAAGTAAAAGTAAAACCTCTGAATCCAATACACTCTAATAAGCCCAGAGGAAAAGACCGGTTCACAAACACAATCCAACATTTCCTTTTGGAATTCATCAACAAAATCAAACTGCTACACATGGCTTAAAATGGAGACACCATTTCTCAGAGCTGCAGTAAAGGTAGTGCAAAGCTATTGCTACCCATCCCATCCAGGATGACAGGATAATTCTTTGTGTTTTGCTTTTCTTCCCATTTTAACAAAGTAGCCAGACCCATTATGCATACTCTTGCCTCAGGGAGGTTCATATTGCCTAGCTGATTGCAGAGGTTGACTATAGACACTTTGTTTCCCTACCAAGGAAGTTTTTTTAGAAAAATTACTAGTAAGCATTTTGAAGAGCAACAGGGAATAAAAATAAGTCCTTTGGTGTAAAAGGAGAGATTTTCTTTAGGTTAAAATTAGGTCATGATTGGAAGGAGAGGGTAAATAATGAGCAGAAACTCTAGATAGCTCTACCACTTATTTAATTCTAAAATAACAGATAACACAGGATGTCTCTAAGTTTCATTTTCCTCTTCTACAAAAGGGAGAAGATAATTCATCTGAGGCTAGAACAGTGCTCAATATATGATCATTCTTATTCTTACAATCAATTTCATCATCATTATCACCATCCATAGCAGAGCCTCTAGCTGACCATGGTCCGGAGCAAGTGTGGTGTCCCTGAAATAGTTGTTAAAAACTCAATCCAGCTCAGCCATGGAGCCACCTTGGAAAAAAACAGCAGTCTCAACCCAGTTAAGACTTCCCTACTATAAGGGAAGATAATATTCTTCAGGCAGGCTGGTTTTTGCCCATCAAACTCTCTTGAGGTAAGAGATGCAAATGGACTTGGGAGGGGAAACTGGAAAGATTTCTTATAGCATATTCTGATAACTGACTTCATTTTGACCTATATAGAGCAATAAAATGCACAAAGACAAGGAGGCGAAATGAAGAACATACTTCATATTTCCAGATCTGTGCATTTTTCCAGCACACTTATTATATTATCCTCAATTCACAGGATGGTCCTGTTGTAAGTCTTTAAGGAGTCTCAACTGATTAGCGTAAGATTTTGGATTTGATTCTCTGAGTTGGCTCCTTGTCTTAACAGAAAAAAAAAAAAAAAAAAAAAAAGCAGCTCCGGTTCATGGTTCTACCAAGGCCCTCTCAAGCCAACTATCTCATAGACATGAGACACTGCAAGGTATCTCAGAGCATACTGCCATCTTCATAAAACTATTTCATAAAGGAATATGTATTTGCATTGCCTTTGTAATATACACTCTGATTTATTGATTATCCCACACCATCACAGAAAGTAAAGGCATGACATTATGATTCCCTCTAAAGGTAGCAATGACTCTTCAAAAACCCAACCAAGTCACACACTGATGATGCCCTGGTATTTCTGATCCCTTCTTATGATATGTGCTTTCTTTTACTTATGATGACATACTGAAGGGCTGTAAACCAGAGTAGAGGTTCTCAACTTTCCTTAAAATCTATCAAATCCTCTTTTACAGCTGATGGCAAAAGGAATTAATGCAAGGGAGGAGCACCTAACTTACCTGAAATTTTTAAAAATTGTTTTATCATTTTTTTTTTTTTTTTTTTTGCTCAGTTGTCAGGAACTAGTTGAGAAAATTAGGAATGCTTTACATATCTTATTTACATAATATAATGTACTACCATTATATTATGATCTCTATCCAGACTCTTACTATGAGAAACAGTGGGCAAAAATATATTTGATAATTGTTGTACTTCAGATAATTGTTGTACTTGAAAAAAATTAACCACTGATTGTTCTTATTCTGTTTGTTTGTTCTGTTTTAAAACTGCATTTTTTTACCAGCACATTTAAGCCAAGTTTCCTTGGCTTTGGGTCTTGAGCCTGGAGACACAACCTAAGCATCATCTTGCAAGTTCACTTTCTTCTTGGCTTGCAGACTGACGTGCAGTTAGATTTTCTAGGATAAAACAATTTGGTTTCCTCAGGTGAACTCCATGGCCTAATGTGATCATTCAACAGAGAGGGGAGGAAGAATATAAAAAACTGGGAGAGCCATGGCTCATGCCTGGCTAATAAGTTTGCAGAAAGTGACCCAGCAAGGTCATTTGTATGTGGGCAGGGAGAATTGATATTAGGAGAAGTATTGGGAGTCCACGTTTGCTGCACAAATGCCAAAAAACTTACAATTGAATAATCCATGACCAGGAAGATCTGTAGAAATAATGTGTAGATTGGGTTAGATGCAGTTGTTATTAAATCCCTGTATTCTACCTAGTGCCACTTCTGCATTCAGCCATTGGGTCTATTTTGTGAAGAATCTATGATTTAGAAGGCATAAACTCATTAAAGAGACCATGCTAGCTTAATAAATAAGACTTTGGAAGAGATATGTTATTCAATTATATAAAAGGATTTTCCATTTCAACTAAAGTTACCTTCTTGAATCTTTGCAGGTGCAAATGATATTAGAATGTACATTGAGCACTCATTAGTGGCACAGATGCCCTATTTTTAGCAAAGTAGCTTCCCAGAATACTTTTCAGCACCTACACACAGCAAGAAATCTACATCTCAAAAAATACAGTGAGGCTGTCAATTTAAACATGCAATTGCGTAATAAACTATTAAAAACTTATTTAAGGAAACAGGGCTATACACTAACAACTTTCTCTTGGTGCTTTTCTATTATACCTTTTTAAAAGTCAACCTCTTCAAAGATATCTATGTGGGTATTTAGAGAATCAATCATTTCTGGGTATTTACTTTACATATTTTACAATGATTTGTGGGGAATTTGATGTTTAGAGCACTTTTTTTCCACAGAAGAAAATTGCAACTGTTAGAAATTTTTAAGGTGTGATTTTTTTTATTTTTATTGTGGTAAAATAACATAACAATAATTTTAACCATTTTAAGTATACAATTCTGTTACATTAAGTACATTAAAAATAATGTATTTTCAAAATAAAAAAATGTATTTTCATCACTATTTCCAGAACATTTTCATTATCCCAAACAGAAACTTGTACCCATAAGCAATAACCCTTCATTCTCCTTCCTCTCAGCTCCTAATAACCACCATTTTGCTTTCCGTCTCCATGAATTTGCGTATTCTGAGTATTTCATATAAGGGAAGTCATACAATATTTGTTCTTCTTTGTCTAATTTATTTCACCCACCACGATGTCTTCACGGTTCATACATGTTGTGGCATGTATCAGCACTTCATTTCAATGGAATAACATTCCTTTGTATGTATATACCACATTTTGTATATCTCTTGGTAGACACAGGTTGCTTTCATCTTTGGGTATTTGAATAATGCTGAACATTGGTGTACAAATATCTGTTTGAATCCCTGGTTTTAATTCTTATGAATATATACCCCCAAATAAGATTGCTGAGTCATACGGTAGGTAGTTCTGTTTAATTTTCTGAGGAACCGCAAAACTGTTTTCCACAGTAGTTGCACAATTTTACATTCCTACCAGCAATGCATGAAGGTTCATATTTCTCTGCATCTTAGCCAACACTTATTTTTTTTTAATTATACCCATTCTAGTGGGTGTGAAGTGGTATATCATTGTAGGTTTGATTTGAATTTCTCTAATGCATAATGATGTTGAACATCTTTTCATGTGCTTATTGGCCATTTGTATATCTTCTTTGAAGAAATGTCTATCCAAATCCTTTATCTATTTTTTAATTGGTATGTTGTCTTTGTGTTGTTGAGTTACAGGAGTTATTTATTAAGAACTGGATATTAAACTATTACCAAATATATGATTTCCAAATATTTTCTCCCATTCTATAGGTTGTCTTTTCACTTTCTTGATAATGTCATTTGATGCACAAAAGGCTTTAATTTTGATGAATCCAATTTATCTATTTTTTCCTTAGTTGCCTGTGCTTTTGGTGTAAAATTGAGAATCTATTGCCTGAAGATATTTCCCTATATTTCTTCTAAGAATTACACAGTTTCGGCTCTAATATTTAGGTCATTGATCCCTTTTGAATTAATTTTTATACATGGTGAGAAGAGTCCAAATTCATTCATTCGCATCTGGATTTCCAGTTGTTCCAGCCTCATTTGTTGAAAACACTATTCTTTCCTAATTTAATGAACTTGTTGCTGCTGTCGAAAGTCAATTGGCCATTGATATGAAGGTTTATTTCTGGACTCTCAAATCTATTCCATTGGTCTTTGTGTCTATTCTTATGACAATACTGACCTATTTTAATTATTGTGTCTTTGTAGAAAGTTTTGAAATCAGGAAGTGTGAGTCCACTGACTTTGTTCTTATTTGTCAAGACGGTTTTGGCTATTTGGGACTCCTTGCAATTCTATATGAATTTGAGGATTGGATTTTACATTTCTGCAAAAAGGCCTGCTGGGATTTTGATAGTGATTGAATCGAATTTGTAAATTGCTTTAGGTAGAATGGTCATCTTAACAATATTAAGTCTTCCAATCTAAGAACATCCTGACTTCAAGAAATACATAATGTAATCAGGAATAAAATGGAAGCACAGATGGCAAAACAAAACAAAACAAAACAAAACAAAAAAAACACAAAAAAGAAACACACACATATGCACAAAACAAAATCAGCCAAGCTTGCTTAAAGCCATATTGGTCTTTCATCTCTTGAGATTTATTAGATCTACCTGATGCTTTTAAACTGTGCAAATAAATGGGCTATTAAAGACCAAGAAACAATAATTCTATACAGTTTTAGCATCCTTTTCAGTAACCTACATCCTATACCAACTTCATCTTTATTAACAAGGACACCTAGAAATATATTAGGTCTTCTGGACTGCATTTGTTCAGCTTGTACAAAAATCTATTTCAGACATACCTATGAACTTGGTATCTTCCTTCCTCTGATTTGAAATACTCTACAAAGACTAAATTTTAAAGCAGTCTTTCCTGACTTTCTCTGAAATGAAGAGCAGGCTCAAAAAAGAGAACCCAACCTACTTTTCCATTCTTATATTTTCATAAAACACACTTTGAGCTTTATCGAAATACTTCTTATGGCTCCTCTTGATATTTCCAGAATTCTTGTCTTTACACATTTAGAAAGGCGTCAGATTCTCCTGATTTTAATGCTTAATATTTGGAGGCTTTAAAGTTCAGTTCGTTTCCATTTGTTTCAAGCTTTCTAGTTGAAGCGAGGTCAATGTCTTTGTAGTTAGGAATAATGGTTCTCAATTAACTTCCATTAAGGGTATTGTGAGGATAAAGTCTAACGTGATAGAATAAAAACTCCACCAAACACAGTAATTTAAACAAAATAGGAATTTAATTTTCCACGTGGCAACAGTTCCAGGAGGTAACCGCATTCTGTTCTATAAGGTTGTTCAGGCTGGTGCAGTAGCTCTATCTTCTACAAGTGGTCTCCATGTTTGCTCTAATTATGGTTCTTTCCAGTATGAAGGTCAACATGAATCCAGTCTTGTATGCCCAGTACAGATCAGGGAAGAGAGAATATTTAGGGCAAGCAATTCCTTTCCATGAAATGATTTGAAATTTGTATACATAGCTTACATGCACCTTTCATTGATGGAAATTCACTCGCGTAACCATACCTAGTTGCCAGAAGGCTGTTAAACAACTTTATAGGAGAACCTTGTGTCCAAAAAGGAGAGAACATATTACTAGAGTTTGCACACTCAGAGATCATTAATTATATGACTCATTTTTTTAAAACTGTTCCCCCCCCCCCATGAATTGCCAATAGAAAAGGCAGGCTGTTTTGTTAGGTTTTCTTATTGAAAGAAATATACAATCTGACTATAAAAGAAACCATAGCTTATAAGAGAGTAAGCCATATATCTTGGCACTAGTTTTGTTCCTTTGCCATTCTGAATATTTTGAGCCAAACAGAAATATTTCATATAGCAGGATATGTTTTAGGTGCCATAAAGTTATTTGGCTGAAGAAAGTGGCAGAGATCTCTTGGTCAAAGATCATATTTTTATACTATAGAGGCTAGTGGGCTTTCTCTTATTCTCTGCTGAATACTCAAAGTTCTTGCTCAATTCAAAGAATTAAATGAAGTTTGGTACTTGCTTGGAGGGCCTAAAAATATATTAGACAGAAGTAGAAAGCTTGATACATCTCAAACTTCTAAATATGTGTCACAAGAAAACTGTTGTACTAAGGTTAATAGGAGATAACATTTTTGGAATTGTCAGAGGAATAAGAGATGCTGTCCTGGAGAGAAGGAAGAAAGTTATTTGAGCAAATGCTAAATATACTGAGAGAGAGGATTTTTAGAGAGAGAAGCATGAGTAGCAGTATGAATCCTATCCTGTTTTCCCTGGTTTATTCTACCCAGAACAGTGCAAAAACTTGAGAGGAATATTCTCAGGTCATCCAGCTAGGGAGTCTTCTTTATCCAAAGCTCAAGTTTTAATTTCTAACCATTTCCAGTGCCTCGAAGTTGCCCCTGCCAGCAATGGTCCTGAACTTTTAAATGTAGCAAGCATGTCTACCCAAAGTGTAGTGAGCACCTAAAATCCTGTTTCTGGCAACATTTACATACATTGCATGAGTTCACCTAGAAACAATCTTAATTTTAATTTCCGAACCCATGACTTCCTACTTGGATCTCTATCCTGTGGTGCCATGCTTTTATTACACGTGTGTTGCCCTTGTTTTTGGTTTGGCCATTGTAGATTTCTGTCTCTGGTATACCATTTTGTCTTCACAAGGCCCAGTCCTGAGGAAATAGCACTTCCTAGATTACTAGCCACCTGACCATCTTTCTTCTGCACTTGCCACCAGGAGAGTTTGGTCCTGACATTTCTAGGTTCTGCAATGGCAGAAAGGAAGGAAGGATGTTTGGGAGGGATCTGGAGATCTGATAGCAATTAACATTCTATGAACAGTTACAGAGTACTTTCTGTGAGCACAGTAATATGTCAGGCAATATGAAGAATATGAAGAAGTACCCTCCTTCATTAGATGCATAAAAAACATATTGTCTACCTGGAGAGACAACAGAACTGTCCAAAACACCTATAAAGTAAATTAAATGTTTACCTGGTTCTCCAGAGAGCAATAGGGAAAAAAATCTCTGTAATTTAAAACAACAGCTTCTTCCTAGAATTGTGAATAATTAAGTCAGAAGTGTATTTTGGGATCTGAATGATTCAGATAACGATTTGGTTTAAATGCTTTATTTCTGATGTATAAACATATACAGTTTTATAATAGAATTAAATTTTTTATGAGATGCAATTTTCCATGTTCATCTTGTTATTTTCAGACAAAACATTGACTTACCTTTTTGCTGTCACTGAGGACTGTAAATAAATATAGCATGGATAAAATGCTAAAAGTACATAGTAGCACATGCAGTGGTATTGATTTCTATTCAGTCTTACTCTAACTCATTAGTTTAGGTAATGAGGGCAACATATTGAGACAAGTGTTTGATTCCCAGGATGGTCAGCATTCTAGGACCAGATTTTGGATATCACCATGGTAATATTTGCCACTGAATATGAAGACCAGGGCGTTTTTCTCTGTGCATTCACTTTATACTTTCAGAAAAACAATAAAAGAATACAGCCTATGGTGGTGAGTCAGTATTTTACATTAAATCACTAGAATGAACTTCATGTGGATAGAAGAGACTGGGTCTAGTTCTTGTTTATACCCCTGAACCTGTCATAGTAAAACTGCTATTAACTAACCCACTTTTCAGAGTAGCCCCTCTCTTACTAGTTTGTAGAAGTTTTTAGAAGTTTCTAAAACTTATATTTATTCATATAAACTTTGCTGCCTCAGGAGATAAGTTATTGTTTCTTTTCCCCCTTGCAGTACCTGCTAAAGCCAGCTCCAACTGGTTCCAGTCACTGAGCAGGCAAAGCCTCCATTTTAAGACCAAGCATAACTTGCAACGGAGCATGCTCCACTTAACCCTGCCTTTCCCAAATTGGGTTGGTCCATGCCATCTCACCCCATCCTTAGCCACTCCCTTAAGCCCGCCTTCCCCAGATAGTATAAAACCCTATTGCCCATTTCGTTTGCGGAGACTGACCTGAGACTTGCCTTGGTCTCCTTTTGCTGTTCACAGTACAATAAATTCTTTCTTATTTTGAAATCCTGGTGACTGCTTCTGTGTGCATCAGGCAAAATAACCCACTTGATAGTACCAATAATACCCAGTACAACGTAAGTGCTCAAAAAGTGCTTTTTAAACTGAACTGACTCATGGTAGTTGTGGTAGGCAGAAAAATGTCTCTGACTCCCCAAAGATGTTCACATCCTAATCCCCAGAACCTGTGATTATGTTAAGTCACATGGTAAAGGGGAATCAAGGTGCTAATCAGATGATTAGTAAGGAGACTAGCCTGGATTACCCAGGTGGTTCTAATTTAATCACAAAGGTCCTTAACTAGGGAAAAGAAGGCAGAAGAGTCAGAGTCACAAAGATGGCATCCTGACAAAGAGAAGGCCATTACTAGATTTGAGATGAAGAAGGGCCATGAGCCAAGGAATGCAAGTAGCTCTAGAAGCTGGAAAAGGCAAGAAAATAGATTGTCCCCTAGAGTCTCCAAAAAGAAATGCAGCTCTGCTGACACCTTGATTCAATCCAGTGAGACCTATATTGGTTTTCTGACCTCCACACTGTAAGGCAATAAATTTGTGTGGTTTAATTCACTATTTTTATGGTAATTTGTTAAAACAGCAGTAGGAAACAAATACATTAGTAGAGTGGGAAGGAACTATCCTTTGAAGTTATGTTACCTAGTGTTAAATACTAGGTCAATCATTACACATGACTTGGGAGTGACTTAACTCTCCATGTCTTAGTTTTCTCGTGTATATATAGGATTATAATAGTCCCTTAATTCATAAGACTTTCATGAGGATTAAATAAAGTTCTTAGAAGGGTGCCTGGCATATACAACCTATTTTAAAAAGTATTTGCAATTATTCTATAAATAATCAAATACAGCTATATTAACTTCCTAATACTTCTCCTCCAGCCTTATTCCACCAAGAATTTGAAGAGATTTTCGGAAAATATATATGAGGGGTTAATTAAGACCTACTATAATACAAATATCAGGAAGAAAAATGAAACCCTTGAACTGAAATAATCTCACCCAATTGTTGTAGTTGGTTTTGTATCCCTTTGAGAGAAAGATGTGTATATAAATGACCAGAATGCACAAAAAGTGACATGAGTCATTTAAGTCTTGAACAATATGCTATGAGAAATAAGAGGAGGGGTGGTTGATTCAGCTAGAGAGTTCAAAGGAAGGATTCAAGAGAGTGCAATAATTGGAGTGGAACTTTGGAAATGACCGTGATTTAAATAAGTGGAGAATGGAAAGGAAGAATATTTAAAACTAAGAAAAAGCATAAGCAAAATCCCCCTCCCCATTCTATAGAGTCCGTCAACTGAGTACCTCATTCAAGACATAGAACCCAGCATGCGTACCCTTCTCTAAACCAAATAACCCGCATTGCACTCTTTCACACATCCTCCCAAAGAATGCTCAGACATTCAGGCTGACTCTCATCTAAATTCCTTCCATTCTCCCCAGCTGTATATAAATATTTCCTCAGCTATAAGGTTTCCTGTTGAGTCTTGCTCTTCCTTAGGCATGCTTGACTTGAAGGACTAAATGCTAGCCCACCTAGAGAAATCAATCAACTTTGCTATATTTCTGAGCTAAGAAATCTAGATTGCTGCAAACCTTGAAGTAAGTGATAACAAAAGACCCTTTAACTGTAACTCATTGGGAAAGTGACAACATTTTCGAGACTCAGGAGTATGTGATATAACATACCTCTCTCCAAAGTACCAAGAATCCTTTCTCATAATGTGGAAAGAAAAATGAGCTTCTAAATTCTAAATGCAGAAATCCTGATCCTTTAACTGTTTTTGTTTGTTTTTGAGGTACCAGGCCTAGGATTGAATCCAGGACCTCCTATGTGGGAAGCTGACACTCAACCACTGAGTCACATGGATCCCCTGAGTTGTTTTTTTTATTTGTTTGTTTGTTTGCTTGTTGTTTGTTTTTGTTTTTTTTAGGAAGCACCAGACCAAACCCAGGACCTCCCATGTGGGAGCAGGTGCTCAACCACTTGAGCCACATAAACTCTCCTGTTTTTAATGAACAATAATAAACTTTGACTACAAGGGACCTGGATTATGTAATATGAATTAGTTGATTTCCAAGGCATTAGTCTCTTGTTCCTGGTAGATTATTGCAAGGCAATTTATTGTAGAGTCAAGTGTAGCTTAGTTTACAGATAGTCTCAGAATAAGTATTCTAAGATCCCGTAACATATACAAGAACCTGTGAAACATATGATAAGTACCTGTTTAAGCTTAACCCCCAAATGACAGGAAGTGGTATGTCTTACTGTTTGTTTCACTTTTGCTGAGGAGAAATTAAAACACACACAAAGGAAAGAGCAATTTCAGATGGTTTGGCCTGAAGTTTTACTGTTCAGTAAATTAATTAATTCAACAAATATTCCTTGATCTTTAGCACTTACTTTGAGTTGGAATTAGAAAAATGGAAAACCAGGATACACCCTTATTTAAAAAACAAAACAAAACAAAACATATCATGACCTCTTAATCTATTAGAGAAATACAACTGCTAACAATTATAACAGCCAGGTAAAGAAGCAGAGCTAGAGACAAACTGTGACAAGTAGGGATAAGTATTAATATTGGTGCAAGAAATATTTGAGGCTACAATGGAAGAAAAAAAAATATTTTTTTCAGAAGAGATAATAGTTGAATACTTTTGCGGGAAGGAGATATTTCCCCCTTCATATTTCTCCTTCTGTCCATATGGAGGAGACAATTTTCTGCCCAAGCTTTTGTCTTTCCTTAGACATGACTTAGCAACTTTCTAAGGAAGGAGTTGTTAACTTATTAGTCAGATTCCAGAATTTTTATTCGATTCTATTTTCTTTTTGGGCAATACCTGAGTTGTAGAAGACATAAGGGCATGCTTGTCACCTATTTTTCCATTTACTTTCTTTTACTTCTAAGTGTGAGAACATAGCCACCCTCATCCAAGCCATTACTCTGCTGCTTTAGGCATTCTAGATTCTAGAAATGGAGTAGGAAGCCCCTCTTGTTATAGATCATATGCTTTATCACTGCTTACCAGAGATGATGAGCAATGGAAGGTGCTTTACCCCAGTTCAGGTAGTCATGTTTTCCCATTTGGCTATAATTCTTTGTTTATAAAGCTCCCTCACTTTCTAATAGAGAGCTTCAAAGAGGAGGATGAGTGGGTGTTTGGATTCAGGGACCGAAATCACATTTCCAAAAACTCTTTTGTCAAAAACAGTTTGAGCTGAGTCTTAAATGGTAAGTAGGATTCTCTAAGCTAGGGGTAGGGGGTGGATGTGGGAGGTAGCTGGAACAGGCAGCATGAGGAGAGCATTTGGGAACAGAGCAAATAGCATTGACAAATATGTGGTGCAATGGTAGCAGAGATAGATTACATAGAGGAAAAGAAAAGATTGAATGGCTGGGTAGTAATCCTGGGTTTAGGTCAAGAAAAAGCTGGCTGTGAGGCTAATATGTTTCCATTTCATTCTACAGGCTACAGGAAGCAATAGAAGGATTTTCAACAAAGGAATTAAGTAAAAATATATATATAATATCTTGGAAAGGTATCTTTGCAAGTAGTGAAATAGTGAGGATAATCAATAGGAAAAAGATGAAAGCCACTAGAAGATAATTGTAGTAATCTGTGTAAAAGAGAACAGTAGCAAAGGAGGAAAGAATGAAATTAATATTTCTATTGTTCGATAGGCACCACTGCTCTAAGCACTTTACACCCGTTCTCTTTTTATTCCTCAAAATAACCCTGAAAGGATAGAATTATCTGATTTTGCAATAGGCTCAGCAGGATGGCATGGACCTTAGCCTCAAGCCTCAATGGCCATAAAATAAGAAAATTAGGTTGGAACCCATGTCTGCCTCATTTCAAATTTTGTTCTCTTTTTCCAAAAACTTGTCTTTCATACCAGAGGGAATGAAGAGAAAAACATAGACACAGAGAAACTATGAGTGAGAAGTGACATGATGCAAAAACTGATTGGATAGAAAGGAGCTGTGGAGGATGAAAGAGGAGCCATTTGATTTGAGGTTGTGACAACAACCAAGTATAGGTTCCTATCGAGTAATCAAAAGGAAATGCCCAGTGTCGTTGGATGTTCGTATATGGGGTGGGAGAGTTGCCTTTGCTAGAGATAGACATGAGTGTTCCCCTCATAAAGAATAATGTTTCCCATGAAAAAGCATATAGAATAAGAAGAGAACAAGAGTAAAGACAGTGGATCTGTCATGGTCCACTCAGAAGACAAAACCACTTGAGTTTTTTACATGTGTTTTTTTTTTTTTTTTTTAACAGAGAGAAGTTTATATAAAGAAGTTTTAATTAGTATTGAAGGTCTGAGAATGCTAAAAAGAAACTCTATGATAATATGGAAGTAGCAACAGCACAGAGCAGCTACTATCCCCAAGGCAAGGAGAACAGAAGAAATGGTGATTATTAAAATTTAGAAGCTTGAAGAACTGTAACTCAGATCTCTGAGGAGCGTCGTGTCAAGTGTGCCTAAGACCATCCTCAGGCCAGAAAATTTGCTAAGATGTACAGGACTCAGCAAAGCTATTATACTCACAGTTAAGGTTTAATTCAGTGAAAGGATACATATTAAATTCAGTAAAGGGGAAACACACATGGGGCGAAGTCCAGGAGAAACCATGCACGAGCATCCAGATGTCCTTTTTAGGTGGAGATGCAGGGAAGTGCTTAATTCTACCAGCAACAACTTATGACTAATGTGCAAAGTGTTGTCAACCAGGGAAACTTACCAAGGCTTGGTGACCAGAGTTTCTACTGGGAGTCAGTCATGTAGGCATGCAGTGCCTGTGTAACTGTCCTCAGTTCCTCAGACTCCACACTCATCAGAGCAAAAACAGGCATTCACCATAAATCACATTGTTAGCATAAACTATCTGATCAAACTGATACTGTGTGGCTCAGGGCCTCAGAAATAGTCCAAGGGCCCAGAGTTCATCTCTAAGGAGCCAGCCAAAGATCAGATCTGAAGACAAGTGTTTCTTAGGAATGTGCAGGGTTTGAGCAACCCAGGCTGGTTGATTTAACTCTTTCCTGCACAAAAGAGCACTACTTGATTACCGCTGGTGACTTGAGTTTGAAGAAGAGTTCCAGACTTCTAAGAAGGAGGCAATAACTGATCAGTGCTAGAATTTCCAATGGACATGTGAAGGCTGGTGCATTAGTGTTCTCTTGCTGCGTAACAAATTACCACAAGCTTAGCAACTTTGAAACAGCATCCATTAGTTAGTTTATATTTCTGTGGATCAGAAGTCTCTGCTCAGAAGGTAGAAATCAAGGTGTCATCTGGGGCTGCAAACTCATCTGAGGCTCAAAGCTACCATTCAAGCTCAATGTTTGTTGGCAGAATTCATTTTCTTGCAGTTTTAGGATTGAGGACGCTGTTTCCTTGTTGGCTGTCAACTAGTGGCCATTCTCAGCTGAGACAGGCTTCCCTCATTCCTTGCCAGATGGACCTCTTCAAATTCAAAGTCAGCAATGAAGAATCTTCCTCACATTGAATCCCTCTTATGCCTCAAATCTCTCTTGCCATGAAGCACCATGTTATTTTTAAAGGCTTACCTGCATAAGTCAGACCCACTGGTGTCTATAGGCCACAGAGAGGATTGAGTGCCTTCCCTACTGGTCAGGTCACCACCCCACTGCTCAGAAGAGAGTGGGCCTATTCCCCATAGGTTAGGGAGAGTTAGATTGCCACCCCACTGCTTTGAAGGGGTTGGACTTGTATGTTAGAGATTAGGGAGAATTTGTCACCACCTCACTATATTAAGAGGGTTAAGACTGTCCCCTAGTTTGGGGAAATTGTGACCATCATGACAATGTCCTTGGAGGGTAAGGTCTGGAGCTCAGTCACCACCCAGATATTTGATGTGGGTGGAACCAAGAAAATGGCCATTGGCCCATGAAGCCACGAGGAGAAGAAGAAACCATGATTCTAATGATGACTCTTAGATTTTTATATCTAATGGAGTATGCCCTGCAGGCTTTTGGAACTGTTGGGGACCTGTAACATGTGTTTCCCTCCCAAATTCTTCATATGGTAATGCAAATGTTTATACTATGTCTATTGGAAGAAAATGATGTGTTTTCTAAGTTTCACTGGTCTACAGCCAGAGTGGAATTTTGACCCAAGACAAAAGGTATTCCTATAACTGATTTTGATGTTGTTTTGTATTTGGCATTGCTACTGAAATGATTTAAGTTTTTTTGGAATATTGTAATGTCTTTGGAATTCAGAGGTTGGGGTGTGGAAGTTTGAGATTATTTCATGAATTCCAAAAAGAGAAAGATTACATTTGTAAACTAATCTATTCCTCTAGGTATGATACCCTTTAATTGGATTATGTCAGTGGGGCATAATTCATGTTGAGTCTCTACCCTCTTGGTGGGTCTGTTACAAAGGTAGACACAGAAACTCAGACAGACAAAAGAAAAAGGGAGCTAGCATATTTGATTCTGCAATGTGAGAGAGAGGATTGCTTAAGCACAAAGCTCTCAAGAGCCATGGTCCATGGAGCAGCTCAAGAGGAGACCAGCCTTGCTATATGCCTGATAGCGTACAGGGGAACTTGGGAAGAGAACTGACCAGCCAAGACTGATAAAGGAGGCCCAGGAAGAAATAAGCCCTGTGTCTGGATGCTAAAAGCTGAGTTCCAAGAGATGGTAGCTTCTGGAGGGGAAGGCAGAAACCTCTGTGGAGCCTGGCAGGCAGCACCTCTTATGATGCCTTGAGGTGGACTTTTCATGGCCTTGGAACTGTGAGCTTTAACCCAAAAATTTTAAATACCCTTTATTAAAGCCAACACATTTCTGGTACTTTGCATAGGCAGCCCTTTGGCAAACTAAAACACCCACCAAAGAAAATCTATCACGTGATTTGGGACATTAATTATATCTGCAAGATCCCTTCACAGCAGCACCTAGATTTATGTTTGTCTGAATAACAAGGAGATGGTGTATGTACACCAGAACCGGGAATTTAGAGGCCAATTTATCTGTCCACCTACCATAATGAGAGTGTTGGAAAAGCTGCAAACAGTTACTGTTGGATGGACCCACCACTGCTTAAATGAAAAAGGGGTATAGCTGGGAGACCCTGCCAAGGACCAAACAAACAAACAAACAAACAGGAAAAAGCAGTAAATAGAAATAGGAAGCAAACAAGAAGAAGAAGCAAACAGAAAGGAATAATCCTCTTTCATCTCCTCCAACCTTCCAGTCTCTCTTCATGCTCCTTAATGGCAGGTCCTAGCCATGGAACCCCCGGCAAAGCAGGAATGTGGTTTGCAAAGTCGCTATCCTGGTAGCACAAAGCAGGGTATAACAGAAGGGGTTTGAAGCTGGGAGACAGTAGATTAAAAACTGCCCAAGAACATCAGCATCACTGGCAGTGTTGGAAAGGGCATTCAGGACAGGAAGGGCAGGATGTGCATGACAGACAGGTATGGAAAGACAGTTCACAAAGAGCCAAAGGAACACTTAGAGAGCTGGAGTATGAAACAAGGTGCTGGGGGAATCACTGTTGTCCTAACAAAATTGGGGGAATTGTGTTGATGTGGATGTAATTTAGCTATTTTTCTATTGCTATAATGTTCCAAAGTAAACTCAATTACTATATAAATATAAGAAACAATTTGGGATGCTTTCCTTAGATTTCCTATTTGACTTCTAGGTAAAAGGATAATGTGTTTGTTTATTGTTCCTATATGAGACTCAAATGACACAGATGTCCTCTGAATGATCTGTACAAAACTGAAGAATATAAAAAGTTGTGACAAAGATAAAAAAAGCCACTAGAAGCAGAAAGAGATGTTCATTCCCAAATCCATTAGGAGGTAATGGAGTTCGCTTTTTTGGGAGGAAGACAAATTGCTTTTAATTTTGTTATTTTATGTAACAATTTAAGGCAATGGTTCTTGAAGTTCAGACAAATTGTGATTTACAGAGGTTAATACACTTCCAAAACACAATAAAAGCAGACAGCAGATATGAAAAGGAAGTTGAAAGACATAGAACAATGTCTTGGAAAAATACCAACTTTTCACACTTCTTCATATTCAATTAAAATATATATATATATGTGTGTGTGTGTTTAAACTACCTTTGATTAAAGCACAAGCTAGGGTAAAACTCGACAGACTACTTTAAGCTCTAGGAATTAAACTTAAAATATGCATATCATGACAATATCACATTTATTTGAAGACTAATGAATTCTTATTTGCAAGAATGTTTGGATACATGGAAGCAGAATCTCATGAATTTATATCCATTCAGTCATCATCTATTGAAGAAGAGATGATTTTTAAGGTAGCAAGATGACTTTCCATTATTCAATCTGCCTACCAAGGACAAGTGCCTGGGAATTAAAACACATCATTAGATGACTGATTCAAAAGAAAATTATTTAAAGCAAAGTCAACAGTAAAATCTGCAACAGATTAACCAATAGTGTGATTGACATCCTAGTTTTCTAGGGTAGATTCTTAAAAATTAAAAATTATCATACTGCTTGCCTGACCTGATCCTCACCCCTGTATCACTGCTCTCCTTCCTGAGAAGAAACAATTGTTCCCAGCCACAGTAGCTTTCCTGCTTTTCCCAAATATATCTGGCGATCTCTATTGTTAAGGATACCTAGAATTCTACCTAAATTCAGGTCTCTTCTTAAATGTCTCCTCTATAAACAGTATTTGCTCATAATACTATATAAAATATCGACCTCACTTCCATGCCTATCCCCTAATTCTTTATTCCTTTATTTACCTTATTTTTCTTCATGGTGCTTAACACTACTTAACTCATAGCATAAGTTTGTTTATTTGTTTGTCATTCTCTCCACTCCAGAATGTAAGGTTTACAAGAGTAGAGACTTTTCTATTCAGTTCATGGTTGTAGCCCTAGAACATAAAACAATGCCTGATGGAAGAAATTATATCATTGATGTGGCGACAGTGGCCACTGGAGGTGCTGAAGTCAGGGAGAGGGAAAGAGGAGTAATATGGGGGCATTTTGAGGACTTGGAATTGACCTGGATGACATTGCAGTGACAGATACAGGCCATTATATATCCTTCCATAATCTACAGAATTGAGTGGGAGAGAGTGTAAACTACAATGTAAACTATAGTCCATGCTTAGTGGCAAAGCTCCAAAATGTGCTCAGCAATTGCAATGAATGTACCATACTAATGAAAGAAGTTGTTAATGTAGGGAAAAGAGGGAGCTGTGGAGAGTGGGGCATCTGGGAGTCCCTTATATTTTTTTATGTAACATTTTATGGAATCTAAGTATCTTTTAAAAATAAATTAAAAATACATAAAAAAAATAAAACACTACCTGGCCCTGAAAGCCTCTCAGAACTATTGGTTGAAAATCATCCACCTGATCTTATTTATTTATTTTGTGGTCATTTTCAGACTTTGTGTTTCCCCAGGACCAAAGTCAGTGTCTTAATTATAGAAAGGATAGCTCACCTTAATCCTGTCCTACAAGCCTGAGTGATCTGTTTCCTATGCCTTCCCACAGGGCTTTCGCTAGTCCATATAATACCTTTGGATGATTTCAAAGAGACACTCACTCTAATGGACCAATTAGGAAAAGATGCCTCCCCTGGCCAGGCCATTTGTGGTAGATTGAATCTTGTCCCCCACAAAGACATGTTCAAATCCTAACCCCAGTTCTGTGAGTCTGAATTCATTTGTAAACGGGATTTTTGAAGACCCTCTTAAGAGGGAGTCAGACTGAAAGAAGATGGATCTTAATACAGTAGGACTGGAGTCCTTATAAGCAAAGGAAATGTGGGCATGGATAAACAAGTCAGAGGAGGGACAGACAGAGACAGATGAAAATGTGACAGAGGCAGAGATTGATTGTCATCAAGCTAGCACCAGAATGCTACAGACTTCAGAGAAAGCCTGGCCTGCCAATAACTTCATTTGGGATTTCTAGCCTCCAAACCATGAGTCAATAAATTTCTATTGCTTAAGCCAACCAGTTTGTAGTATTTGTTATAGCAGCCTGAGCAAACTAAGACACTATGTCTAAGACGCACAAATGCCTTTGTGCAAAGAAAAAGGTGCTCCTCTTCTTCTGGCTGATCTAAACACATTACAAGAATTGTGGCTTGGTTAAAGGTGCATAGATTGGGTTTCAGTGCCCGCTTGCCTCCAGACCTGATGCTTATTTGCAAGACATAGATGATACACAACTTCCTATCATCTTCTACTCCCTTTTCCCCTTGCTTATTCTGCTCTACCTCTACTTGCCTTTTTGTTCTTCCTTGAACCCAAGAATGGTCCCACCAAAGGGCCTTTGCATTTGCTACCCACTGTGTCTGTAAAGCTTTCTTTAGATATTCATGTGGCTCACTTGTACTCTGCACATATCACTTTTCAGAGATGCCTTTTGATCGCCTTATATAAAAACCACACCCTATGATTATTTTTTGCCTTATGCTGCTATATTTTCCCTTCATATCAATCACCACTATTGACATAAGTTGTATATTAGATATTTATATATTTATAAACTTATTATGTTTCTCCCCTACTCAAATGAAATGCCTTCATGAGAGGAAACATTGTCTCCTTGTCTTAGCATTTTGTCCTTTTAACTGGAATAGTGCTTGGCATAATAGTGGACTCTCAGTAAATATTTGTTGAATGAATGATTGAACGAAGGGATTGGAGTTATAAAGCCACTTCAGTATGACTAAGATTTGTTTTTCTAATATGCCAGTGGCACTAAAGCATGTATTAATACTATAAGCATGTGGCATTTATGTGTGGGGATTATTATATAGCTAATTTAAAAATCGTCTGTAATATTACTCTTATATAAAACCAACAAAGAAAACTTTAAAATATCAACCTGGTGTCTTTATACAATTAATTATCAAAAAAAAAAAAAAAAAATCAACACTACAGGGAAAATTCTAAAAATGGAAAGGTGAACAAGGGTAAATTGAACAGATGGACTTTAAATTGGACAGATGGAGTTTAAACGATAAATAATATCTACGAATATCCTAGCTGAAGATTTTTCTCCCATTACAAAGGCAGAAAAACAAACAAACAACAACAAAAACAGAAATACTCATTAGCCTATTGCTTGTCCATTAAGAAAAATGATTAAAGAACTTTGTGAGCTCTAAACAAATAGTTGTTCTGTGCCCAGCAAAGTTCACCCAAAGGAAAAAGAAAGTATAGGCTGGCTTAAGTACTTATAGAAAAGATTGCTTGGGCTTCTCCCTCTAAAGAGCTCAGTCCCAAGGGGAGGACAGGTGGTCAGGACTGAATCAAAATGAAATTGAGCAGAACTCATGCAGCCTTCAAGCTCCAGGAGAACAGAGCCCAAAGCAGACTGACAGCTGGGAACGTCAAGTTCTGAGCAGGCTTCTGATTTGTGCAAAGTTTATCTGTGACACGGGGATTACAATAACATTTTGTTTGCTATAGGAATTAAATGAAATAATGTCCTCCATAAGGTACTACAGAAAAGTCAATTACAATTACTATGTTTTTCAAAAAAATGTGTTCCTGAGTCACTTCCTGTGATTGCTTGTGATAGATTTCTTCCAAATGAATATGTTTTAGAAACTCTTTTTGATTTCCTAGCATTTCAGTAACCAATTCTATAATTCTCAATTAGTCAATTGCTAACATCTTTGATGCATTGTTTCTAGGTTTTTCCAGTGAGCACACAAAAGTAGGTCATTTGCAATATCATAAATCCATTACTTAGTGTTTATGTAATACTAGAAAGAATTTAAATGCAGTTTAAAATAATTTTAAAAAGTAGAAAATATCTGATAATAAATTTTCTGTATAGCATATATTTATATCCTCTGTATTGAGAAATAGAAAAATTATATTTTCATAATTTTATAACTGTAACAAATGGGGCCAGCATTTTTATGATTTTTCTTTTTTGTTAAATGTAGCCTTTCCATGATTTAAAATTAATTTTAAGAATGTGCACAATGAAGCATATTTGAGAAAATTCCAGGAAAAATAGAAAACATTCTTCCAAGACCTCAGAATGTTTTGTATCTGGTGATGGACATTTAAATGATATCATTTATAATACATTGTCTGCAATAAAAATGTCTTTGAATAGGTGATTCTGAAATAAATGCCAATTAGACAAAACTTTCATGATATTTTATTTATTTTTAATTATTTAGAAAAAAAATGGGTTTATGACCTCTGGTGCATCCAGTATACACTTTATAATTTTCCACAGTTTTTACTGTAATTCTAATGTATTACAACCCACAAACGTGTTTTATAAAGAAGTGACCTGGGGAAAAGAGAAGACATAAATGGAAAGAAGCATGGCTCACAGTAAAATATGATTATCAAACCTTCATTTAGCCTCTTACTTAAAATTTATTCACCTGCTTTTAATTCAGTAAAACAAATCTCCATGAAAATTTTCCCTGTGCACTTAAAGTGAATTTCCATTTTATAACATGCTTCATTATCATGACTAGTAAAGTCAAACTTACAAGTTCTGGCTTGAAAGGGCAGAGTTGAAATCTATTATAATAAACATTGTACAGGATCTGTTGAAACTAACTAGGGATAAAGATGGAGTGTTTTGGACCCTGTACTACAGATGTAAAACAAACCAGATATTTATTTCTCTGCTCCCTTGACAAGAGCAATACTACCTTTTTCTTTCTGGATGAAAAAGAGAAGAAAAGCTGCATTCCATTCCAGACAGTCAAAAATTAAGCTCTTATTTGAATGACTGAGAATTACATATGTATTATGAACTTCCATACCACAAGACACCCCAAAACACAGTAGCTTAAATATGGTAGACATTTATTTTTCTTACACATGGTAGTCCAGACTTGAGCAGAGCTGGCAGGGCAGCTCAGTTCCACAAAGTTCTTCAGGGACACAAATTATTTCTATCTTGTGACTCCTCATCATCATGAAAATTGTTCTTATCTGCAAAGTTGAAGCTGACCACCTCCATATTTCTACTCTAGCCTCTGAGAAGGGAAAAGAGAAGACCTGGAAAAGCACTTTCTTCTTTAAGTAGTGGAAGTTGTAGGCATCACTTATACAAGCACATGCCAAGTGCAGTTACAAGGTGTGGTAGATTGAATTACGAACTTCAAAGGAAGACATGTTCTTAATCTAGGTGCCTGTGGATGTGAAACCATTTGTAAATTTTATCTTTCAGTATATTAAATTGAGTCAGAGTGTGGATTTCAAGTACCTATTTAGGTGTAGTCAACTGAATCTGGGTATATCTCAATACATGTTCCTAGAGGCCTTATAAAAAGAGGGGTCAGAAACTGGAAGTCAATGAAAACAGGAAGAGCAGTGTAGCCGTTTGGCAGTTTGATGTAATTATGAATTACAAAAATAGATATTGGATCATGCTTGTATACTGGTCTGCTAATCTGGGCATGATTAAGTTATGATTAGGGCGTTAACTGGGCCACATCAGTAGGGCATTGAGCCCCACCCCTTGGTGGGGCGGGAATCAAATATAAAAGGCATGGCAAAGGACAGAGTTGAAGCAGTTTTGATGTTGGAGTTCTGGTGAGGAAGGAGAGAAGCCCCCGGGATAGAGACGAGCCACTCGCCTGAGAGTTCACAGCTGGCCTTCTGGAGAGAAGCAAAGCCTAGATAGCCTTAGAGTTTACAGCTGACCTTGTGGAGGAAACAGAGGAGCTAAGCCCAGCTCTGAGAAGAGGAACCAAGAAGTCTAAACCCTGGAAAACGTCGGTGGCTGTCTTGCCCCAACACATGGCAACAGACTTTGGTGAAGGAAGAAAACTTATGCTTTATGGCCTGGTGACTCTGGACTTCTACTCCAAATAAATACCCTTTAAAAGACCAACCAATTTCTGGTATTTTGCATCAGCATCCCTTTGGCTGACTAATACAAGCAGACACAAGAAGGGAGACGTGGTTATATCACAGGAGGTACAAACACAAGCCAAGAAACCCCAAAAATTACAGCAAGCCAGCACCAGAACACTACAAACTCTGGAGAGAAAAAAAATGGCCTTGCTGACACCTTGATTTTGGATTTCTAGCCTTCCAAACCATGAGCCAATAAATTCCTGTTGTAAAGCCAATATGTGATATTTGTCATAGCAGCCTGGAAAATTAAGACACATGGCTTTACCTAGCTGCAAAGCAGACTGGAAAATGTGGTCTATAGCTGGGTAGCCATGGGTCCATTGTAACTCAAATATTTTATTTCCAAAATAAAAGAGGCTAATGGAGACTATTGAATTACCCAATATATATGTCTCCCAAATCAATCTCAAGAATTAACTAGTAAGATGTAACAGGAGCTTCGACTACCTAGAGAAGCAAAACCAGTATCGAATAAAAAACATGCAATTTAAACTAAACCCAGAATGTATAGATTTCATTCCAAAGAATCTTAAATTCTTAAATTAGAAATAGACAAAACTTAAGAGCAAGGACCTAAAATCATTGATAGACCAAACATTTTCTATACCACTTATTCAAGCCTTCTTTCATGAAGCAGTCTTTCTAGCAGAGTAGAGAGAACTTTGGTTTTGTTTATTTGAAATATAGAACATTGATACTGTGGGATTTTGTGAGGATTAGCTATAACTGACTTGGAAAAACACATGACTATATGAATAATATGTATTTGCCCAACAAAACATCTGACCATACTAAGTATCATAAATAATAAAGACTATCACTGGTATTATTTTTAAAAAACATTTATTTGTGCATCACATTACCACTTACTGGTATTTGGTGGTGATGCATAGAAAAATAAACAACCCAGTCCTAAGGAGCACTCAGAGTCTAAGGGTAAAGCTAATGAGAAAAGTAAAGAATTTTAATAATCTGTAATAAAATTTTCAATAAACTTAAGCACTTGATGTTATAGTCTCAAAGGAAGTGATACAACTGAGTGAAATTTTATGCATTTGTAAAACTGACCAACTCTATCAGTGCCATACTATTTTTTTTTAATTTATTGAAGTATATCACTCATACATGAACATACATAAACAATAAGTGCATAACAATAGTTGTGAATTTACAAAACAAACATGCATAACATTATACAGGGCTCTCATACCTCACCCCACCATCAATACCTTGCATTGTTGTGAAACATTTTTAACTAATGATTAAAGAGCATCCTCTTTAATCATATTAATCAAAATATTACTACTAACCAAAGTATTTTCCCCCAACCCACCCTATTATTATTATTAATTTTTTATATCATTCATACACCAACATACATAAACAATAAATGTATAGTAAAAGTTGTGAATTTACAAAGCAAACATTCATAACATCATACAGGGTTCCCATACATCAACCCTCATCCACAAACATCTTGGATTGTCGTGAGACATTTGCTCCAAATTATGAAAGAATATTGTCAAAATCTTAATACTAATTATAGTCCTAATCTTACATTTGGTATATTTCCCCCAAAACCCACCTTTTATCATTTTTTAAATATATTTTTATGACAGAAGGTGTAAACTTACAAAACAATCATGCATATGTGCACAATTCCCAGACAACACTCCTCTATCAACATACCACACCGTGGTGGAACATTTTTACAGATTATGAGATAATATCCAGTTATTATCAGATTCATAGTGTACATTTGGCACACATTTTCCATACTCCCCCATTATTAACATAGTACAACTTTGGCATAGATGCAAGAATATTTCATTATTACTGTTAACCACAGTCCACAGGTCACTCCAGTTGTATTTTTCCCATGCTTCTCCACATTTCCACCCCCTGCAATAGTGATGTACATCTGCTCTAGCTCACAAAGGACACTCTTGCATCTGTACCATCAACCACAATTCTCATCCACCTCTGGGTCAGTCCCTAGATTATTCAGTCCCTAGATTATTCTCTAGCTTCCTGTCATTTGGCATTTACATCCCTAGACTTCCATTTTCAGCCACATCCCCATTTATAAACCAGCTGTTACTCACTATAATGTGCTACTATCAATTACACATATCCACACTTTTACAGTAAAGTTAATTAAAACTTCTACATACATTAAATATCAGTAGTCCATCTCAGTACTCCTCTTATCTCCTTTAAGAATCCACCACCTACCACCAGGTCTGGAAGATATTTTCCTACATTTTCTTCTAGAAGCTTTATGGTTCTTGCTTTTATATTTAGGTTTTTTATTCATTTTGAGTTAATTTTTGTGTAAAGTGTGAGATAGGGGTCCTTTTTCCTTCTTTTGCTATGGATATCCAGTTTTCTCAGCACCATTTGTTGAAGGAACTGTTCTGCCCAAGCTGAGTGAGTTTGACAGGCTAGTCAAAAATCAATTGACCAAAGATGTGAGGGTCTGTTTTTGAACCATCAATTCGGTTCCCTTAGACTATGTGTCTGTCTTTATGCCAATACCATGCTGTTTTTACCACTGTAGCTAGGTAATATGATTTAAAGTCTGGAAATGAGAGTCCTCCAATTTCGCTTATCCTTTCTAAGATGTTTCTGGCTATTCAGGACCCCTTAGCCAGTAAATATGACAATCACATTTTCCATTTATTTAAAAAATGGTGGAATTTTTACCAGGATTTCATTGAATCTGTACATCAATTTGAGAAGAATTGCCATCTTAATGATATTTAGTCTTCCAATCTGTGAGCATGGAATGTTCTTCCAACTATTTAGGTCTTTTTTTTATTATTTCTTTTAACAATGAGTTGTAGTTTTCTGAATACAAGTGCTTTATATTGTTGGTTAAGTTTATTCCTGAATATTTGGGTTTTATCTGTCATATTTTATTTTCAGCACTCTTTTGACACTTTTACTTTTATTGACATAATCTTCATTTCTAGACTCTCTTCCAAGCCTCTCTCTCCTGTCTTTTCTTTTCAGCTGTAGCAAACCCTTTAGTATTTCTACAAAGCATTTCTCTTGGTTACAAACTCTCTCAGTTTCTGTTTATCTGTGAATATTCTAAACTTGCCCTCATTTTTGAAAGGCAATCTTGCCGGATATAAGATTCTTGGATGGAAGTTTTTCTCTTGCAATATCTTAAATATATCATACCACTATCTTCTTGCCTCTATGGTTTCTGGTGAGAAATCAGTACTTAATCTTATTGGGTATCTCTTATATGTTATGCACTGCTTTTCTCTTGCTGCTCTCAGAATTCTCTCTTTGTCTTTGGCATTTGACATTCTGATTAGTATGTGTCTGAGAGTTAGTCTAGTCATATTTTTTCAGATGGGAGTATGACGTGCTTCTTGGACATGGATATCTATGTTCTTAAATAGGGTTTGGAAAATTTCTACCATTATTTCTTCAAATATTCCTTCTGCCCCTTTTCTCTTCTCTTCTCCTTCTGGGACACCCATGACATGTATGTTTGCACAACTATACCTGTCCTTTAGCTCCCCAATACCTTGTTCAAATTTTTCCAATCTTTTCTTCATCTGTTCTTTTGTATGTTCATTTCCAGAGGCCATTTCTTCAAGCTTACTAACCCTTTCTTCTGCTTCTTCAAATCTGCTATGATTCCAGTGTATTTTTTATTTCATTTATTGCACCTTTCATTCCCTTAAGATCTGCTATTTTTCTATGTATGCTTTCAAATTCTTCTTTGTGCTTATTCAATGTCTTCTTAATATCCTTAATTTCTTTAGCCATCTCATTGAATTTATTATGGAGATTTGTTTGAACATCTATGATTAGTTGTCTCAACTCTTTTATGTCATCTGGAGGCTTATCTTATTCCTTTAACTGGCTCATATCTTCCTGTTCTTGGTGTGGATTGTAATTTTTGTTGGTGTCTTGGCAACTGGCTTACTAGAGTATTTATTCTGGGTACAGTTTTTCTCTTTATTTTAGGGCTTCCTGCCCTTTCTCCCTTGCTGGTTGTGTAGTAGGAGCCAAGGATATAGTAGGTGCTATAAGCTTGGAGGCTCAAGCTGCCCTCATTGCTCCAAGGACCAATGAAGCTTCTCCCAACTTTCTACTTTGCCAGAGGTAGGGACAGAGCCACAGCTGTATGGAATAACCCAACTCATGCAGGCCTAGAATGTAGTTGCCCAGAGAGACTGATGAAGCTTCACACTCCTTTCTCCCTTGCCTGGGGCAGGGATGGAGCTGCAGGTATGGACAGCAATCTATGCAGTGCAGGTCCAAAATGACCTCAGTAACCTCGGTAGACTTCCGATTATTCAGTCTGTGCCAGCCAAATGTACCTGCAGTTATCTAGATAGGCTGGTGCAGAGCCCGCCATCTTCCTCCTTGCTAAAGGTGGGGCTGAAGCCTAGGCTAGGGCTGCAGGCCAATCTGAGTGAAAGAAACTCATCTCTACCCTCACTGTAATTTTCAGTCAGCTGGGCTTCCCCTCATACTGGGAGTGTAGTAAAAATGGCAGCTACCGGCTTCTTTCTGACTTGGACAGGTTCAAGATTATTTTGATTTAGCTGTTCTTAAATTATACTTTAGCCTGCCGAATTGACTAATCAGTAGCTGAAGTTGGTGCCCAACCGTCTCTTCCTCCCCCATTTTGGGAAATGGAGCTTCCAATTCCAGCTGCGGAACAGCTCCCAAGGTGGCTTGTGCCTCCACTGGAGGATAGGCACCAGCCTCCGGGCCTCCAGGGTGTGGAGTGCTCTACTTACGAATCTTCCCTGCAGATGAGCAGGCTCCTCTTGCCATTCTTTCAAGGATGTTGCAGGATGCACTTCTGGTCTCCTGGAGCCTCCAAACAATTGCGTTAGATAGCTGTGGGTGATTACCAACTGCCCTGTAGCAGGAGCTGATTCTAGGAGATCCTTACTCTGCCGCCATCTTGCTGGTTCAGTACCACACTAATTTAAGTACTTATGTGAATATTTTGAAATTTTTAAATTATTGAGGGAAAGTAAATGGACTGATATTAATGATAATACTATTGTGGTAAAGATTTAAATGATCAGTATACGAATTCACTAACCTTTAGCTTTAATCAGACAATCATTATATTAGTTCACTCTGTGAAAACTATAAATGAAAAGAACAAACTTTAAAAACATATATGAAATGCTGGACATGAACTATCAAAAATGGTCACTGATATGAACTCTCATGATGGAGGAAAAAAGTTGTTCAGAAACTGAAGTGTCATGATGGAAAAAATGGAAAGAAAGCTAAAATATTAGATGGAATATTATCCAAGTTAAAAAAAGAAAGAAGTTCACAGAGTCATGGAAATTTACTAGAAATGCAACATATCACTGATTCTATATATCAGAAAATAAAGGCTTTGATTCAAGAGTCTCTGCCCAGATTTTCAGTACTGATAATAAAACACTCTTGAATCAGCTTCAAAATAACCTGCTCTATGTCCTGCAAAAGTTCCTTCCAAATTTCTTGCAGAATCATAACCAGCAAATCTTTCTGCCCAACATTAAAAACATTTTCTTCTGATACTAAATGTCATTTCAAGAAATTCAAGTGAACTAAACTACAGAGTTACTTTTAACAAATATTTTTATTGTGTATATGCAACACTTAGACTATTTTATTATATTAACAATATATAAATTATATAATATGCAGTACTCAACCATGTTCACATTAACTAAGTATTTTGAAAATACCTACTTAAGAGAAAAGAAAAGGTTTCTTCCTTACCAAATGACAGCTATGGCTTAGAAAGGGACAGAGAAAATGAGGTAGATCTTACTCCTAGATACAAAGAGCTACCCTACAGGCAAATTTTTATCAATTGGACATTGCCATTCTTTGCCTAAAACATCTGAGGACACTGAAAACCTTAGACTGACAGGTGTACTCCACCCAGAGAACCATCTAATTTTGCCTTAGCCTGGCAGGATATTAAGAGTAGAGGGGGTATGAATGGGCCGAGCTCCCCTTCAGCCTAAACCTGGCTTTTCTGAGGCCAACCGTGTACCCTTGTGCCCACGGAGTTGCAGGCTCAGTCCTAATCACTGCCATGTTTGCCCATGCCCTATAATGAAGCCTCTGTCTTGATTTCCCAATTACATTCTGCTTTCCCTTTTGAGACAGAAGTCTTGCTACAAATTCCAGACTGCAAGGGTAAAAGACTGTGGTCCCTACTCTCTCTTCTCAGAGGACTGGAATCTGCAGATAAATACCCCAAGTTTGCCTGAAGCCCTGTTTCAGAAACCATCAGAAATCACTGCTATCTGACTACAAGTATGTATTTCTTGTTTGAACCCTAGAGTTACTTTGAATTCTTAAAACTAAAATCAACCTTTTTATACAGCTCTGTATAACTGTAAGCATCCCCACCTCACCCTCGTTTCCCACAACTTACCTGTGAGTTTCCAGCATTTTAAACAGCAATGCCCCTCAGTCCATTACATTCAACTGAAAGCTTTGGGGAGTAAAATTCTAAGGAAGATCAAATCCTTTTCCTTTAACCCAGAACTCATTCCATTTCCTGAACATTTTATGTATTTTAGGTACCATATACTTTGTTATTGCTGATTAGTTTGTGTTGACACACTTAAAAATAATCAACATCCTCAAAGAACCATGAAAGAAAACACCAGACCCATCGCAACTAAAGAACATTTTACAAAATTCCTGATCAATACTCCTCAAAACTGTCAAGGTCATCAAAAATGAAGACAGTATTAGAAACTGTCACAACAAAGAGAAGCCTAAGGAGATTTGACAATTAAATGTAATGTGATATCCTGTATAGGATTCTGGAACAGAAAAGACATTATGGGAAAACTGAGTAAATTTGTATAAAATATAAGCTTTAGTTAATAGTAATTATCAATACTGGTTCATTAATTATGACAAATGTACCATTCTAATGTAAGATAATAATAGGTGAAACTTGGTATGGGATATAAGAAACTCTCTGTACTAGCTTCACAGTAATTCCGTAAATCTAAAACTGCCTTAAAATAAAACATTTATGAAAAACTAGTTAGCATAATATAAAATGAATATATACTTTATTTATAAATTATTCTCCTTGCCATACTATTCCAAACCTTATTTACTTAAACTCAACTCCCTTATTTCTTTTAAAAAGACATAACTATCTCCCCTTTTTCTTGAGCAGATTGATGAGGTTATTTAAGGTAAAGTTATCTATATCTATTAGGACTGGCTTCATTTCGAGTTGAAAGAACACTTAAAATCATTTTTAGTTAATTATTTATTCCTGAAGGTTCTGATTCTTCCTTTTGTATATTGATTTACATGAGCATAGGCAAACATCTTGACTACTTTATAAAGATTTGATTATCCTTCCTTTCTCTATCTTCAAAATGCATCTTCTTAATTGACCCATTTTCCATCACCCAAACACCTGTAGAATAAAGATAATGTCCTCATCTTCAGAAAGGATGATAATGGAGCATATGGCAGACCCAGGAAAAAGAGAAGTTCTACCATTTAGTAACTTTGTGACCTTGGGAAAGTTTTGAGACTTAGTTTCTTCCATCTCTAAAACAGAAACAATACTAGTAGCTAGCTCACATTTTTTGTAAGGATTAAATGAGATACTGCATTCAAAATGCTTAGCATAGGTCTCAGCAAATATTAGTTATTATTTTTAGTGCTATGGTCTGTGAACCCATGAATGACAGAGAAGGCAAACCACCTGTGGTAAAGCAGGAGAAACATAAAACTCTACCAAGGGCCAGGTACTCCTAAATCTGGGAGAGAGAATAAAATGAGAAAAATAGAGAAAAGGCCATACATCAAGGGTTCTTAACCTTTTTTGTTCCATGGACCCCTCTACCAGTCAAGTGAAAACCACAGACCTTTTCTCAGAATGTAGCGGCAGATAGTTTTATGACACTCAACACTGGTATGTCTTTAAATTAAATTTTAGGATTATTCAAAATTACATTTTACAACTTGCTCAAAATTTCAATACCTGATAAACTAACACAGTTCAACATCTATTCAGTCATTTTTGGCAAACATTTAGAAATTCGAGTTTTTCCACAGAATCATAAAACCATCTCCACCATCCTTACCAACCTTTATGCAGGCAGTTATCCATTGCACTCAGAACACACTATATCAAAATAGAAATCATACTTAGTCTACACTATAATGTGTATTATTTAATAAATATATCTCACCTGCACCAAAACATCCCTCCAAGAATGTTTTTAAATGCATAAAATAAAATTACAAAGGAAATCAATTATGTATATTGAAATACAGTTACTAAAATAAAAAACATATTATATAATACTACACATATATACTTCTTTATTAACACATTAATAATCCAATACATAAAAAATATTGGGAAGTTGAAGTTAAATTTTATTTTTTAAGACATGTCAATGTGCAGACTGTTGTTGTTCATCTTGAATAAGAGCATTAAACTGTGGTGTAGTATTTGGCAAGGCAACATGTATATCATGTTGGACTTCTAATTGAGATGATTTTTTTCAAATCAGGCTCATGGACTCCTGAAATCTTTATACAGACCCCTGGTTAAGAACCCCTGCCATGCATGGATAAGGGAATGATAGTGATGTTGCAAAGTCAAGGAAGTTTACAGAAAGGTGGAGCAGCCTGGCTTTTCTTTTGGCTTTATAATGTCTGTGCAATGCATAATGGCTACTGCCATGTTTATTATCTCTTCATATGTGTAAAGAAGCCACAAAAGTTGTGGTTTTGACTTTTAAGAGAATACAGTTTATTGTGGATACCACTCCAACATCTGGGAGAGACAAAAAGAAGAAGGGAGGCACAAAAGGTAATTAACTTGTTTACTAGGTATCTCTGGAGATCACATAAAAAATAAATAATGTGTGGTGTTATTTAGTAAATAAGTGTTTGCTGAGTAAATTTATCCTCATGAGGCAGCCAAAGGCTACTTTTTGAACATTTTTTATGTGATAAGCATTCTACATGTCACCTTGTTTACTGCTCACTATAAGCCAGAGGTGAATTTGTATTCTTCTCATTTTAGAGAGGTAAAGTAAAACAAGAGGCTCAGTAACCAGAGAAGGGATCAAGAAAAGTAAAGCATAATATGGGAAATAGAGCTGAGATAAGATCCATCCAGATTTGGATGTCTCATTAGAATTGCAAGTGACAGAAGACTCTGAGAAATTTCTTACAAGATCAGTTCCCAAATGTCCCTATTTAAATACCTTCCTCTGTGAATTTGAATAGACAGCGGTGAGATAAAAATCGACAAGTTTCCAAATGAATCTAGAAGTAAAAAACAATGTCAGAAACTCATAAATGTTATTTTTCAAAGGGACAAAAAAGTTTTCCTTTTCTAGAATGACCTAAACTCTAATTTCATGTCTGAGGTTCATAAACTAATCACAATGAATTCATTTAGCATGATTATGGGGTGCAGTACAGCTCTTCAGATGGAATTTTGCTCTATTGTAATTTCATTCCGGAGCACTATATTATTAAAGTGAAATATTAATGATATTTTTATTACAATTGTCAAGAAAATTATGGACAGGATTCCAAAAACATAAAAGCTTGAAATTGTTTTAGAAACCTACTTTTAAAAAATGTACTATTCAAAGACATTCAACTTGTTAAGAAAATAATGTAAAATGATTCTCATTTATCATGGGCATTTATTATTCTAAAATTATATAAATGCTTAGCTGAACCAAAAAGCAGCAGTAAAAGAATTTATATGAAAGATTAATTAGAATAGAATATTTCCCCATAGAACAATTCTAAAGGAACTCAGTGTGTTGGTGTTCATTTTAATTAGAATTTTCACTTCTTTTTAAAAAATGTAATACTTTGTTCTCAAGTATATCTGCTCTCAGAAAAAGAATACTTTCAGATCACAGTTCTTTGGGGGATATTAAAGTAGTATTTTGGGCTCCCAAAATGGTTATATGTAACCTAAACCACGAAAATGTGTCTTATTTTAAATTCCCATGGACAAAATTAGTATGAGTCCTGAACCACTGTTTCCTGTGGAAAATACTAGCCCACTACTGGGAATAAATTTCCCCAAAAGCCTTGGTGGTACTGTAGAACAATTTTGACAAAAGTACTGCTGAGAGCAAAGAGTTTGTTTTATCAGATTCATCATTCTTTACCACTCTGAAATTCCATAAGCTCTCCTCACATTAGATTTTGAATGAAATTTATTCAAAAATATATTTCAAAAAGAATCAACTAAGGAAAGTTGTTGCAAAGATTTATTTTCCATTTTTCTTTCTTTTTATATGTCTTTTGTCTGTCTCAGAATATATCTAACAAATTAATATAGTAAATAGATTCAAAAGGTAGGCCTTACTAACTGAAAAACTTCTCTCTAGGAGAGTAAGTTGGCATAGAACTTAAAAAACTTGTCAATATAGTCAAAGTGTGTTAATTTAAATATACCTGATTTAGTCAGAGTATATTTATCTAACAGAATAGTTGGAATCAGTAAGAAAAAAAATATGATTTGTAGCAAAATTCTTTTATTTTAATCTCACATATATTCAAAAGGGACCATGAGGTCTTTTCTCATGATATTTTTTACTCTTATTTTCAAACACAGGTAGCACCATCTTGGATTAGAGTGAGTTCCTATGTGATGTGACCCTCCTGAAGATAACTTTAAACCATAGACAAAATTATTTTTTAAAATGGCTTGTAAAGTATTGGAGAGTATTAAAAAGAGGCTGGTTCCAGAGTTGAAACTTGGAAGAATGGATGGCAAGATCTGAGTTGCCTGTTTTTACAGGATTAAGCATTAAAACACCATAAAGAACCTTCATTCTTTCTGGCCTGAAGAGCAGAAGATAGAGTATGGGCAAATGAACCTGCTGGAAAATGAAAAATAAGATCTCTAGAGAGATAGGATTTCAGATCCTATGTATAAATTTACCCAATTATCTGACTGACCAATGAACTATGCATGCACAGGGAACAGTCAAAGCAATCCAGTTTAAAAAAATTTTAAATGAACTGATATTCGAGCTGCCACCCACCAAATAGAGTTTGTACTTTAAGTCCTAGCAAGTTAATTCCTTCCTAAGACAAAAACCTCAATAGTCTTTGGAGGGAAAAACAATCCCAAGACACCATAATATAGCATTCACAATACCTAAAATATAATCCAAAATTATGTGACATATGAAAATGAGATCCAGTCTGAAGAAGAAAGGGAATTAGACTGCTATGATCAAGTTCCTTGGGATTTTCAGACAAGGAATTTTAAATCACTTTTATAACAATGCTAAATGTGATGAAAGAAAATATGCTTGTAATAAATAGATTTCTGCAGAGAAATAAAAACTGTATTAAAATAAAATTCTAGAACAGAAAATTGTAATATCTGAAATAAAATATTAACTGGGTGGGCTTAATAGCAGAATGAAGATTACAGAAGAAAAGAGTTAGTTAATGTGAAGATGGATCAATGGAAAATATTCAACCCTAAGAATACAGAAAGAAATATCTTTAAAAAGAAAATTAAGAGAACCTCAGTGGCCTGTGGGACAATAAATAAAAGTCTAATAGATGTGTAATTGTGGTCACAATATAAAAGAAAGAATATGATAAAAATGGCCAAAATTTCCCCAAATTTGATGGGAAAATTATAGTTACAGATTTAGAAACTCAGCAAATCACAGACAGGAAAAATACAAAGAAAACCACACCCTAACACAAAATTATCAAATCACCAAAAGCTAAAGATACAGAGAAATTCCTGAGAGTAGCCAGAATATCACCATACATGCAGAGAAGCAAACATGTGAGACATTGTTGACTTCTAATCAGAAACCATGTAGGTAACTAAAGAACCAAATATCTAGGAGTAAATTTAACCAAGGGTGTATAGGATTTACACATGGAAAACAACATTGCTGTACGAAATTAAAGAAGCCCTAAATAAATGCAAGGTCATTCCATCTTCATGGCTTGGAAAACTAAATATTGTTTAAATATCAATTCTACTCAAAGCAAGTTACAGATTTACCACATGCCCAATCAAAATTCCAACAGCCTTCTTTGCAGAAATGGAAAAGCCAATCATCAAATTCCTATGGAAGGAGAAGTGGCTCTGAATTGTCAAAACTATCTTGAAAAAGAAAAACAAAATTGGAGGACTCACACTTCCTGATTTTAAAACTGATTACAAAGCTACAGTAATCAAAACAGCATGTTACTGGCACTAGGACAGTTATACAGACCAATGAATTTGAATTGAGAGTACAGAATAAACTTCTCATATCTATGGCCAAATGATTTTTTTACAAGGGTACCAAGTCAACCTAGTGGAATAATTTCTTCAACTAGAATAGCCCCTTCAACAAATGGTACCAGGAAAACTGGAAAATCTCCATGTAAAAGATTGAAAGTAAATACCTACCTCAAACTGGGTACAAAAATTAACTCAAAATGGAACAAAAACCTAAATATAAGAACTAAAACTGTAAAAATTCCTAGATGAAAACATAGGGAAACATCTTCAGGACCTTGTATTAGGCAATTATTTCTTAGACTTTAAACCAAAACATGAAGAACAAATTAAAAGTAAATAAATGGGATTTTATCTATACAAACTATGTAGCACATTCTTATACATGCTATGACATGGATGAATCTTGAAGACATCATGTTGAGTGAACTAAGTCAGATATAAAAGAACAAATATTGTATGATCTCACTTATATGAAATAATTAGAATATACAAATTCATAAATCAGAAATTAGACTACAGGTTATCAGGGGCAAGTTGGGAATAGGGAGTTAAAGCTCAGTTGGTACAGTTTCTGTTTGGTGTGATGGAAAAATTTTGGTAACAGATGGTGGTGACAGTAGAATAACATTTTGAATGTATTTAACACTACCAAATTATATACTTGAAAATAGCTAAAATAATTAGTTTTAGATTATATATATGTTATCAGAATAGAACTGTACAACACAAAAAAGGAACACTAAAGTAAACAATGGACTATGGTTAATAATTAAGTATAATAATAATGTTTCACCACTTGTAATAAATAATTGGTGGGAATATCCATGTGAAAAAAGAGAATAGTGATCCTTACCTCAAACCATATGCAAATATAATTTTGAGTTGACTCATAAACCAAGATGTAAAAGCTAAGCATGTGAAGGAAACCATAAGCAAATGTCTTCATGACTTGCAGCAAAGTTGTCTTAGATAAGGCACAGAAAATAATAACCATATTCTCAGAAAAAAATTTTATTTTCATACTCAGACTTTGTATCATCACTCATTTGTGTCAGTGTGCTTCCTTACAGGGCCCTGCCCCTGCGACGTGAAGTGTCACACAGCACCTGTACAGAGAGACTGGCTAAGCCCCTCCTCCTGACCTGGAGCTCCGTCTTCAACTTCCTATCACTTAATTTTTGAAACTGTTTATGTCAGTGCAGTTTTGTTTTGTGTGTCCATTGGATTACAAATGTTATTTAAAAATACAAAACAAACAAAAAACAACCATGAAAGAGAAAATGAATAAAATTCGACTTCACAAAAGCGAAAAATTTCTTTTCACCAAAAGACCCCAATAAACACGAAAGGATGGGAGAAAATATTTGGAAAATAAAAAATCCCTACACTCCCACCAGGATGGCTAAAATTAAAGAGCGTGACAACTCCAAACGTTGGTGAGGTTTTTGAGGAAATAAAACTGTCATATACTGTTGATATGAAATGTTACAACTATTCTGGAAAAAGTTCTCATATAAAACTAAACACATGTTTAACCTATGACCAGTAAGTCTAATCCTAAAAGAAATGAAATGAAAATGTGTTCACAAAATGATGTGTCCAAGAACGTTCACATCAACTTAATTAATTATAGCCAAAAAAAACTGGAATATATGGTAGAGAAAAATCTAAAAATTTGCTTTTGGGTGGGTGATGGTGTCTAGGAAAGGGCATGAGGGAATTTTAAGGGTGATAATACTATTCTATATCTGAATTAGAGTTTGAGTCATGCAATACATACATTTCTTAAAACTCAGATAAGGTACTCTTAAGATTTGTGTATTCTGTTCTACATAAATTTTACCTCAAAAGGAAAACTGTATACTGTAGATAATGATATGTTGGGTGAAATATTTCATAGGAAATATACTGATGTCTGCAATTTATTTTGAAAAGAACCAAAAATAAGATGACAATAATTAGATGGAGGGAGGAATACATGGATGGATATATATTAAATCATGTCTCATAAAATGCTTGTAATATAGTCTAAGTGGTGTATACAGGGTGTGGGTATTGAATTCTTGTAAAATTCTTTCAATGTTGTGGCATATTTGAAAATTTTCATAAAATTTTGGAAAGCAAGGAGGACTTGAAATAGAATAATACATTTTTGAAATATTTCAAATAAAAGTAGAAAGAAAATATTAATTTTGGCACTTGAAGGAGAAATTTTACATATCTGAAAATTCAACTATGAAGAATAATTTCCTTTACTGATGGATAAATATATCTCTTCTTTCTGAAAAAGAGAATATTTATATTTATAAGAAAACAATTCAAAATTTTTTACTTTCCCTTATTTAAACATTTTCTAAAATAGATTTTATCCCAAAATAGCTTTAAATGCAAAACAGCATATATAATTCAATATGTTTTCTTACAATGTACATATTCAAACCTAATTGCTATCTTTTAATGCCTACTAATCTGTTGTAATGTCTTCATTTATCCATAACTGATATTGAATATTTTTGCCAGCAATATTTTTGGTAAGTCTTGCTTGGGTTTTAGCAATTTTATTTATCTTTACAAAGAACCAAATATTTGCTGTTTGTTGTCTCTATGGTACCTTGATTCTTATTTTATTAATTTATAATTTTATTGTTACTATTTTCTTTTTTTGAGGGGGAACATTTTGCTATTCATTTCCTGCTTCTTGAGATGTATGCCTAGATAATTTATTTGTGGTCATTCTTTTTCCAATATAACTGTATTCAGGACAGTAAGTTTTACTCTGAGCTATAGGTCTCATTTTCTGATGCCATATTTTCATTTCTTTCAGTTCAAAATATTCCTCTGTGATTTTCTCTTTGCAAAATAGGTTATTTTAAAGTATGTTGCTTGATTCCAAATCATCCACTGTGGTCTAAGCACATACTTTGTTTTATTTCAAAACTTCAAAAATTGTTGAGACTCTCATTTTATTGCTCAGCTAATTTTTTAAACCATAAATATTTGGCAAAGTCAAAAGTTAAATACTATTATTTCCCATGCCACAAAATATAAAGATCTTATAATACTTTAACTCTGATCAACATAATACTGTTTTTCATTATTTTAGTGTTCCTTTCTACCCTACAAATCAGAGGTTATTCTTTATTTATGTGGCAATATCTGGTTACATACATATTAATCATTTTATTTGCTCACTTATTCCTTCATTTCTGTCATTCTAGTTTTTTCCCCTTTCTTCCTGAAGTCATATTCTTTAAAATCCTTTAAGGCAAATGAATAGTAGATAACTCTTCTTGGTTTTAATCATCTGAATATTTAACATGCACAGTATTTTGGGAATACAAACATTTCTTAAACACAACAGAAAAGAGCCCTAACCATAAAGGAAAAAAATTATAAATTTAATTTCATTAAAATCAGAAACTTATGTTTATCAAAAGATAATATTAAGTGAGCAAAAAAGTGAGCAACACAATGCTTGAGAAAATTTATTTGCCTTACATGTAATCAACAGAAACCTCATATCCAAAATATGTTTTTTTAGAGCCTACAAATCAGGGAGACAGAGTCTAGCCCCAAAGACACAAAGGCATGTCCCAAAAAAGGATGTCTAAATGAACAGTAAACACATGAAAAATTGCTCAATCTCATTGGGTATCAGGGAAATATAAGTTAAAATCAGAAGGAGATTTCACTATACTCCACAAGACTAGTAAAAATTTAAAACTAATAATGTCTATAGTTGGAAACAATTTGGAGCAATTAGACCACTCCCACAAGCCTTTGATTTGTGTCCTTTTCTGTATGTATGCTTTATTCTAATATAGCTGTTTTTTTTTTTTTTAATGCATGATAAAATTTCAAGGCAACTTTTAAAAGATAAAAATATTATGTGTATTTTATATTTAAAATACATATACACACTATGTGTGGTGGCTTGGAGCTATGTACCCCAGAAATATATGCCCTTAATTAATTCCTGTGGATGTGAACCCACAGTAAATATGACTATTTGATGAAGTTACTTCAGTTAAAGGGTGGCTCAACTGAATCAAGATGGTCTTAATCCTATCACTAAAGTCCTTTAAAAGCAGAATGAAGTTCAGCCACAAAGAGAAAGCTATGGGAAAAAGCTGGAAGTCAATGGAAGCTAAAGAAGCCAGGAAAGGCCATGTGTGTTGCCATGTGACAGAAAAGCCAAAGACAAGGATCACCAGCAGCCTCTCTTCTTTTGAGAGAAGACATCGCCTTGATGATGCCTTGATTTAGACTTCTCCTAGCCTCAGAACTGTGAGTCAATAACTTCCCGTTGTTTAAGCTAACCCATTGCATGGTATTTGCTTTAGCAACTGTGGTGGTTTGAAGCTGTATTGTACCCCAGAAAAAACATGTTCTTAAATTTAATTCATTCCTGTGGGTGTGAATCCACTGTAAGTAGGACCTTTTTCATGAAGTTACTTCAATTAAGATGTGACCCACTTCAGTAAGGATGGGTCTTAATCTTATTACTGGACTCCTTTTTAAATGGAATGAATTCAGGCATGAGAAAAAGAGAGAGAGAGAGAGAGAGAGAGAGCACTACAGGAAGCAAGAAGCTGAAACAGAACCCAGAAGAGAAGGAAGAGACCATGAGACACTGCCATGTGCCTTGTCATGTGAAGGAGGAGCCAAAGATTACCAGCAGCTGGCCCCAAAATACTGGTCTTTGGGAAGAAAGCATTGCATTTATAATACCTTGATTTGGACTTTTTCCCAGCCTCAAATCGTGAGCAAATAAATTCCCATTGCTTAACACAAATTGTTTCATGGTATTTGTTTGAGCAGCCTAAGAAACTATAACAGCAGCCAAAAAATTGAAACAGTTTTTGCATACATATTCCGACCTAATAATGAGAGGAATATAAATAACATTAAAAAAAATAAAGAATCAAGACGATGAGTTAACTAGATAGTATAGGAGGGAAGATAAATTTAGATAAATATTTAACTTTAAATATAAAGATTAATTCCAATTGGATTAGAGATTTGATGATTAAAAAATAAGAAACATATAAGTTCTCAAAGAAAAAATGGTCAATTTCTTCTATAACCTGATATATTGTATTTTAAAATCTACAAATTATTTTGATTGCTCTCATAGAAAAAAATATAAACAATATAATGGGAAAAATATCTGCAACTTGTGTCATAAAAAAAGATTATTGGCCTCATATAAAAAGAGTTCCTAGATATCAAGAAGAAATGAACAACCTAAAATGAAAAAGATAAGAACAGGAAGTTTAAAGAAGAAAAAATGTAGATCTTATACATGTGAAAAGATAGTCAACTAACAATAGGAAAATACAAACTGAACTGTGTTAAAGTCCCCATTTATCACCATAAGATTGGCAGAAATACAGGTCTAACATCTCTATCAGCTATGGGAAAAGATACTCACTGTCATGTATTTCTGATGAGAATGCACAATGATATAATCCCTGTAGAAAGGAATTTCGTAATAATTAGCTTGAAACTTGGTAATGATCATGCACTTTGATCCAACAATTCTATTATTAGGTATTAAGCCAAGCTGTCCTTATCAAAAAAACAACAATAAAAACAACAACAACAACAAAACACCATGAAAAAAAGTTTTGCACATGATTATTCATTCTGGCATTATTTGTAATATCAAAATATTAGAAACAATTCAAATGTCCACCTATAGAGAACTGGCTGAACAATCTATAGTACATCCACACAATATTAATCTATGCCATTTTAAAAACATAATAAGGACAATCTCATTCCCTGAGAAGAAGTGATCTTCAGGGTGAATTTTTGAGTGAAAAGGGCTTTAAAAAGCCAAGCGCATAATACTATTTACAGTGTGCTAACTTTTTGGCAGAAAGAGAGGGACTACAAATGTGTGTGTGTGCATTTGTATGTTTGCTTAAATTTGCGAATGGATACCTTGGTAAGGAAAACCAAAGTTAAAATAGTTACCTTCCAAGGCAGGTGGGAAAAAAGTGAGGATACAAGATAGAAAGAAGATTTATCTGAATATATCTGTTTTATAGCTATATTTTTGGAATTATAAAAGTACTTACTTCTTCAAAATAATATTAAAAAAAAAGAAAAAAGCAAATCCTAAAAACTGAAAACAAATGGAAACAAATGAGCTAAACTGTCTATCAAATTGATGTTATAACCATACATAGAAAATATTAATTTCATATGATTTGGGAACACACAATTTTGACTGGATATCTTTGATGTAATAAATTGTAAGAACAAATAAACTATAAAGAAATCTTAAACTTCACTAGTTTAAGATTTCATATGTAGTAGGATAAAGCCAATAAGTAATTAAGCTAATGTTAAAGATGTAAGGAACAAGATTTTCAGTGTAAGAATTTCAGTGTAATTTTCATGGTAGTGAAAATTAGTGAATTATAATTACATATAAAATATAGATGGATCTTATAATAGTGAATGACTAAAAACTCAAGTTCCAAAAGACTACATACAATATAATACCATTTTTATAACACTGAAAATCAAACAAGATGTGATAGACAGGCCCTAAGATCGCCTCCAATGCTCTCCTTCTCCTAGTATTCCCCTCACCTTGAGTATGGGTTGGTTACTTGGTAACCTGCTTCTAGTGAATAGAATGCAGCAGAGATAAAGCAACAACAGGATTTCATTTATGAGATTAGGTTATACAAGGGCTGTGGCCTTTCTCTCACTTTCCCACTTGTTTGCTCTGAGGGAAACCAACTGCCATGTTGTAAACTGCCATTTGGAGAGGCCAATGCCAATGCACACCTCCAGTGCACAGGCAGTGAAGAGCTGAGGTCTTAAGTCCAAAAGCATGGAAGAAACTGAATCCTGCCAACAATTGAGCAGAGTGAGCCTGGAAAATCTTCTTCCAGTGGACCTTCAGGCAAACAGTATGAATAGCTTCCGTTACAGATTTTGAGCCGGAGCCACCAAGTTAAACAGTGCCTGGATTTTTGATGTACAGAAACTGAGATAATAAATGTTTTCTGTTTTAAGCTGTTACATTTTGGGGTAATTTGTTACACAGTAATGGCTAACTAATACAAAATATATTGCTTAGAGCAATATAAGTATATAATGATTCTAAAAAAAAGTACAAGGGAATGATAAACACAAAAGTCATGGTGGTATTTACCTTGGAGAAGAAAGGCATAGAGTTGAGATACAAAAAGAGCATGAAAGTATATTCAATTGTAATGGAGAAATGCTAGTTCTTAAATTGGGTAGTAGTTCAAGGATATCCATTTTAATGTTTTGCTCTTTAATGTAATATAATAATATTATCTTTTTATATCAATATTAAATGCAAAAAAAATAGTAATACTGATGCTAAAAGAATTGGAAATATATGGAAAAAACACAAACCTCTCCATCCATCTTCTCTCTTTGTAAAGGCAGGGAAACTTTACTGCAGCTCTCAATTGGTCATTAGTGTCAACGCTGAGTGCCCACAGAAATTAGCAAACATTTCCTATTTACCATGTACTGGCCTCCCTGCATTTCAGGTTCTTTAAATATAATATCTAGAATAATTAACAAGGTTAAGATTAACCAATAATCACCATTAGCCCACATTTTATAGACAAAGACACTGATGCTCAAAGTTGGATTTACCCAAACCACACAGCTAATGATCAATGGGCCTAGGATTCCACTTAGCTGTCGTGTCATCAAAGTTGAAGGTCTCCATAGGACTCCATTCAGGAGCTAATATTTAGATTTGACAGTGCCAAACACATGACATTTCCACTTTAGCTTTTACTGTATTTTGTATCCTTAATATTTGGAAACATGAAACATCATTGTATAAAATTTCAATACAAGTATGAGAGGACTTATGGAATTAGTTGAATGTTAAATGTAATTGATTTTTTCTGACTCTTTCAACAAGAACTATCTTCATGGGTATTCAACCAGGACAGTCACACAAGACTTTGAGCTCAGAAAGTGCCCCTAAACTTGGAGTTTAATACTCTTCCACTCTCTTGAAATTCTTATTAAGTTTTCTTTGAAAATTCCTTTTGTACGTGACGTTAATGAGACAGTGGAGCATGCATTGGGAAGCTGGAGCCTTGACTCACACGCAGTCCTCTCCTACCTCTCTGGAATGGGTTCTCAGATATCACTCCCCCACTTCACCCTCCATCTCTGGAGAGGGATGAGGACATATGTACATGCCCTGAACAGCAAGTTATAGGGCAGAGTGTTCTTGGTGGGTATAAGGTCTGCATACACCCTGCAAGAACCTCTATGCCCAAGGAAGGTTGACATAAAATAACAAATAAACAAACAAACAAATTAAAAAAAAAACCATGACAATCAAGAGACCACAGAAGAAAGAATAAAACTTTTTCCTGCTTTTTGAACAAGGAGCCATGCATTTCTTTTGCACTTAAGAGTCTATGTATCTCTGATTCAATTACTCTAGTACTAAAGAAGACTTGTTTTTGTCACACAAGGAATGAATATTCAACTCCAACACAGCAGGCTATGTTCTTACTTCTGCTTTGAAACTCTATGTCTTTACATATGAGTTTCAACCCCAACCTTTGAAGCATACAATGTCCACATGAGCAACCAGGAGGGATGCCTGTCAATACTAGGAAAATTCCCTCTATTTTGATTAGGCCTGGTTTCCAAAGGTTTCATGTTTTCTGTCACTTCCAGGCCAGGGTAGTGTACTTCCTGGCCTCCTTATAGATCAACAGGTGCATGTGACTCCTTCTTGCCAACAAATAGAGAGTCGAAGTGAAGTGCCACATTCAGGCCAAGTATTTAAATGTCAGTGTGAAAGTTCTTTTCCCTCTGGCATGGCAACCAGCAACAATTAAGACTGTGGAAACCTGTATTATTGTAAAAATAATTGTTGCCCTTCTTTAAGAGTCCTTCCCCAAAGACCTATGCCTTCTGGAGGATTTTGTCTTCCCAACTTCATCGTTTGACAGTATAACTTTTTCCCAATGAACGTGAGTGGAAGTGATGTACTTCCCTTCTGAGCAATATCTTTAAGAGCCATCACTTTGTTCAGTCATTCTTTCTTTCTCTTCTATGAGATCAGCCTGTCCCAGATTTGGGCTTCTCTCTCAACCTTGGTCCTGGAATAAAGAGAATGTAAAACAGAAGCTGGCCCCAAAATGACCTTAATGTGAACAATAAATAAAGTTTTGCTTTTGTAAGTCACAGATTTGGAGGGTGATTGTTATCACAACATAACTTAGTCTAAACTGACTGATGCAGAGATGATGGCTATGCCTTCAGTCTAGGTTTGTTAGGAGCTGAGGCCTCCTGGTGAGCCACGATAGACTAATAGCATGAACAAGAAATGAGTCTTTTATTTTAAGTCACTGGGATGTGGGAGTTCTTTATAACTTCAGCATAATCTAGCTAATCCAAATGGACATATCTTCCAAGATATAAAGGGCAATACCTCTATTTTGAAAGCATTTCTCAATGACAAATTAGTAAAGTTATATAAACCTAATTCTAAGCAGGATTTTCAAGAAACTAACCTTTTCCCATTCCACAGAGTCATATGGCATTTTCTTGGTGTTTTTAAACTGTGGGTCATGATAAATGAACAATTTTCTTTTCTACATGACAGTTAAAAGAGAAGAAAAGAGAACCAGAGAGGAAAGGCAAAGAGAGGAGAGGAAGGAAGAAAGCAGAGTCCATCACCCATAGAAAGATAAGCAAATATTATTTTATGAAACTTTGTTTCAATTATACATACATAACTACGTATGTGTGGGATTAAAGTGTAAAATATATATTTTACTGGGAATCATGGTTTAAAAAGTTTGAAATACTGGATGTGCATCAGACTTAGGCTTTTATCACTGGCAAGTGGAATTCCAAACTTGTTTGTATCTTCCAAATATTCTAGAGTAAATATGTACAACTTCCATTATCAGAAAATAAGCACTGCATATGTGAGTGTGTGTGCATCTTAAATCTCTGAATACAGCTTTGCCATTCATGTACCATCTCTCTTCTCCCCTGACCTCAACTCTCCTGAAAATATTAAGAAGTAATGATCTTATCCTTCCTTTTATGAGTGAGATACTGCAAAATATATTTTACTTCTTTTTGTGATGTTGCCTTCTGTCTTACTAGGTTTAATCTCTACACTTCGATAAAAAAGATGCAGAACTAGCTCCCTAAAGTAACAGTTCTCAGACTAGCTATGATAAGTCTACCTCTTGTGTTCAGATACCTGGGAAAGAATGAGTTGGAGTTACAACTCACTTGCCTGCAATTACACACATCTCTCAGTCTATATTATCCTTGCAGTGGTCCTGTAAATTTATCCTTCAGTTCTGTCACAACAACAACAATTGCTATTACAATTATCATTATCATTATCATTATTATTTTGCTTGACTTGGTGCACTAGTTGATGGGAAAAAAAACTAACCCTGTTCCTTTATGTGTATGGTAGTTAGCTACTTATTTGTACCACATAATCTAAAATCCAGATATTAAGTTATCAATACTTATTAAATAACAACTTAATTGGTCTCCTATAAACTCTGCCCTGTGAAGCACTAATTTTATGTGTTCACCAAAATTTGGAGGATAGAGTTTGCACATTTTAATGGGAGAAACCTGCAAAACACATAAAAGACATTTAGCTAAATAAACAAATGACTGTTAACCTGCACACTATTGAGAGATGTGTCGTAGGTTTAAATATAGGGTGAAAGAGCAAAGTGTCATTCTTTAGAAGAAAGAGAGATGAGCAAAGCTAATATTTCTTAAAGGATTTAGTAACATTTTTGCTGTGCTGGAAGTAGTAAAGGAGATGGGCAATAAGCTGTATGATGTTAGAAATTTTACTCCCAGCTGGGAATACACATAGGGAAGAAAAACCCAGATACACAATGTTGCAACAGAGCCATTCCATTTGGAGCAAATAAGGCCTTCATAGTCTTTATTTCCTTCATATACCATAATTTTGAGATGGCTAAAACAAATTTCCCATGGAGATTATTCTTTCCTTTGGTGGGGAGCATGGAGTTTGGTAGCTCATTGACCCCTATTCATAACTGTAATTCATGGGAAGTTCTTTGCTCTACCTCTCATCTGCTCACCCTATAAATCAGCACTCCATTTAACCAAGCTTTATTCTTCCCCACTTAGAGCTGATTTCTTCATCTTAGATTTGTCCTCTAAATTTTCAATTAAGTGATAGAAAATAGTTAGGACAATGATGAGATTACACTGGGATGAGTCACAAAGATCAAAACCAGTGACAAATGTATGTTGGGTTCTATATTAATCAGGACCATTTTAATTATAAAAAACAGAAACTCAACTTATTCTGTTTGGGGGTGGGGCAGGAAGTAGTAGTTACTCACTGTCTCTTGTATCTAGAAAGTTCAGGATTTGATTCAGACCAGAATCTGACACAGTTGAATTCAGCACCTCAAACAATCTGTCCTTTTTTCTCTGGCTCTGCTTTCCATGTACAGGCTTTCCATGTACAAGATAACTGTACAAGATAATTGTTAGCAGCCCTGGATAAGATTTGACCAGTTTAGCAATAACTCTCAGAAAGAGTTCTTTTTTTTTTTCCTTGATAATCCTGCAAGTATAGCCTGGCTTGAGTTCAAAATGCTCTTGAGCCAATTATGTGGCCAAAAGGATGTGATGTTCTTATTTAACAGGCCAGGTTATATGCTCATCCCTTGAACAATGAATGGAGTTAGTCCCTCCTAAAGAACATGGACTAACACTGGGAGTCAGTGGTTCACCAAAGGAAAATCATGGTGCTCTTACCAGAATAAGGACAACAAAGATAATCGATGTCTTCACAAGTTTTTACGGGGTTTGGACCTTTGTTTCAACTCTTGATTTCCCTATTCCACAGTCTTGAGACAGACAATCATACTCTGCATGGAAATCAATACTAATTTGTCCTGCAATCCAAAGACTCATAGAATCAAAGAGTTGGACTGGCGCTTACACTAATCCAATCCTTTCTATTACAGATATTAGGACTCAAAGTTATAAGATAATTTCCCAGAACTGGACATAGGTTTTACATCTTTGATTTCTAATCCTCAGTAATCATCTTCACATTCTCTGCAGTTGGCACAGAAGTATGAGACATGCATAATTAAAGGTTACTTGGTTGCAGAAACACTGGCTAATTTGAGGGGATACATTGGAAGGGCAGCTGACAATTGAGAGGTTCATGGAATTGATGCAAGACCAAATAAATACAGGACTTGGGAATGGGCAGGACCTGGGCAGTTCTGGGAAACAAGGCAGCATGAAGCACATAAATCATGATGGAGCAAGAATAGTTTCGTCCATATATTGCCATTGAGATATGTCAAATATTTCTTGTGTCCTAATGTCACATGTTTAGAATTCACAATCCTGAAAGAAAATTTCTAGTGGGGCAAGTTTGTATCATTTGACCACCTCTAACTGTACCAGGGAATTAGAGAAAGGATCTTGGCCTTTGGACTTCCAAGGCAGTCTAATGGGTTGCATCTGGAATCACCATTCTATAAAAGCCATACACACTGAGAATGAGGTAATTCCCCAAAAGGAAACTGAAGCATATTGGAATGGAGCAAAGGTGCTGCGGGCCCTCCGTCCAGCACATAAATGTCCCTAAAAGAAAATGTTTGAAGAAATAACAAAGATGGCTTTGATATCATTATAGATCAAGAAATTGACACTGCCAAATAAAACAAGGAAGTAGCCCTTCATGAATTGACAACCTACCAGAAAAGGCCCGGTTTTAAATTCTTCCTCTAATTCCTTTCATTGGAATTTTAGTTGTGGCATTCAGCTATTCAAGTCTAAACGAAAGAGGAATGGCAAAAAGCAAAGCTTAAATCAACCATCCTATGCACTCTTTTGTTTATTTTTTACCAGTCTTAACATGTTTTGGTTTAGCTACTGCAAAATTTGACTAAGCCCTACTTTTAATCACATACACAAACACCACCACCACCAGAGAGAAAAAGGATTGCATCAACAGCCTCTAGCAAGAGTACTCAGATTGATAACGTACCACTCCCATCTTAATAAAATAAACAATGCATTCAAGCACATTATAAATCATTTGTTTTCATTCTATTTTGCAGAGAGAAGATAGTACACATCAGGATTTTGCTCACCTCATTACAGGAGAGTGAATCTTTTCCTGTCTTTGATAATTTCCACTTCAAGGTTGCTGTGTTTTGGGTTTTTTTTTTTTCAAGGCAGAGTATGAGTGTATGTATGTGTGAGGACACGCCTGTGAGCTTTTTATAAAATTTAAAGAGCTAAGCAATTAAGCAGCTAAATAAATAATAGAAAAGAAGGAGGGCTTTGCTAAGCCATTCTCATAAAATTACACTGATTATTTTTCTGACGTTAAATAATATTTAATGTACCACACGCTTACACATTCCTGACACATCACAGAAAATGGCATTCTAATGAGGCTCCACGCATCCCACACTGGTATGTTCCAGAGGCAGCTGCTGGCTTGCAATTTCGTGACTGCCTGATGTTAATGTCTTAAGTCAGTCTTTAAAGGCTTATTTGCTTGCCTGTCACCTGCCATCTCAGGGAAGAGGCAGAGTCCAATGCCCTGGTAGCATTAGTGGATTTGTCAGCTCCAGCAAGTGCTGCATTCTGCCACTCTTGCAGTCTGTGTACACCATTGTTCTTTCTGAATGTTTTACTCTGGATCTTCAGTCTCTTAAAGGCTACCATGGCTCCGATCATTACCAGACAAAGTACTCAGGGAATGAACACAACCTTCTGGAAATGCAAATACCAGCAAATTAATATACCCCAGAGAACTGCTTGTTGAAGAGATGTGGTATAAACTCCAAAGTCTGAGAATTTACCTGATAAAGGGTATTATTCACAGCCCTTTATTCACAGGACCTCTCATTTTTATTCTGCACATCTAAAATATAACTGTGAAAAAGCAAAATATTCACTTTAAGATGTTTCAAGGAGAAATTACAAAAAATTCTATGAAGCAATCCAAAGCAGAAAATGCAATGGGGAAACGTCTCAAGGAATATATTTACTTCAGGGACAAAAACCTCATTCAAATATTTCAAACTTTTAGAGATTGAACGAATAACTACTCAGTTTCGCTGAATAGAGAATCAATTTCCAATATCTTTGAAGCAGACCAGGTAATACACATTGATTTTATTCCCATCTCATATACAATAGTCTCTTTAAAATCAATATACCCAAAACAAAATCAGCATCTCTTCCATGTTCGCCCAAATCTGTTTGTTCTATTAAATTCCTATCTCAGTTATAGAATTGCCATCCCCTCAATTATCCAAACTGGGAACTTCAAATCTAGAAAGTCATCAAGAAAAAATTCTCCCCCATCTCCCCATCAAAAAGGTCAACAAGTTTTGTCAGCTCTACTTCCTTTGAGCTTCTCTTTCTCTCTCCATTTTCTACTGTCAGTGCTTTAATTCAGGCCCTTTTTATATGTTGACTGGATTATAACAAGAACAACACCACCCTGAAAAAGTCTCATCCTCCCTGCAGTCTCTCCTTCAGGGTCACTTTTTCTAAAACACACATACAAACCTGTCTCTGTTTTTGCCTTATATTAATCACAGTCCAATCAAGAGCCAGAAATGTGAATTGGGAAAGTTGAATATAAAAAATTATAAACTATTATCAGGGGAATGGAGTAACAAAGGATCAGTTAGAAAGAAGTCAAGGGAACTCTAAAGACTATAGTAATAGCAGATATCCGGAGCAGCCCTGGGGGTGAAAAAGAGCATATGAGGAAGATACTCCCTTCCCTCAATGGCTGAGATCCAGACCTGATTGGAGAGGACCATAGGCATGGCTCATCAAAGGGCAGAGAAATTGCTGGGGTGACATCCTAGAAGAATTTTCTGGAAACTCATCCTCTGGAACTGGCCAGTTAATGGGGAAATATCTCACCAGAGACATTCTGCAGTGAAATAATCCAGGAAAGTTGCTGGGGGAAACCTCCTAGCAGCTGAGTGCTGCTGGCTGCTGAGCACTGCAGGAGCTAGGTACAGGGGAAGCTGTCTGCACTACAGGAACCAAAAGCTGGAGAAGCCATTAGAGCACCTGTTCAGTGAGCACACCAGAACTAGAAAGCAAAATTCTTTTCTTCTTGAAAGATCTTTCCAACACCCTCTACTGACAAAACATAACATCATTCCAGCTGGCAAAGGAAAACTAGTTAAGGGACCCATCTAAATTTTTGCAGAGCAGGCAATGAAGGGTGAATTTGAAACCAAGGAGGAGTGACAACTGATGCATGACCATACCACTTTCTCAGTATGGAAAACCCTTCTTTTATGGTCCAGTTCAAATGTTGCCTCCTCTCTGAAGTCTTTTTCCACCATCACACCCTTCCCTGATCCCACATGAAATCAAACACTTCTTTAGAATATCGTCCACATTGTTATGGCAAACTAATCTTAATGCATCATAGTGTATTTCTTTGACTCCCTATGTCATTTCTTTCTATAAGATCTTTAAGCATAGGGACATGACTTACATATCTTGGTGTCATAACACCTAAAACAAGACCTGAAATCTGATTTCTTTTGAAATCAGAGTACAAAAGAAAATAGATTGGAAATTGCCAGAGATTGACAATCCTTCTTTTTGAGTTAGATGGAGCCCTAGATCTCATATAGTCTAGTCTTTTATCAGCTGAGGCCCGGAGAGATCTAGTAACTAGGTAAACATTACATAGCTAGTCAATGATAAAGTAAAGACTGCAACCAAATTGACAGGAATGATTTCAATTCCAGTGCTTTCTCTACTTCTTCATACAGCTTAATGCTAGGAAATACAATTCATCCATTATTTTTTACATATATTTTTATTTTTCGTAACCGGAAGCTTAAGTCACCAAATTCCTGTCAATAACTTATTGGTCTTGGTATTCAAAAATGGAATCAGTGAAATAGTAAAGAATGAAGATGACATCTCCACAGACCCTAGGCTCTCTTCTATGTGTTGACTCATCATTTTTCCTCTGTTTGTAATTTCTTTCCCTACCTTGTCATCTGTCTTTCTTAAGGTGGGATAATAGAAACATTTTAACTTTTTCTCCCTTTCTCTCTCTCTCTCTCTCTCTCTCTCTCTCCTTTCTATATCTGCCTCTTACATATTCTTCACTCTTCTCCTGATACTTTGACCAGCCTTCCCTTCCTCTTTATGCACATGGCAAAAAAAGTAGTCACCCAAAATAGCAAAATAGTCATCCTGATCTCCAAGGTGGCATATCCTAACAGGTCTAGGACCAGCAACTGTCAGGAATTTTGAAATCTTAATTTCAGATTCCAGGAAGTGAAAAATTAATTGCATCTTGGGTAGGATGTCTATTAGAATTTAAGCAACTGTGGTTGGTGGGCTGAAGCAGACAGTCATTTGTTTGTTTGTTTGTTTCCAAGTAAGTGCTCTTCCTGACAAAATAGAGAACAAATCACCTTAGCAGAAGAAGGCTATGATCTAAGGCAAGAATCTGAATGTTTACTACACTCTGTTATTGAAATCCTATACATATTTCAAATTTAGCTTAACTGCACCTCCAATGACTAGACTTGTCTATGAGTTACTCTTTCTGATTGTAACCACTCCCCATCATTGTGCCAATTATTATAGATTTTTTGCTTACCTATCTGTCTTTTCCAACCATGTGATTTATCTTTGTGTCCCCCTTAGGAATTATTAGATAGTATGTGTGGCATACATAGTATGCTACATTAAAAGACTTAGGAAAGAAAATATTTTTCTTCCTTTGTCTTAATTTCTGATGTCTCCCCACAACTATGATGTAGTCATTCAATTTATTGAACACATACTACATTACAGGCACTGTTAGTCATTATATATTCATGATGAACAAAACAGAATGCCTCCATGTAGTTCTCTAACTATTGTAGAATTTAAATCATCAGACAAGTCAATATAAACCTATATTTATGATGAACACTATCACGAAAATATACCATGAATTACCATGTCAGTATTTCGAGGGAATCTCATTTACACTGGATAATCAGAGAAGTTCTCCCTGAGAAAGTGACCTGTCATTTGGGATGTGAAGGGTGACCAGAAATCTGCCAGGGGAATAATGGTGGGAGGAAGGGGAGGTGCACAGGGGGAAGTTTTCCCGGGAAAGGACTGCCTCAGTGAAGGCCTCAAGGTAGAAAGGAATTTGATGTGTCCCAAGAATGACAAAAGATCAGTGTGCCTGCAGAGTACATGGAGGAAAGTGAGGCCAAAGAGGTAAGCCAAAATCAGCTTATACATAACAATGCTTGGTATTTGATACTGAATTGCTTTACATAGGGCACTGTCATAATTCAAATTTGAATTTTTAAAAGAACATTCCAAATTCAGATTGGAATGGATTGGAAATTGGGGGCAGTGCAAAAATGGAAGCAAAATTTGAGAAACTATAAGGGAAGTGGTACAAATGTTTTGATTCTCTGCAGAGCCCTTTCTCTAATCCAACTGCCAACTTTCTCTTTCTACCTTGGCCTTTAGGACTCCTATTACCCTCAATGACTTCCTTTCTACTTCCCCTTATGGCTCAACTATTGATTCCTCTTCCTGCCATTTCTATGTCTCTCTTCTCTCAGACTAACCTGCTCTGTCCTTTTAAATATCAACTCCTGTATTTTTCTCTTTAGCTTTGGAATTTCTCTCAACCTCAGTTTAATCACAAACTTCATTATTGATTGATATTTTGTAATGAATTGTGACAGTTCCCAAATAAAACTGGTAGTTGGAATCATTTGGGCAACTCTTCCAAAATGTAGATTTCTTAGCTCTACTTCCAGAAATTTTCAATCAGGAGGCCAGTGGTGGGTCTTGGACATTTATATTTTTAAATAGCTCCCCAAATAATACTGACGATCACCTATGTTTGAATACCTTTGTTATTAGAAAATTGTCAGATTCATATCACAATAATTAGGTTCTAAGAATTTTCTAACACTGGAGGCCACTTAAGAGGCATGTTGCCAACAGAGGTTTAGAAATCACAATCCATTGAAGCTTTGTCAATGATTTGTCTCAGGCAAGCAACATCTTTTCCCAGCAGTGGCCATAGCTAATGAAAAAGAACTCAGTGAAAGAGAATGGTCTTTAGATCTGCAGTTACATTTTGGATTTTTCTAGATCCTGCAGCCACATTTTATTAACAATTTGATACCATTTGCACATAATCTCAGTAGCAGCAATAAGCATTTTGATGCTATTACATACTGCAGAAAATTTGCCTGATTTATTATTACTCATTTATAAGGCTAAGACATCAGGTCATGTGAGAAAAATGAAGTATATAAGCTTATGTGATCTTCCTCCAGACCAAAAAATAAATAAATAATCAAGAGCAAATTCAAAAACTCTGAGCTCCCAAATTTTCAGTCTTCTGTTTCTCGCCCTGAGCCATACTACCTCCCACACTGCACATGTTGTAAACTTTATGTGGCCCATCTGTTAAGGAGTTTGCTTTCCAAATTTGCAGGGGCTTGGCACTTCTGGACTGAGTGCCAGAACTAAATGTGACACAGATTTTTACTTTTTAGATCATTTTTAATTGCAAGGGCACTGGTGTTGGAAAGGGTCAGGGAAAAGGAAGAAGTCACCCTTCAATACAGAAGCAGAAGCTGTACAGCAATGGTTAAATGCCCTGGCTCGGGCAAACATGTACTTAACACTCATCATCATGACATTGCCAGCAATGCTAAGGGTATATTGAGTTTCCAGGTTCGGTGGTGGGATGAATGTGGGCACAGCTTGGCATTTGAAATTAGGCAGAGTCAGACCATGATGTTTTCTCCAAGTTAATGCAGAGACCATAGATAATAATTATGTTGCTGAGCCTACAGAGAATCTTTACGACTGATCCTCTATTAAACTGGCAAAATAAGAGGATAATGTCTCCAGCACTAACAAGTTGGCAGGGAAGTAGCTGGCAACTCCTCCCACTAATGTTCCATCTGCAAGAACCTTCAGTATGATCCAGGATATTGTTTCCCCACCCAGGTTGTGCCTGCAGGATAATCAAAAGAGAGAGATCGAGTGGAGAGATCTTATTGTGTTGGAAAGTCACTGCCATTGGTGGGTAAGCAGTGCATGTGATTGAGGACTCACAATGCCATGCCATTCTAACAGAGAAGTATCCATGCAGTGATACCGACAGGAAAATAACCATTTTCAGAGCACCGCCTTGTTGTCCAACTGACATAAAAGTTACAGAACAAGAAGAACAATTTCTAACCAGGATTCATTTTAGAAATGCCTTTTGTTTCTTTTCATGGAAGCTTTGGAAAACTGCTTTTGTTTAAAAATATCTTTTCTGTTGATTGCTAACACAGCGTATAGTACTTTCCCAGAAGTGACTCTCCTCCAGCATCCCAGGTTGGCTGGCTTGGATTTTTCTCTAGAAGCAAGGGGTGGGAAGGAAGAAAGCCTTGTGAATGCAAAGGGAGTGCACAGACCAGCTGAGGCAAAGCCTGACTCTGATCCCTAAGGTAATGGCTGTCATTGTACACTTCCGATGCCACCCAGGAAGCATTCTCTGGATGTTCCAGGCAGAAGTAGCATCTGCCTCCTCTGATTTTGTAATATGTACTGCCTTGTGTTGTAATAATTGTACGGTGTGGCTTTTTGCTCCTTTTATGTGTCCCACAGTGCTTAGAACAATGTCTAATTTAACATATTTTTGTACCATGACTAAATAAATGGACTCTAAGGCATCCCCATCTGCATTAGTCAGGGTTCTCTCAGGAAACAGAATCAACAGGAGATATCTGTCAATGATACAAGATTTTATAAGAGTCTCTCAAGTGACCGTGAGAATGCACAAGTCCAGGTTCCGCAGGCAGGCTGCAAGCCAGGGGCTCCGATGAAAGTCCAATGAAAGGTCCTTGATGAGTTTCTGGGAGAAGTTGGCTGTCCAAAGACGAGCTGGGAAATTCTCTCTGAATGTTGAAATCACTTCCCCTTTTAAGGCATTTAACTGATTGGATATACGTGTCATCCATTGCTGCTGCAATCTCCCTGATAAATGCACATGTAATCAGCCATCCATGCAGTAAACTCACTGGTGATCAAAGTCCATAAATGCTCTTGTATTACAATTAGCCGAGTGCTTGCTGGACCTAACACCTGGACACAATTACCTGGCCAAGTTGACACATTAGCCTAACCATCACACCATCTAAGGCTATAGACAGGCAAGCATGGTCAGTTTACTCACCAATGAAAGGAGCATACAGGTCACCAATGTTATACCTTGCCTTGGTGGTGGACAATCTGTGGAATAACAGGTAGTAGTAGCTAATGCTTCAATGTGCCAGGCACTGTTTTAAGCACTTTATGTTTAACCCATCTCATTCTCCCAATATCCATAAATGAAATAGCTATGTTATTAGTTCCATTTTACAGATTGAAAGACTAAGGTACAAAAGAGTTTAACTTGCTTAGGATCTCACAAATAGTAAAGTGGGATATTGACATGTGAACTTGAGTATTCTGTCTTCAAAGTCTGAATTCTTAAGTGTTACACAGTCTTTGGTATATAGGACTCCTAAGTGTTTATTAGGGACATAAATTTCATTATCCCATTTTGTAGCATTTCTAAGACCTCGCATAAGTTATATAGAGACGACAAAGGAGGTTTTAAATATCTGCTTCTTTTGGGTATTCTCCTTTATGGTGTTTACTTTTGAATACATTTTTGGGCTTGAAGAAGCCCAGGAAATTACTTCCTTCTATCTTCTCTTCATTAATTCATATCCATACTCCTACCATATATTGCTTACTCCTTTCCTCCTCCATCAAACAAAGCAGAAGCAAAGAAGCATAAAATATTAATGCCACAAAAGACATTAGAAAAGACCTATGTAATTCTCCCCTCTCTCTGGACAGTTTCTTCATTACCTGATTCACTTAGCAACTCACATTCATCCAAACATGGTCTTAGTGGAGTTTCTCTTGACCTGTAGGCAGCACAGGTGCTCCCACAGTCCACTACTCATAGCTACATCACAGTGATTATCCTTTTAGAGCAGGGGTCCTTAACCTTTTTGTTCCATGGGCCCCTTACTAAGTCCACACTATACTGTGTATTATTTAATAAATATAACACATCCACACCAACACATCCCCATGAGAATAATGCTTTCTTGAGTTTCAATTCAATTCACAGACCTCTTGTTAAGAAACCCTGTTTTAGAGGATTTATGTTCAATTACATTTAGGTCTCCTTTTCTGGGATGCAAATTCCTTTGAGAATAAAAAAACTATGCCTTTTATTTTTTTATTATTCCTGGTACTAAGTAACATAGTGGGCACTTAAAATATATGTTCTGAATGAATTAATGAATCCAATGCTTAAAATGTTTGTTCTGAATGAATTAATAAATCCAACACAATAACCTTATTTTACAGAAGAGGAAACTGGTGGAAAGGTAAAATGATGGCTCAAGATCACATCATTAGTCAGTTGGAAAATCTGACCTGAAGTATACTACCTTTCCATTATTAATTCCCCAAGCCACTCTCCGTTGCCCAAGTCAAACCCAACTTCTTTAATACCTGAAAATTATACTCCAACACTAATAGCTCTCTGCCTTTTGAATTTTATAATGATTGTAATTTATAAAATTGATTTAGCTCTTATTTTACTGTCCTGTCTTCTAACCTAGACTTGCACATATTTATTTTATTTCTCTTTGTCTAGTTTATAATTATTTTAAAGCTAGAGAATACACACTACTTCTTTTTCCTTCTCATGGTGCTTTAATTTTGTTCTTTTTAATTTGTGAGCTTGGGAAAATTAGAAATTTATCCTCTTACCCATTTTACCATTTCCATCATAACTTCTAACTCCAGCTCCAAGAATAACCTCAAGTGTCAGACTTTTGTTTCTAGCTGTTGCAAAATCCCCCATCTCTCTGACCTTTAGCACCTTCAAAACACTCCTCTGGACCTCTAGCAGCTCTCACTACACGAAAAGCAGACCAGTCCAGATTGGGCTATATGAGTTGTGCTTTTCCCTTAGAAGATTTCTCTGTGGAACACTAGAAGACAATTTTCTTAGACAAAGATATTTTGTTGTTGTTGTGCAAACTATAGAGAGTCCCTCAGAACATCTTGCTTGAACAGAGGTGCCCCATCCAAACTGGAAATGGGAAGTGCAGGCAGGCCACTGAAGGGCCTGGAACAAGATCAAGAAATCTGTTAGAAAGCAAAACAGCTACTCTGTCATTCTCTTTCCCTCCCTCCCGCTCTCTCTCACTCATTCACTCTCTCTCGGAACATATGGTCTCTCTTTCCTGTTTCTTCTGCTTTGCTGCTTATTATCATTTTCTCTTTCCAGATGCGTTGTCTTTGCTGAAAGTTTCCTTATAGCTCCCAAGTTGTTCATTCAAGTAGCAGGTATCGCTAAATCCCAATTCTAAGTTCCTGGGAAAGACAATCCAGTTAGCCCAACTTGGGTCAGGTGTCCTGATAATCCAATTAGCTATGACCCAGGAGTCAGGGACATGTAGAATGGATTTGAATTTGTACCATCTGACATGCCCTCTACTTCACACCATGGAGATATACAAAGATGAGAAAAATGGAAACCCTACTTTCATACACTTAGCAATAGGCTGCAGAGTAAGATACAAATCTATGCTATTTTAAGGTCTATATTATCTTTTCGGCAATCAAGGAGAACAGGAAGAGTCATAATTTAGTCAGAAAAATGGAAGAAAGTCTATCATTTTCTCTCTTTATATTTCACTATTCTCCACACCTCAAAATTTCTGTTTGTGCACTTATTTCTCTTATCCAAAGCTAAACCCTTCACTTAGCATGGAGAAAATAGGGAAAAGATGCTGGGCTTTTTCAAGCTACTTGCAATGCCTAGGATGTGGCCCCCAGCCTCTAGGGTCTAACATGATTGACTGATTCCTAAGCATCAAACCAACATTCTAAGAAATGAGGTGGGAGAGATGGGCCAAGATGGCGTTAGTGTAGGAGGGCACACACTGCAAGCTCCCAGAGAAAGGCGGATTGTGGAAAGGGTCCTGCCTGGGGGACTGTGCTGTGCACGTGTGGAGTGAGAAGCTTGGGACATCTATCAGCGCAGATCAATGGCATGGACGGAACAGTAGAGATTCGTGAGTTTTAAGCCTGCCGGCAGTGGTTGGCACGAACGGCTGAGCCCTGCGGTTAGGGAGGGAAAAAAAAAAAAAAACGGCCACTTGGAGCCGCAAGCGGGGCGAGAAAGTTTTATTTTCTGGGGATCTGGCTGCCTGGCGCCCCCTGGACCTTGTGTGAACAGAACAGCCGGAGCTAATCAGTACCCGGTGAACAGTTGGGGGGATTCTAGTCGGGGGAAGGCGCTGATTTGCTTAGCAGCCCAGGGATAAGACCGGGGCTGCGGCAGAGCCAGGAAGAAGGGACATTCCCCAAAAGAGGGAGGGTTCTGTTGGAGGACAAGGAAAGGTATTTTTTATTTTTATTTTTCAACATCGATCTGGCTGCCAGCACCGCCCCATAGCTTTGGGGAGCAGATAAACTGACCTGAAGCAGCATCAGGCTGAGAGCAGACGCGAATCTGCAGTCAAACTGATTTACATAGCAACCCGGTGATGCTGGTGCTTGGCTCCAGAAGGGGCGGAATCAGCCTCCTTTAGCACTCTGCACTGACTAACATCAGAGCTACAGCTACCCTGGGGAGTCCAGGAAGTGGGACGTGCTTGATTAATTTCCACGAGCCAGGCTAGGGTCCCTTCCGTAAGGGGGTTGGTCTAGAGGATGAATTATTTTGGGTCCTGTATTTCGCTAAAAAAATTTAAAAAAATAAAAAAGTGAGAAGGTCACTTCAATAAATGAAAAATAAATTCTTTTTAATTTAGTTTAATAGCTAAAAGCTGCTTCAGGACCTGCATATAGAACCCTATGGGGAAATTGATTGATAAACACAAGTAGGCAGAGAGGATCCACGTGGACCCTAGAGGAATCATTGACCTCCCTTAGCTCTGTTTGACTGCTTGCCTGTGTGGATCTTTGGTTTCTCTCTGTTTCCTTCTGGTCTCTTGCATGTCTTTCCTCTTTTCTCACCCCTTTCTTTTTTTGTTCAATTTTTTAAAATTAGGTGCTGCTAGCTTGTTGCTTTTGCTGTGCTTCTTCTTCAGTAATTTCCCACTCGCTGTCTATATTGATTCTGTATTACAAACTATCGCTTATCCTTCCTTCATCTTTCTGCCTTCTTCTTTCTGCTGTAACTCTTAGATACAGCATTTTTTCACAGGCCCACAACTTAAGGGTGTCAATTTCTATTCCATCTATTTTGTTTTCTTCTTTTTTTTTTTTATTAGTATTAACTTTTTCCTTTCAGCCCTTTCTTTACTATTTCTCTCACTCTTCATAAATCTACCCTTCTAAATCACTATATATATATTCCTCCATTTGCTTTCCCAGTCCATTGTAGGAACTCCACTTATTTTCCTATTACTCTACAATGCCTACACAAATTAAATATTCATCTCATTAAGTCTCATTTTGCCCCGCGTCTAACTTTTATCAATATTACTATTATCCTTCTGCCTTCCTTACATCTTTTGATTCCTCTGGCCCTAATCTTTTGCCTTCAAGGGAACATAGAAAGAAGTAAGGAAATAAAACAAGAAGAAAAACTGCCAAAGAGAAAACTTAACTCACACGCAGAACCTCCAGCTAAATAAAACTCTAGAGCATAGAGAAAAGATAATCAATTGAACAAACCCATCAAGATGACAAGAGGGCAACAAAAAAATAAAAATGACTCTGAGAAACAGGAAAACATGGACCAGTCCAATGAACAAAATAAAAACCAGGAAGCGATGCAGTACATCGAACAACTAATCAAAGCTATCCAACAAATATCATGGACCAACTTAAAGAACTGAAGAAAGAGATTAAGGATATAAAGAAGACACTGGGGGAACATACTGAAGAAATAGCAAACATGCCTAAAAAGGTAATGGATATGATGGTGAACAATGGCACAGTCCAAGAAATGAAAAAGATGCTGGATTCACATAACACCAGATTTAAACAGGCAGAGGAAAGAATTAGTGATATGGAAGACAATACAGCTGAAATCAAAGAGATAGTAGAACAGATAGACAAAAAGATAGAAAAAATCCAGCATGGACTCAGGGAATTAACCGATAATACAAAACGCACAAACATACGCATTATGGGCATCCCAGAAGGAGAAGAGAAGGGAAAGAGAACAGAAGGAGTGTTGAAGGAAATAATGGCTGAAAACTTCCAAACTCTATTGAGAGAGATGGATGTGCAGATCCAGGAAGCACAGCGCACCCCAAATAGTGTAAATCCCAGCAGGCCAACTCCAAGACATATACTTGTCAAAATGTCCAATGCTCAAGATAAAGAGAAAATACTCAAGGCAGCAAGAGAAGAGAGAACCATCACATACAAGGGAAGCACAATAAGATTAAGTGCTGATTTCTCAGCTTAAACCATGGAGGCAAGAAGACAGTGGTATGACATAGTCAAAATACTAAAAGAAAAAAACTTCCAGCCACGAATTCTCTATCCAGCAAAATTGGCATTCAAAAATGTTGGAGAGTTCAAAACATTCACAGATAAACAGAAATTAACAGAGTATGTCAAGAAGAAACCAGCACTTCAAGAAATACTAAAGGAATCTCTAAAAGATGAAAGGAAAAAACAAGGGAGAGAGAGTTGGAGGAGAGTTTAAAAACAACTCAAAAGAGGGTCAGATGTAGCTCAACTGGTTGGGCATCTGTCTCCCATATGGAGGGACCCGGGTTCGATCCCTGGGACATCCCAGTAAAAAAAAAAAAAAACAACTGAAAAGACAAAAAGAGAAACAAAACAACATATGACATACATTAACCAAAGAAAAAATAGCTGAAGTAAGAAATTTGTTACGAGTAATAACACTGAATGTTAATGGATTAAATTCACCAAACAAAAGAAACAGGTTGGCAGAATGGATAAGAAAATATGATCCATCTATATGCGGTCTATAAGACACCCACCTTCGGCCCAGGGATTAAAGGAGGCTGAACGTGAATGGCTGGAAAACCATTTTACAAACTAACAATAGCCAAAAAAGGGCAGGAGTAGCTATTCTAATATCAGACAAAATAGACTTTAAAGGCAAAACTATTGTAAGAGACAAAGATGAACACTACATATTAGTAAAAGGAGTAATCTCTCAAGAAGAGAACAATCATCAACATTTACGCACCTAATAGGGGTGCCTCAAAATATGTGCGGCAAACTCTGGAAAAACTAAGAGGAGAAATAAATGCCTCTACAATTATAGCAGGGGACTTCAACACACCACTATCATCATTAGACAGAACATCTAGACAGAGAATCAATAAAGAAACTAAGGCACTCAACAATACATTAGAAGACCTGGACTTAATAGACATATACAGAACACTACACCCAAATACAGTGGGATTTACATTCTTCTGGAGTGCACATGGAACATGCTCCAAAATAGACCACATGCTAGGCCACAAAACAACTCTCAATGAATTCAGGAAGATTGAGATTATACAAAGTAATTTCTCTGACAACAACGGAATGAAGTTGGAAATCAATAAAGGCCAGAGAAACAGGTTAGGCACAAGGATATGGAAGTTAAACAACACACTCTTAGACAAACAGTGGGTCAAAGAGGAAATCTCAAAAGAAATCGGTAACTACCTTGAAACTAATGAAAACGACAACACAACATATCAAAACCTATGGGATGCAGCGAAAGCAGTCCTGAGAGGGAAGTTTATAGCCATAAATTCATATATTAAAAAAGAAGAAAGAGCTAAACTTGAAGACCTAACTGCACACTTGAAGGAATTGGAAAAACAACAACAAACTAAACCTAAAGGAAGAAGAAAGAAGGAAATAACAAAGATTAGAGCAGAACTAAATGAAATAGAGAATAAGAAAACACTGGAAACAATAAACAAAACCAAAAGTTGGTTCTTTGAGAATATCAATAAAATTGACAAACCCTTAGCCAGACTAACAATGAAAAAGATAGAACATATGCAAACACATAAAATAAGGAATGAGCAAGAGGATATCACTACTGACCCCACAGAAATAAAGAGTATCATAAGAGGATACTTTGAAAAATTATATGCCAACAAGAATGATAATTTAGAGGAAATGGACAAGTTTCTAGAAACCCACAAACAGCCTACACTGATGAAAGAAGAAATAGATGAACTCAACGGTCCAATTACAAGTAAAGAGATAGAATCAGTCATCAAAAACCTCCCAACTAAGAAGAGTCCAGGACCAGATGGCTTCACAGCTGAATTCTACCAAACATTCCAGAAAGAGCTAACACCAATTCTACTTAAGCTCTTCCAAAAAATAGAAGTAGAAGGAATACTACCTAACTCATTCTATGATGCCAACATTACCCTAGTACCAAAACCAAATAAAGATACCACAAGAAAGGAAAATTACAGACCAATTTCTCTAATGAACCTAGATGCTAAAATCCTCAACAAAATACTTGCTAATCACATTCAACAACATATCAAAAGGATTATACACCATGACCAAGTGGGTTTCATCCCAGGTATGCAAGGATGGTTCAATATAAGAAAATCAATCAATGTTAATACACCACATAAACAGATTGAAAGAAAAAAATCACATGATCATCTCTATAGTTGCAGAAAAAGCATTCGACAAAACACAGCACTCTTTCTTCATAAAAACACTACAAAAGATAGGAATAGATGGAAACTTTCTGAATATAATAAAGGGTATATAAGAAAAACCCAAAGCTAACATCATTTTCAACGGTGAAATACTAAAAGCCTTCCCTCTTTGATCGGGAACTAGACAGGGATGCCCACTATCACCACTCCTATTTAACATTGTCTTAGAATTACTTGCATGAGCATTAAGACAAGAAAAGGATATAAAAGGCATCCAGATTGGAAAAGAAGAAGTAAAAATTTCATTATTTGCAGATGACTTGATCCTATACATAGAAAACCCTGAGAAATCCACAACAAGGCTTCTAGAACTTATAAAGGAGTTCAGTAATGTTGCAGGCATAAGATCAATGCTCAAAAATCAGTAGCATTTCTATACACCAATAATGAGCACACTGAGGAGGAAATCAGGAAAAAAATACCATTTACAATAGTAACTAAAAGAATTACATACCTAGGAATAAATTTAACTAAAGATGTAAAGGACTTATATACAGAAAACTACACAACACTGTTAAAGGAAATCAAAGAAGACTTAAATAAATGGAAAAAGATTCCCTGTTCATGGATAGGAAGACTAGACATCATCAAGATGTCTATCCTACCCAAACTAATCTACAGATTTAATACAATCCCAATAAAAGTCAACACTGTATTTTTTAAGGAACTGGAAAAACTAACCACAAAATATATTTGGAGAGGCAAGAGGCCCCGAATTGCCGAAGAGATATTGCAAAAGAAAAATGAAGTTGGAGGTATCACATTACCTGACTTTAAAACATACTACAAAGCTACAGTGATCAAAACTACGTGGTATTGGCACAAGGATAGACCTACTGACCAATGGAACCGAATTGAGAGTTCTGATATAGATCCTCGCATATACAGTTATCTGATATTTGACAAGGCCACGAAGCCCACTCAGTTGTGAGAGAATGGTCACTTTAGCAAGTGGTGCTTGGAGAACTGGATATCCATATCCAAAATATGAGTGTAGAATACTATCTCACACCTTATACAAAAATCAACTCAAGATGGATCAAAGATCTAATTATAAGAGCCAAAACTATAAAGACCTTGGAAGATAATGTAGGGAAGCATCTACAGGACCTTGGAATAGGAAATGGTTTCATGAACTTCACAGCCAAAGCATGAGCCACAAGACAAAAAATAGATAAATGGGATCTCATCAAAATCAAAAGCTTCTGCACCTCAAACGATGTTATTAAGAAAATAAAAAGGCAGCCTACCCAATGGGAGAAAATGTTTGGCAACCATATATCTGATAGGAGCCTAATATCCTGCATATATAAAGAAATCCTACACCTTGAAAATAAAAGGACCAACAACTCATTTAAAAAATGGGCAAGTGACCTGAAAAGACACTTCTCCAAGGAAGAAATACAAATGGCTAAAAAGCATATGAAAAAATGCTCAACGTCTCTTGCTATCAGGGAAATGCAAATCAAAACTACAATGAGATACCATCTTACACCCATCAGAATGGCAGCTATTAAAAAAACAGGAGACACTAAATGTTGGAGAGGATGTGGAGGAATAGGAACCCTCATCCACTGCTGGTGGGACTGCGGTATGGTCCAGCCACTGTGGAGGACAGTTTGGCAGTTCCTCAGAAAACTAATAGATCTTCTGTATGATCCAGCAATTCCACTGCTGGGTATATACACAGAAGAACTGAAAGCAAAGACACAAACAGATATATGCACACCAATGTTCATAGCGGCATTGTTCACCATTGCCAAAAGTTGGAATCAGCCCCGGTGCCCATCAACAGACGAATGGATATGCAAAATGTGTTACATACATACAATGGAATATTACTCAGCTGTAAGAAGGAATAAAGTGCTAACACATGGAATAACATGGATGAATCTTGAAGACCTTATGTTGAGTGAAGCAAGCCAGGCACTGAAGGATGAACAGTATATGACCTCACTGATCTGAACTGATGAAAGTGGGCAGTCATTGAGAACCATCATCTGAAAGATAGGCTAACAAGGGAGAGTAAGAGAAGAGCAGGCTTTGAGCCTTCATCCATATGGACATAATCTATGGTAAAGGGATAGAGTGTGGTTGCATGTTGGGGATGGGGCAAATGGGTGGTGGTGTTCCTGGGTTTGGTGGTGCAGGGCTGGTGGATGGGTGGATTAGGAAGGGCAGGTTCAAATTCCCAGGGCATGTAAATGTGAATCTTGACATTCCATGGGTCGGGATAGGGTGGTGTCACGTGCTCTGGGGGGCTGGGGGGAAAGGAATAGTCAAGATCTAATGGGGTGTTTGGTGGTTATGGGGAAGGTTTTTCATTATCTTACAGTAATGGACACAGGACATGGTAAATATCATCAAAATTATTAAACTGTATCATCTAAATTGTAAACTATACTGTAAATCATTGACAATGTTTAGTTGCTATATTTTGCTATCCGTATAACAGTTATAACAATGTTAACATCCAAAAAAAAAAGGGGGCGGGGTTAATATGGGGTGGGGAAGGGGCAGGTGGTTTGGTATCTGGGAGTCTCTGGTACTCCGTGTGTGACTTTGCTGTGACCTAAAACTTCTTTGAAAATTAAATGAAAATTTGAGACATGGTGATTGAGAGGGGGAAGGTGTCACGGCACACCGGACATCCGATAACACAGTGATAAAAGGAAAAAAAAGAATATATATATATATTTTAAGGCATTTCTTTTGCTTTTTTCCCCATTTTTTTGAACGTCTCAATCCGCTAATTATATTTTGTTATGTTTTTTGTTTTGTTTGATTATTTATTTGTTTTTTTGTTTTGTTTTGTTTTGTTTTGTTTTCCTGAGTTTCCTAATGTTTGTCTCTTGCATGTAAGCTTATCATTGTTGTTTCTTTTTCCTATTAAGTGTATTTGATTATTTTATGGACTACATGTTCATGGAGGATTTGGATCACAGAAGGGTTACAATGGGTACTGCTGGGGATTATTGGTAGGGGGTGTCTGGGAGGGGGGATTCATGGGAGTTAGTTCATCCAAACATACATGAAAGATATACAAAATTGTTCAAAAGATCAAAAGATGGGGCATGGTCACGATGGGTGGACAATCACACAATAAATGAGGGAATCTGAATTCTTAGCCTGGAGAGCTCTGCCACAGTCTCCAAGAGAGCAGCAATAGTCCTCTGAGTGCAGGGACAGTGTCTGTCAAAAGATGATGACCCATTGATGAGTTCTTTTTATTGATGACTACACTTGTGAGTCTTTGCTCTTGTAACTGAGACTTAGTTTGCTGTTGTGGGGTGCCTAAGGGTGCCACCTGAGAGCCTCCTTGTTGCTCAAATGTGGCCTCTCTCTAAGTCAAACTCAGCATATGAATGCATTACCTTCCTCCAACGTGGTACATGACTCCCAGGGATGAGCCTCCCTGGCAACGAGGGATTAATACCAAGTGCCAACTGGCAACACAACTGGAAAAATACCTTGAATAAAAGGGGGAAAAGGTAAAGACAAATGAGTTCAAGTGGCTAAGAGACTTCAAAGAGAGTCGGGAGGTCATCCCAGAGGCAACTCTTACGCACACCTCCGTAGGAGCTCAAAGAATGTCAAAGTGCCTATCACCCCATACAGAGGGGCTCCTGAGAGCTCTGGAGACACCCAGGTCCTATATAAGGGGGGATAGCCCCAGAGACTGATGCCTTATCAGTGGGCTCTATTTTGGAATCTGTGCTCCTGAGAGTGACAGAATTGGACTCAAATAAGTCCTCCCTGCACATGGTTCATCAGTCCCTTCCATTCAAACCTATATGTGATGCTGGAGTTTTTAGGTATACCTCCAGAGACTGGAGCCTCTGGCCTACCTATGTCCCAGGTGTGCGTGGAATCTCGGTGGAGCTGCAACTCCTACCCTACAGCTCAATGGACTCATCTAAGTCACCTGGCAAGGAGACAATGATGGGCAACGGCTAGCCCAGGGAATGGAGAGGGCCTGCATCTGAAGGCAGGATCATCCCACCCACCATATCCATGGGATATAAGCCCTCTCTCACTTGGAGGTGAAGTGGACATCACCATCGCAGTCCCCTCAGGATTGGGGGAAGGACTATGGACTAGAGTGGACTTGATGGTATTCTGTTGTACACATATGGTGATTCTAGCAATGGAAGAAATTATAACAATGAGGTGGAGCCAGTGGCCACTTGACACTTTCGGGGCAGGGAAGGTGTATTAGTCAGCCAAAGGGGTGCTAATGTGAAATACTAAAAATGGGTTGGTTTTTATAAAGGGTATTTATTTGGGGTATAAGTCCACAGATACCAGGCCATAAAGCATTAAGTTTCTTCTCTCACCACAGTCCATTGCCATGTGTTAGAGCAAGACAGCTGCCGGCATTTGCCAGGGTTCAGGCTTCTGGGGTTCTTCTCTTCCCGGGGCTGCGTTTTTCTCCAGGCTTAGCTCCTGTTTCTTCCACGAGGTCAGCTGCAGACGATCAGGCGAACGGCTTGCTTCTCTTCCCCTGGGTCCTTCTTTCCAACATCAAAACTGCTTCGCAAAAGACTACCTCAACTGTCCTTTGCCTTGCCTTTAATATTCAATTCCCCACCCACCAAGGGTGGGGCTCAACGCCCTAATCCTAACCTAATCATGCCCAGATTAACAGATCAGTTTACAAGCATGATCCAATTATATTTTTGGAATTCATAATTACATCAAATTCCCCAACGGTTACAGAGGGGATGTGCAGTTGAGATACAGGGGCTTCTTTAGGATTTGGAGGTTGTCCTGAGTACCGTTGTGGCAACGGATATAGGCCATTTTAAATCAGCACACACCACTTAGAACTGGGTGGGAGAGAGTGTGGTCTACGATGTGAACTGTGGTCTATGGTTGGTGGCAAGGCCCCAGGATGTGTAAGTCCATTGAGGGTGGTGGGTCACACTTATGGGAGATGTTTGTGTGGGATGTGGTGGGAGGTGTGGGAGGTGGGCAACATGGGAATCCCGGTGGGTTCCGTGTAATATTTTAGGTAATCTAAGCACCTCTTAAAATATATTTATATATATATAAATAACATTTTTGTAAGCAAATGCACATATATGCATATATATTTATATATCATTTTACAAATATTGGTATGTATTGTGAAAATTTTGATTTTTACCCACAATAAAAAATAAATTAATTAAAAAATAAAAAAAAAAAGAAATGAGGTGAATGAAGGGAGTAAGAATGGAATGTTCTCTCCTTTTAAGAGTACCTACCAAAGATCCCACTCAACTATACTGCTGTATCTCATTAGCCAGACTAATTACATGGTCATTTTCAGATGTAAAAGATGTGAAGGTATATAATCCTTTAACCAGGTAACATTGTGCCCAGTGCAGAATCAGGGATTCATTCCCCTTTAGAAAAGAAGGGTAGATGGATATTTTGTAGGTCATTAATAGTCTCTGCCAAACACTTTAATTCTGACTTTCAATCTGTTATACTGGTACATAGCTTTTGACCCTGGTGTCAAATCTTTTCTGCCTCATTTAAATCCTGTCGTTTCTTGAATATTTCAATATTGGACTATGCTTGCACACTTTCCTTTTTAATTACTTTTCTAACTTCTTTACATTCCTCAATTCCTCATTTTCCTCCTACCTTCCAATTATAGCTGTTCCTTTACTCTTTGTATCTATCTCATCCACCCTCATATTTCCATGTTCTACCCTACTTCACAGCTCCCTCTTCCACCTTTCATTAACATATTTTAGAAAAAATTACTGATATTTTACAATGAGCTATCCTAAAAATTAAAAACTCAACACCTAGAAAAAATTCTGTAGAGGTCTATGAAAAGAGTGCTTATTCAGAAAACAATGCAGAGACATTGCAAGACATAAATTCTCTAAGCCTTTCCATATCAGGTAAGAATATTTCATTACATGCTTCCATTGTGCCCTGCAGTTCATTAAGCTTTCAACAATTGGAATAAATTAATTACTTGTACAATGATTTGTTCAATGTCTGTGTTTCCTGCTAGTATACTAAGTCTATAAGGATAAGTACCATATCCATCTTGCTGTAGCACTGTATTGTCAGTGACTTGTACAGTGCCTGGCACATAACAGTCATGAAATAACAAATGGGCAAGAGATGGAATGAATAAAAATATCATTTGATTGATTTCCCAAAGCTCTCAAGGAGTGATATTACTTGGGGGAAAACAGGCCAGCTTCAGGTCCTGAATACATTACCTGATTTTATAAACAGACTAGCGAGGGTTTACTCTCATGTGTGGAATCACTTCCTGAAATCATAAGGACAATGTCTGTGCACCGAATGATTTTCAAAGAGAGATACAAACAACATAGTTATAGAGGAATTGTGTCAATCTAACTAGTTCTGGGAGACCTACACAAGAAGTCAATTTATATGCAGAAGGTGTCTTGGTGACCACAGAATCAAGGGGGCAAAGAACAAGGGGGCAAAGTCAGATGATTTATGTATCCAGGCCCAGTATGTTAACATACTCTTGAAAGAACTTGGCTAATGCTTCCTTTCTCTTTTGCAATCCTTATAAGTAAGATAGATTTGGGTTTGAATTCCAGCTATGAGTGAACTTGAGCGAGTTTCTTAGCTTTTCTGTCCTCTATTTCCTCATATGAAAGAGATACAATATTAAAACTGACATTTGAGTGGCCTGTTGTAAGGGTTAAGAGAATAATTAGGTAGAATAATTAGCACAGTTATTGGCATTTAGTAAGCATTCAGTAAATGGAAGTTATTGGGGTTTATTCCCCTCTAGTTTTCCATGGATGATCAATTTCTTTTCTAAATTGACATATGTTTTTAGATTTGTCAAGTTGCACCTAACTCCTCTTGGTCAGAGGATCCCATGTGTATATCTCTATTCTGATCCATGTGTACTAAATTTACTGTTTAACTCTTAGAAGCTATAGCTCAGATGTCTTCAGAGCTAACTGGCCTGTTGTACAAACAAAAGTTCCACTAAAAATAATAATAATTTACAGTTTTCAATTCCTGTCCCCATCTACTAATAGAGGATCCCCAGCTCCCAATCAAGGATTCCACTTCCCCCAAATATTTCTTAGAGTCCCTAGGATCAGTCTCACATATGCTGAACCAGTATGAGCTTCTCCCCATCTCTTTCTATTCTCTTCCTGCTTCCCTTTATTGATGGGCTCTGTCAGGCCTCTTTGTATTATAGAACTACTTAGACCCAAGAACAGGACTGAAGAACAGACCTTATGTTGCCTTCCATTTCTCCATCCAAGTGTACTTTCACTAACCTCTATTCCTCTTCAGCCAAAACCTTGAAAATCCTACACGCTTATCAACAAATGCCCTGTAGACCTCAGATGGACAGAAAGGTGAGTTCTAGGCTCCACAATCCCTACTTAGACTCAGCCAAGATGTACTGCTGATTCCTTTACATTCTTTTCACATTGATAGTGTTCCTATCTCTATCGTTTATTTTCCTAAAATAATTCCTCATTCTGCCATCCATATTCCTGGTAATGGTATTAGACTCAAAAATCTCTGAATAGTCTTATGTCCTCTCTCTCCTTTGCTTCTCACAATCAATTCCAATTACTGCAGATTTTACCTCTGCAATATCTCTTGTTCTTATCTCCTTTCTCTATTTTCACAGATGCCAGTCAAGGTGAATCATTAATTACTCTTGCTTGGATTGCTGAAAGTCCTCCTAATTTATCACTTTGCCTCAAATCTCCATTTTCCATATACAAATCAGTTGTCTGATCTACAAAATTAGGACACTAGACTAAATCTTGCAGCTTTGAATACCATCAAGTCCATGAAAATCAAGTTCAACTGACCAGACATTTGCCTAGAGTTCTACATCAATGTTTCCTTCCATATTTGGTAAATCTGAGATCAACTAGGTCATTTTTTTTCCTAGTTCTTTTTGAAAACAAGTTATTAGAAGTCAAGTTATACTTTTTTTTTGAAAACTGAAAGTAAATGTCCTAGATTTCATATGTAGAAGTTTCAGAGAGTTACAACAATCAAGGGAGTTGGTACAGGACCATTTTTATCTTAATCAGAAGAAAGTTAAATCTGAGAAATAGTTGGAATTATCTGTAGACACTTGCAGCACAGTGGGTAACTACTGTAGTGTGGGAGCAAAAGTAATATTTGTGGTCTCTAGAGACCTGAGTATTTGTCTTGTTCCACTACATTCTTGGTGTGTGACCTTGGATGTATCACTTTTCCTATCCAATATTCAGTCCCCTCGCCCTTGAGAAAGTCAGGTATTTCTGTGTGCTCCCATAGCACTCTGCACTTCCTCCCTTCCCAATGTTCATCAGAAATTAATATAACTTCTCTAAACTATAAGCCTCATGAGAACAGAGTGATGACTGCCTAGTATCCCCAGCACCTAGCACATAGTGGTTATCTGTTAATTATTCACTGAATAGATGAATGAAAGAATATCTTTCCAAAGCACAGTTCCAATATTTTATATTACTTATAAATGGAAAGTTCCTTGAAGGCAGGGGCAGTGTCCTATTATCTTACTACACTCTTTAGGGCTCTGTATAGTGCCTTCCACAGATGAGTGCATTGCACTCAAATGAATTGGAATGATTGACTTAAAAAACAGTCTACAAGTGCATTCATACATATCACCAAAGGCAGAAATACTCTCAACATGATAAGGGAATGGAAAAGAGAATCTGGAAATGGAAGAAGAAGCTGTAGAAGAAGTTGGAAAGACTTTTAAGGTTAGAGCACCTCAATCAATTCCTTCACAGCCTGGTGAGGAAACTTTAAAAATCTGTGAAGTCATTCCAAGGAAACCCAACAATCCCTCTATGCAGGGATTGTTCTTAATGAGAACCCCTAATATGAAGAAAGGAGTTGAGAGAGGTGCCATCTCCTTTCTAGATTTGTCTGCACCATCCTCAAACTCCTCACCTGCCCTGTTATTAGACTTTGGAACACAGAAAAGTAGCTCTTCTCTCAAAGAGAACAGGGAGATGTTTAGTTAAAGGATTTTTGCCAGAATGGGATTCAGACGATACAAATTAAATTGCTGTCCCCACCACTCACTGGCTGAGTACCTTGTGGAGAAGCTTCATATATGTTTCAGAGTTCAAATACCAGACCTATCAAATGGGTAGAAAGGATACCAGCCCTGTCCTCCAAACACTGTTGTCAGGGAATAAAAGATCATGAACGCAAAATTGCCTTTTAAAACATGGAGAAAAATACACAGTAGGTATCACTATTGCCACTCTTGTCACTGCTGTTGTTGTTTTGTATGTCAGGGACTCTGATTTGAGTTAGGAAGGTATGGCAGTTTGATGTAATTATGAATTCTAAAAATATAATTGGATCATGCTTGTAAACTGATCTGTTAATCTGGGCATGATTAGGTTAGGATTAGGGCATTGAGCCCCACCCCTTGGTGGGTGGGGAATTGAATATAAAAGGCAAAGCAAAGAACAGAGTAGAAGCAGTCTTTTGAGAAGCAGTTTTGATGTTGGAAAGAAGGCCCCAGGAGAAGAGAAGCAAGCCATTCGCCTGATCGTCTACAGCTGACCTTGTGGAGGAAGCAAGAGCTAAGCCCGGAGAGAAACGCAGCCCTGGGAAGACAGGAACCCCAGAAGCCTGAACCCTGGCAAACGTCGGCAGCTGTCTTGCTCCAACACATGTCAATGGACCTTGGTAAGAAGAAACTTACGCTTTATGCCCCGGTATCTGTGGACTTCTACCCCAAATAAATACCCTTTATAAAGACCAACCCATTTTTGGTATTTCACATTAGCACCCCTTTGGCTGACTAATACAGAAGGTATCTAAATATCAGTAATCTGCTGAATGCATATGCCAAAGATGTGGCTGCCCAATATGGTTACAAAGAATGATGTAAATAATAAAATTCCCTAAATGAAATTTAGTTTAAGGCACACTACAGCCAAAGGATTCCAGGTGCAAGGTTAAAGGTATCTCAAGGGACTAACACTAATTTTAATGAAGCAAGGGGGAAATATCAAGACAAGATCATCGCTATTACACAGGAGAAAAAAAAATGGTAAGGGAAATGAGCAGCACATTGGGGGATATTAGATATTCCCAATTATATTAAACAGGAAAAACAATCCAACCTTATATTTCTTCCATTACCCTAAGTAAAATAATATGATGCTCTGTTTTTTTTTAATTAAAAAAAGAAATACTCAAAGCCCTTACTCCAAAACTAATTTCTAACTTCATCCACTTTCTTTCATCTATTTTTCTTTCTTTATCTCTATTGATCTGTTCCCTCTGTCTTTTTATGGTTGGTGATTTCACAATTTCACAAACAGTTCAAAGTTTTATTGTCTCCTATTTCTTGCTTATTTTAAAAAATCCATTTTCCTTCATGCTGTTTTCTCTTATCTTTTCATCAATTTTTCCATTTTTTCTTATGATCATTTTTAATTTCTACTGCTTTTGATCTCCTTTACTTCTCTCCATCTCGTTAACACAACTGTTCTCATATTTCTGCCTTATACTGATGTCTTCTCTATTGTTCTTTCCCCTCTCCTTTCATTCCCAATTCTACCCGTCTGTCTTCTTTTTATACTACTTTTTTAAACATGGGTGGGTGGCCTTAAAATGTTGCAGGAACAATATGTTACTGGGATATTTGGCGGGGGGAGGGGACACAGCGAATTTATTTATTCTGAGTATGTTTCTGTGAGAGTATGTGGGCAGATGGTTGATCAAATCACTAGGTGGCAGTATTCCAGATGGGATGCTAATGAGATGTCTGTGCCCCTCCCCCCTCTTCCATAATGTTTAAGTCTTACATGTGGATTTTTATTAAAAAATACATTCAGTCCTCTGCAGCATCTACATTTGAAATCTAGGACACATCATACCAGTTTTCAAAAATAACACAGCATTTAAAGATTCATGACTACTGATTCAAGCCTGAACTGGGGGGGGGGGGGTTGGTTGACTTGCTTTTCCTGTGTGGAAAAAGAAAGCAAATTTGAACAAATGTGCTAATGAATGAAATTTCAAATACCAGTCCAAACATCCAGTTTGTGAAATAGAGTACATTAATAAACTTTTCATTCACACTCTCCTTTCACAATCTCCAAACCTTAATTATTAGATGATTTGAGCAATCCATAGTGTGTTCTGTAATATGTTCTGGACACCTGCTCATTTTTGCATACTCAGCACCCTTTCCTTTTTGGAACTGATACTGTTCTGCCATACACTTGCTAACAGACAAGTTACAAAACCTCTTTGTGCTTTAGTGTCCTCATCTGTAAAATATGAATATTAATAATGCATACCTAAAGGGTTTAATATGAGTTAGTATATGTAAAACATTTAGAAAAGTAAACAGCATATATAAGCTCTGAATGTTAACTATTATTTGTTCAAGACAGCGTTAGCCCCTCCTTTATTTTTAAGTATTATATTGGGGGATGAAGGTTCAAAGTTCAAAGTGAAACTGCTTTCATAACTTATAAATCAAAGATTTAGATTAGTAGCCAGGTAATTACAATGCAGTGTGTTAAGTGTGATGGGAATTGGAGAGTACAAAATCCTACGATATAAAATAGGGAAGGAAATAGAGAAAAAGTTCTATCTCAATTGAAACCTAAGGATGAGAAGATTTGGATGGATGAATTGGATGGAGAGAAGGTTTGGGGAAGACGTTCTTGGAAAGGAATAAGCATTTCCTCTTCCTGCAGGTATGCCTAAGGCAGCAAAACTGGCTTTATTCAGGAATTGGGCCATTTTTTTCTTAGTGCTCACAAGTATCTGTGAATAATTCATTTTGATTTTCTATAAAACAGAAGCAAAGGCATCATTTCAAGGGCCAAGAAGAAACTATTACAGCCTGGCCTACTGAAGTGTGACTGTGCAATAATGAAACAGATTTCTAAACAAAATGTGGCACAAATCTTTTCTCGGGTTCTATGCTGATATCATTTCTATAAAACATAATTAAATTTTTTTTAATAAGGAAAGCATTCTTGGATTATGTTTTCCATGAGTGGTGATGGGTTTCTACTGAATCATCAGTTTTTCTCTTCTTGGGGCCAATGATATGAATTTGCAAATCAGATCAATGTGGGATAGGATAAGAGCACAATCTTTTGCAGGTCACAAAATGAAGCCACTGAACACAAGGTCCACAAAAGCCTAGATTAAGGTTATTCTAAATACATTTGCAATCAACCGACCTCAGGTTTTACTCACTGGAATCAGATCACCAGAGGTGGAAGAGTTGAGGGCAAGGGGTGAGGAGGAGGTTCTCCATAACCTCTAGTCCCATAAAGATGTAGTCTTGATTTCCCAAATGGGTAAAACAAATTTCCTATAATATGCAAAATCTGAGCTGGCCTTGCCGTTTTAAGAGCTGCAGCAGAAATACCAAACAATCAATTTAATTGTCCAGATCATTGAATAAGAAAGCCAACTACAAATCCTTGCAGGAAATATATACTTCTGAGAGGCAAAGAACTGTGAACACTTTGTGTGATGAAATATGTAAGGGAAGTCCTGTGGGTCATTGTATGGATGCAAAGTGATGAAGTTGAGCACTTACTGTAATTGCTTTTTACCATTTAGTCAAATAGTGATTAAAATGACAGCCTAGTAGTTTGGGCAGCCAAAGAGGCAAGTGTACTCCCAGCTATGGGTATGTCCTTCAATTTCTCTTTTTATGCTCTTCCTTATATGCATCTCCCTTTTTGTATTAACACTATCAGACTCGGAGGCACCAGGATGTCTGTCTCTCTGTCTCTCTCGCTCTCAGGATCCAGACATAGGGATTAAGTGTAGTTAGGGGCTTTATGTTCCTCCTCCCTGATTAGAGTAATGAAGGGCTTCAATAAGAGTGGGCAGTTTGAGATGAACCTCAGAGTATTGTCTCCCAAGGTCCTGTCTGTCAGCAGGTACATGCTTCCCACAAAGCAAGTCACATCCTGAAGGTTAGCTACTGGCAACCACTTAAGAATTCTCCTTATATGGAGTTTACCAAGGGTCCCACCCTAAGGACAGCCTAATCTTTCAGTGACTCTTAGCTCAGTAATTACTCCCACACTTCCTGTTACTCCTCCTGTGTGGTGATGAAAATCCCTTTCACCTCTTCTGAGCAACTTGTGCCACCTGGGTGTTTAGGGATTTCCTGGACCTGCAGCTAGTAGCTAGTTTGTTTTTTGCTTTTGTTTTTGTTTTTGTTTTTGTTTTTGTTTTTGTTTTTGTTTTCTACTTGCTCTTGCTTTCACCATCAGACAATGTGGAGTCAAAAGCTTCTGGTACTGTTAGCACAGATGTCTTCTCTCAATTCCTAAGCCTGGTTGTATTATCTTTACTTGAAATAGAAAGCTTTTCAACAACAATCACTATCCCTTTATGATAGTTTTTCTTTTTCACTTCAAATGGTAGCAAAACATGCTTTTACTAAAATAGCCTATAAAGCCCATATAACATGAAATATTCAATGTTTCTACAACGCCCACCTGCAGCACACTGATATGTATAACAAATTTTCTCATTCATTTTTCCACTTTACGATTCAATTCTACCCTTCCTATTTAAATCAAACCCATTCCCCTCTTCCTGGTCACTTTCCCCCTTGGGTTACTGACCTTGAGATGCTGTTGGCTCCCTTTCATGCAAGCTACTGCACAGCTGGACTTTAAACTTTTTTTCCTGTTTCTCTTTGGATAACTGGTAGCTCCATCAATGATTGTCTGTCTTTGCTTTACTTTGCATTATGTTAGAACACTCCTTTAGCATCTACTAACACTTCAGCAGTTTTCCATCCACTGCCCTCTGCACCAACACCGTTTGAAAAATTTGCTCACATTGTAAAGGAATCAAGGGCAACGCAAAAGCCTGTGTAGTGCATTAAAGGAAAAATCTGAAATATATATTGTGCAAGGATATTTATCTTAAAATAAAATCTCAGCATCTCTAAAACTTCAGGTATTGCAGTAAGGACAAAGAAATTCAGAGATACATAGCGAAGGCTAATGTCCATTTGCCATGTATATGCACATTTTGCAGTGTCTTGGATACTAAAGCCTAACCAATCTGTACTCAACATGTTGGAGAGATTTTTCAATAGTGGACAATCCACCACCTAAAACTTAACTTTTCTGCCTGGGAAAAATCAATGTCCATTCTCAAGTATTCTGCTACACTGATATTAGTTGTTTTACTCCATAGAAGCTTGGATATTTGATCTTTTTGTCCCACTCTAGATTTTAAGAAATGACATATTTTGTGACCATGATTTCCCCTTTGTTCCCCTCTCCTCATGTCATTTAAGAACATGAGGCTTTTAGCATGACTCATAGAATAGCAAATATAGTATCTTAGAGAACTACAGGTTACTCCAATCAGAACATAAATCTTGTTCTGTAACATCAGCCTGAGATGGATAAAGACAACAAAAAAAGGGGCCTTTGACTCACACTGGGCTCTGAAGGGAAGATTTCAGTGTACTTTTTGAGAATCATAGTAAACACCTTTAAAATTTCATTATTATTGGGTCAATTATAACCCTTCAATTGTTATTCCAGGCCCTACATGAAGTAAGAATTTTTTTCTTTTATCCCAAACTATGAGAGTCTATTTCAAGTGAAAACTTCAGGAAACATATTATTCTTTAAGTGGTCTCCATATTTCCTGTTAGAAAATGGTACACAAGAAGAATAACCAAACATCAAATGTAGAGAGGGCTTCCAGAATCTCAGCAGGGTTCTGGAAAAGAATTAAAGCTGGGCAGCTATTCTGGGACTGAATTCCAAGCACCTTTCCTGTCAGCCTCCTCTCTGCCCACCAGTGCTCCTCTCCCTCTCAATCAGCATCAAGGGTTCTAAAACCTGACCAAGCAGTTCCAGTCAGAACTAGCTTGGCCTTTGGGTATGGGAGGAGAAGCTAAACTTCTCTGGGCCCTTGCCCTATGGCATTTGCCTGGCAGGAGGATTTCCAAGAATAGCTATTTTCTGTGGTTTTTCAATCCTTAAGTCCCTAGGGAAACCAGGGAGTATAAACGTTTTTGGTTCTAAGGTTGTTTCAAGCATAAGAAAATGTTTTTCTTGAATTTTAGCCAGCAACTTATTGCATCCAAATGAATTTCCAAATCTCGACTTACACAAACCAAAATGCTCACCAGACAGACCAGGAAGTTTCTATTCTGTAACAATAATGGAAAAGGAAATAGTTTAAAGGAGACTAACTGACCTCCAGAAAATATATTTGGTTGAGTAGCAGGTAGGGCAATTTGAAAACTGAAAGTCAGTACCTCAGTCATGGATTTAAAATACTACTTCAAGTCAGAATTGATGTTAATTATTAACGAAGGGAGCTCTTTCAACACACTTCTTTGACTAACTTACATAGAGATTTAAAAAGGAAAACAGGATCTCTGAAACTTCGTTTGCAGTGGAAAATTAAATGCAGGGCAGGACATTAAGCAATAAATTCATGGCATCTTTCAACCGCCGACACATAAATGTTTTCAAGGGAATCATTTGGTCACTTGAGTCAAAATGAGAATTTTAAATGAAACATTCATGTATATCTCCACAAACTTGGGGTGCAGGTCATATATCTTTTATTTCCTAATTAATCAACCTATGCCCCCAACTGCCAAATTAGCAGAAGGCTCCCTAGAAAGCCAGTATACTTTGGCAGAAAAGGGCACAGAATCTTTTAGAGAGCCATTTTTCAGACTACCACAAAGGTACCTTCCTCTTAAAGACTTCCTCCAAAGATCCACACATTCAGGAATCAGCAGGTTTTCCTTTTCAAACTTAAATAACAAGGTATTTGTTTATTTTTAATCATATCCCCTTTCTGAAAACAAAACAAAGTTACCAACCAGCCTCCTGAATGCCATTCTCTGTATTGCCTCCAGAAATTCTTAGACCCTTAAAACACAAAAGACATAAAATCATTATTCTCTTTTCCCAACAAGAGACCTGCCTGCCTAGCCTACTAGTTACAGACACAAGATTCACATCCCAGGGGAAATCTACATCCCCCTATACCCTAACCTTGGGAAAACAGGAAGATTCCCCAATGCCTCAAGCATGATTAACCCATTTAGGGGCATCCAAGATGACTCTCCAGCTCCTCTGTCATGAAGTAAAAGAAGCAAAAAAGCAACCTTGCCAATGCAAAGTGAAAACAAACAAATAAATAAGTTCTAATCCGTGCGATGAGGTGTTATGTAAACCAGGTAGCTAAGGACACTGCTCTTCCTTTCACTCTAATAAATTTTAAGATAATTTTCCTTTTGATCCCCATTTTAGTTTACAGAAGCTGGGTTGCCTATCTTCATAGTCAACATTCTCTTTCTTCTAGATTTGTCCATTTATTTTCTATTATGGAGGGAACGGATCATGATGATGTGAACTCAGGTCCCAGAAGGCTTGGTTTGAAGTTCTGCTCTGCTTGTGTCCTAGATACACATAGTCATGAGCAAATTACTAAATATCTCTATACTTGTTTCTATATTTTTAAAATGAAAGTATCTGCCCATTATTTTTCTAAAGGTTAAATTAATCAAATGCTTACAACAGTCCCTGGCACATACTAAACATAGACTAGACATTAACTATTATTGTCCTCTTTCCCTTCCTTGTTCTTTTCATGTAGAGAACAAACATTCATTCATTCTCTTCATTCATTGAAGGCTTTAGCACAAGGTTCACATGTTTCCTTTCTACTTCAAGGACTGGAATCATCAGAGATGACACTGACATCCTCAGTGCTAATTCAGTTCCAAGCTTTTAATCTCTAGGGGTCAATTTACCTTGAAACAAATTAAGCTTAAGCTTCAGGGTCCTCCTTATTTGCACTGCTCCTATCAGGCCTTAAGAGATAACTTTGTAATTTTTATTCATAACTTTTGTATTCTGTTTTATAAAGAGGGCCCTCCCCTAAAGGTGTAAGCTTCAGGCCCTGAGGAACATGAATCCATACCTCCTCCTTTCCAGAGATTATTGTCCACTTTGGCCACATTCCTCAGTGGTCACTCCATGGAAACTGGCATCAGCCCAATCTGTTCCTGTGCTGCAATGACTTCACCCTACCACATTCTCTTCTTCTCCTAGTTCTCGCTCTAGTACTTTGAAGTGAATTGATTTTTTGGCTCCATCATCATTTTTATGTCCATGAATTAATAGCTCACTGTCCTTGAAAAATTACAGAAAGTATGATTATGTATTTTTAATCTTCAGATAATAAAAACACAATTATTAACATAGGTGGGCTGCCATAAAATATGTTGATCATGCAAAAAGAGCCCTTTAGCTCAACAAATTGGGAAACCTTGCATTGGAGTTGCTATTTAAGTCAACGTATAAAATAAAAAGTCATTTTGAAATGTAGGTCATTGTGGTGTCTTGGAATTATGTACCCAACAAAAATGTTTTAATCTTAATCCATTACTATGGTTGTGAACCCATATTAAATAGGACCTTCTGATTAGGTTATTTTTAGTTAAAGTATGGCCAACCAAATCAAGATCAGTGTTAATCCTATTACTGGAGACCTCATAGAGGCCATAAAGAGAAAGCCACTGGAGAAGCAAGAAGTCAGAAGTCAAAGGAACCCAGGGGAGAAAGGAGAAGGAAAAGCCAAAGACCAAGGATTGCTGACAGCCAGCCTTTGGGGAAAATCACCTTGCTGATACCTTGATATCAAACTTCTCTTAGCCTCAAAACCTTGAGCCTATAGATTCCTATTAAGCCAATCCATTGTATGGTATTTGTTTCAGCATCTGGGAAACTAAAACAATCATTAACTTCCAACTTCCCCATTTTCTAAGCCAGGATTTTTCCTTTACCATGTTGGTGTTCAGTGGGAACATTCAAAATGAAATGATCTTTGGAAGCTTCTCTGCCTGTAAAAACATATCCAATGTTACCTAACACTAAGAGCTTTGTTTCAGAGAGCTTAGAAGATAATACAAGTGTTTTAATCTGTGTTCTTGCTTTAGACCCAAATCTACAAATTTCAATATCCTAATTGACAAAAATCTAAATTCAAATCACAAAGGTGATCAATATTTAATGAGCTTCAAAGAAAATTCTGAGTTTCCTAAATTGTTCTGAATTAATATAATTCAGAAGACATAACACACTCTTCGTGTGCCAGGAGTCAGACTGCTGGATTTTAATCCCTGACCTTCCAAAGGTTAGATATGAGACCATGATCAAATCAACCAATCTTTCTGTGCTTCAGTTTCCTCATTGGTAAAATAAGGATAATATAGTGTCAACATAATAGGGTGGTTTTGAGGATTAAATAAGTAATCACTCAATAAATGTTAGCTATTTGTATTACTAATTACTATATCAAATAAGCTGGTCATTTTTTTGGAGTAGAGAAATGCTTTTAATCATACTAAAATTTTGTATAAGTTTTTAGCATAGTCATATTTTTATGTAAGATTTTACCTTTAAGCTATATAGAATTTTTTCCTGAAATAAAAAGTTATAGAAGGGCACTTTAAGATGTTGATGTCCAGACTTGTATAATATAAATGAAGGAATAGAATTCCGGTTTAAGAATTGTCTTTCTAAAATGCATTTACCCATGAGGTATAAACCAGAAACTTCAAGGACTTAGAGTCCATACAAAACTCTGCATATTGCCTCAGAAGAATAATTTTAGGTGGAGTAATTCCCTCATCAAATGTTTACTGAGCATGGAACAGTGACAATCAGAATAAAGAAATATTAATAAAAATTTATAATGTCATAGGCTTACAGTCTACTAAGAGAGAAAGACAGCTAAACATTTATAACACTGTGAAAAGTCCTATGATAGATGAATATATAAAGCTTTAGAGTACTTAAAGTTTCTCTTAATTACAAATAAATCACTTTCCACAAGACCACACTACCCATACTGATAAGTATATTTGCTCTGCCATAACTGCTATCATAAATACCATACAACAGTTTGACTTAAACAGGAATTTATTGGTTCACTGTTTTGAGGCATCAGCAAGGCAATGCTTTCTTCCCAAAGTCTATAACATTCTAGCACTGGCTGCTGCTGATAGTTGTCATTCTGTGGCTTGTAACCTTGCCTTGTGTCACAAGTGTCCTCTCTTTTCTCTTCCAGGTTCCATTGACTTCCTCTTCTCCATGCCTTTTTCTCCCTATGTCTGAATATCTTCAGTTTATAAAGAACTTCAGTAATCCTAATTAAGGCCCAACCTCATTCAGTTGGCCCATATCTTAACTAAAATAACATCTTCAAGAGATTCCATTTACAATGGGTTGACATCCACAGGAATGTGAATCAAGACCAAGAACATGTCTAAATTGGGGTACATAATTCAATCCACCACAAAGAGTTTTGTTTTCATAGTTATCTTCATTTTAGACTCTTCCTTTGCTAATGAATCTATCATTCTTCCATCACTACTATCACCTGAAGCCATGCAAACATGTTCTGTTATATTTTTTTGATGCAGACTTAATGTCAATAAAAAAAGGTTAAGGTTACAGGTTCATTTGTTCCATTAAAGAAATCAAATATAGAACCATTCAATATCACTCGATATAGGTCCATAACCCCAAGTCCCTTAAAACAGAACATAATTAGGTCCACTTATCTTCTTCCTTATGAAATCAATGCCCAGGAAGAAAAGAAATACCCAAAAAGGATTAGTGTAAATTTAAATCAGATATTTAAATCCCGCATCCAAGATTGGGATTCCATTTCAAAGTGCATTTTGACACCAGATGAAGAAAATCAAGTTAGGTCTCCGAATGCAGATATTCTTAGTAATGGAAAGAAGGCTGCTGGTAGAAGTAGAAATATCTTGTCTGAGTCATTCCATTCTAGTGTGTGGAGAAATTGAGGGTTTTTCTCAAGGTACTAAAGCATGTGAAAGTCATTTTCCCACTATCTAGGTGTGGGTATGATGTCTGTGTGGCCGAGCAATGCTTGTGTGGCTGATGCATCACTGGGTGTGGCTGGAGTGATGATGCAGCATAAACAAAGTCCAATCATGAAATTGCTTGGGGTGGACCAAATACAGCCAATTCAGGGTCACAGCATGCAAGGGCAGGAATAAAAGAGAGGGGTCGAGGAGACAACTGCTTGTGAAATGAATTCTACATCTCAACCTCCTCTACTGTTATCTGGAGTGAATAGAAAGCTTTGTCATACAACTGCCTGAGGCTAATCCTCTACAGTCCCACAATCTCCTCAATCTGCTGCCCCAGTACCTTTGTACCTTTGAAGCCAGGGTTAAATTCCTAAAAATAGAAGCAGGATTACTGGGTGCAGACTGCTGGGAAGGACTTTAAATGCTTCCTGGAAAGTGGGAGAAAGGAGATAGGGTGGCCTGAGAAGGGGTGAATGGGAAGGAAGAAATGTCAATTGTTAAGAGAAATAGTAAACTCCAATTTAGCACAGTATTTTAAAAGATCTGACGTTTCTTTTTCTGACTGTCAAGGATTTTGTGGATTTTCACAATGTGAAATTGCAACCAATCAATTTCAGTCTTTATTTGTAAAATGTCTTGTTATCTTCCACTAATCAAAATTCATCTCCTTGAGAATTTCTGCACTACCACTATGGCTGGTTTAAAAATTTACCTGCCAACTCTGCTGGCTCACCTCTTGCTGGGATTCCTTATCCGCAGCCCTACTCTTTGCCCACACTTCAATGATTGCATCACTGATAGGGGTAATCACTGCCTTAGAGGCAGTGCTTGTCAAAGTACCATCTCCTAGACAGCTCTTGGACAGACCTGCTGGTTGACCAACAACGCTTTATAATAAACATAAATCTAAGCCTTCTTAGTTACTGCTGCTAAATATATTTTAATCTTTATAAGTAAATGCTAATAAATATGTTTTAATAATTATTCTTGACACTGTATTTGGAATTGATAGTAAATGAAACTCTACCTGAGGTCTTTGGGCTATTCAGATATATTTATTTCCCACACTCCTTTCAGGTACTGATAAGATGGCACTTCTTCATCCTAATAAACTCAAGTGTGGACATGTGATTATCTTTGGCCAGTGAATAGATGGAATAAGTATCATTTACAAGCAGGAGCTTTAGGAGACACTGTGCATATTAACACATTCTCTTTTACCTTTCCCTCAATATATGACAGTGTTCCAGAGAGTGGCTCAGTCACCAAGAAAGGACAAGAGTGATGTGGGAACAGAGACCACAGTAAACTTTCATTGGACAACAAACCTTTGTGGCTTTAAATGACTGAAATTTGGGGCATGTTTATTACTGAAGCATAACCTAAACTGTGCCAACTAATACATACCATGAAATGCTTCCTGGGGTTCATTAAGTTATTGAACACGATGGTTTTCTACTTTTAAGCACATCTTTTAAGAGGACTTATTTTCACTGAAAATCTTCAGAGCAAATTTATGCATTGTAAAACAGTCAAAGGAAGTTGGTATTCTATTTATAATTACTAAAATTTAAGTCTGAACCTAATGAAATTCTGACAGAATAAGTACAGAACCCAAAGCCCAGCTATCCTCTAGATTCTATTGTACAAAAAATATCATAGGAAAAAGGTTTTTTCAGGCAAAACTAAAGATATTCTCCTTTCCAACTGTTCGCCAAGGCAGAAGCAAGTTCATTATTTTATTTCAACCCACTAAGAGTTGAGAGTTTATACTTATCTCACCAATACTAGCCTAAAGAATATTATTTAACTAATAAATAAGCATAAATGCACAAATGTTTTTGAAAGCAGGGAAAGTAAATAGGTAGAGATTTCCAGCTCCACCTTAATGAGATAATTCCACAACCAATTCAGCACTTGAAGGCATTCTAATGTGACAACATCTTATTAATATCTAACAACTCTTCTTTTAATCCCAACAGGATGTCTTTTGTCATTAATTGAAATATTTTTACCCCTTTGTAATTTTTCCCCTGGGTCTATTTTAGTTTAAAATCCATCATATTGTAATTTACTTCTCAAAGTTTTAATAGAGTAAAACAAATGCCATCTGTTCATTTGCCAGGTTTGAATTAGAACTTGATATTAATAAATGGCAAACTTGTCAGTTTCTCCAGAAGCAGAAGGTTAACTCCAAAATTTCCTTAAAATTATCTGACTAACTCATTTGCATTTGGCCTCTACTCATTTTAGTAAATTAAGAATAATAATTGTTTACCTAATCAAGGTTCCCCTAGTGATAGGGCCAAAGACGAAAAAATTACTTTCAGCAGAGCAGAACTTTCTACCTACTGCCCACTAGAGGGTCTCTCAGAAATGTACAGAGAAGGAGAAAATACTGGAGAGCCCTTGGTGACTCAGAATAAAGCCAGCTATTTCATAGTAGTAAAAACAAAATTGGATTCAGTGTCACTCTGTATGTTACCTGCACACCAGCTCCCTAGTCTCTGTGGAACATATTAATCAAACATTTTTACAATAATGGGACTTCTCTGTTTGTGGTCTGAAAGCAACTAGCACAATCTTTCACTAGTTTAAAAACTTTTTTCCAGGTAAGATTACTACAAACAATGATGCAGCCACTATCCTTACCATTCTACCATTTCTTTCTACATTTTCCAAATATTTAATGTATGTGTCCTACATGATAAACATCATGCTGGTCTTCAGGAATGTGGTGGTGAGCAGCACTTATGCTGGTTCTATCCTGGAGGAACATACATTATAGTGAGAAAGACAGATAATCAAGCCAGCATCATATAAAGATGGTAATCGAGGGAATTCCGGGGTTATAAGAACACACAGCGTAAGCACCTACTCTAGTGCAGAGTAAGAGTAGAGGGGGATCCAAGAAGACTTCTATTGTATCACCACCAGAAATGAAATAAGCCATGCCAAAATGTGTGTAGCAGTTTGGCATTATTTATGAATTCCAAAAATAGACATTGGATTATGTTTGTAAACTGGTCTGTTCCTCTGAGCATATTAGATTATATTGGATTCAGAGGTTTCACTTTCACTTGATTAAATAATGATTAAGGCTTTGATGGGGCCACATCAGTAGGACATTCCTTCACTCACCCCCTTGGTGGGCAGGGACTCACAGAGAAACCACACTGCAGAGAAGGGAGGTTGGAGTTTTTGAGCTGGAGCCCTGGGAAGTATGCACACAGAGGAGCTTGGTAGTGAGGAAGGAGAGAAGGCCTTGGGAAAAGAGATGAGCTGTTCAACTGACAGTTCACAGTTGGCCTTGTGAAGAGAAGAAAGCAGCTGAACACAGAGAGATTGAGCCCCAGGGAGAGAGACAAAGCCTAGAGAGCCTGACCATGGAGCCTTAAGAGGAAGAGGAAGGCTGAATGTTGGCAGCCACCTTGCCCCAACACGTGGAAACAGACTTTGGTGAAGGAAGTAATTTTCGCTTTATGTCCCGGTAACCGTAAGCTTCTACCCCAAGTAAATACCCTTTATAAAAGCCTACAGATTTCTGGTATTTTGTATCTGCGCCCCTTTGGCTGACTAATACAATGTGCGTGAAAAATGGGAAGCAGATGTGGCTCAAGTGATTGAGCTCCCACCTACCACATGAGAGGTCCCGGGTTCAGCTCCCAATGCCTCCTGAAAAGAAAACCAGCACAGAAAAAGTAGACACAGCAAATGCAAACAATGGAGGAGTGGCGATAAATAAACAAAATAAATCTTTTTTTTAAAAGTGCATGAAAAAGGTTGGAAGCTAGAGAAAGCATCTCTGAACACACTGAGGAAGCAGATCTTTAAAAAAACTAAGGTGAGCTTACACCATGCACAGCTGGAAAATCCTGCAACTTTTTTGGCTCCATAGCTCTAAAAGCACAGGAAATAAAGTGAAGGAATGGATAGAAACAGAGATATCAGCAACAGATCAGAAAGGAAAGAATCCAGTAAGAATTGCAAAGGCAGCATGAAAGAACACTAGCCTAGGAGCCATAAACTATAGCACTGCCAGGTGGCCAGTCCCTGGGATAAGCACTTTAGATATATTATTTCATTCAATTGTCATTATAAACTGTGAGGTAGCTATCATAATTACTCCATCATACAGATGGGTAAAACAAGGCTTAGATAAGAGAAGTAAGCTAAATTTTTCTGCCTTCCAATCCTGAGATCCAATCTATTAGGCTACTGATCATTAGAATTGCCCATTAGAATCATTTAGGAAGATTTTTAGAAATCCATCTGTCTAGGGGAGTGGGTGTAGCTCAATGGTTGAATGCCTGCCTCCCATATACAAGGTCCCAGGTTCAATCTCCCTTACCTCCTTAAAAAAAAAAAAAAAAAAAAAAAAACTATCTTTCCAGGCCCACCTCAGACCAACTAAATCAAATTCCCTGGGATAGGGCATAGACATCAGCATTTTTAAAGCTACCAGGTGACTTTAATGTACAGAAGAAACTGAATGCCTCTATGGCCTCTGCTATTAAGATGCTAGAGGACTTGAGAAAAAATTTTATTTTCCCACTCAGGACCTTATCAGTAAATTGAAGAGCTAAGACTAAATGATTACTGAGGTCTCTTCCAGGTCAAACATTCTGTGGTTCTAAAGAAATAAATTTCTATTAAAATTAACGTTTCCAAAAGATGTGAAAATGTTAAAGGAACTGATGGTCTAAGCAGGTCATTGATCTCATAGATCTCATCTTTTCAATAGTTAGAACCTTGATTCATATTTATAAATCACAAGATCAATGTCTTCTAATAACAAAATAAGTCCACTATTGGAATCCAGTAAGTAAGTGACATAATCACCCCAGTGCTATCTTATGTGATGAATTAGAGAAGACAGGGAGAACTGAAAGTCAATTCCAATTAGTGATCTTAGGCAATCTCTAAGCCAATGCAGTAAGCATTATGTAAAATTATGATGCTTTATTATTTTTAGAAATAGTATTAACCTATATCTTTTTCTTCCCAGAAGATCCTTCTAACATAGAGTTTCAGAAAGCTGCTGGATTTCCATAGCTGTGGAATAGGGCTGGATGTTTAAGGAAAGAGAGATAAAACTGGAACCTCATAGTTAATAGGGATTTGCTAAGACCAATAGGACATTTTCCATATTTAGCAGAGCAGGCCACAGCATGGAAAAAGAGAGCTAAACGTAAGTGAGCCAGAATTTAATTTGAAAAACAATACATTAATGCCTCAAAAGGAACTGATTGAGCCTATGGAAGAAAGAAAGAAAAAAAAAATCACTTCTGGCTGAAAGATGAGATAAGACAAGATGAGAGGAATGCAGCACTTACACTATTTTTTTTTTAATTACAAAGTTATAGGTTTACAGGAAAATCGTTCAGAAAATACAGAGCTCCCATATGTCCTCCTATTATTCCCTATTAATAACAGTTGACTTTAGCATGGTATCTTTGTTAAAAGGGATGAAACAATAGTAATTTAATTATGCTATTAGCTATAGTCCATCTTTCATATTAGGACTCACTATGATGTACAGTTCTGTTTTTTATCTTAGATTTTTATGCTAGTAATATATATACAATCTAAAATTTCCCCTATTAACCACACTCAAATATATAATTTAGTGTTGTTAATTACATTCACAATGTTGTGCTACCATCACCACCACCCATCACCAAAACTTTTCCATCACCCCAAACAGAAACTCTCTACCAATAAGTGTTAACAACCCATTCTCTACCTTCAGACGTTAGCTGTGCTTTTTTCAAACATGCCCTTTATCATGTTGAGGAAGTTTCCTTCTATTCTTAGTTTTCTAAATGTTTTTATTAAGGAGTGCTGGATTTTGTCAAATGCCTTTTCTGCATCAATAGAGATGATCATATGTTTTTTTCCTTCATTCTATTAATGTGGTGTATTCTTATGTTGAGCCACCCTTGTATATACCTGGGAAAAATTCCATCTGATCATGTATTTAATTCTATTACTTTGCTGTTGGATTTGGCTTGCTATTATTTTGTTGAGGATTTTGTGAATATACTCATAAGGGATATTGGCCTGTAATTTACTTTTCTTATGGCATCTCTATCTGGTTTTGACATCGTGGTGATGCTGGCCTTATACAACGAATTAGGAAGAGCTCTTCCCTCTTCAATTTTTTGGAAGAGTTTGAGCAAAATTGGTGTCATTTATTTTTGGAATATTTGGTAAAATTTACCAGTGAAGACCATCTGGTCCTGGGCTTTTCATTGTTGGGAGATTTTGATTCTTTATTTAATCTCTTTACAAGTTATTGATCTGCTGGGATCTTATATTTCTTCTTGAGTCAGTGTAGATCATTTGTATGTTTCTAGGAATATGTCCATATCATCTACATGATCTAAGTTGTTGGCATACAGGTGTTAATAATATCCTCTTAAAATCCTCTATATTTCTGTGGCATTGGTAGTAATGCCCCCTGTGGCATTTGATATTGTTTATGAATTTCAAAAAAAGATATTATGTTTGTAAACTGGTCTGTTTCTCTAGGCATGATACCCTGTGATTGTATTAGATTTAGCTGAGATGTCTGATTAAATTATGTTGATATTAGGGCTCTGATCCAACCACATCATTAGAGTGCATCCCAGCCCCCTTGAACTGATAAAACAGGCTCTCACATGGAAGTAGACACATAGAGAAAAACATAGAGGAAGAGAGACAGCTCATTAGACACAGCAGAGGCCCCAGGAAGAGAGATGAGCCTGATATTCTACAGCTGACCTTGTGAAGAGAACAGAGCAGCTGAGCCTGGAAAGAAACAATCCCCAGGGAGAGAGATGAGTCTTATGTCAGGCTACAGCTGAGATCAGAAGAAGCTGGGACCACAGAGCCTTAAGTGGAAGAAGGAGGGCTGAACCCTCACTGACATCACTGAACCCTCACTGACATCACCCTCACTGACATCAACATGTGGTAAATGACTTTGGGTAAGAAGGTACCTCTTATGGTGCCTTGAGTTAGACTCTTTAGGGCCTTGTGACTGTAAGTTTCTATGCCAAATACCCATTGTAAAAGCCAACAGATTTCTGGTACTTTGCATCAGCACCCCATTGGCTGACTAATAGATGCCCTTTCATTTCTGATTCATTTATTTGCATCTTCTCTTTTTTTTTCTTTGTAAGCCTAGCTAATAGCTTGTCTATTTCATTAATCTTTTCAAAGAACCAACTTTTGGTTTTATTAATTCTCCCTATTTTTAAATTCTCTATTTCATTTACTTTGTTATTTTCTTCCATCTGCTTACTTTGGCATTAGTTTTCTCTTTTTTTTTTTTAGATCCTCCAGTTGAGAAGTTAGATCTCAGATTTGAGATCTTTCCTCTATTTAATGTAAGCAGTTAGAGGTATAAATTTCTCTCTCAACATTGCCTTTAAGGTACCCCAGAAGTTTCAGTATGCTGTGTTTTCATTTTAATTCACCTGACACTTCCTAATTTCCCTCGTGATCTCTTCTTTGACCCATTGGATGTTTAATAGTCTTTTGTTTAATTTCCACATATTTTGAATTTTCCATATGTCCCTCAGTTAATGATTTATAACTTCATTCCATTGTAGTTAGAAGAGATGTATTGTATGGATTCAACAATTTTTTAATTCATTGAGACTTGTTTTGTAATCTAACATGTGGTCTATCCTGGAGAATGATCCAGGTGCACTAGAGAAGAATATGTATTTTTCTGCTGTTGGTTGAATTGCACTATATATGTCTATTAGGTCTAGTTGGTTTATAGTATTGTTCAAGTCTTCTATTTCCTTATTGATTTTCTATCAATTTAGATGTTCTATCCATTTTTGAAAGTGATATATTGAAATCTCCTACTATTAATGTAGAACTATTTCTCCCTTAAAATCTGTCAATATTTGTTTCATATATTTTGGGGCTTTGCCATTAGGTGCATATATATTTATAATTATTATGTCTCCTTGTTGAATTGACCTCAGAAAGCTTTCATAAATTCCTCCTTGTCCTTGGCATTCAAAAGTTTGACTACTATATGTTTGGGCATGGTTCTCTATGAGTTTATCCTGTTTGGGGTTTGTTGGGCTTCTTGAACGTGCATATTCATGTCTTTCATTAAGTTTGGGATTTTTTTTTCCATTATTTCTCTGAATATTCCTTCTTCCCCGTCTCTCTTTCATCTCCTTCTGGTATGCTTGATGGTATTCCTAAGATGGTATTCTTAGGCTCTGTTCAGTTTTGTTCACTCTTTTTGCTTTTTTGATCCTTAGCCTGAATCATTTCAATTGTCTTGTCTTTGACTTCACTGATTGTTTTTTTCTGCCTCTTCCAATTTGCCATTGAAACCCTCTAGGCAATTTTTCATTTCCGTTATTGTGGTCTTCATCTCCCGTATTTCTGTTTGGTTTCTTTTGAAAATTTCTATCACTTTATTTATTTATTTATTTTTTATTATGGGTAAAAATCAAAATTCTCACAATACATACAAACATTTGTAAAATGATATATAAATTTATATGCATATATGTGTATTTGCTTACAAAAATGTTATTTATATATATATATATACATATATTTTAAGAGGTGCTTAGATTACCTAAAATATTACACGGAACCCACTGGGATTCCCATGTTGCCCACCTCCCACACCTCCCACCACATCCCACACTTTATTAAGATTCTCATATCCATCAATCATGGTTTTACTGATATCCTTTAGTTCTTTCTCTGTGGTTTCTTTATCTCTTCAAACATATTAAGGGCAATTTCAGGAAGCCTTTATCTGATATGTACAATTGTTCTTCATTATTGGTGTCTGGATTCTCATCTTGTTCTTTTGAATAGACAATCATTTCCTGTTTCTTTGTTTCCTTTTAATCTTTTTTTTTTTTTGCACATATATATGTTAATATTTTAAAGTGTTTACCCTGGTATTAAATCCCTGAGTTGCCTGTTTCTTAAGTTTCTATGTAGTTAGTGATATGAAAGAGATTTCCTTGAGTAGCAGGAGCTAACAAAAACAAACAAACCAAGCAAATCACCTTTCACAGTCTGCAAATTGGTTCTGTGGTGGTTGCTGCTCTTCTTCAGAGTTTAGCCCTCCTATCAAGAATATCAGCTCTAGGCAAATGTGAAGTAAAGGGTCCTCTCCATCTTTTCTGAGCGTGTATCTTCTCATGGGCTCATGCTTCATCATGCCTTAGGAATTATCTCATTCATAAGAATTCAAATATCCCCTTTACTCCATATGAAGTAGAACTTCTTCTCCACCTGGGTGTTCCACTTTATGACTTACAGCAGGTAATCCTTTGTTCCAACCCACTTTGACTTAATGCATTTTATGCTAATTAACTGTCCACAAACTGCTTCTGCCTGCTGGTTAAGTTCTGGTTGGTTGAGCCAGAGAAGAGTTTTTAGGTTCAGCCTTTCATGCTTCCACCAGATGAGATTGGCACTGACATACAGGTACTGTAACATGCACAGATGGGTTACTCTATTCCTTCAGGAACAGGTACAGGGACCCAAAATGGGAGTGCAGAGTGGCCCCACCCCATGCTGGAAAAGGGTCAAAAGAGGGGCCAGCAAGGACACCAGGAGCTTCTCCTATCATATTTTAAAGTCGTGTTTTCTTGATTTAGTACTTACCCGGTTACTGAAATCCCTGAACTGTTTTCCAGAGTTCTGAAGAAGATAACTCTGCCAGTTTTTGCTAGTTGTTCAAAGGTTCTGTGGGCAATGGCATCCTGGAACATCTTATATCACCATCTTGGTCAACTGGAAGTCACTTATGCAATTTTCCTCCCTGAGATGGTTCCCTCGTCTGTTTGCTCATTGTTGGCTCATTGTCTGTTTGTCTTTTTCTTTAGGAGGAACTGAGAACCAAACCCAGGACCTCCCATGTGGAAGGTAGGCACTCAACTGCTTGAACTACATCAGTTCCCTACTTATGCAATTTGTAAGTTTCCAAATTCACTATAAGTTTATAATAGAGCCATGCTCATAGCACTATATTCATATGTGTGGTGTTGGGCAGAATCTTTCATCAATTCAGGTCCAGCTCCTTTCATCCCAACAAAATAATGATTGGACTTAAGGCATAATCAGTATAATCTCACTAGTTAAAAAATAGTCTCAACTGTCCATGAGGCCTATTCATACAAAAAGGGTCAGGTGAAGATTTGGACATTTTGAATGCTCATACTTTAGTCATGGGAATGCTCATACCTTAATCATGGGAATTAACACTAATAAACAGCATCTGGTATTTTAAGTTTTTCTCATGAATGTTGCTTTCACATCCAGGAATAAAAAATTGAGAGGCATTAAAAAGTCAACCATGTCCCTCATCAACTCATACCCAGTCTGTAGGCCGTTATACCTCTTGCTTCTTAAACAACACTACACATATAAGAAATGTGTGAACTCAAGCTTAAAGCTTATTTTATCTCACTTTATAGCAACCTCATAACTCAGCATGGTAGGTTTTGTCCAGAGACATTTTTCTCAGGATAATAAACAAATATCAGAGGCATAGAAGAGAAAATATATAAAGATTGTTGTACTGAAGTGGAAAATGGAAAAGAAAACAAGAGAGAGGAGAACAGGAAAGAAAGAGAGAAGTAGGAAAGACATAGAAGTACAAGGAAGGATGTAAGGTGATGAGATACAAACAGCCATGAGCTACATTTGGTAGGAATCTAGTTTAATTCAAAAAAATATTTGTTCTGTACCAACTCTATGTTAGACACTGTCCAAAGATCTGGGACAATTCTTTATGGAATTCACAATCTCTTAGAGTAGGTAGACCCATGTACATGCACTCAAATAAATACTCATTTCATAAACTAATTTTTGAGTGACAGCTATGTACCAGGCATTATGCTGGAGGTTTATGATTTTTTAAAAATCAATGTAATTTCTTAAGTACTGTGCTAGCAGGAAGAATATAATGCCACGGGAGAATGGAAAGTGGTGACTTTCATGAGGAGGTCATGGAGGGCTTCAGAAAGTTTTAACATCAGAAGACTGTGTGATTTTGAACAGGTTTCAAGATCACTCTCACCCATTGCAATAATACTATTAGAAAATGAGTATCATTAGAAGATAAAGATTTCTTTATACTACAGCAATTCTAATAGTTCCTACAAATCCAAATTCACACACTCAAAATCATTGGAAAAACAATGCTTCTCACTCAACTACCCACAAAGGTGACTCAATCAGATACTCCAAATTTAAGACAATCTGCAATTGTGCATCTGCTCTATGTTGATCTCATTTCTAGATAAACAGGGTTGAGGACCAAGGGAATGTCTAAAAGATATAGAATGCCTTCTCCATGTTTATCAACTACAGTGATGACAGGCCAAGGAACATAATTATGCTTGACCCAGTACCTTAATGGGTACTCATAGTTATCTGCTGCTGCAACTGTCTATGGTACATTCAAAATAGTGAATTCAAAAATTTGTCATTTCCTAAAGGCTAGAATGCAGAAAGTACTTACATATTATATAATCTAATTCCTTCTTTCAACACACAAGAAAATTGAGGGGAAAATTAATTTAATAATATGTTTTGGTACATAATGACAACTCCTCACTAGAGGACCCTAGTTTATTCTATATGTGATGGCAGAAGGGAGAATCAAAGGGAAATTAAGGAATCTATCATTTCTGTTGGAATTCAATATATTGCTTATATAAAGGTCACAATGACTCACCTGTTGGTTAATATGTTTCTCATCATGCAAAATTCAAAAATGGTGTTTGTGAGTGCATATGTTTATGTATGTGTTGGAAACTAGAAGTTAGGGGGAGAAAACAGACAGGTAGTGATGGTAGAACCTAGTGATAGCATCTTAATGGATGTGTCTCGGTCCATAAAAGTTCTAAAGGTTGGCTACTTTTTGCCCATTTATAAATGGGTTGAATGAAGCCCAGAGTGATTTTCCCAGCCAGAACAATATAGACAAAGAATGAACTTGTGAGAATTAATGCTTATGACCTCCAAGATTGTCAACCTCCTTACCTAATGTTTTATAAATTTATATTTAATCAGTGGCTCAGGAAGTATTCTTTATTTACATTTGCAAGTGTTTTACTCCCCAAATAGATGATGAACTCCTCCAAGTCAAGGACTGTGTCTGCTCTGCCTTTGCTATTTCTTCTATGTTTCTAATTTCTCCTCTGCCCCTTGCCCACTTCTCACACCACCCAAACTCAAAGTGCTAGAACATGGGCATGCTAAATAACTAGTCATGATGTTAGTCCAAATTGTAGCACTTTTCTGGTATACCATATGTATAAGGCCAATGCTTCTTAAAATTTTATAATCACAACCTACTTCTTATTTTTATATTCATACATGCTTTCATGTCTCATGGTCTCAGAGCTTTTAATCCAAATTTTGTACTCTCAACAAATAACTGTTATGACTATATCGTTTCTTATCAGAATATGCTATCAGAAAAGTCATTATTTTTCATCTATTATAAAATTCTAGTTAACTTCTAAATTTCCAAATTACTTTTTATTCCCAGCCTTAGAGAATTTTTGGTATTGGGAATATATTAAGAAATCACTGGATTAGGAATGAGGAAAAATGGGTTAATTCCTGCTTCTATCTGTCTTGGCTGCTGTAGACATTTCAGAGTGTGCCGTATTCATGGACTGTCAGGTGAATTGGTGAATGACTGAATGAGCATCACAATTTACTAATCTACATTGGGCAGATCACTTGGTCTTTTGGAAATATAGTCTCCTCATGTGTAAATCAAGATTAAACAGCATGTAAAACATCTTTGGAACAAGAATATTGCAATCCATACTTTCAAAACTAAGAGAAGGATTGGATACTTAAAATGTGCCAGGTACTTTAAATATAGACATATAGATATAAATATACAGTTAATGCTATAGCTATCAGTACAGTTTAGTCATTACAACAACCCCCACTAACCCCATTTTACATAGGAGGAAAACTGAAATTTACAAAGACCCTGTAACTGGCCCAAGGTCACACAGAATGTGGCAAAACAGGTTTTCAATCCCAGTTCTGTCTGCCTCCAATATCAATGTTCTGACCCTTCTATCATACTGCTTCTCATTATTCTTCCAGTCCTTAATCTCTGTATGAATGCCACAATGGTGAGCTGCACTTTGCTTAGGTGAAGAATGCACTGAATCTTAGCAGCATTAAATGCTTTTCACTGTCTTTAAAGAAAGTGCACAGGATATAGAAATGGTGGAAGCTATTTCCTACAATTAACAGACCAAAGGCATGGTTGTGCTTCAGAGGACACAGATAGGTATCTAGGTTTTTAAAGAAGAAAGAAAAGAAAAGACAACATCTTTGCATTCCTTCTCCATATTCATTCATGGTAGACACTTAGGGGTCTTTTGCCAAATGGCATTTAAAACACTGTATAGCGTTATATACCATCCTTCAAGAAATGCAGAGTCTTCCCTTCTTCTTTCCTTGATTCACTAAAAGCATAATCATTCTAATAGGCTGACATACATGTGGATTGACAAATAATCTCTTAGAATACCCTCCATCTTTTGTGCTGTTTCCGAAGCCACTCACTTCTGGCTGCTAAAAGAGTGCAGTTCAGCAGCTATGTTTATTTTAATGTTTCTTTCAACCTACAAACCAAAGGTTATTGGCAAGAGGATAACTCAGGCTGCATATTGCTTAATCTTTTCTGCCTGTGCCCAACAAAATGTGGTTTTAAAAACTGATGACATTTTCTACTGTTAGGAAAGTGCTCTAAATGTCCCAAATATAAAATTGAGATAATTTCATAATCCATTTTCAAGATACTTTTTTTCATAGTTTGCATATGCTTTCCTTTTATCAAAATTAGTTTAGAAGAAGGAGATAATTTATTTTGGAATTTTTAAGAGGTGATCTTATGTAAAATTATGAAGAAATTCTTCATGGTTTCTTTTACATTTTAGTTTAAGTGGAAGCAGGGTATATTATTGAAAGCTTTGGGCCAGTTGTCAGGAATTTTACCTGCAGTATAACCCGTTAACTAAAACTAAACTGCCTATTGCGCATACCACCCCATTCCTTTGCCTCAAGCCTGACCTTTCAAATGACTAGTCTTATTTCCCTTCTACATTAATACTAGTATACTTAGATTGCTGATGTTTAGAATGATGATCCCGTGACATCGTAAGATTAGAATCATCCAGAAAGATAAAGATGCATTTAATAATCAAACTTCCAATGACAGGAAAGCTGGCTAATGAATTTTAGAAGGCCTATTCAATAACAAAGATTCAAACGAAAACTAGTCTTAGAATGCACTTTTAAATAACCAGAAATCTAACTTAATAGAACAACTCATATACCAAGAAATTTGGCTAATTACGTATTCTAGTACATTTCATACTTGAATTCACAAGGTCAGGAATATCCTGCTGTCCCTGAAGTTAATTTTGGGTTGATTCATGTATAAACAGGTATTACAGGGAAACCAGGCCAAGTGTTCCTGCAGAAAGTCAGTGGATTTTTATGGTTGTTCCTCCCACATGGTGGGAGGCAGGAGGGGAAACAGAATTAAAAGAGGCACAAAGGCCTCTGGGGTCAAGATGTCAAGTTCTATGGAAGTTCAGTTCATGCTGCTCCACTTATTCAACCTGACTCCATCACAGCAAAGAGCACGATGCCATGAGCCAGATGTAAATATTCCCTTTTAGAGCTGTCAGACACTTTTGGTGGTTCACCAGCCTGACCTTCAAAATCATGTTCATGACATTTATCTCAAGACTAAAAGTTCTATGCCAGAGAACTTAAACTGTGTAAGCATAGAAAATAGCAAGCTTTTACATCAAAGTTCAAGTCTCTATTAAAAAAATTTTTTTTTTGCCCCACCACTTAATTTTAAAGTCCTGTCAGTTTTATAGCCAGGGAGAAAAAAGTAAAACCCACCCAGAAGAAGTCCTTTTGTTATGTAATGACCTCAAATTAAAACAATGAAAGTTCAAAATTGAAGGGAGGGCACTAAATACCCTTTTTTACATATGAATGGATTTTCAAGAAAAATCATATTATGTTTAGTTTTTCAATGTTGACCATTCTGCACGAAGCAAATTATTTTTTTCTGTATCAGTTTTCTATGTATTTTATAATCTTAAAAGCACTTGAAAAGCTCAGTCATAAAAGTAAAGTATATGGTGGATTTTTTTCTAAATACTGAAGTATTTAAAATATTAAATGTTTTTATAGCCAAAGCAGTCTTCTGTCTTTCCTTTGTGAAACCATTAACCCTGAATTACCTTCTAAATAAGACAGACAAATCTCTTTCTCTTCAGTGTTGCACTTCCTAGGATAACAGTTTACATTTTTGTAAAAGTTTATTCTAACACATTTGGGGAAAAAACAATGTCTCCTGGGGAGTTCTCTAACTATTTTGTCCTTCTGCAATTTGATTACACTTCCAAACAGGTTAGTGCTAAACATGCATTCACTTCCTAATGGTTCATATGCCTCAATCTCTCTAAGCAGCCACACCTTAAGGAAGAGAACTTGTCCTTTTATAAACCCCACAGTGCTTGGCCAGTAGATATTCAGTAAGTTTTTGCTGATTTATTGTTTCTTCGAAACCACAGCTACAGAGAGAGAGAGGGAAAGTACAGGAAATTGTCCTACAAACAAAGATAGAAAGGAGGTTATTTTTATCACATGGCAAAGGTGATCCATCTACAAGAAGGAAGTTCAAGGACTGAAAGTGAATTTAAGATGTACTTCTTATACAGTCCCATGCCTTGTATAAGCCATCCAAAGTGTACATTCAGTGGAACTGTATAACACAGTGAACCAACCATGTGGTGGAAGATGGACAGTGGTTACAGTACAAATATGAGTGTTCTCTGATGAACTATAACAAATGTACAATACTAATACATGATGTTAATAATAGGGAGGTATGGAAAAATACACCAAATATATCCTACGGACCATAGCTACTGTTAATAGTCTGATGATGTTCTTCATAATCTGTAATAAATATTTTACAACAATATAAGGTGTTGGTGGAGGGGTGTTGTATGGGAATTCTGCACATTATACATGATTGTTTTGTAAGCTCACAGCTTCTCTACTAAAAATATATATATTAAAATATAAATTTAAAAAAAAGATATACTTCTTAAGGCATTAAGAAACTGTCATGGTGCTCTCCATAGCGTTGAAAACAATGAGGTCCTTACTGACACTTGCATTTAACACCTGCTGGCCCACCCCGCTAAGTGGGCCAGCAAAATAAAGCAATTATTCAGGTGACTCATGGATATAAGCCATTTTTAGCTAAAATACCTAAGCAGTTCAAGCTAAAGTAGGCTGTTACCTGGGTCATTCAGGCAAAAGCAGGTTGTTTTGTTTAAATGTTCTGGTAGTAGGGGAAAGGCTGGAGGCCAGCTGAACAAAAAGTTTGGCCAGAAGTTATTCAAAATCCTGGAATCACTGTTTTGCCACGTCAGGTGGGCTTCATGACCAACTGAGAAAGAAAAGGAATTAATTTTTGGTTGTCTCTGAATCTTCTGCATGCATACATAGAAATGGTCTTAATTTGAAACCAGAAGATTTGGTCTTAAGAAATGATCTTTTACAATCAGTGATCAATTGGGAAAGGAACTCTTGATTCTAGAGATCTTGACTTCCTAAATACTGAGCAAACACTTCTCATACATCAGTTCATTTGACAATACATCCTAAAACTAAATCCACAGGAAAGTCCCTTATCATTGTGGAAATAAGCATTTAATATCTGTGTTGTTCATGTTGGACATAGCACTGTTTCCTGGCTGTGACATCTGATACCCATGAGTCCTTTACACATTCTACCAAAAGGATGGTTGATGGCTGCCACTGAACTAGCTCAGGGTTGGCAGGTGAACTTCTCCAGCTTATGGTCTGCCCAAGAGGTTTGTTGAAAATCTGCTTTCCTATATGTCCATGCTACTTCCTGCCAGGGCCCAGGAAACACTGCTTTGTCTGTGCTCTACAGCAGCATTGCTTGGACTTGTGTCTCAGTAGGATGTTCCATGTTTTATCGGCATGCTTTATTCTCTACAGCTCTAAAACCACAGGTCCTGCCAAAGAAGCTATTTTAACTTATTGTGTTTTTCCAGGGCACAGCAAGCTCACCTTCAGTGAAACAAGGGCAGGGAGGGATGCAACAGAGTAAAGCAGAATGGAGAATAAGCTCCAAAGAGTGAGGGGACTCATGCATCCTTCAGGATCCTCTTGATCAAAGATTGGTCCATCTGTTAACCCCTTGATCATTGGTGGTTCACAATATAGCCCCTAGAATCAGACTGGACAGGTGTAATATCCTAGTTCTTCCATTTACTAATGGAACAACTTTAGACAAGTTGCTTTAACCTCTCTAGGCCTCAGTCTCCTCATCTGTAATGTGGGAATAAATATTAATATGGCCTTATAGGATTATTGAAAGATTGAAAGAGATAATGCCTGGAAAGTATTTAGCACGGGAGTGGTACATAGTAAGTCTTTTAAAATGGTAGTTATTTTCCTTATTGTTATTATGATCACTATCATTGTCCTTTTCTCCCTAATGCCTTAGGGATTGTCCAGCTTCTTGCGCCTTTCCAGTGACATCTCTTCCCTGGAATATCACAAAACAAAACATAGATTCATAGCTTTTCCTCTTCCTTTGTGTCCCAAAATTAGTTTAACAACATGACACATTTTCTAAAACATTTAACTAATAGTAATGTTAAGTAAGTCAGGAATGAAATACCTCGCATTATGAGCTCTATCTATTTCTTTTTCTGTTTTCTTTTTTTTTTTTTTACCCTCAGACACAATTATAGTCATGCTTGAATTTGTATAGCTGTACCTAGAGAAACTGGGAAATTAAAGAAAGAGTCATCTTCAAAGAGAGAAAAAACAGAAGCATGTTGCATTAGACATTTAATTAATGGGTTGGGGTTCTAGAGATCTTAATTCAAATTTTCAGGCTGAAAGGAAAAGAAGAAGAGAGGAAATTCTAGGCCGTGACAGCAGGAAGGAAAGAATTCCTGGTGCCCCTAGACTTAACAGCTATATTCCTTAAACCAAAATTGGCTCACGTGGCTGTCTTAAAAGTGTCAGAATACTAAAAGGCACCAATATTTTAGAACAAAACTGTCCTAGAAAATCTGCTGTTTGAGGTTATTACCAGCTGGGACAACAAATCCAGGAAAGCCCGTCGTATATATTAGTTTGGACTGCCTGTATTTAATCTAAGTTGAAGCCTCTTTCCGTGGGACCTTATTATTCCATGACATTTGAGTGCTCATCTGCATTTGGATGAATAAGATATTCAGATAGCATCATCAGACTTCAGAAATCTCACTTCTCTTTTGGAATGGAGAAATCTGTGTTATATGTTACTGCTTTTTGTAGGTATTTGCACTCGAGTTTTGATATTCACCTCAGTTTCACCACATCTATACTTTGTTTGTTTGTTTGTTTAAAAACTTCTTTGGTTGCATTTCTGTTTCTTAGAATTTGGTCAATGATAAGAGATCTGTCACCACTTCGAATTCCCCTGTGGCAGATAACTAAATCCAGCTGAAGATTTCAATTTATAAATTCTTATCTACCACAATGGCTTCAAGCTCAGAAGAATGTGGTCCTTCAAAACATACAAGTTATCCTCTTTACTATGTGCAAAGTAAATTAAAATAGAAATTAAATTGAAAAATGTGTCTTCAATAGAAAAAAACTGAAGGAAAATCACTTCAACAATAGTATGCTTTTTTAAAATTCCATTAAATCACACTGCTTATTTATCATGCTACTTACTTGCTTAAAGACTTTCAATGACTTTTCTTTCTCTCATATACATGATGCTGAGCATGATTTAATCCCTTTCTATTTCTGCAAATTTATCTTATGCTACTCTCCTCCTTGCTTTTCTTTCTTCAGTCACACAAGTCTTCATTCAGTTCTCCCTAAAAGGCTAAATCCATTCCTACCACAAAGTCTTTGCACATAGGGACCCTTTTATTTGAGGGTCTTGTGCCTCACCCCACACCCTCCCTGTTATACTTTTCTTTGCTGTGCATGCCCCTACCACTCCATATTTATCATTTTTAGTACATATTCACAAGAGTAAATAATTCATTATTGAAGTGCTGTCTGTCTCCCTGCTGGGCTCAGATTTTCATGAGAACAGATACTTTATCCTTCTTATCCATTGCTTTATCCTCTGCTTCAAACAGAGAGCAAACAGTGGATGCACCATAAAAGTTGATTGACTGATGGAATAAATACTATCAAAATTAGTGAAAACTATAAAGTTATCAAACTATCCATATTACAGCTTCTTCCTTGCTTACCTAACAGTATTATCTTCTTCTGTGAAGCTGGCACTCTTTTTAGGTAGTCAGAGCAGTTAATGCCAAAAGTCTTTTTTTTTTAAGTCCCAAAGGAAATGATTACTGTAACAGGTTTTAGTAGGTAGAACTAATTTATCTCTCATTTGCCTACAATGAAAGTATACAGTCGTTTCATTTAAATCCCTTGCTTCTCTGTCTGTCAATTTCAAATGCAATTCTCTCCTTACCACCTAACCAAGCATATGGTGGACAAAATACCTTCTTGCCAAAGTTGAGTGTTATAACTTTCCTACTATTTAAAAATGAAAATACTAACAACTGAAAAACTGGTACCTTATCAAATCCTTAACCATATTCCCTCTCTTATTCCTGGTAGGTAACAGTGATGTCACAAATGCAACTGTAGGGTCCCACAAAATCCTGGTAGACCAAGCAATGAAACTACTCTGCAATTGTCCAAATTATAGAGAACAGCAGATAAAAGGTTTGCTATCTCCTGTTCTCTATTTTCAGGAGCCATAAATAACCCAGCACAAGCAGAGGCACCCACTGCAAGCAAAGGAAAAAAAATGCATTCTGGGTGTTTGAATAGATTGAGAACGGTCTTGCATGTTCAGTAATATAAGTGGAAGTCACAAAAATCATCTTCTTAGCAATCCAAGTTGACCAGAGCATTATGACGAGCCAAGTCTCCACTCTACAATGCTGCTTTCATTTGCTATCCATGTGTGGTTAGCACCAAAATAGAGAGGTAAACGAATCACTTCTGTGTTTGTGAAAGTTTTTTTTTTTTTTTTTAATAACTCACATGATAATCAGATAACTCTCAAACTGGCCTGCCCTGAAATTTAAAGCACAACACCCTTTCAAATAAATAAAATGGAAAAGTTGTGTCTGCCTGCCCAAAGAAAGATATGTTGACATTTGTTTCCTTTGAGCTGTTCTGTGATCAAGTCAAGTCAATGACACAAGTGCCTTGGAGAGGGATACCTCACGAGGCAACACAGTGACACAGGGTCAGTCACCAAACTGTGAGCATGGACTTGGCTCCGCCTCCCTTAGAAAAGCATGGAAAGTCCCTTCACTGTGGAGAGTCAGTTAAACTTGATTCAATAATTTAGCTATGATCACCCAGGATAAAGTGGAGTTGAAATACAGTGAATTTGATCAATGTGGTCTCTTGCCCCTCCAGCCTCAATCCCCTGCCACTCCCTAACACACACATAAACACATGTACACAATGACCTCATTAATTTGTATTGAAAGACACAACTCAGACCTTTCCTTCCTCTGACTCTTTCCTGACTCCACCCTATCCCCCCAACTGTGGTTAGATGTCCCTCCTCTGTGTTCCTGTATTACCCTATGCTTACCTCTATCATAATACTTACAGTTTCTGTTTAGTCATCTGGAAGATTGCCTTTTACCGAAAAAAAAAAAAAAAAAAAAAAAGCAAACAAACAAAAAAACAAGAGCTGCTTAATGGCAGGATTGTTATTTTATTCAGCCTTCTAATAACATTCCAGTTCTGTTCCTGGCCAAAAATTATTTGATAAAAGAATGAACTAAGGAATTATACTAAAAGATTTACTTTGGCATCACAAAGTAGCAGATGAGGAAACTTTCTTCCAAGTAAAGATATGTACCCTTACTGTTATCTTGAAATCTAGAGCCTGAAAGTACAAACTCTGAAATTTCCAGGACTGCCCTCAAAGATAGCACATTGCCTGAGGAGCACTGCAGTTGGCTATGAACAATAGTGACTTAAAAATTGAGGGGAAAAGTCTTTTATTCACAATATTGCCTCCACTTCAATTTAAGGTTTTTTCTGATTCTGTCACTTCCCTCTAATCCTCCCATGGCGTGGCTGCTCCCTTGTATCCACTCAACTTCTCATATCAGCAAAGCAGAGCCTGCAGTTCTCCTGCCTCCCCACTGCTGTTTCCAGGTCCCTGATCTTCCATCTTTATCTCTTCCTGGAAATCTTCCATCCACTGAGATGGCTTTCTGACCCACTCTCTGTACTCTCTACCAACATCCAGTGCATCCACCTATATTCTCGGTGGACTTTGGCACTTGGTTTATAGCTTTTCTCTTCCTCTAGTCTCCAGCCATCATCAGAGACAATTCCACTACCCACATTGAGAAGTCACCTAAGCCTCAGATTCCTTGACCTCCTCTATTTCAGTGTCTTAAATCCATCACCAGGCTTGATTCTTCAGTTTATTTGTCTCCTTTGGCTTTTTTCCCCTGTGCAGGCCGTGCCACAGAGTAAAGAGGGAGCATAGATTGAGGCATGGGTTTGGCTTAAGCTAGGAACCTGGGACAAGAACGTGGCTGTAGGCCATGTGACAAGGGGAAACAGGTAACTGCTCTGGGTCAAGGGGAAGTAAGGATGGGTCCAAAATATCAAATACAATGAAGGAAGGTAAAATTAATTTGACAGGTAAAAATATAGAAAAGTGTTAAGATTGAAGTAGTCACTGTCTTTAGCTCTCTTTTAGATGTCTAAAAGGACACTGTAATTGTCAGCTTAATTTCTCCTCTCATTCCCCTTCCCAATTTTACCCCCAACTTTGAAGACCAGCCTGAATCTGAAAACAGATTTTCCCTAAAATTTTGTGATACAAAAAGGAAAGAAAGGGCTGGTAATCCAGGAGAAATAAGGGAATTAGTCAAAAGCTGGAGGTGAATAGGGGAAGGGATAAGAACAGGAAGGCTCCCTTGGGGACCTGGAGTGACAGAGGGAGTGGTGGGGGTGAGTAAATGAGATGCTTCAACAGCAGAATAAAAGGGAATTGGGGGGGAGAAAAGAAGGAAAAGACAATTCAAAAATTGGATCCATTTATGTCTTTCAAGGAATAAAAACAAAATTCTTAATTGTACATGTGTGTGTGTGTGTTTGTATGTGTGTATGTGCTTGCATTGTTTATCTGTGTTTTACTCTGGGCCTGAACAACATAGGCCACAGTCTCAAATGAACCATCTGGAATCCAAAGTGAAGGGCTGGTATCAGACAGTAGACCAGACTGAGCGAGGACATTTAGGATGCAGAGCTTTCCATGGAGTTCTAGTGGCCCACCCCTGAGAGAGCAGAGAGCTGAAGAGGCACTGATTCAAGTTTGGCAGCCTTGACCTCCAATTCCTGCTAGTTTGCAGAGCGCCAATCCCTAACCCTGGATCAACCCTGCCATCTGTTTCTGTGGGCCTGCTCCCAAACAACCAAACGCAATGGGAGAAAATTGGCTCTAAAACAAATTTATGATTTTTCAAGCTCAGCCGGATCATCAGTGCGCTCAGCAATTCTTTTAGTTACCCTTTGTTGGTTCTCTTTCCTATGCCCAACAGTAGTTATGCCAATATTTGATCCTTCTTTTTTAGAGCTCCAACTCCATTTACACTATTTATTTATGCATGCACTTAACAACTAGTGGTTAAACCTCTATTAAATTCCAGGCACTTTTGTAGCGGTTTCTAGAAGATTAAAAAATAGTCACAAATTTATTGACGCTCTTCTCGTCAAAAAGGTGGAGTCTATTTCCCTGAGGCTTGAATCTGGTTTGGTTATCTGATTTGCTCGAGCAATAAAATGCAGCAGAAATAATGTTGCACAACTTTCAAATGAGGCCTCAAGAGTCCCTGCAGCTTCTACTCACCTTATTGGAAACCTAAGATCATTATACTCTGAAAACCCCCGATTTAGCCTCATAGAGAATTAAAAAATGACAGAGACACCCAGAAAATTCAGCCATCACAACTCAGTCCAACTACAAGCCAACTTCTCAGACACTTGAGGGAACCCAAATGAGACTGGAGGACAACCCACAGAATTAACTCTTGCAGGTTTATTATGCACGACTTCCCTCCTGGCCTGTGAGCTGTTCTCCTAGTTCATTAGACATGTATTCCCTCAACTTTCCTACCCTTCACTTCTGGTTATGTACTAGCCAAGGTAACTTCTGCTATAACAGAAAAACACTAAAATATCAGTGGGTTTGCACAATAGCAGTTTATTTTTTACTATTTTAAATCTAATCAGCTGTTGATTGGATTTTCAAGACTTTTAGGGATTCAGCTTTTTTCCATTTTTGCATCTCTATATTCTCTAAGTCTTCAAAGTCCCTTTCATTCAGTCTGCCAATTGGGGTGGGGCGGGGGGGGGCGTTGTAGGAAGTAGTGGGGGCGGGCAGTTGGATAAGAAAATCATGTGAAAAATTGTTAAGGACCAGGAAATGGAATATAATACTTTTGCTCACCTTCTATTGTCTAGAATTTGATCAAATGGCCACACTTAACTGCAAGGGAGCATGGGAAATAGCATTGATCTACAGAGGAAGAAGAAAAAATAGGTTTTAGTGAACACCTAGTGGTCTTTGCAGCTGTCTACCCTTCGGTCACCAAATGGATGTTTCACTCTTTCTCCCACACATTAACTCTCTCTCTAGAAGAGATAACCCACCAGTTCATCCAATCCTTCTCTCCTGCTTAAAGTCAGGAGATGGGTGATGTGCAATTCTCAGGTCTGGATATGGCTTTTCATGAACCAGCAATTTATACAGTAAAAAGGCAATCACTGAATGGTGTAATAGGGAGGGGATATGTGTTAGTTTGAGTCTTTCATGGACCCCAGAAAATTATGTTCTTAAATTAATCCATTCCTGTAGGTGTGAATCTATTGTAGATACACCGTTTAGTTTGCTTCAGTAAGATGTGACCCAGGGTAGGTCTTAATCCTCATAATGGAATCCTTTATAAATGGGATAAATATGGGGAGAGAAAGCTGTAGAGACAGGGACAAAAGACCCAGGGGCTCAGAATGGAACCCACAGAAGTTGAGAGAGAAAGCCACAAGAGCAAGAAGCTGAAACCAATGGAACCCAGAAGAAAGAAAGCTCAGAGGAGCAGCCAGAAGCTGAAAGCAATGGAGCCCAGAGGAGGAGGCAGAGACTGGCAGACCCAACCATGTGCCTGAACACCTACAGCTACAGATCAGGGTGAAAGCATCTCCTGATGATGCCTTGATTTGGACACTTTCACAGCCTCAGAACAGTAAGCTCATAACTTAATAAATCCCCATTGTAAAAGCCAACCCATTTCTGGTATACTGCCTTGGCAGCTTTTAGCAAACTGAAACAGGATGGTTGCAGTAAAAGTTCATATTTGGAAAAGGAAAGAGTGGGAAGCACACAGAGGTCACTGGTCCATAGAAATTCTTAAATTCTGCTGGGTGAACATGAAAACCCCTTATCCTGGGTGGTGGAGGTAGGGGGTGGGGTAGGAGAGAACTTCCTAGATTAGATGCTGACTCTACTCTCTGAGAATATCATTCATCTCCATTGACCCTGGCTCTACTTGTTCTGGAAGCTTTTTCTCTGTTCATCATCCTCCATGGCTAAATTTGAAATGAGCATTTGGGAATATAACTTCTTTGAGGATTTTACATCTTTTGTAGGCATTTCCTACTGAGGCAAACTTTGGGAAGCAAGATCTGTATTAAGGTTTGAAAACTCAATGGCTTTTATTTTTCATTCAGTCTCACGAAACTTTGGCAATATAATTCCTTCATAAGCTTAGTAGACGTCTGACCTATTTGCTTCCAGTCAGTTACAGTTACCATAAAACAACAATTCTTTCTTCCATATAATTTTCCATCCTATGTATTTCTTTGCTTCTGTGTTGTAGTTGTTATTTTTTTGCTACCTTGCTTTATTATTATTCTTTCTCATACATTAATTGCATCTGCCTTGAGGTTATCTCAAACAAAAGTTTCCTTAAGCTATGTTACTACAAGGCTGAGTTGTTTATTTAGTTGAGAAGTCTTATTGGACCACTGCTACTCAACTCTTTCTCAATCATCTCTCTCACTATTTGAGATCTCAAAGCACTTGGCTTTTCAAATTCCCATAAGATCTCTGGTCTTTCTCCATTTCCTTCTATCTCTGCTTGAAAAGCACCTACTTGTTGTTTGATCTCACCTTCTTAGGGTAGCCAATAGTAGCCAACACACACTCTCATTCTGCCCCTTTTCAACAACTTAGTCTAGTCAAAACAACATCAAAGCCCTTCCAATTCTGGCTCCAACATGTTTTTCTATCTCACTCTACTCTGGCATTCATCACATCCATCAATCCCAACTATGGTCCAGTCCTCTGGACTACTCACCAGCTCCAGGAATGACATTCACTTTCACACCATGCCTTTGCCTTTGCTTATCTCTGATCATTAAAAATCCTATGTCTTCAAGGATCTGTTTAAATATACCCCTTCTCTGAAGTTGTCCACAACCTTATCCCATTCAACAACCTCATTAATTTCTAAAGAACAGGGATTTGGGGTGACAGATCTTTGTATTCCTGGCATTTAGCATGGAATATAGTGGTATCTCAATTAATGTTTTCTAAAATGAAATATGTACATACAAAAGTAATAGTATTCTAGTCAATTGAGTATTTCTGTCCATTCACACTTCACCAATTTACTCTAACAGTTAACTCAGCAAAAATGACCAATGAAACAATCAGATCATTTTACACTGAGAGAACAATTCTAATTTTTTCAGAGCCTTTAAAGAAAGAAGTTCCTAACAGTACACAGATGGACTAAAAGAGCTAATGCACTCTGTCTCCAAAGAGCAGGCACTTTATTTTCTTCTTACCACTAAGACAAGACTCATTATCTAATTTTGTGCATCTGTCTTCAAGTTATTTATAAAAACAGACTGTTACTTTAAAAGGACAATATTTGGTAGCTGTTTAGAACTACTTCATTTAAATGCATTAAATCCTGAAAATGGTATGCATTTTCAATGCATGAAATCATTGAAAATGCAGAGAAGCATAGAATAATTGATATCTTTAGAAGATTCTAGTTCACATTGCTTTGTATTCCTACTCAAAGCACAAGATTCTTGAAGAACATATAATCTTAATTTGTGTTTGCAAATATCCTCACTGACCTGATTTTGTGATAATCACAGTAGGTTAAACATTCACTATATTAGAAACCACACATGTGTCCCCAGAACTAGTTTTATTCCCTAGGTCTGGTTTTTAGAATGCTGGTGATAAACTAAGCCTGATTTATTATATGGCCATCCTGTATGGGAGAAGACTGTAACTTTAGGTATCTTTGGTCAACCTTAAGAGATATAGCAGGGGGGCAGATGTGGTTTGGGTGGTTGGGTGTCCATCTCCATATGGAGGGACCTGGGTTTGATCCCCGGGACCTCCCGGTAAAAATTTAAAAAAGAGAAATATAGAAGGCACTGGGCCACCAGACCCCGTGTGTGGGTATGCCACCAAGCCCTGTGAGCCACACAGCAGAATGATGACGTAACAGGAGAGTGACACAAGGGAGAGCCAAGACGTGACGCACCGAAAAACCAGGAACTAAGGTGGCACAGGCAGTAGTAGGATGCCTCTCTCCCACATCGGAGATCCCAAGGAGCGAATCCCAGTGAAGACAGAAGGAAAAGGATGAGAAGAGAGGGCAGGAAACAGACTCAGAGAGTTGCCCAGAAAATTGACACAGAAACAGCAAAAACAGGGGTGGGGGGAAGTAAAAATGGATAAAAGTAAATAAATCCTTACAAAAAGTATAGAGGAGGAAGATACAGACT
>JAKSZT010036119.1:22751690-22770174 GCA_026826555.1 Tolypeutes matacus | reverse complement strand
ACAAATGTTTCACAACAATGCAGGGTGTTTGGGGAGGGGGTAATGTGTGGGAGCCCTGTATGATGTTATGTATGGTTGTTTCATAAGTTCACGACGTTTACTGAGTGAACACTTATAGTTTATGTATGTTCATGTACGAATGATATACTTCAATAAATTGTTTTAAAAAAATCTTAATTTGTTAAGGTTACAGATATGTATGTGACATATCCTAGTTTGCATTTAAAATTTTTCTAATGGTATTTTATTTGATGATTTCTTGAATTTTAAAAAATTTATATGTGTTTTCATGGTGTGTTTTTTTTTTTTTTTTTCTTAAAGCCATTGGTCTGTTAGAGCTGGAAGGGACCTCAATCAATAGCTACAGCTCTACTCCTTTATTTTACTGAAATTCAGAAAGTTAAAGGAAATTGCCCAAGTTTAGACAATAAGAAAATAATAAGACATACTACTAATAATAACAACCAGGCTTCCTGAATCCACTAAAAATGGAAGTGGTCTGGTAAAACTAAAATTTATCAAAGAGTTGTTAAGATGTCTGAATTCCACTCCTAGCTCAATTCAATTAAGCAATTTTTCACTTTCTAGGAAATTGGGGGAAAATAAAATCTTTCTTTCCTAAACTACATAAAATAAATACCTATCATAATTCTACCAAATAATCTACCACTTAAAAATGCCTGTTCTTAGTTAATGAAACTAGAGCTCTATCTTATATTTTAACACCATTTGCTTTCAAATATTTATATATATATATAAATATATATATATATTTTTTTTTTTTTTCAGTAGTCTAGGTTAACTAGAAGATGCCTCTTTAACTAATTGAATGCCAAACCAACAATGAAAATCTTACTATGCCTGATGCATCCCTCAGATGCAGCAGTTTTTTTCTTGGTGATTTAATCGCTTCCTTCCATTTAATTACTTTGAGGATTAACTGTGGGCAAATGTATTTCAATAACAAGCCAATGTACAAAGAACAGGAAGCTTTCCTTGTGGTCCCATGGGAAATTTAGGACTTCCGACTATAACCTTCTGCATTACAGCTCTCATGTTTCTTTTAGCCCTTAAGCCATGTGTGTCACCTTGCTTATTTGGGTGTAAAATTTGTCATGGGATACTCTGTTTACATGATAGCATTTGTACACAATTTCTGGCAGGAGTAAAGGTGGCTCTTCTTAATCCAGGCCATACAGGAAGCTATTTCTTTTCAAATCAAATCATTAATGCTTAAACAAGCAAACGCTACAGTCAAGACAAAAATTATTATGCAAAAGGGGAGGCTTTTTTCAAAACACTCCCCCAGTCACTGGGGAAAGATGCTTTAACAAATCTAATGCTTTAGAGTATTACATTATTAGGTTTAGGTTGATCCTATTTTTCTAGTTGGATTTATTTTATTTGAGAGTCAAGGTGATTAAGAGTATTGAATACTATTAGCAAGGTTTTCACTACCGAAATAAATATTTTTTCTTCTGAGTAACAAGCATAGAAATCTGTCCAGTGACCTTTAGTTGACCTGTTAGCCACTTGTGTCTGGGTATCTTCCAAGACAGTAGTTTCCAAACTTTGCTGCATATTAAAGTCATATGGAGAGCTTTTCAAAATCCCAGTACCCATTTGTACCCCATCCCAATTAAATCAGAAAATCTGGGGATGGGAGCTCTCAGAATTTTTAGGTGATTGCAATGTACAGCAAAATTGGAAACCAGTTTTTTATGACATTTCTATTTCATGCTGCATTCCAGTAGACTCTCAGAATGAAGAATAAGAAGAGAATTCCCTTCTCTGTTTTCTGCCTTACAGATTTTTAAAATCAAGAAATCTTAAAGACATATGTATTTATTTTGGTGATATATTTATTAAAATACAGGCAAATTAACTTTATATTAAAAGTTATGAAATAGCCTGTACACCTTGATCTACCTATTCCAATTCTATCCATCTTTATTAAGGAGATAATCCAAGATGTGAAGATATATGTGCAAAGATGTCCATAGCAGTGTTAATTATAATTATAAAATATTTAAACAAATTGTTCTACCAAGAGATTACAATTAAATAAATTATGAAACAGCTGTATGAAGGACAGTTATGTTTTCATTTCATAGGACAATCCTCTATCTATCTACCTATCTATAGTCCTATTTTAAATTTGTTTGAAATTACATACATGGGCACATATATTTAAATGCAAAAGTACAGGTCTGAGAGTTCATACCTTAAATTAGAAATAGTGTTTACTCTAGACATGGTAGTAGGGCTGGGTGAATTGAAGAGAGACTTTCTCTTTGAATTGCATTTAGTTTATTGTTTACATTTTTGCAATGTTAATATTTGTATTATTAAATTTTAAAATAAACCCAATTAAAACAAACCAGAAAAGTAAACACTTATATGGAGAGAAAAGAACTCATTAATGTGCAAATAGTGGGTATAACTGATTTATTACACCATATATGTACCATTTATTTTCTTTGTTATATATTTTTTCTTTTTAACTAAGCATCTCATTAAATAAGAAATAAAAAAAGTATACTTTGCAATTTAGAAAAAGAAGAGGGAGATCTCAGAACATTTCAGACAGATTAATGTTCCCAAAGTTGAGGCATAAATGTTCTTCACATGAGGAAAACCATAAATAAAATAAGCACCTATCAAAAAATGTTAAGTGTGTGTGTAAATTACTCTGCAGTGTTTTAAATAGGAAAATAAATGGGAAGCAATCCTTATATGATTTCAAAGGGGAAAGTAAGGGGAGAGCAACAAACAAGAAAAGGGAGTGGGAGAACATGGGCAGAAAATGTCCTAGGAACATTCAGACAAATAAAGAAATCCAGTGGGAGCTTATTGGCATAACATCTATCAAAGACACATGATTTTGAAGGTTTTCAACACTGCTTCCCTTAAGGCCATAAAGATCCTTCAGTTTGTTTGTGAATTTACTTAAAATTTGAAAATGAGCAACCGATAAAATTAGCTGAAAAGTCAAACCCAGCTGGGTGTAGTAGAGATTTGGAAACTCATATAAGTTAGAAAAAATAAAGATGAGGTTTACGGAGAAACATGTAAACAAACAAGATTGGTGGAGAAAAGACTGTTATAAGAAAGCAGGTGGACTTTTCAAGCTTTTCATTTTTGCTCAACTAGAAATTCCAGGAAAATTGATCACTTAACTCTATGGTCCTAGGTAACTTTTATTTTTTCTGGTGATCTGAAGTCAAAGAAAAATAATTAAATATAGAGAGCATCCTCCACCAATATAATGGCTGCAATAGAAAATGTGCCAAAATTTAGAAATTATTTCCCTGCTCACGCAAGAGTTCAATACAAGTTTTAGAGAAGTAGCCTTCCATGCAAGGATTCTGGGCACCAGACTCCCCCCATCTCAGAGCTACACTATCCTTTGGGGCAAGAGTCTTTTCCTTCCAGCCAGCAGATGATGAAAGAAAAGGTGCAAAAGGCTCACAGCTTTCTTAACCACGTCTCCTAGAAGGAAAATATTGTTTCTGTTCACATTCCATTGGCAAAAATCGGACTCAAGAATCCACCTAGATGTAGCTCTTGAATCGGCAGTCATACTCCAGAAACAATACCACATTAAAGAAGGAGGGCATGAATCTTTGATAAGCCAGTTTTATTTGCCACAAATGGCACCTCAAATATCACTGGGTGATAGAAGTGACCAAAGGGTCTTTTCCTAATGGCTTACCCTAAATGTAATTCTGCATGTACCTAAATACAATGTCTTATGGTTATTCTGAGATAAATAGAATATGTATATGTGCTTTCAGTCCCCAGTTGGACTATCAGAGCAGATACTACCTCTTCTGTAACTTTTGTAAAAATTTTCCCTGACTCAGAGTTTGGATATGTCTCACTTTAGATCGAAAAGCATAAAATAATTTCTGTATTATCTCTTTTTTATCTGCAAATCCTGAACTTGGGAAGTTAGTTTCATGTTGTAAAACAAACAAATGGCTCCTAAATAATAAGTTAACATAGTTTCAAGGTAGGCAAATATAAGCTTTAATTTAGATGCTCCTCATATTCCATTTATTTCTCACCTCCTCCCCTGTATTTCTTTATCTTTATTGACTAAACACTTGTTCCTTTCAGTATTTGATCCCCCTTCCCACCAGTTTGCACAAGACTCTCTATTCTTTTTTATCTCCTGTGTGGCAGAATCATACAACATCTGGGCTAATTGTTACAATTAACAAATATTTTACAGCCAATAATATGTGGTTAGCAGACAGGTTATTTACTTGATATCAAATGTTCTGCTATCACAGTGATATCATCAACATGGTGCTGAAAGACATTCCTTGAAAAGTCTTTCTTCAGATATAAAAGGACAAATCCCACTTGATTAGAACTCTGGAGGACAATAGAGACTAGAAAAGAACTCCACAACTGCTAAATCGAAAAATGAGAAAAATAATCTCCAAGATTAAGTAGATCTCCCTCCTGGACTCACCAGCCGAGACCCCTCCCTGTCACTCGGTCCCTACACAGCTTGGGCCAGAGGCAGCATGGCATAGGTCTTTCCTGCCAGGGATGCAGACTATAGAGCCACCCACAGCAGAAAGTTAGAACCCCACACATATCTATACACAGGGATACAAGTTTGCAGAAACCCAGGACAGAACACAAGCCTCTAAGTAGTACCACATACAAAAGGGCATTCAGCAGAAAAGAGAGAGTGAGAAAGAGCAAGAAAGAGCGAGCGAGCGAGAGAGAGGGAGACCATAGCAGAACTATTGAAAAGAGGTGTACACACTCAATCTAGTCTGTATTCACTGGACCACCTAAATGAAAAATGGACTTTTCTGGATTGAACAACTTTCTGGAATGACCCCATCTGGTCCCTGGGTTGGGATAACCTAACGAGGAAGGCACCAGAGGCAGAAAAACCTCATGGAAAAAAATATGGAGAAGGAACTGAGTTGTTGTAAGACAGGATGGGCTGCAGAAATGAAATTTATAAGGAAAAGGTGGCACAGAGTGAAGGAGAGAATTAAACAAATCAGAGGAATTGAGGATAAAATTCTGCACAAAACAAACAAAACAGATCAAGATTTCCGGAGAAAGAACAGAAGAAAGGAAGATCCCTCCTGGAGGTGAAAGAATTGCACAAAAAGGGAAATCTTAAAAATTGTACCACATATCCAGGGCAAGAAAGAGATGAAGAAGAGCTAAAAATATCTGAATAGTTAAACACGGTCTCCTCTAAAGTTCGAGAATAAGTTGGACCAAGCATCAAAGAACAGCCTTAATACAAAGACAATAAAACCCTAGACAAAGGGGAGAAAATGACCTTCAGAATTAACACAGAAAAATAATTAGATGCCCAGATATCAGCAAAAAATTGCAAACCATACTAAGAAATAGGAACATATGGCTCAGTAAAGGGAACAAATGAAAACTTCAGAGGACATAGAATTTGTAATAACTAATCAAAGAAGTCCAAACAAATCTCCTAAATCAATTCAAGAAGATAAAGGAAAACATGGATATAGAGCTAAAGAATATTAAGAACACAGTGTGTGAGCTTAAAGAAGAATTTGAACGTTTAAAAAGAAATAAAGACATTATGGGGATGAAAGGCACAAAAATTGAGATAAAAGTACACAGTAAACAATACCTCAAATAACGTGGCCCCTGAGGATTCTGGCAATATCCACAAACTTTAAGCAGGGCAGAGAGCTTAGGAATTTGGCACCCTGTCAGTGGCATTTATTCTGGAATTTATGCTCCCCAGTGTAAAAGTGTTAGACTCATTTATAAGTTCTCTACACATACCTCTTCTGTACCTTTTATTTGAACACATAATTAGCACTATACTTGATAAATTTATGTCCCAGAGACTTAAATCTTTGGTTCATCCATGTGCTAGTTGAGCCCTGAGTTTCAGCAGAGTCACAACACCTACTTTCCAGTTCATTGGACTCATCCAGGACAACTAACAAGGAGAAAATGATGGACACTGCCTATCCCAAGGAACAGAGTGTCTGCCACTGTAAGCAAGATAGGGCAACCCATCTGACCCCCCGTCTCAATTAGAAGCACAATGGGTATCACTATCCCAAAATCCTCAAGATTGGGGAGTGAACAATGGACTAAAGTAGACTTATTATTATTTGAGCAATGGAAGAACTCTTATCATTGATATAAAGGCAGTGGCCACCAGAGGTTCTGAGGGATGGGAGGGGGAAGGATAGGTATAATATGGGGACATTTTTCAGGACTTTGGATTTGTCTTGCATGACATTACAGTGACAGATACAGGCCATTGTATATTTTGTTGTAACTTACAAAATGAGGCAGGACAAAGTGTAAACTATAATGTAGACTGTAGTCCATAGTTAGTAGCAATGCTTCATTGTGGGTTCATCAATTGTAACAAACGTACTACACTAATGAAGAATGTTGTTAATATGGAAAAGTGTGAGACGGGATTTCGGTGGGGCATATGGAATCCCTTATATTTTTTATGTAGCATTTATGTAATCTAAAGCTTCTTTAAAATTAAAAAAATAATTATTTAAAAAAAGCACATGAGAAGCATACAACAGCATATTTGAGCAGGCAGAAGAAAGAAACAGTGACCTAAAAGACAGGACAATCAAAATCATACAGTCAGAAAAGCAGATGGAGGAAAGAATAGAAAAAATTTGAGCAGGGTCTCATGAATTTGAATGACAGAATGAAACATCCAAGCACAGCTGTCCCAGATGGAGAAGATAAGGAAAGGGGCAGAGAAATTATTTGGGGAAATAATGGCCAAAAAATTTCCCAATCTTATGAAAGACATAAATATAGATGTACAAGAAGTGCAACACACTCCAAACAGAATAAACACTAATAGACCTACTCCAATACACATACTAATCAAAATGTCAAATGTCAAAGATAAAGAGAGAATTCTGAAAGCAGCAAGACAAAAGCAAATTTTCATATACAAGGTATACTTATAAGACTAAGTGCCAATTTCTCATCAGAAACCATGGAGGCAAGAAGGCAATTGTGTAATATACTTAAGGTATTGGAGGAGAAAAACTGCCAGCCAAAAAAATCTTTACCTGGCAAAACTGACTTTTAAAAATGAGGGCAAATTTAAATGTTCACAGATAAACACAAACTGAGAGTGTTAATCAACAAAAGACCTGCTTTACAAGAATTACTGAAGGGAGTTCTGCAGATTGAAAGGAAAAGACAGGAGAGAGTGGCTTGGAATATTGTGAAGAAATGAAGATTTTCAGTAAATGCAAAACCTACTAGTACTATAGCCTCAATATACAACTCTATTCTTTAGTTCCTGTAAGATTCAGAATACAAACAAGAAAAAGGCATATTTCCTGATAATGGACATTCAAAATGTAAAGAGGCAATGGGAAACAAAAGCAATATAAAGAGGGGAAACAGAGAAATATGGGAGCAGAGAAATAGTATGCTATTAAAACTAAGGTGGTATCTTTTCAAATTAGCAGCTTATAGATTTATGTTGTCTAATACAAACCCCAGAGTAACCAGGGTATTTTTTAAATATTCTGAAAAATGAATGAGAAGGGATCAGTCAGATACATCAAAAAAGATCAAATATACAGAAAAGCAGTTTATAATAAAGGAAATGAGAGACAAAAAATATATATGACATCAAAACCAAAGGACAAAATGGCTGAAGTAAGCACTGTCTTTACAGTAAGAACACTGAAGAATAATGGATTAAACTTCCCAATCAAAAGACATATATTGGAAGAATGGATTAAAAGCATGATCCAACTATACGTTGTTTACAAGAGACTCACCTTAGATCCAAAGGCACAAATAAGTTGAAAGTGAAAGGATGGAAAATGATATCCCATGCAAACAGTAACCAAAAAGAGCTGGGGTAGCTATACTAATATCAGATAAACTTAGTCAAAAGTTGTTCCAAAAGACAAAGAAGGACACTAAATATTAATAAAATGGTCAACCCACGAAGAAGAAATAACAATCACAAATGTTTATGCACATAACCATGGTGCCCCAAAACACATGAGGCAAACACTGGCAAAAGTGAAGAGACAAATAGACACCTTTACAATAATATTTGGAGACATCAATATGCAACTCTCATCAATAGATAGAACATCCAGACAGAAGATCAATAAGGAAACAGAGAACTCGAATAATATGATAAACGAACTACACCTAACAGACATGTACAGAACATTGTACCCCAAAACAGCAAGATATACATTCTTCTCAACTGAACATAGATCATTCTCCAGGATAGAACACATGTTTGGGTCACAAAACAAGTCCCCATAAATTTAAAAATATTGAAATTATACAAAGCATCTTCTCTGAATATAATGGAATTAAGCTGGACATCAATAACAGGCAGAGAACTGGGAAATCCACAAATATATGGAAGTTAAATAGCATACTTAAACAATCAGTTGGTTCAAAGAAAGATTTACAAGGGAAATCAGAAAATATCTTGAAAAGAATGAAAACGAGAAGACAACGTATCAAAACTTATGGGATGCAGTGAAGGCAGGGTTGAGAGGCAAATAAATAATATCAGAAATGGAAGGGAGGACATTATTACTGACCCTACAGAAATAAAATGGATAATTAGAGGATACTCTGAACAACTGTATACCAACAAATAAAACAACCTAGATGAAATTTACAAATTCCTAGAAACACATGAAAAACCTACACTGACTCTCGAAGAAATAGAAGATTTCAAGAGACAAATTACAAGGAAAGAGATTAAATCAGTCATCAGAAACCTCCCAACAAAGAAAAACCCAGGACTAGATGGCTTCACAGGTGAATTCTACCAAACATTCCAAGAAGACTTGATTCCAATTCTACTTAAATTCTTCCAAAATTTTAAAAAAAAAAATTGAACAGGAGCAAATACTCCCTAACTCTCTATGAGTCCAACATCACCTTAATCCCAAAGCCAGATAAAGATACTATGAGAAAGGAAAATTAAAGACTAATTTATCTTATGAGTATAGATACAAATATCCTCAACAAATTACTTGCAAATTGAATCCAACAGCACATTAAAAGAATTGTACACCATGAGCAAGTGGGTTTTATCCCAGGTATGCAAGGGTGGTTCAACATAAGAAAATCAATTAATGTTATACACATATTAACAAAACAAAGAGAAAAACATACAATCATCCAGATTGATACAGAAAATGCATTTAACAAAATCCAGCAGAAACACTTAGAAAAATAAGAATAGAAGGAACCCTCTTCAACATGATAAAGGATGTATATGAAAAACCCACTGCTAGCATCATACTCAAAGGTGTAAGACTGAACTATTTCCCTCTAAGATCTAGAACAAGATAAGGATGCCCACTGACAACACTGTTATTCAACATTGTGCTGGATGTTCCAGCCAGAGAAGTTAGTCAAGAAAAAGAAATGAAAGGCATCTAAATTGGAAAGGAACAAGTAAAACTTCACTATTTGCATATATGTAGACAGTCCCTAAAAATCTACAGCAAAGCTATTAGAGCAAATGAACGAATTCAACAAAATGCTGGGGTACGAAATCAACTCGCAAAAATCAGTACTGCTTCTACACACTAGTAATGAGCAAGCTGAGGAGGAAATCAATTTTTAAAATTCCATTTCAATAGCAACTAAAAGAATGAAATATCTTGGAATAAATTTAACCAAGGATATAAAAGACTTGTACACAGAAAACTACAAAACATTGCTAAAAGAAATCAAAGAAGACCTAAATAACTGGAAGGAAATTCAGTGTTCATGGATTGGAAGACTGAATTTCATTAAGATGTCAATTCTTCCCAAAATGATTTACAGATTCAATGCAATCCCAATAAAAATTCCAACAGCCTACTTTGCAGAAATGGAAAAGCAAATTATAAAATATATTTGGAAGGGTAAATGGCTCCAATTAGTCAATACTGTCTTTAAAAAGAAGAATGAAGTTGGAGGACTCACACTTCCTGACTTCAAACCTTATTACAAAGCTACATTGGTCAAAACAGCATTGTACTGGCACAAAGATAGACATATAAACCAATGGAATTGAACTGAGAATTCAGAAATAGACCCCCACATCTATGGCTAATTGTTTTTTTTGTCAAGACTACCAATTCCACTCAATTGGGAAGGAAGTGTCTCTTCAACAAATGGTACTGGGAGAACCAAATATCCATATGCAAAAGGATTAAGGAGGACCCCTATCTCACACCTTCTATAAAAATCAACTCAGAATAGATCAGACTTAAATATAACAGCTAGAACTATCAAATTCTTAGAAAAAAAAATAAGGAAGTGTCTTCAGGACCTTGTGTTAGACAATGGTTTCTTAGACTTTACACTAAAACACAAGCAACAGAAGAAAAAAAAAATAGTTAAATGGACCTCATCAAAATTAAAAACTTTTGTGCATCAAAGGTCTTTATAACAAAAGTGAAAAAACAAACTACTCAATGGGGGAAAATACTTGGAAATCACATATCTGATAAGGACTTGATATCCAGAAAATATAAAGAAACACTACAAGTCAGGAATAAAAAGGCAAACAAAAAAATGGGTAAAATACTTGAATAGACATTTTTTCCAAAGAAGATATAAAAATGGCTAAAAAGTCCATGAAACAAATGTCCATCATCATTAGCTATTAGGGAAATGCAAATCAAAACCACAAAGAGTTATCATTTTACACCCACTAGAATGGTTACTATTACAAAAACAGAAAATTACAAGTATTAGAGAGGATGTGGATAAATAGGAAGACTGATTGATTACTAGTGACAATGTAAAATGGTGCAGCCGCTGTGGAAGACACTTTGGTGGTTCCTCTGAGAGTTAAGTAAAGAATTACCATATGTCCCAGCAATATCTCTACCGGGTATATACACAAAAGATTTGAAAGTAAGGACTCAAGCAGATATCTGCACATCAATGTTCATAGCAGCCATATTCACAATTGTCAAAAGGTGGAAGCAACCTAAATGTCCAGCAACTGAAGAATGGATAAATAATATCCATTATCCATGAATATAGATAAAGATACATATGAAATATTACCCATATTGAATATAGATACAATGGAATATTATTCAGCATTTAAAAGAAATGAAGTTCTGGCTTCATATAACAACATGGATGAACTTTGAAGACATTATGTTGAGTGAAATAAGCCAGTCACAAAAGGACAAATATTGTATGAGCTCACTAATATGAAATAATAAAAATAAGGAAACATGTAGAGTTAGAACCTCGGTTACCAGGGACAGGACGGGGCTTAATGTTTAATTTTTACAGAATTTCTATTATAATGTTTTGGAAATATATGGTGGTAATGGTAGCTCAACATTGTGAGTATATTTAACAACACTTTATATCTGCTTATATAGTTAAAAGAGAAAGTTTTAGATCATATATATGTTATTAGAATAAAATTTAAAAGATAAAACATAGAACTATACAGCACAGTGAACCCTATTGTAAATGATGGACTATAGTTAATAGTACAATTATTAAAATGTTCTTTCATGAATTATAACAAATATACCTCACTAATGCAAGGGTTTTTGTTTTTTTGTTGTTGTTTTTGTTTTTTGTTGTTGTTGTTTTGTTGTTGTCTTTAAAAGTTTCTTATGGTCTTTATTTTTTTTTTTTTTTAATTTATTTATTTTTTATTGTGGGTAAAAATCAAAATTTTCACAAAACATACCAATATTTGTAAAATGGTATGTAAATATATATGCATATATGCATTTGCTTACAAAATGTTATTTACATATATAAATATATTTTAAGAGGTGCTTAGATTACCTAAAATATTACACGGAACCCACCGGGATTCCCATTTTGCCCACCTCCCACACCTCCCACCACATCCCACACAAACATCTCCCATAAGTGTGGCCCACAACCCTCAATGGACTTACATATCCTGGGGCCTTACCACCAACCATAGACCACAATTCACACTGTAGACCACACTCTCTCCCATACAGTTCTGAGTGGTGTGTGCTGATTTAAAATGGCCTATATCCGTTGCCACAACGGTACTCAGGACAACCTCCAAATCCTAAAGAAGCCACTGTATTTCAACTGCACATCCCCTCCCTGCCCCGAAAGTGTCAAGTGGCCACTGGCTCCACCTCATTGTTATAATTTCTTCCATTGCTAGAGTCACCATATGTGTACAACAGAATACCATCAAGTCCACTCTAGTCCATAGTCCTTCCCCCAATCCTGAGGGGACAGGGATGGTGATGTCCACTTCACCTCCAAGTGAGAGAGGGCTTATATCCCATGGATATGGTGGGTGGGATGATACTGCCTGCAGATGCAGGCCCTCTCCATTCCCTGGGCTGGCCGTTGCCCATCATTGTCTCCTTGCCAGGTGACTTGGATAAGTCCATTGAGCTGTAGGGTAGGAGTTGCAACTCCACCGAGATTTCACGCACACCTGGCACATAGGTAGGCCAGAGGCTCCAGTCTCTGGAGGTATACCTAAAAACTCCAGCATCACATATAGGTTTGAATGGAAGGGACTGCTGAACCATGTGCAGAAAGGACTTATTTGAGTCCAATTCTGTCACTCTCAGGAGCACAGATTCCAAAATAGAGCCCACAGATAAGGCATCAGTCTCTGGAGCTATCCCCCCTTGTATAGGACCTGGGTGTCTCCAGAGCTCTCAGGAGCCCCTCTGTGTGGGGTGATAGGCACTTTGACATTCTACGAGCTCCTACTGAGATGTGCGTAAGAGTTGCCTCTGGGATGACCTCCCGACTCCCTTTGAAGTCTCTTAGCCACTTGAACTTATTTGTCTTTACCTTTTCCCCCTTTTATTCAAGGTCTTTTTCCAGTTGTGTTTCCAGTTGGCACTTAGTATTAATCCCTCGTTGCCAGGAAGGTTCATCCCCGGGAGTCATGTCCCACGTTAGGGGGAAGGTAATGCATTCATATGCTGACTTTGGCTTAGAGAGAGGCCACATTTCAGCAACAAGGAGGCTCTCAGGTGGCAACCCTTAGGCACCTCACAACAGCAAGCTAAGTCTCGGTTACAAGAGCAAAGTCTCACAAGGGTAGTCATCAATAAAAAGAACTCATCAATGGGTCATCCTATTTTGACAGACACTGTCCCTGCACTTAGAGGACTATTGCTGCTCTCTTGGAGACTGTGGCAGAGCTCTCCAGGCTAAGAATTGAGATTCCCTCATTTATTGTGTGATTGTCCACCCATCCTGACCATGCCCCATCTTTTGATATTTTGAACAATTTTGTATATCTTTCATGTATATTTGGATGAACTAACTCCCATGAATCCCCCCTCCCAGTCACCCCCCACCAATAATCCCTTGCAGTACCCATTGTAACCCTTCTGTGATCCAAAACCTCCATTAACATGTAGTCCATAAAATAATCAAATAACTTAATAGGAAAAAGAAACAACAATGATAAGCTTACATGCAAGAGACGAACATAAGGAAACTCAGGAAAAAAAAATCAAACAAACAAAAAAAACAAAACAAAATATAATTAACAGATTGGGACATTCAAAAAAATGGGGAAAAAAGCAAAAGAAATGCCTTTAAAATATATATATATATACTTTTTTTTTCCTTTTATCACTGTGTTATCGGATATCCAGTGTGCCGTGACACCTTCCCCCTCTCAATCCCCATTGTCTCCCAAATGTCCATTTAATTTTCAAAGAAGTTTTAGGTCACAGCCAAGTCACACACGGAGTACCAGAGACTCCCAGATACCAAACCACCTGCCCCTTCCCCACCCCATATTAACCCCGCCCCTTTTTTTTTGCATGTTAGCATAGTTATAACTGTTATACAGATAACAAAATATAGCAACTAAACATTGTCAATGATTTACAGTATAGTTTACAACTTAGAAGATACAGTTTAATAATTTTGATGATATTTACCATGTCCTGTGTCCGTTACTGTAAGGTAATGAAAAATCTTTCCCATGACCACCAAACACGCCATTAGATCTTGACTGTTCCTTTCCCCCCAGCCCCCAGAGCACATGACACCACCCTATCCCGACCCATGGAATGTCAAGATTCACAGTTACATGCCCTGGGAATTTGAACCTGCCCTTCCTAATCCACCCACCCACCAGCACTGCACCACCAAACCCAGGAATACCACCACCCATCTGCCCCATCCCCCAACATGCAACCACATTCTATCCCTTTACCATAGATTATGTCCATATGGGTGATGGCACAAAGCCTGCTCTTCTCTTACTCTCCCTTGTTAACCTATCATTCACACAATGGTTCTTTCCTCAGTTCAGATCAGTGAGGTCATATACTGTTAATCCTTCAGTGCCTGGCTCGCTTCACTCAACATAAGGTCTTCAAGATTCATCCATGTTATTCCATGTGTTAGCACTTTATTCCTTCTTACAGCTGAGTAATATTCCATTGTATGTATGTAACACATTTTGCTTATCTATTAATCTGTTGATGAGCACCGGGGCTGATTCCAACTTTTGGCAATGGTGAACAATGCCGCTATGAACATTGGTGTGCATATATCTGTTTGTGTCTTTGCTTTCAGTTCTTCTGGGTATATACCCAGCAGTGGAATTGTTGGATCATACAGAAGATCTATTGCTAGTTTTCTGAGGAACTGCCAAACTGTCCTCCACAGTGGCTGGACCATACTGCAGTCCCATCAGCAGGGGATGAGGGTTCCTATTCCTCCACATCCTCTCCAACATTTAGTGTCTCCTGTTTTTTTAATAGCTGCCATTCTGATGGGTGTAAGATGGTATCTCATTGTAGTTTTGATTTGCATTTCCCTGATAGCAAGCGACGTTGAGCATTTTTTCATATGCTTTTTAGCCATTTGTATTTCTTCCTTCTTTTTAGCCATTTGTATTTCTTCCTTCTTTTCAGGTCACTTGCCCATTTTTTAAATGGTTTGTTGGTCCTTTTATTTTCAAGGTGTAGGATTTCTTTATATATGCACGATATTAAGCTCCTATCAGATATATGGTTGCAAAACATTTTCTCCCATTGGGTAGGCTGCCTTTTTATTTTCTTAATAACATCCTTTGAGGTGCAGAAGCTTTTAATTTTGATGATATCCCATTTATCTATTTTTTCTCTTGTTGCTCGTGCTTTGGCTGTGAAGTTCATGAAACCATTTCCTATTCCAAGGTCCTGTAGATGCTTCCCTACATTATCTTCCAAGGTCCTTATAGTTTTGGCTCTTATATTTAGATCTTTGATCCATCTTGAGTTGATTTTTGTATAAAGTGTGAGATAGTATTCTTCACTCATATTTTGGATATGGATATCCAGTTCTCCAAGCACCACTTGTTAAAGAGACCATTCTCTCCCAACTGAGTGGGCTTCATGGCCTTGTCAAATATCAGATAACTGTATATGCGAGGATCTATATCAGAACTCTCAATTCGGTTCCATTGGTCAGTAGGTCTATCCTTGTGCCAATACCACGTAGTTTTGATCACTGTAGCTTTGTAGTATGTTTTAAAGTCAGGTAGTGTGATACCTCCAACTTCATTTTTCTTTTGCAATATCTCTTCGGCAATTCGGGGCCTCTTGCCTCTCCAAATATATTTTGTGGTTAGTTTTTCCAGTTCCTTAAAAAATACAGTGTTGACTTTTATTGGGATTGCATTAAATCTGTAGATTAGTTTGGGTAGGATAGACATCTTGATGATGTTTAGTCTTCCTATCCATGAACAGGGAATCTTTTTCCATTTATTTAAGTCTTCTTTGATTTCCTTTAACAGTGTTGTGTAGTTTTCTGTATATAAGTCCTTTACATCTTTAGTTGAATTTATTCCTAGGTATGTGATTCTTTTAGTTACTATTGTAAATGGTATTTTTTTCCTGATTTCCTCCTCAGTGTGCTCGTTATTGGTGTATAGAAATGCTACTGATTTTTGAGCATTGATCTTATGCCTGCAACATTACTGAACTCCTTTATAAGTTCTAGAAGCCTTGTTGTGGATTTCTCAGGGTTTTCTATGTATAGGATCAAGTCATCTGCAAATAATGAAATTTTTACTTCTTCTTTTCCAATCTGGATGCCTTTTATAACTTTTCTTGTTTTAGTGCTCGTGCAAGTACTTCTAAGACAATGTTAAATAGGAGTGGTGATAGTGGGCATCCCTGTCTAGTTCCTGATCAAAGAAGGAAGGCTTTTAGTATTTCACCGTTGAAAATGATGTTAGCTTTGGGTTTTTCATATATACCCTTTATCATATTCAGAAAGTTTTCGTCTATTCCTATCTTTTGTAGTGTTTTTATGAGGAAAGAGTGCTGTATTTTGTTGAATGCTCTTTCTGCATCTATAGAGATAATCATGTGATTTTTTTCTTTCAATCTGTTTATGTGGTGTATTACATTGATTGATTTTCTTATATTGAACCATCCTTGCATACCCGAGATGAAACCCACTTGGTCATGGTGTATAATCATTTTGATATGTTGTTGAATGCGATTAGCAAGTATTTTGTTGAGGATTTTAGCATCTAGGTTCATTAGAGAAATTGGTCTGTAATTTTCCTTTCTTGTGGTATCTTTATTTGGTTTTGGTATTAGGGTAATGTTGGCATCATAGAATGAGTTAGGCAATATTCCTTCTACTTCTATTTTTTGAAAGAGCTTAAGTAGAATTGGTGTTAGCTCTTTCTGGAATGTTTGGTAGAATTCAGCTGTGAAGCCATCTAGTCCTGGACTCTTCTTAGTTGGGAGGTTTTTGATGACTGAGTCTATCTCTTTACTTGTAATTGGACCGTTGAGTTCATCTATTTCTTCTTTCATCAATGTCGGCTGTTTGTGGGTTTCTAGAACCTTGTCCATTTCCTCTAAATTGTCATTTTTGTTGGCATATAATTTTTCAAAGTATCCTCTTATGATACTCTTTATTTCTGTGGGGTCAGTAGTGATATCCCCTTGCTCATTCCTTATTTTATGTATTTGCATCTGTTCTCTCTTTTTATTTGTTAGTCTGGCTAAGGGTTTGTCAATTTTATTGATATTCTCAAAGAACAAACTTTTAGTTTTGTTTATTGTTTCCAGTGCTTTCTTATTCTCTATTTCATTTAGTTCTGCTCTAATCTTTGTTATTTCCTTCTTTCTACTTCCTTTAGGTTTAGTTTGTTGCTGTTTTTCCAATTCCTCCAAGTGTGCAGTTAGGTCTTCAATTTTAGCTCTTTCTTCTTTTTTAATATATGAATTTATGGCTATGAACTTCCCTCTCGGGACTGCTTTTGCTGCATCCCATAGGTTTTGATATGTTGTGTTGTCGTTTTCATTAGTTTCAAGGTAGTTACCGATTTCTTTTGAGATTTCCTCTTTGACCCTCTGTTTGTCTAAGAGTGTGTTGTTTAACTTCCATATCCTTGTGCCTAACCTGTTTCTCTGACCCTTAGCGATTTCCAACTTCATTCCGCTGTGGTCATAGAAATTACTTTGTATAATCTCAATCTTCCTGAATTCATTGAGAGTTGTTCTGTGGCCTAGTATGTGGTCTATTTTGGAGTATGTTCCATGTGCATTCGAGAAGAATGTAAATCCCACTGTATTTGGATGTAGTGTTCTGTATATGTCTATTAAGTCCAGGTCATCTAATGTATCGTTGAGTGCCTTAGTTTCTTTATTGATTCTCTGTCTAGATGTTCTTTCTAATGATGGTAGTGGTGTGTTGAAGTCCTCTGCTATAATTGTAGAGGCATTTATTTCTCCTCTTAGTTTTTCCAGAGTTTCCTGCACGTATTTTGAGGCACCCCGATTAGGTGCATAAATGTTGATGATTGTTCTCTCTTCTTGAGAGATTATTCCTTTTACTAATATGTAGTGTCCATCTTTGTCTCTTACAATAGTTTTGCATTTAAAGTCTATTTTGTCTGATATTAAAATAGCTACCCCTGCCCTTTTTTGGCTATTGTTAGCTTGTAAAATGGTTTTCCAGCCATTCACGTTCAGCCTCCCTGAATCCCTGGGTCGAAGGTGGGTTTCTTCTACATAGCATATAGATGGATCATATTTTCTTATCCATTCTGCCAACCTGTGTCTTTTGATTGGTGAATTTAATCCATTAACATTCAGTGTTATTACTCGTAACAAATTTCTTACTTCAGCCATTTTTTCTTTGGGTTACTGTATGTCATATGTTGTTTTGTTTCCGTTTTTGCCTTTTCAGTTGTTTTTAAACTTTCCTCCAACTCTCTCTCCCTTGTTTTTTCCTTTCAAATTGTAGAGATGTTTCTTGAAGTGCTGGTTTTTTCTTGACATACTCTCTTAATTTCTGTTTATCTGTGAATGTTTTGAACTCTCCATAATTTTTGAATGCTAATTTTGCAGAATAGAGAATTCGTGGCTGGAAGTTTTTTCTTTTAGTATTTTGACTATGTCATACCCCTGTCTTCTTGCCTCCATGGTTTCAGCTGAGAAATCAGCACCTAATC
>JAKSZT010036119.1:22609917-22746690 GCA_026826555.1 Tolypeutes matacus | reverse complement strand
TAGAATTATGAGGAGGGAGAGAAATAGTAAAGAAAGGGCTGAAAGGAAAAAGTTAATACTAATAAAAAAAAAAAGAAGAAGAAAACAAAATAGATGTAATAGAAATTGATACCCTTAAGTTGTGGGCCTATGAAAAAATGTTATATCTAAGAGCCACAACAGCAAGCAGAAGGCAGAAATATGAAGGAAGGATAAGCGATAGTTTGTAATACAGAATCAATATAGACAGCGAAAGGGAAATTACTGAAGAAGAAGTACAGCAAAGAAGCGACAAGCTAGCAGCGCCTAATTTTAAAAAAATGAACGAAAAAAGAAAGGCGTGAGGAAAGAGGAAAGAAAAGCAAGAGACCAGAAAGAAACAGAGAGAAACCAAAGATCCTCACAGGCAAGCAGTCAAACAGAGCTAAAGGGGGTCAATATTTCCCCTAGGGTCCACGTGGATCCTCTCTGCCTACTTGTGTTTATCAATCAATTTCCCCATAGGGTTCTATATACAGGTCCTGAAGCAGCTTTTAGCTAATAAACTAAATTAAAAAGAATTTATTTTTCATTTATTGAAGTGACCTTCTCACTTTTTTTTTTATTTTTATTTTTTTAGCAAAATACAGGACCCAAAATAATTCATCCTCTAGACCAACCCCCTTACGGAAGGGACCCTAGCCTGGCCCGTGGAAATTAATCAAGCACTTCCCACTTCCTGGACTCCCCAGGGAAGCTGTAGCTCTGATGTTAGTCAGTGCAGAGTGCTAAAGACGGCTGACTCCGCCCCTTCTGGAGCCAAGCTGGAGCGTCACTGGGTTGCTATGTAAATCAGTTTGACTGCACATTTGCATCTGCTCTCAGCCTGATGCTGCTTCAGGTTGGCTTATCTGCTCCCCAAATCTATGTGGCGGTGCAGGCAGCCAGATCGATATCGAAAAATAAAAATAAAAATACCCTTCCCTGTCCTCCAACAGAACCTTCCCTCCTTTGGGGAATGTCCCTTCTTCCTGGCTCCGTGGCAGCCCGGGTCTTATCCCTGGGCAGCTCGACAAATCAGCTCCCTCCCCCGACCAGAATCCCCCCACCCGTTCACCAGGTACTGATTAGCTCTGGCTGTTCTGTTCACACAAGGTCCAAGGGGCACCAGGCAGCGAAATCCCCAGAAAATAAAACTTTCTCACCCCACTCACGGCTCTAAGTGGCCCTTATTTTGTTTGTTTGTTTTTTAATCCCTAACCGCGGGGCTCAGCTGTCCGTGCCAACCACCACCAGCAGGCTTAAAACTCACGAATCTCTACCGTTCCATCCACGCCGTTGATCCACGCAGATAATGTCCCAAGTTTCTCACTCCATGCATGCACAGCACAGACCCCCAGGCAGGACCCCGTCCACAATCCGCCTTGCTCTGGGAGCTTGCAGTGTGTGCCCTCCTACACTAATGCCATCTTCACAAGGTTTTAATAATAGTGTGGTATATTGGAAAAAATATACCCTAACGTAAACTATGGGCAATAGCTTATAGTACAATTATAGTATTCTTTCATCACTTGTAACAAAGATACCACACTACAGCAAACTGTTAATAATAGAAGGGTGGGATGTATGGGAACAATGTATTTTCTACATGATTTTTCTGTGAACCTACATTTTCACTAGTTAAGAAAATTGAAATAAAGTTCTGCTATCACAACTATATATACTGTTTTACAGACTTTTTTATCATAGCAAATATGCACTTACATTCCCTATAGTTTAATAAAGATAACATCTGCATTTAAGACTCGCCTTAATTGTAACAATCTCATCATTCATCCCATACCTATAGAAATAGGCCTTATAACTGGTCCTTCCTCACCAAGAACCATGTGTAAATCAGTTAGACTCTGCCTGCTGATATCCCCAATGAATGCCAGTGCCACCAGGGACTCATAATGGACAAGAGAGTAGAAATGAATCCAGACAGACCCATTACTGATACTGGAAATGCACATGCCCTACTTATGGTGAGTCACATATTAAGACCAGTCTATTTTTATAGCCCAGATGAATCTGATGTAACTTTATTATAATAATTTGAACCCTGTTGTCTAAGTCCATTACCATACACTGTTGTTGCTAATGGATCAACAATGTCCATACCTTGGTGGTATGGACAATATCTAAAAATACTGTCTTTGAATTGTGACTTGATAGATAGATAGATATAAAAATAGTTTTTTTCTTTCTGTAAGACAGCCAACTTCTCTCTATTACAATATCCCATTCCATACCAGTGGCTAAGAAAATATAATACCTAGATGTTTCTTAGATTTATATTTGTCTCATATCTTTTGCCAAAGATGCATGCATTTCTCAGTTATGTTTGTGTGTGCTGTGCATGTGTGTCTGTGTGTGTGTGTGAGAGAGAGAGAGAAAGAGAGAGAGACTCTGTGAGAAACCTTTTAAGTGGAACAATCATATCAGAGCTCTAGTATTGCTGTATATAAATTCATCACAGAATTCAGTAGCAGGTCTGTTATATGTATTATTTTGCTTCTATCCCAGGCCATATTATGGTTATTATTTTCTAAAATTTTCTTAAATATTCATCCTCATTAAAAAATAGGTAATGATCACCTATTACATGCAAGGCACTGTGTTAGATAAAACCGCTATTTCTTTTCTACAAAGAAAAGCAAAAGCTTCATTACTTCAGCAATATGAAATTTAGGGCTAACTGCTAGCATGTGATAGAAATGTTGTCCTGCCTGTAAACATAGCCGGGGCCACAAAGCACCTTGATTCTCCAAGTCCATGTCCATTTCACTGTCTTCTGCCCCCTGACCACCTGTCATTAATTTTGGTCTCCTTGATTACATATTGCAGTATTTTAAGTTGAAATTGTCATTAAGTTGAGCCACCTGAGCAAGACCTCTCAGTTTTACTGAATAACTCTCCTTAATTTAGTTTCAAATCATAGGTAGCTTCATCTATATAATCTTTTCCAGGCTGCTATAAATGTTCCCTCTTTGCTCCTATTTTCCAACTTCAGAATATACTATGAAGAGCTTTTGTTAGTCTGACTAAATTGCTTTAGTGTAAGAATGCCATCATCTTTTCTGACCTATTTATATAGACCACAATGAGACTGCTCTAGAACACTATTTTTAGCAGCAGTAGAGTATTATCTTCTCACAATAATACTAATAAATAATTTTTAAAATGTAAAATCAGTTCTATTCTCATGCGGGTGGAGCATTATAGATTAATTTGCTGGGTAGAACATTTCTAGAGGCTGCTGTTTGCGGCTGATAAATATAGCTTGCTTATTTAAGCTCTTTACCTTGTGCTAACCCTGCTGAGAGAGCTTCTGAAGCAAGAAGCTTTAGAATGACATAGGCAGGCAATGTGCTGAAAGCATTGGACAACCTCTTATTGGAGGCACCCTGATCAGATAATAAAGCAACCATTGTAGCTCAAGGTCAAATAATCCTTAATCTAAAAACAATCTCTAAATGACATAAGAAGGGCTTTAACCTTAACATCCATTGCATTCGAAGCCCTATTTCATCTCTCTGCAGAGCAGAGTCAATAATGTGAGAATCATAAACTGAACAGGATTGCAAATCCTCTTATCTGACCTGCTGGAAATCAAGTGAGTGGGGAAAAAGCATTGTTTCAAAATTTCACTAATGCAAAAAAAAAGAGAAAATAGTTCATAAGGTGATAAGGTGACTGCTCTAGATAAGCAGTGGCCAAATAATGTTATTTGATGGGAATTTGTCTCTGCTTGCTTCCTGAATCCTCCATTTAACATTCTTAAAAGGATTTACCTTTTAAAAAGGTAAACCACATAATCTTTAGGTTGCTTTTTTTAAAAAGTTAGATTTATCTATGCATGCAAATTGAAGTAGAAAATGAGGCAATAAGTTCATAAAAGCTATTTTCCCACTTTCCCTATCCCTAACCACTCTAATGGAAAAAAGTCAAAGATATGCAAAAATAAAATTAGGTGGTATTTATCATAGTTTGTTATTTGAAAATTTGAAAATTTTTCAAGTTAGCTCCTAACTGTACTCTATACCTCTGATTACTCAGAATCTAAAACAGAAATTAAATCATTTTCATGATATAAAGAAAAATGGAAATTTTACTTTTGTTAGAAATAAAACATTTGTACAGCAATGCTATTCAAACTTTAACGTACATACAAATTTCCTGGGCATCTTCCTACATGCAGGTTCTGATTTGGCAGGTCATGGGTGGGGCCTGAGATCTTGCATTTCTAACAAGCATTCAAATCAGATGAGGCTGACTGTGCTGGTCCAAGCCTTCACCATATTGAGTGGTAAGATCATAGAATTGTGTGTTATAACTTCAGGGTTTTTTTAAAGAGAGGGTGAAGATAGGGAAAATGGGAAAATGGATTTTGGAATTTATTGCCTCATTCTTCATTTTCAGTTGCTTGCATAGATACATCTAACTTTTTAAAAAGCAATCCAAAGAGTAGATGGTTTATCTTTTTAAAAATGCAAAACAAAATGCAAATGTGAAATGAGCACACTTACGATCTGTACTAAGCTTTGCATTAGCACTTAATGCACCTTTATTAATTCATGTACTACTAATTTAATATTCTTCTACAATCAGTCAACAAACTGCTGTCAGGTTATTGAGGAAATACAAATTTAAATGTTACCAATCAAATGTTCAATTAGGTTCTTTTGAATATTCTATGCCATGGAATAAAAAGTTTGCTTTAAATTGGAAATGCAGTAAGAATAACATTTTTCTTTTTTAGAACACAGAAATTAGTTTATTTACTTAAAATGCTGACTCAGATCTTGGACAGGCCCACTGACTTCACTGAGAAGTTCAAACTCTGTTAATGCATTTAATAAAACTCTGAGGGAAATTCCACTGCCATACAATGAAATTCCATTACGTATGACTTATTTTGGGCTCCCTAATTGATAATAAAACATACCAACTGCCATTTCCTATTATTTTTTTTTCCTGAGGCTTAGTTATCATACTACTATTTATGTATTCTTGAGGAAGTTTTTTTTTACTTAAAAATATTTTTAATTTTGTTCTTCAAAAAGTTCTAGAAATATGTAAATTTTGTTATCATAATGATGTCACACTTAGTATATTAAAATGTATGTATTAACAATAACCCTGCTTAATGATTTCCATAATTCCACCATTTATGGTGTTAAAACACCAAGTAACAACTTTATTGTAGAAAAGATTCATTTTTTTCCCAAAGTTCTGCGTATAGTAAGCATCCAATAAATATTTATGTGTGAGCTGTGGCCTGATCCTTCAACAGTTGACAGAGCACCTCTGCAATATGTCTGAAAGGAAGAAGAAATAAATACATTAAAAGAAGAGATAACATACATTTAAAAAAAAATAAGGGTCAGTATTTTTATTTATGTAAGAAACTATCATACAGTAGGCCTTTAATAAAAGTTTGGTGATCATGCTACTTATTAACACTTGTAGAAAGTTTTTCAGTTAAAATAACTTCTCTTATTGAACCTTGTTAAATAGGTATAAAATACACCGGGATATGTTGCCCAGATCCCCTTCCAAGGTATGACTTTTTGCTCCCTGCTGCTGGGAGGGCTGTTAGCTGACAGTCTTCAGCTGGTAACTGCTTCAAGGATCACATCAGTCATATCCTTCCCAGAGTTGCCCACATCCAATGACTGATCAAGGCAGGGGTCCAGTCATTTCCAACCAACGCAGGACAACCCCCAGCTTGACTTTTATCTCTATCTAATACTAAGTGCTTCCCCCTTCATCTTGCCAGGTGTTGATGCCAAGAACCTTCCCTAATAATCCTGCACACTAACTTCATTTAAGCATCTTTCCAGAGACCCAACCAAGGACAATAAGCATTTTCTTCTTTGTCGTATAGATGAGGAAATAAAGCCTCAAATATGATAAGTGGCTTGCCCAAGATTATGAAGCTTGTTCAAGTCTTGAGCTGAGTTCAACTCATTGCAAATCTTAGTTCCTATGCCATGGAACTTTCATCTCTATGACCTATCAGAATCTTGAAATGAATTTTATCTGTACTTCAGGGGATGCCTTCAGCTAAAGCAGCTTGAGGCCTCTTTAATTATTTTTGAAATGTTTAGTGCCAGTTATTTTCTCCTCACCTTCTCCACCTCCACCCTAGGAGGTGCAAAGGAAACTGGTAAACGCTTAACAGTGACTGTCCTCAGACATGCTGCTCCAAACCTCGTGCATCAAATACAGAATGCCATTGACCCCAGGACTGTAGGGAGAAGATAGGCTCAGAAGTAGGAGAGGAGTCAGGGATGGGGCCAAAGGTAGACATTAGACAGTCTGGGAATCACAGCAAAGGACAGAGATGCAATAAGGCAAAGGGAAACATTTGAGGCAGAAGCAAACATAGGGGCAAAGCAGGGTCAGGAATGAATGAATGACAGAGGCAGAGTCAAGAGAAAGCAAAGACAGAGGCCCTCCTTCTTGGGTTTCTGAAGCTTCTTTATCACCTGAACTGCAGATCAGTAATGATGCTTTGAGCCCTGCAACCTAGCAGGCACTGGTCATGCTGCCAAAAAAGATCTACCTTTGGTATTGTTGAGCCAGTTTTTATTTTTTATTTTTTTGTTTAGGAGGTACTGGGAATTGAACCCAGAACCTCATACATGGGTACATGGGAAGCAGGCCCTCAACCACTTGAGCTACATCCACTCCCTAAACCAGTTTTAACTTCTCCTTAAAAGTTCTACATGGAGCATGCTCTCTAGATATGAATAGTTTTGAAGGTGCTGTGGTTCATTGGGCCAAAGCAAACACTTTCCACAACCCAAATATATTATGAATCTCCATTACAACAAGAATCATTATTAAAGATGGAATTTTTGCAAGCCCAATCTAATACTTGCTTTAAGTATTATTTGATAATACACATTACTAATACATCAAGGAAAAAAACAGGAATTGTCCTTTGCATTTTTTGTAATAAGATTTGACCTATTTTTCCAAAGGGAAGTATGTATTCACTGGGGTATACACTGGTCTGTTCTAGAGAATTTTACATTGAAAAGTGGCAAATCGGAGGTGGAGAATGCTCGTGTAAAACTATAATCCTGGAACCATTATATAGTATATCTATTAATCCACAGGAGGAAATAATTCAGGAGACAGTAGGATATAGCACTGAGGTTCCTTGTTGCTTGAATACCAGTATACCACAAATACATATATTCTGACATTTATACAAAAAAAAAAATCAACATTTCTCCTAGACCTTATTGCGTTCTGACAAAATTGTTTTCACAAGTGGCATCTCTCATGAAATGCACCACATTGTATAAAAGGATAGCACTCTGTGTCAAGAAAACATATACATTTGCAAAGACCCAAAATCAGACATGATAGGATGATAAAAATAAAGCATCTGGGTAGAGATAAAGAGAAGGAGGATGAAATGATATTACTGTAGAGGAGGGGGGTGGTAAAAACAGCCATCTCAGGCAGAAAGGAAGAATGGACAATCTCATCCTGACATTGATCACAAATCTGGCATAGATACAGAGGCAAGATACAGAAGCAATGAAGGATTGTGCTTATCTAAACATCTCCAGGAAGCCACAATCAGCTAAAAGCCAAGAATCAGATACATCTTGCCTTCCTGACAACTTCATCTTTTAGAAGGTAGAAAATGTATTGAGGGGAGTGCCTGCTTAGGACCTAATTCCGACCAATAAAGAAAGTACTGGTTGGCAAGGTGGAAATGATCCAATTCTTGAGGGGGAAAACCAGTAATAGTATCTTACAGTCTGTGATAGTCAAAGACTTGAACTCTGAGCAAAGATAGATACATGTCCTAGACCAAAGGAAGATTTCCAAACGTTCAAAGAGAAAATAGACATGAGTTCATGACTAGAGACTCTGGAAGCAAAGAAGGACTCTAGGCTTTAGACACACGGTTCTGAGGATCTAATCATGGAAGGTAAGGAAAAGGCAGATAAGGAAACTATTGTGGCAACTCAACTGGCTCTGGGGTGAACAGCGATATATTAAATATGTCATTTATAAGAATGGAAGGAGTAATGTACAACCAAAGACAAATGAAATCTAATACCAAGGAAACAAAGTAAAGCTTGTGAAAATTGTCAAGGAAGATAAAAATAGGTTTTCTAAAGTATGTTGGGAACAGCAGAAAGATCAAGTAAAGCCTGCTCGGGAACAATACTGTAAAGTCTACAGAAGAGAGGCAGAAAGCAAAATTATTCTGATCTTTTCTCCATGATAGCAGGACTCTGTTTCTTTGTCCTGCATCCTTCCCACATTACATGAGGTGTGATGAGCCTGTCAGTCACAGCACCCAGCCTGCCCTGGCTAGGTCTACATGATCAAACAGGGCCATGATAATTTCCATGAGATATGACACATTGATGGTGAAAGGGAATGGGCTTCTCTCATCTTGGAGTTGAACCAAATCCAGTAGCTATCTTCCATACCATGTGGGGAGCCTACCACTTAAGGAATCAGAACCAGATATGGCAAGGAACACAGGCTTCTTGTAACATCCTCTAAATCCCTGAAAAAAGCCTTACCCTGAATCCCACCTCCCCCGCCCCCCCCATACACAAACCAAGGTATTCCTTTATTTCCTAGAGAGTTTAAAAATTGGGTTCCTGAACTTGTAATCAAGAGAGTCCTGACTACTACATTGGCCTAAAAAGGTTATTTTTTGTCAGATTAGAAAGATAATGAAAATATTGGGAGGAAGAAATGAAAGTCCTATCTTGGTAAGGACATTGAAAAGAACACTCATTTCAAAGGACTTTGGTTCCATTCCATAAGACCGACAGAAGGCTCAGATGACATAAATGAACCGTAAATAGGCAACTTTGAAGAACTATGGCAAACAGAAGCCTTGCTGCCAAGTGGGAAAAGGGCAAACAAATGTTTCCATTTTCAAAAAGGCAAAAAAAAGTTAGATTCTTTTAACTGTGTGTCAAAGAGATTGAATGGCTCCCTAGCAAAATGTTAGCATACAAAAGTCGGTAAATACTTAGAAAGTAAAGAGATTATCCCTGAGGTCCAGCACAGGTTCATGAAGTTCAAATCATGACAGGATTATATCATTTCTTTTTTTTAACTACATTTACCAGAGAGGTAAATTAGGGGACTAGTCATTGTGCCAGGTGATGTGTGCTGCCCTACTTTTGTAGCAGAATGTTGTGTGTGATGGTTACCTTATTAATTATATCTACCATAAATTGGCAGTTTAATATGTTCCAGAATACACATACACACAATTCACAGACATAAAAAAATATACACATACATGCACACATACATACAAATAAACATACACATACACATATACATAATACGCACACAGAAACACATATACACACAAATACACACACCACAATTATGCTCTAATATAGGCAAATAACCATCCCCAGGATACAGAGGAGAAAACTGGGGCAAGGCAGTTAGCCCAAGGTCAAATGACTAGTAATAGCAGAATAAGGATTTGAACAGAGGATTTTCTGATTCTTAAACTAATATGCTTTGTTTTTTCAACAGTGTGTCTTTGTTCACACTTACACAAAGAATGCCAAGAGATGGATGGCATGCTAAAGAAAGGTCTGAAGTATCTTTCACCTGCTCAACTTTTAAAAACTTGAATGACAATAAAGAAAGCATTGCAATCATATAAAAAATAATTCAGGAATATATGTAATATATTGTTGAAAGAGTTAGAATCTAAGTTGAAAATAATAAGAGGAAATGTACTAGGGATAAAATGAGTTCTCAGACACAGGCTACACAACAACACAAGTACTTTAAGGAGAGCTTTATTTGACTGTGAGCTTGGAATTAGTGAGAAGTTGGTACTAAAGGAATTATCTCATCCTTGGGCAGCATTAACAGCAGTATGAAGTTCAAGAGAAGAGAGGAAACTAGCCTTCTTAAGCCTAAGTGGACTAATTTAACACACTGGCACTAGTCCACAGGGGATTGACCATGATGAGGAAGAATCAAACCTTGTCATAGACAGAGGAGGGAAAAATGACCACTATGTTTGATAAGAGAAGTAAAGACTTACACTGTGGGTGTGTAAGGAGGGTTCATTACGTATTTATTCTATTATCCAGAGAGCTTTAAGAGCCATACTAAGAATTAATGGGAAGAAATTACTGAGTCAGATTTGTACACAATATAAATGTGATATTCTTGTAGAGGCAGTGATTAAATGTAGTACCATGTAAAGTAGAGATTAAATATTTTAGTAAGATGATGCTTTCCTGACAGAAAGAAAGTTAAAGCATCATCATGTAAGACATCTTCTTGGTCATGAGAGGAATCAGTTGAATGGTCTCCCATAGTCATGTAAATATAGGTAGAGTGGGTATCCATTGCCCTAACAGAACCCCCAAGAAAATCCCTTAAGTAACCCTGTGTAAGGAAGTAGAACCCCAACTTTCTCTGAGAGAGAGAAGAAATTCAGATCCTGGCTTGCATGTGCCAAGATTTGAAGTTAGAGAAACCTGTAAGTGAGGATTGAGATGACTTTGACTGGGGTCTTCTGGCAAACAAGTATCCCAAAGGGAGATTTTACCAGAAGGACAGGGGAAAACCATTTAAGTTCAGCACATTGGAGTGTGTTTGTGGAGAAGAGCTCGTTTCTACACAATGTTTTGCTGAGACTGCAAACCACTTGGAATGTGATGTTATGTTGGATTTGATGATATGTTTGAAGAGTAGTTAATGACCATATGTGCAATCACCTTGGAGTCTAACCATGCTACCACTAAGAGCTGTGTGAGAACCCAGACCAACAAAAGGCATAAACAAGATGAAGCAAACTGGTTCAACTGCAAGGACCAGTCTTTACCTTAATACATTAGACCTTGCAGAGGAGAAAGTTTCAGGCAAATCCTTAAACAAAGACACAAATCTTGCAAACTAGATGAAGGAGAAGGGTACAGAGAGCCAAAAGTTTTGCTTAAAAAAAAAGAATTTCTCCCCTGAATACAAATGTGCAAACATCCTATAAGAAGATAACAATATCTTTGACTTACCTTGCTTTGGAAACAGTTTTAATTTTAATATTTTCTATCCCCTGGAGAAATTAAAAGCATTAACTGACAGGGCGTCAGGTGGTTCCGGCTCTTGTGGGAGAACTTTTCCCTTAATATCCCATGCAGGTGCTCAAGAATTGATTTGGAGAAATAAAGGAGAAGTAGCCTTCCTTGAAGCCTCACTTGGTGAAACAGGCCACAAAAATTACATCAAGAAAAACCTCAAGTGCAATTTCTCAAAATACCTACCTTTTGACACATTTCTCATTTCTATTCTTGCCAATGCCAGGTGGTAGCAAGTCCCAGATATTGTTCTCTTTATGATGATGCCAAAAGACCAACCAATAGTGACTCTTCTCCTCCCTGGCCCAAATTGCCTGTTAGAAATTGGAGTTACAATATTCTATGCCCAGACCAACCCAACTCTGAAAGTTGGATGATATTTTGACTGGAAGCCACAGCAACCATAAAACAGTATATGTAAGGTTTTTAGTTGTGGGCATCTTCAGTGAAGCAAGAATTCTACATGTTCTCCAACCAGTGAAGGCCAATTGTTAATCCTTTTCTGGAGGCAATTCAGGTGGAATGTTTGTTATTGATTGCCATAGAGAATGGATGCTTATCAAAGTCAAAATAGCTACCTGGGAATGCCTTGTCTATACAAATTGCAGTATTTCTATTATTACTATCTTGTTCTGATGAATCTAATATATTTTTTCTTGTTTTAGCAGCAAGAAGTTGAGATTGTTATTTTCAATTTTTGCAATCATAAAATGGGGAAGACAAAAATAACAATTATCCACGACAATGCTCAATAGGTGTTAGCTATTATTTTTATCATTATTAATATTGATATTGATGTTATTATTTAGATGAATAGGAAATAATAAGAGACTGGGATAAGAAGCAATGTTGAGAATTGTCTTTAACACTAAGTTAGAAAAAAAACATAGCAGAATCATCTGCCATTTATTGTTTGAAGAATGAGACTAATATGCCCTTCATCTTTGAGAAACAGTAATAGGACATGTATTAATGTCAAATGGATGTAGAAACTATCTTTACAACTCCTCTAAGGCAAGTCTTGATAAGCATTGAAGGTTGCCAAAAGGCCAAATGGGAACCTGACCCAAACAAAGGTTGTTCTAAGGAGGAAAAAACAAAGAACAAGTTTAATACCCAGGTAGAAATTAACCGAACAGGCAATTAGATGACATCAATAAACTGATATGACCACTATTCACAAAACAATGACCAGTATGATTCCCCATCATCACAAAAGAGACATGTTTGCATTTTCTGAAACAGGACAGTGTAGGAAATTGTGATAAAAGTTTTTAGGGAATTTTTCTCAAGATCAAATCAGTTAGGACCAGATCTAGTGCCATTTTAGACTGCCAAGAAAATAAAGCAGTAATTGAATCTTTAACATAAAAATAGTAAGGCTATGCATACGGTTTTTGTGATCAAGAATAAGCCAACAAGCTTCAAACATAATTTCTCCAGCACAGACTTGGGAATACATATCTTCCAAGGAAGCATGGGGATGGAAAGTATTTGAGTCATATATGTAAAAGAGACTTCTGGTTTGTTTTTAGAAATGACCTATGTCTTCAAAGCTAAAGTTAAAAGAGGGGCATTTCCTTGTTTATTGGTTAGCATGGATTAGGCAGGTACTATTGGTATTTTGAGCTGCATAATTCTTTGTTGTGAGGGGCTGTTCATTGTGTTATAGGATGTTCAGCAGCTTCATCTACTCTCTACACATTAGATACCAGTAGCAATTCCCCAGGTGAGACAACCAAAAATGTCTCCAGAGTCAAATGTTTCCTGGGGGCCAAAATCACCCCAGGTAGAACCACTCATCTAGGTAAATTACTAATTGTGACTGTTAAAAAGCCCATGTTGTTCAAAACTTTCATGGTGTTAGTGGTTTTTTGTTTTGTTTTTTTAATGCTACCTGCTAATTTTTAAGACACTTTGAATAGCTAGATTATAGGAGTTTTATTGTCAGGCTGCTTTGAAAGGAAGAAAAAGTCTAATAGTACTAAACGTTTCTTTAACTTTCACTTTTTAATTTGAAAAGAACAATGGTATATTTCCACAGAAAGTTTGTTATTATATCAAAAGATTACACAATACACAGTCACTCAAAGATGGAAACACAATTTTTCAGTTTAGATTTCTTCAAACATTATGATTAAATTTAATTTAATTTTACTTTGCTCCATTCCCCCAAAAATGTGACACAATGATACATATCTTTTTAAAAAATAAATATTTCTTAACATACTCACTAAAACTTACAGGAAAAAAAAATGTATAATTTGCCATTTTTAGGTCTAGAATATTTGATTTTTGAAATATGTATCTAGATTATTATACAAGTTGATGTTGGGCAGCTGCCATAGGTTAATTGTCAGCCATACTGAATTCTTTTTCAATGTTTCTGTCTACAGGTAAAATATTATTCCCATGAGACTACTTACCATAGGCAAGCAGAATAAATCTGCTTATCCATCTGGCTTACTAGCTTAGAAAATAAACATGAACCTCCCCATTGCCTGTGGAATAACATTAAACCTTACAATCTACTGTTCAAAAGATGTTAGGTCTACATTTATTGATCTGAAATAATGTCCAAGAGATATTGCTAAGTAAAAGGTGCAAATTCCCAAGTTATGTATATGTATATATAATTTTTTGCTTGTGTGTTTGTTTAGAAAAACATAAATTGTGCTCCTGTGGATAAGAGTGTGCGTAAGTGTGGAAGGATACAAATCAAAATGAACTTATGATAAGAGTTAGATGTTTGAGAGAGAACACAGTAATTTGTTCAAAAGACAAATTTGTTCAAAATTAGTGTTCAAAGTTTTTCCATAAGTATTTGTTACTTGTTGGCAATTCATTTAAAGCCAATTATTCCTTCTCTTCCATATTTACGGCAGGGAAATTTGCAACAATCCAAGCGGCCAGAAACTATTGAATTGGTTTAATGTAGGTGGTTCTAAGAACATTTAAAATGTGGTTTCTATGTATAGATTAATATGCATAAAAAGGATATGTGAAAAATATTCTGAAAAACATTCACAATGGATATCTCTGGTTGAATAAAGGATAAACTTTATTTTATTTTGCTTGTGTACATTTTATTTTTTTAATGAATACATCTTGCTTGAATAAAGAGAGGCTAAAAACAAAGAAAAAGGATCTGGGGAATGGGTGGGTGGGATGTAGAAGCAGTTGACTTTCCAGAACATAGATAAGTGTATCAGAAAATGCTGTGTGAATAAGTGTTCTTTAAAACGTGTAAGATCGGTTTTGAAATTTGTCTCAGCGATACTAGTCAAGAGCTGCTGGAGGAGCTGAGTCATACTTTCACAGGAATCTTTTAGTAGAGGAGGGAAAATGAATTCCAGGAGATAAAAACAGGTTGGTGGAAAATGGTTCCTTGGGTATTTGTTCTCTCCTGAGCATAAATTTTATTTCAGTTTGAGATTTTTTTAATTATATATGGATATGGGAATATATCCTCATATGATTAGAAAGATAATTTACATGGGATTAAATCCAAGAATTCACTTTCCATCTAACTGAACTTCCTAAGAACTAATGTTCTCCACTATGCATAGCCTGGGCCAAAATACACAAGAATAGGATGGTGCGTGCGGGTGTGTGTATCACATGCTTGTGTGCCAGTGCTAACAAAATCTTATTTGGAAAAAATATGGAATAAATACATAAACAAACACAAACAAACAAAAGTTTGGAAACAGACCTTGAAACTGTCTTCTCAGGACTGAAGTTCATGTTTCCCCTGTGTGTTTAATCTCATGGTATCCAGACTACAGTGGTCCTTCCCTCTCCTTGCCTTTAGTTTAGCTTCCTCCAAGCTTGCAAGGTGGACAGCAAGCCCTGACTTTTAAAAGTACATATGATATGTGAGCCCTCAAGGTCCTCAAAAGGAGGATTCAAGAGGCAGTTAATAAGTATATAATGCATACTTAATTGTAGTTTTTCTAATTTTTAAAATTATTTCTTCTGATCACCCTTAATTATGACAAAACTAAAACATGAAGACATTCGGTCAAGGATGTATAGAGATTCATAAGGATGCCAACAAAACGAAATTTGATCTTGGGCTTCATTTAAGAGAAGCATAAAGAGGAGGTTAATCTTGAAGTTTTAACTGAGGAAACCCCATATGAAAAACTTTAAATTCCAAAATGAGCTGTTAGTCCACCGAGCAGAAACCTCTAACCAAGAAAGACAGGTTAGAAGATTCTAAATCCCATAAGGAAGATATAAAAACGTATAGGAGTAGTAACTGAGAACAGATTTATGAAGGGATGTTTTGAAGGGAGCACCTTGAATCTCCTGCCCCATCCTCAAGCAGAAGGTGGGATATTGCTCCTTAGACTGAAGCCTAAAGAGCAGGGCTTCAGTAGAATCTGCAGAGTGCTTCATGGCTGTCCCCTGGAGTTGAGAAGCACTCTGCTGGTGCCTAAGGAGTGTGGGGATTAGGTGAGAGGTCTGAGGGAAGAGCCCAGAGAGAAATACTGTTGTGTTGGGATTTGCCTGTATTCCCTGAGTTTTGCCAGGGTAAAGAATAAATGAGTGTGTCCTGCAGACCAGCTGTGGGCCATGCCACAAATATACCCTGGCTGGGGCCATTTTCAATGGAATTCTGCTCAAGAGGGCTTCACTCAGAGGATGAGACCTAAACTAAATTGTCAGTATGGAACGAACCATGTTTTGTATGGCAGTATATTTCTTGTTATTGGTTGTTTAATCTGAGGGTGGGCAACATTTGTCATGGTTCTTGCACAGAGGATCCATTAATCATTTAGCTCCAGGTCAAATTGCCAAGGAAAGACCAATTTTTTATAAGCTAGTTTGTCAAATGACCAATGGAACAAATGGCCATTTTAACGAAAACTAATTCACCCAACACCAATTTTCCAAATCTACTTGTTTCCTTTAACTGACCAGATTTCATTTTTTCTTTATAAGAGAGAACTATAAATAATATTTAATTGATCTCTGCACTAGTTCTCTGGGGTCCGAGAGCAGAGAAACTGGATAGCAGAGATACAATGCACTCATGAATATAATGAATATGTTCTTGAATATAATCCTGAATTTAACTAATTATTGTAATTATATTCATCTTAAAGATGTTAATGCTCCTCTCCCATACACTCTCCTTCTCTTTTCCCTGTCTTTCTGCACCTTAGTCAATCTAGCTGCAATACCAAGGGGCTAGAGCATGGTTATTAAAAACAACATCTCTCCTTCCCTTCCAGTTTGGAATCAATCAAAAGATAGATACAGAAGACAGTTGAGTAGAGGTCAAACTATCTCCCTTATTCTTGGTAAGCTACAAATGGAGACTATGGCCCAGATCTGGCCAAATCGTCTCAAACTGCAGGCATAGTCCTTTCCACTAGAAACACGCCTTTCCATCTAAGCTGCCCACAGGCTAAGATGAGCCAAGAGTCCATCCTCAGGAAAGAAGGATGGGCTGCACCACACATGCTCAGTTTCTTTTTCCAAGCTGACCAATCAGTGACTCCCCGGACCTGAATGAGGGATGGAGCAAGAGAACAGAAGCATTGTTCTAGTAGAGCTTCCTCCACATGGAAACACAAAGCGGACAAGGGGAAGAGGTCTGCCCCATGCACAGTATTCCCTACCTTAAGTGCATTTAACCATTAAGCTGAAGCAATTCAAATCCAAACTCCATCCTCCCCAATTACATATTCTGCCCAGAGTCAGCCAAGAGGATAGAGCTAGATCTTCTTCTGAGGCTACACCTGTACCATATCTCACTGAACTGGGTCTAAGTTCATCTCCTAAATTGAATTGATCAAAACCAAAGTCTCCGATGAAACTGAATTTCAAAAAGACAAAGAGTAAAGAGGGCTCACACAATTTATACAGCACTGTTCCCGTACTCACAAGATTGCTACATGTGAATCCCCAGTCCCTAGAGCATTATCACAGGCAAAAATATATATATAACCCTAGAATGCAGACTGTAATACTTAGTGTTGTCAAAGTAGAAATTCAGTGGTAACTGAAAGAAATTAATTTTTGGTTTATCCTCATAGAATGCCATCAGTTTTGGCCAGTGATCTGGAACCCAAGACTGTGGTTTTAAACTGTGTTGGGGGAATCTCCCATCAAAGGATTGATCTGGACCTTACATGCAGTCCTGCAGTAGTGACCTATTTCACTCAGTGTAAAAATCAAAGTCCCTACAAAGACCTGCAAAGCTCCATATGTTAACACTTCTCTGACCTTATCACCTCCTGCTTCCCCCACCCCTTGCTTGGCAACTCTGCTCCAGCCACATTGACTTCCTTGCTGCCCTCAAACATGCTTTGCCCTCACCCATCTCAAGGCCTTTGCACTCTCTGTTCCTTCTGCCTGAAATTCACTTTTCCTATTTAGTCACATTTCCTACTTCAACAATTTGCTAAAATGCCACTTTTCTGTGAGGTCTACCCTGAATTCACTATTGAAAATTTCAACCTGCCCCCTCCTTCATTACCACACCACATACTCAGATCCTTTACCCTCTACCTCCTTTTATTTTTCCCATAACTTACCTTCTAACATACAGTGGAATTAATTTAATTATATTTGTTGCTGATGGTGTCTCCTCATCCTGAATGTCAATCCACAAGAACAGGGATATTTGTCTATTTTGCTTAATTATGTTTCCTCAATTCTAGAATGATGCCTATAATATCATAGGCACTCATTAAATATTTTTGAATGAATGATTGAGTAAATGAATAAAATTTGATTTAACATTTCTGTGAAAATCTCCTCCCCGCTCCCCGCCAAAAGCCATGTACAATTAAATGCTTTATTTTTAAAAAGGAAATACAGCAAATTAGACATTCAGTGACTTGGTTTTTAACAAACTGACTTTTGACAAATCAACCTGCTACTACCTCATATAAAGTTCAGGCCGGATTTCTAACAATTCAATGCAGTTCCTATGAGGCTAAAGGAATTAACTGTTTAAAAATGTTTTCTCTTGCTTTCCACTGCCTATTTGGGCCCCCTTGCTAGTTTATTAAAAGCTATTTGAGGGCAGGGACATGTCTGTTTTGTTCAGAACAGTATCCTTGGCCCCTGGCACAATCATTCAGAAAAAGCAGTTGTCAATCATTTTGAGCGGAATGAAGGAACACCTACTCTGAACTACTCTAAAATTATACTTTAATAACACTTGGCTGCCACATTTATTAGGACTCTTTCAGTTATATCTCACTCTAATTTAAGTTTAAAAGAAAGTTTATTGACTCAAGTAATTGCAAATAGCAGGGTGCAATGGTGTCAGGCACGGCTGGAAATAAAGCCCATTAAATGTAGTCAGAAGTCCATCTTCCCCCCACACTTGCTTTATTCTTCATAGACTCTCTCCATACCCAAGTAAAGATGGCCCCCCTGCAGCTTTGGGCTCACATTCTACTAAAATAGCGATGCCAGTAGAAAGAGAATGTTTGTTCCAATATCTCTAACAGCCCTGGATGTGGCTCTTGTTAGTCAAATATGCTTTATATGAGCACTTCTTAAGCTAAAGGATAAGGACAGCCCTACCTAAAAAATACGGAAATGAGAATGAGGGACAAGTGGCTCTGCCAATGAAAGTTTGAGTTTCAGTCATAAAAAAAAAAAGAAAAGATCTGATGGGCAGGGAAGAACAACAGATATCCACCACAGGCTGTGCATAGCAAGAGGTGGGTTACAAAAGGGGCATAGTCAACTCATACTGTCAGCCTAGGCCCTGAAGAGAAACCCACAAGAAAATAAAGCAGTGTATGGTATTGAAGAGCTTGCTCACCAAAACTCATGTCCTCCCTCCCCAAGGTGTAGAATTGTACCTGGATTTTGGCACCCTAGCCATGGATTGTGTTTCCTACCTTTTTTGTGTTTAGCATGTCACTAGTTACTGCCTATGGAACGTGAGCAGAACTGAAGTGTGTCATTTCTGAGACAGAGTGTTGAGAAATGGTCTTCTTGCCTACATATTTCCTTTGCTGCCTATTTACTAGCAAGATGCAAATCCCAAGTCACTAGGAAATGGATAAATAAAATGAGAAAATCATCGTGTGAATCAGAATTATTATTATTAGACCTTTATGTGAGTCAGGCAAAAAAAAATCCTATTGGGTACAGTTCCTTATCATACCAATGTAAGATGGCACACCTTAGTAAGTTCCTGATAGAGGAAAGCAAATTAATGTAATTAGCTCTATGTAATTAACACTCAACCCCACACTCTATGCCTGATGTCATCTGTAGATTAGACTGGAGAAGTCAGTTATAGCTTCTACCAAGGGGAAATAATTTCAGGTTATAGGGAATAGAGGAGCCTCTGATTCCTCCTACATTTATTTCTCATGGTCATAGATTGTGTACACATTAAGGGGAATGTGTTAATACATTTATTAATATGTACATATATGTCTGTATATGATATATATGTATACACATATATACACATACATATAGATATATGTATACAACCTGTGTATATACACACCCCAAGTAGAAAACAATTCTTCCCATATACATTTTTAATCTTCTTGCTTCTTTCACCAGATTTGTGAGTCCTACATCTTTTCTTCCATTATAAATCTTGTGTATCATTTTATGCTTTTATCAAGATCATAAAAATGCTTCACTCCAATTCTAAGTTTTGTTCTTAATGACTTTTTCACTCTTGTATTCATCCATTTGAAATTAATTTATTTTGTCTTAAATTTCCCTAATTCTTTATCCTTCCCTAAGCTGTCACTCAAAAATTTGTCAGAGATATTTTTTAAAAATTGAAGTAAAATTAAAAAAACTGAGGCCAATAGTTCTAACTTCTCCCTACTTCTCATATAGCTGTTTGACAGTACAGTACAGTATATTCTGATAGCTACCATTTACTTTGTAAGTTACCTCTAGATTCATGGAATCATAGAATATTAGTATCGGCCTCTCACAAGGAGTATAAATCCACCCTTCATCTTACCTAGAAGCAAATGAGGCCCAGAGATGTTTTATGACTTTCCCCGAGGTCACAAAGCAGATATAGATAAAGTCAAAACTGGAAGCCAGATAGCTTAAGGACTCAATGCTCTTTCCAGTCCAAAAATGTTGTCTTGCTTAGCAAAGGTAAAATTTAATTTCTAAGGTTAGAATTCTGGGACAGCCCCATTTCAGAGTTAACTTGTAAGAAGAGCATATTACTGGGGTTCTTTTGTGGTGCAGGTGGGGCTTTAGGATGCATGTGACAAAATAGTGCTATTTGGATCAAGATTCAAATATCTCAGTCTATTGCTGCTACATTATACTTAAAATGAAAAAATGATTTGGTTCAGTTAAATACTATAAAATATAATTATAGTGCTTGGGAACAGCTCAGCAGAACTGGAGCTATATTTTGCTGTCTTAGCTCACCAAAGCCCTGGAAGATATTCAAGAAGAGATTGTATAACAAGTGGCATACATCATTTCCTTTAGGCTCTGGAGCTCAGCGAACAGTAAATGTGACCCTTTTGGACTCATTACTAATCAGTGTGGATCACCAAAGTTTAATTGCTTATGTGCCAATATGTATTGACTAAAGCTGGGCACAGGTTATTTCTCTCTGTATACATCAATAAATGTGTATGGATCTTTTACTGTGGCCTATATATTCTATCTATGGAGATACAACTACTCCTCTGAATCACCAGCTTTTCCAATTTAATCTGAATCTGACTTTTTGTCCATCTTTATTTTTAGTCTATAAACTGCTTGGGAAGGCCCTTTTTTCCTGGCTCCTGGCTAGAGTTGAAACTGAGATTACGGAAATACCTCAAGAGCGGTTATTTCTATCCACACTGAAAGGAGAAATTCGGTGCTGTTTAGCTGAACATTAAAATGTCTTGGCTTTTTACCCTTCACTATTAATAATACCATCATCTGTCTTTCACACAGAAAAATCTTTCTTTAACTTTGCACTTGAGAATTTCGATTCTTCTTCATTTTATTTCTTTATAGAGTCTTCCCGGGGTGAGTCATAACGTATTGAGGTCATGTCAGTAGCTCTGTGATACACAGGAGGATGTTTCATCATAAAATGCACCACGAGATCCAGTGACATGTGTGACAGTCCTGAAAGGAGACCAATTGGGCTAAAGACTCCAGCTGAGGGATGACTAGGCTGAGGGTCTTCTCAAACTACTGTTCCCATATAGGACAAAAGCATACAAAAGGAAACAGAGGGACTCCTTATCCCCTTAGGCTTTAGTCCCTGTATCTGCTTATTGTAAGTGGTCTGGATTTCTTTCCCCAGCATCTAAGGCTCCAAAGTTAGCTTATAATAGTCTTTACTCCCAGAAGCCTTTTCACTCATTTTAACCAGTTTAAGTTAAGATATGAGCAGTTGAAAATGAATTATAAATTATGGATTACAGAGCCAATATGGAGTGGTCAGCATTCCTTCAAACTATTTACTATCCTCTCATAAAGTAAGGTGGTGTCAGGGAGCAGGTGTAGCTCAGTGGTTGAGCGCAGGCTTCACATGTGCATGGACCCAGGTTCAATCCCCAGTACCTCCTAAAACAAAGAAAAAAAGGTGAGGTGGTGTCATTTTCTGGGTGGTGTATTTGGATTAGTTTCGGTTTCATACTGTATTCAATATACTTCCTCCAGCACAGACACCTCCATATTCCACTGTCCTTATATCTCTCATCATAGATTCCTATACATGAAGACTAAACTTACTCCAAAGCTGCCTAAGTTTCTTAATTTTTGAGTAGAATTCTGATTAAAATACTGAGTCATAGCTGAAGCTTAGTAATATATTTTTTTCAATATAGACATTCAATTGGAATAAATGCACTCATTTGTGAGTCTGAAATCTTCTGGGTGAATTCCCAGCCCACTTTGATCCTTGACCTCTGTTCTTTGCTATCTTCACTATTGCCTGTAATAGTTAAAGTTGCATAATTTTCAGGCTGGAATGGATCATAGAGATTGATCATTTCATCTAAGCTGAGGCTCACAGAGTTTAAGGGATTTTCTCTGCATGACCCAACTAGCTAGTGGTAGATTTGAGGCAGATACCCCAGATTCTGGACTTCAAATCAATTATTCTTTTCCCTCACTCCTCCATTCATTACCCCATTGCTTTGGCTGTCACTTTGTTCACTCTCTTCTCAGTCTTTTCGTCTGTTGCCTTGTACTTTTGGGGTATCCGCCTAGCAAAGCATCAGCCATGGTCAATCCAATGCTCAGTCTCCTGAGTATCATTCAAGAAAATCACCTAAGTGGGCTAATTGCTGCTATTTTAGTTGTAGGGTCTCCCCCTCATCTGGCATATTAATGCTGCCCGAACAGCCTTCCATAGTCCTATAGTTCTGCGATTGCCAGCCTTCCACAGTCAGCACCCATGTTCCACACAGCAGTGATTTCAAAGCTTCTCCACTCCTCTCCAACCTCCCACCTGCCAGGTGGCCTTGCATCTTACTCCCCGGAGAAAATGCAAGTGATCCAACTTCTTGCCTTCTTCATCCAAACTTACTTATCTTCTTTTCTTTCTTTTTTTGTGCCTCTCATTAAAATAAAGGAAGTATTTCTTTTTTAACCCTAATCCTTGTGCCCATGCTCTGGATCATGTACCCTCCAGCATTTCCAGGATATTTGTTCTATAGTGTTAACTCTCTTTCCCAAATTGTCACATCCCCAGCTTCTTCCCATGAGCATTTAAACATTTTCAAACAACTTAATTTGTCTAATAGCTCCTCATTAGTCTCTTTTTAGATTCCTCTTCCTTTGCCCAGACCATAAAACTCAGCATTCCAAGGAATCTGCCTTAGATAATTCAGTTTACCCATTCCCTGAACTACCCCCATTGAATCCCGTGGTTTTTACTTTGCATTTTCATGCTGATGACTCCCAAATCTACTTCTTCAACCTGGCTTGCTCTCTCTCTGGGCCTTCACTTTTTTCTACTTATAGACCTCAGAGATGCCTCAAAATCAATATGTCTAAAACCAAATGCATGATCTTCCCTCACAAACCTGTTCCTTCTCATTTGTTCCTGGTCTCATCAAATGACACCACAATCCACTTAGGCATTATCTTTAATTCCCAGTCAGCAAGTTGGTGTTTTAAAACATTTGGCACAGTAGTTCATAAAACAGTATTGGTTCTGGCTCTGCAACTTAGTCATTGCATGGCATTGAACAAATGGCATAAGATATCTAAGCTTCCGTGTCACCATTCTGTAAGACAGAGATATTAATAGTGTCTACTTTATACAGTCATTAAGGATTAAATGAAATAATGCAAATGTGATATCCAGCATATGGTAAGCATTCCATAATTTTATCTATTAATATATATGCAATAGCAGTTTGATATTGTTTATAAATTCCAAAAATAGATATTGGATTATGTTTGTAAACTGGTCTGCTCCTTTGGGCATTTAGATTATATTGGATTCAGAGGTTACACTTTTATTTGATTAAATAATAATTAAAGTTTTGATTGGGCACATCAGTAGGACATTGAGTCCCCGAGAAACTGCACGGCAGAGAAGGGAGGTTGGAGTTTTGAGCTGGAGCCACAGGAAGTAAACACACAGAAGAAGAACATAGAGGAATAGAGATGGTTCCATAGCCACGGCAGAGACCCCAGGAAGAGAGGCGAGCTATTCACCTGATAGTTTACAGCTGGCCTTGTAGAGAGAGCAAAGCCACTGAGCCCGGAGAGAAGCAAGCCCCAGGTGAGAGACAAGACTTATCCCAGCCTACAGCTGATATTGAAAGAAGCTGGGACCACGGAGCCTTAAGAAGAAGAGGAGGCCTGAACCCTTGCAGATGTCAGCATGCCATCTTGCTCCAACATATGGCAACAGACTTTGGTGAGGGAAGTAACTTATACTTTATGGCCTGGTAACTGTAAACTTCTATCCTAAATAAATACCCTTTATGAAAGCCAACAGATTTCTGGTACTTTGCATCAGCATCCCTTTGGCTGACTAATACAGATACTATAGTTATTACTATTAGTATTATAATCAGTACATATCTCCAATCAGTCCCCTTCTCTACGGCCTACTGCCCCAACCCTAGTCCAACTCATAATCTCCTCTCCTCTGTACCATTCAGAAGTCTCCCAACCAACCTCTTTGCCTCCAGTCTTGCTCCCCACATTTTAACCATAAGTGATATGCTGAATGTTTCTACCTCTTTTGTCTTCCAAAGGCATCCATTTAACCCTTGCTTTACGATAAATGTCCACATTTCTTAGAAGGCTTTAAAGTTTCCTTAATCCTCTGCTTCCTCTTTTCTTCTCCGGTCTCATCTCTTGGTGTACCCCACTGACTCTTCATAACTGAGCCCAAACGATCTTCTTATCATCTCCCAAACTCTTCATGTCTCCTCCACCATCAAGGCCTTCATACATGGGGTTTTTCTACACAGAATACACTGTGTGCCTACTCAGACTTGCTACCTATAAATTTTATTTCAGATCTCAGTTTATATGTCATTTTTACAAGAAAGCTTTAGCTAAACTTTCCTACTCTGGGTTGGCAACTCCCTATACACTCATATGGCACCCTCCTCTTCTTCTATCATAGCAGTCATCACATAGCATTATACCTATTTATTTGTCACTGGACAATGAGTTCCATGGGAGCAGGTGTTACATCTACGCTGTTCATCACTGAAGTCAGCATGGCACATAGTACACACTTAAGAAATAATTGTGGGTTGAATATCCTCCTTCCTCTCATTTTTCCCCCAGCCTTTCTACCACATTATTATCTCATCCAACAACCTCCATGCTCAACTCCACTAGTCCTTTAAAATTGATTCATGCCTTACCCTGAAAATTAAATAAGGAATATTGAATTACTCACCTGGAAGCAATCCCTTCTCACATTAGTATTCACATAGTTCTTTACTTAAATTTTTCCTAAGAAACCTATAACTTTCTATCTTGTATTATAGTTGAGTAGTTCTTTAACAAGTTCTGTAAAAGCAAGGATTACATCGTTTTTATGTCTCTATCCCCACAGAGGGCAATCATAGTGGCTTGAAATAGAAGATTTTGAATAAATATTTTTTAACATGCAAAACTGGCCCATTTGCTGACAGATAGTTTCAACCTCTATTGGGAAGAGTTAAACTTATTCAAAGATAATAGATTATTGGCTCTCTGAATGCAGAAAAATAGAAAACTCCAAGTGCTAACCAGTTTTTCATCCTTTAATTTAAAAATGTCAAACCTCTGAATGCCAGTCTCTAAATGTTCTGCAAGAATTTTTTGTGGGTTTATTTCCTTTTTCCCATTATCTTCAGATTCAGATAAATACAGTGATGATATCCCCACAGATATACTCAAAGTGTATCTTTGATTGTTCAAAACTTTTGTTATTTTTTTCAAGTTGGCATGAAGATAGCCATACGTATATTTACATATATGTCATAATACATTATCAGAGTTTCATCAGAGAAACAGAATATTCTAGATATTTTAGGCACAAAAGGATTTAACAAAGGGGATTTGGTGTTTACAAAACTATTGAAAGGGCAAATGCCAGAGAAAGCTACTAGTAGCATAGGTTTACCATTGCTTTCAGATCATCAGAAAATTGCTACTGTAATCCAGTGTGGAATTCCACTTAACTGGTCACAGATGTCTGCAGCACTGGACAGGTAATGATAAACAGGTAACCATGCAGAGACCACTGAAAACCTCACTTCCATCAATACCCAAATAAATATCTGCCTGTCCCTACTGATAGAGAAATAATATGGGGTTTCTACCCAGTGGTGTGCTGTAAATATTTAATAACTGGCTCTTGGGGCAGAAAAAAAGTTCCTGATTTATAACATTTTCCAATTTCCATGGTGTAAATTCTCCCACCATAGCTGATTTCCAGCTACCAACATATCATTTAATGCAAAATTGGGAAAAGATGTGCAAAATTGGTTCCTGTGAGCTGGTATGAGCTGCTCCAACACACCACTGTTTCTGTCTTCCACATAATACACAAATGTATCTCGTTGATGGAACTTAATTTCAGAACCCAGCTAGCAAAGGAGACTGGGAAATGTAGTTTCCAGATTTCAGTTGCCTGCAGTACAGGGGCGAGCAAAGAAAGAGGTATCAAGTGTAAACTAGCATTAACACAGACAATACCTGGCTTGCATAACATACAGACTAATGTTAGATGCCATTTTCCCTATTCATGCAAATGAAAACAAAACAAACCCTTGGTGATTTCATCAGCATCATGGCTCAATTTCCACATGATATTCAAGCTCTGTATGGATCATTTGAAAATTAGTGTTAAAGCAAACATAACACACTGATGCTAGGTAACATTAAATTAACTGAGCCGTTGTAACATGGTAGGTATTGTTTTAGGCTTTACACACATTATCTCATTCAGTCTTCCCAACAATCCTGTGAGGTAGACTTACTATTATCCCAATTTCCAGGACAGGAAAATGAAAATTGTTAAGGTTAAGTAAATGTACCATATCACACCACTTTTTAAAAGCAACATGTTTCAAATACAAGTTGTCTGCATTTACCTCTCAATACTACCTTTAAAACATGCAATTTTAAAAGATTCATTTCTGCTTCAGAGCACCATACTAGGAGTCAGATGCCTGAGAGCATCTAGTATGTCATAGAATCAAGACACTGAATTATTTTTAGGACTGCATTGCATCCCAGCAATCATCTGATCCTATTTGGAAACATCGTAATGAGTATCTGTCTAAAAGGAAAAAAGTTATAGTTTATAGTTCACAATAATTTGACCATAAAGTATCTTCTTTTCCTTCTGTTTCCATCATTATCCTCTAAAGGTTGGATCCCTTCCATTCTTCCTGTTTAGACGTATATCCCCTCTTGTTAATAGTGTTATTAAGTTTAAAGTGCAAGAGAGAATAAACAGTCTATAATTTTCAAAAGGGAAAAGTCATGGGAAAGTGACAGGATCCATTCTTCCTTTTAGTAAACATCCATTTGCCATACTAAAGACTTTTTGTGTTTCCAGGTACAGGAACCAGTTATAATGCCTAAATTGCATATTTATACATTGTTTGGAATCACCTCTCTAATTTTTCACATGATTTGTCTTGCTTAACCCACCAAAATGTCACTGTGCTTTCATGTCACATTCCCCTCCCCTGTGTTGCCTTTTCTAGATTCTGTTTTGAAAGCAAGCAAGCATCTTTCTTCATTATAAGCCATTAAATAATAAACTAGTCACCGTGCTTTTTACCTGCGTAATTTCAAGCTAATTGCATGGCTGCATGTTTGCCCAAACCTAAGCAACCGGGCTTTCTTTATTCTCTAAATGATCCTTAATTTAAAAATGAATAAATACAAAGCCCATATTTTGTGAGGGAGGGGCTGTCCTTTGAAGGTACATGGCTTTTTTTTTTTTTTTTTTAGAAGGTACTGAGAATTGAACCCAAGACCTCCTAACGTGGGAAATATGCGCTCAACCACTGAGCTTCATCCACTCCCCTGCGTGGCTTGATCTTAGGGGCGAGTGCTGTCAGTGCGGGACACCAGATCATGTCTGACAGTGTTTTTGCCAAAGCTGTCTGTATTTGTGCCAGCTCATTGCCTCAGAAGCTTTCAGTGCTTGTCAAATACCAGCTGTAAGATGTTTCTCAGCTATGTGATATCTCATTGAGACCAGTTCAGAGTATCAGATGCACCAAAACAGAGAAAGATATTGACAACGCTGAGGTTTGTTTTTCTTCCACAGACTGCTTGCTGATCAACCCAATTGTCCAGTAACAGGCGAATAAAAATATTTTTTTCTGTTGTCATTATATGTTAAAAAATGACATATAATGTCATTTTGGTGCTACTGAACAGAACTATTTTCCAAGAGCCGTTCAGAATTATAAGAAAATCAGAATTATAAAAAAATCAAAGACATTTTTCTCCTGGAGCACCAGAACAAACAAGCTGTTCTCTGTTGAAGGTATATTCTATAAGATTTGCAGTTTTTCGGATACTTGAATACCAGCTCTGCAGAAGATACGACCACTAACCCTTGCTGATATTAATAAACACACAAAAATTCAATGGGTTTAATGACTGTAAATACTGTCTCGCATCCCAGCACAAACTGCTGCGTTGGAGAAGAAATAAGTAATTGTCATTTCCTGAATTCTGCTCTGGCCAGTGACTAACAAAGAATGCCCAGCAAAATTAGAAAAGATGGGAGGTGGGACTTGGTTCCAAATTGATCTGAATGACTAAGTCAAGCTTAAAAGCTGCCTCCCTGCTTTTAAGGTTCACTATCTGTTTTCAAGAGTAAAAGAAAACATTCAGGAAAATAACAGGAAGCCAGTCAACGGCTCAGAGACTTTTTCTTGATTTGATTCCTTTACAGCATTGCATTATTGTCTACATGAAAGCAGAGCTCACCCCTGCCAAACCCTGAAATGCATAAAATAGAAATGAGGAGGGAAATGCCTTTGCTACTCATCTGTTTCTGTCTTAGGAAATGGCTCCAGTGCATCTGCTAGCTGTCTCACTAAGGGGTTTTATGTGACCACATTAAATCCTGCAGATGCCATGAAGGAACAAACCTGAATGCGTGCTGGCTTGACCCATCCTTTAGCAAACTCCAGATGCAAATCATGTGAATGAAAAACCCACATGAATCCATACAAAGGGAATCTCTGGTCTTTCAAATCCAGAAGCTACTTGCTCCTTAATCAAGTAAAGTATTGTTTGGAATTGTAAGGCACCTTCCTTTACTATGTCATCAAGTTTGTTTGATGTGGGCAGAGTCAGGAAAACACACAGGTTAAGGAAATCTATCCTGAATCATTGTCCTAGAATCAATATGCAACTAATTCAATATTATACATATTTTATAAATATATGTACACAACCTTGAACAAGGAGATAAGTAAAGAGTAGTATATGTGAAGAATATTTATTTAATAATTTCACTCTTTTCAAAAAAATTAAGTTAGATTGCAGAAATTTAAAGTAAGTGATAATTTCTCTCACATGTATAACCACACCTACACACACATGCACACATCCAAACACATGGACACATCCAAAAGAGAAATGAGAGTAGTGATAAAATGCAGGCAAAACAAAGTATTGTAAACATAAATGCCAAAATTTCCTTATACTCTTATAGGCAGGCAATAATTTAAGGATCAACATAAAAAGGGAAATCTGATCATTAACACACACATTCCACAGTGTCTATGAGACTAAAAAAATAAATAAAATACCCAAAGTGCTACAGAAGAGCACAAGTATTGCTGATGCTAATACCAGGAAGAAATAAAGCTCTAACTTAGAATATATATAAGGAGTATTTGCTATATATATAAAATAGTCATATTTCTAGTTGCATATATAGCCTTCATTTGAAATGAGTTTTAAAGATAGAATTACAAAGCAGAATAAGAAACCAGAGGGGAAATATACTTTATAAGTCACTTAAGTCAAAAAGCCATATTTTAATATTAGATGTAGGTAAACTTTGAAGAAGCTGAGCTTTATTGGAAGTTACAAGGTCCTGTACAACCAAATAAGGAGAGCTACGAATAGGCAGTTCAGAGATTTCCCAGTCAAGGAGACATTTCCATGATTTGGAGAAATTTGCGAGGGGTATAGTGGGAAAAGCTCTGTGACTTTTGGAATGCCACTTTCTGAAAAGATACAATACTAGGGGATTGGTCATGGCTGTAAGCCAATTTGAAAACAGTTTTCATCAGATGACAAAGGAGATTTTTCCACAGATGATGAGTTTCAATTTTAGAGCAGAAATTGTTAGCAAAATAAGATTTGATTTCTAGGGATTCACTTTAGAATTAAATGTGTTGGAATAATTTGTAAAGTAAGCAACATTGTAGCTTTTGAAGGTAACATCTTTATTCCAAATCTCCTTCTCACTTTTCTAAATGGCAGTGGTTTATTTCAGGTGCTCATCTTTTGGGCTTTCTTTTCCTTAAGTCTGGCAACCAGTTCCCTGACACCTTTCCTCTTCTCCTGTCACTACGCCCTTTCCTCAGCCCACTTTAATGCAAAGTCAAACTTTTTTTCTGAAGTTTTGCTTTCTAGGCTTTATTTTTCACAAAAATATCTTGAAAGGTTGAGATGAGTGTGGCAGGCAGAAAAAAATCTAGGATATGTGCCTCTGCCTAAAATATAGCTGTTTCCTAATCCCCAGAACCTGTGAATATTGCTTTATATTTCAAGAAAATGAATATTAATTTATATGGTCAAAAAAGGTGATTAAGTTAAGGATCTTGAAAAGAGGCACAGAGCCTGGATTATCCAGGCAGACCTTAAAGGCAATCATATGTCCTTATGGGGGGAAGCAGAGAGAGATTAGACCATGAACACACAGAGGAGAAGGCGATATGAAGATTGGCAGAGAAGACTGCAGCCACAAGCCAACGAATGCTGACAACCACCCAGAAGCTGTCAATGACAAAGCACAGATTCTTCCCTGGAGTCTCAGGAGGGAGTGCACTCTTGCCTACACTATACCTTGACTTCAGATTTCTGGCCTCCAGAACCGTGAAAGAATAAATTTCTATTGTTTTAAGCCACTAAGTTTGTGCTCATTTCTTACAAGAGCCACAGGAAATTAATAAAACAGCTGAAACATGGGAAACAAAGAGACATGATAGAAAAACGTCCCTCCCCCCAAAAGAATCTATCTCTTTTTATTAATATCTACCATTCATCAAGCACTTACCAGATATGCTTGAAAAAGCACATTATCCTAATCCTTCCCACAACCCATCAATGTAAGTGTCATTGACCCCATTTTACAGGTGAGGAAAGTGACTGGCCCACTTCTATTTTTTGCACACAGCAAATAAATAGAAGTTCCAAGATTCAACCCAGATGGATTCAACTCCAAATTTTCCACTATTTCTGCAACACTATAGGGCACCCCTGCTTCTCACTCCAGCCTCACTTTCCTGCCCTTTCTCCATCTAATTTCAGAGCACACTTGGAACTGTGTTTCTTTTATCCCTAGCCAGCTGCAAACCTTCTACTCCATGTGCCCACAGACCAAGTACTTGTGTTCCTGGCTTTCATAGAAAATATAAAACTTTAAAATAACCCATAAAGCAATATGTCTGAGATACCATGGTTTATAATCTTTTCTAATCTCTGGAATTCCTAGCTCCTGGCCTTAAATTATCTAGACTGGTTGATTGCTCCTCCACAACCAGGTTGGCCCACCTCAGATTAGAAAAATTACCAGCAATTCCCTGGTTTCCAGAACTAAAATGTTGTCTGGGTAAAAACTGAATCCAACATTACTGACCATGTCTTATCTGCCCTGCCAAGCTCTCTTTTTCCTCACAGCTTCCCATCCGATCCCCTGCATCTTTTTCATTGGCCTGTCTAACCTTGTTCCACTGTGACTTAGGCCTCAGTGTGTTTCCTGAGGGCAGAAAAGCACAACCAAAATCTCATTCTCTTTGAGATTTATATTTGCAATGCACACATTCACACTACACAACTCTAGCAAGAATTCACTTCTTGCACAAAAAGACAGGTATGTCAAGATAGAAACTTTTATTTCTCAATTGTGAAAAGTAACCTAAGTCTCAAGCCCCCATTTCTGCCAATGGTGGGTTTTCAAACTCAGTCTCTTAGTCCTTGCTCCTTCCTCCTCTTCTATTCCAAGCCCTTCCTCTTCTCCTAGGAGAGATCTAAGTGTTCCCGGGTTTGCATAGCATCCTGGCTTGGGAGCAGGGCTTCCAGATGAGAGCCCTCCTCTGTCCTATTCTGCATAGCTTATCCTCCTGGTTTTAGGTGTTAGCCCTTTTAGGCTGCATCCAGAACTAGTGTTCCCAGGTGGTGATAGTGTCCCTAGGTCTCCAGGCTCAAGCCTCATAGGGTGATTGCTCTGCTCAGGGAGCTCAGGAGACTTGCTGACGCCCTCTGCACTGCTAGAGCTGTTGATCCTCTGAGACTTCCCAGCCCGAGCCTCTGCTTTGGGGGTGCCCTCTCTCAGCATCCTACTGACCCCTGACAAACAGGCAGACTCACAGTTCTCAACTACATTTCAAATCCCTTCAGTCATGGAAATGGTTTTGATTTCCCAGATGCATCCAAGGAAGTAGGGATTTGAGGGTAAGGCTGTGGTATCTCAGACTCTCTCTATTTGAGAGCATTCCACCACCATCTCCATTCTCAAGGCAGCTCCATGTAGAAACAGAGCCGGGGAGGTGTTTCCTTCCAGAATTACAGACAGGAAGCAGGAGACCTGCCCTTTCTTTCAGAACACTTAACCAATCTAGGGGTCTGTATTAGTCAGCCAAAGGGGTGCTGATGCAAAATACCAGAAATCTGTTGGCTTTTATAAAGGGTATTTATTTGGGGTAGAAGCCCACAGTTACCAGGCCATAAGGCATAAGTTACTTCCTTCACCAAAGTCTATTGCCACGTGTTGGAGCAAGATGGCTGCCGAAGTCTGTGAGGGTTCAGTCTTCCTGGATTCCTCTCTTCCAAGGTCTTGCTTCTCTCTGGGCTCAGTGCCTCTGTTTTTTTCCCAAGGTCAGCTGCAAACTATGAGGCTTTCTAGGCTTTCCCTCTCTCCACAAGGCCAGCTGCAGACTAGCAGGTGAATGGCTGTCTCTCTTCCCAGGGCTTCTGTCATGTCTAAGAAACCATCTCTATTCCTCTGTGTTCTTCTCCTGTGTGTTCACTTCCCATGCTCCAGTTTAAAACTCAGCATCAGAACTCTGTCTTTTGCCATGTCTTTTATCTGTGAGTCCCCACCCAGCAACCCACTCAATGCCCTACTGATGTGGCCCAATCAAAGCCCTAATAATAATTTAATTAAGTAAAAGTGAAATTTCAGTTTACAAACACAATCCAATAACTATTTTTGGAATTCATAAACAATGCCAAGCTGCTACAGGGTCCTAAGCTAAAATTGCAGGACAAGGAGCAGGACCTTCTCTAATATCCACTCTTATGCTCCCCATGAAAATCTTCCCTAAACTCCTCCCAGCAAGGGTTTGAAAATCCTCTCCCTGTGGGAAGGCAAGCAGGCCTGAAGACATCATGATTCCTACATTTTCTCTGATTCAGGATATAAAGTCAGCGCCTTCATTCGCAAGTCTTCACTGATGGTTTTCCAAGTTGAGTTTTCAGAATCCCAATAAAACCTTTTTTTCTCCCAAATGCCTCATAAAAGCGCTTCAGCTTTTAGAGTATTATGTGCTGCTGTGGATTCAAAGGAGACACTAAACTGGAAGGTAAGGGAGGACTTCTTTGCTCCAGGTGGCTGCACCCATCTCCTTCTGAAGCACTAAGTGCTACTGTTTCAATGGGTCGAGGGCCTTAGGGCATGAAGAGGAAGGGCCATAAATGAAAGACACATCAGTTAGTATTTTAAAGACATTATTTTAAAACATTATGCAATACTATAGGCTTACAGTATAGTGTACAACTTTATATAAGACCATTGTTTTAATGGTGCTATTTAGCCATTTCTTTGAAAGAAAGTGCTCAATGACATCATTTTGTTATGTTTTGCAAATTGATGCATGTATTGGCACATTTTGATTTCAAAGTCAAACCAAGTAAAGAAGTTTATGCATTTAGAGTCCGATGGAATATGGAATATCAAACTATTAATACTGTTCACAAAAGGCATGTTTGTTTTATAAATCATTATGTTTTCCATTTGGTCACATCTTATCATTGAAATATTGTAATAGCAATATTTGGTTAAAAAAAAAAAAGTATATTGAGTTACACTCAGCTACACCATTCTATATGGCTCAGGGAATATGCTATGTTACTAGACTAATCCCATATTGTTGAATATTAACTTAATTTTTTCTAATTGTGTGCCAATGAATGAAATAAATAAGTTTGAGTGAATATATGCTTTCTCTATCAGATTATTTACTTGAGATCAAATGCCAAGATTTTGATTACCAAGTCAAAGGGTAGAGTAGGCTCCAATGAGCTGTCTCCACAAGGCACGAAGGTCAGCCCCGTGCCCCCACCCCTTGTTAAACTCAGTGCCCCCTCATGCTATCTGTAAGGATTTTATGAAGCTAAGATAACCACAATAAAAAAGTTATAAAACAAGGCCATGAATTTATTTTACAAGAAAGTGACCTTCTACTTTTTGTTCTCCTGTTTATACAATAAATCATAAAACAGCCTGAGAAGTAATTAGGTCTAAACTCAGTAACCTAGAATGCTAACTGTAGTCATTATTTCTGTCAGTTTCAGAGTTCAAGTGAACTTATTGACACACAGAACGTGTCAAAGTGCAAGGTGAGAACAGTGTTACATGTTGTCTTACATGTAGATACAGTAAATGAAAACAAGCTTATCTTAAAATAGCTAGAAATGTTATGAAATTATATAAATTTAAAGTTATAAATTATAAAATTTATTCCATTGAACCTGTACCATCATGGTAAATATTAGGCCTGAATAACTGGGTAAAATATTGATGAGCTCTGTGTGTGTGTATGTGTGTGGGGGGGTTGTCTTCAAACAGAAAGACTTAGAAATTGAAACCTTGTCCTTTATATCAACATCAGGCTTTTCTAGAACTATTTGGAATGTAGTTAAGTTTAACCACATTTTGCAAAACTATTTTCCTAAATCTCTAAATCCATCAACAGGAAGTAAAGAGTAATGTCACAAAGTCATTGATGCTGCTATTTCAGAAATTTATTGATTCACAGTAGTTTTATGAAAAATAAAACAGGTCAAAGGAGAAAGTTATTAAATTACTACAAATGTAGTTCAGTAGCTGAGATATACATAGTTGAGCTAATCCATGTGAATGAGGTATCTTTTTTTATGCCCAATGGAATGAGTTCTAGGAAACTGAGCTCTAGGAAACAAAGTTAACATATGATTTCTGCTAAGGAGCCCCAGATCTTAGTCTCTCTGTGCTTCAGTTTGCACATCTACAAACTAAAGCAGGGAGGGGTGCACAAGATGATTTCTAGGACCTTTCAAGCCCTGTCATACTATTTTTCTATGAAAGGGCATCAGCAGCAGCACAACTCCACCACAAAAGAATTCAATGACAATAACCAATATAAGAAGATATGATTCTAATGTACCCTTCTTCATGGTTAGCCAAAGGAGCAGAATACAGAGAAATCTCTTCTTCTCTCTCTCAGAGTGTGGCCAATGTGAGGGTAGCTAAATATTTACATGGAAATTTTTCTTTTTTTTTTTAAGGTACTGGGGGCCAGGGATTGAACCTGAATCCTTGTATTTGGGGAGCCAGAGCTCAAGCAATGAGTCACATTGGCTTCCCTGATGTGTTTTTTTCACTTGTTTTGCTTGTTGTTTTTGGTTTTTTTAGGAGACACCAGGAACTGAAACCAGGACCTCCCATGTGGGAGGAGGGTGCTCAATGGCTTGAGCCACATCTGTTCCCCTACATGCAATATTAAAACCTGTATCGTGTTTTTATACTTAGTGATCTGAAAAACATTGGAAGGTATTACTACACAGCACAATCACAGATTTATAGGCCTCTGGGGAATTTTCTTTTAAATGAAACCATCCCCAGAATTAAACTCTACAGACAAATAAACAAAGAAAATAAAAGCCATTTGTAAAACCAGAAGATCACATTATTTGCTTTGCTCATCCTTTTTGTTCCACCTGTGGTTCTGCTTCCCTTGTGAAGCCTTTTCTGATATTTCCAAGGTAGAAGTGCTCTCTCTCTCTCTCTCTCTCTCTCTCTCTCTCTCTCTCTTTCTCTCTCTCTCTTCAGAACTTCTATATCTCCACCTTCTTCATGGAACTTATCACAACTCCAAAGCACATAACTCTCTTTTTCGTTGCTGTTATTGGATTTGGGTATTTGTCCTATCTCCAACTAGATTTAAAATTCCTTTTGAAACCAGGGTTTCTTTTATCATCTACATATTCTTTATAATGCTTAGTATATTGGCATTAAGTATTATATTATTTGTTGACTGGAATCGATAAATATTTAATTAATCAGTTCAGTAATATTTTATTTCCTTTAAGAGTATTTATATGCTTGAATGGTGATACCAAGCTACCCCAAAGGTCTAAGTGGTGTAAATAATACAGGAGCCTAAATAAAAACCATAATTTTTATTTGATTCTTTTGGTACATCTGGACAATATAAGCTGCGGTTGTGAAATCATGGAACTGGGAAAACACTTGCGCTAATGCGTGAAGCTCATCCCCCAAGGTGATCCTGTGAAGGGACTGTTGAAGAGCATATATTCTCACCGTACTGTCGCCTTGCAGAAGCACTACACCTTTCACGACTCTGTGAGGTTGGAAAAGAGCATCTGCCCATCTGCCCCGTTGCTGCTCTCACAGGAACAGCTTTGTCTACCCTTTCTCAGGCTTCCCTACTCTGTGGTATCTGAATGGGCAGGAGCCCTGGCAGCAATTTTACTCACAAATATCCCCCCAAAGACCTCAAAGACCACAGATAGCTTGAAGGTGGAATCAGAGTCACTATATTCTAATCACAACACCTCTTCAGGGAACACATTAACTTTATACAAGTCAGTACAAATCAAAGTCACAGAGTATTTTATGTCACTAAAATTAAACTTAGCCTTTAGCTAGAATGTTAGGCAAGACTGGATTAAGATATTTCGCATAAATCACTGCAATAAAGTCATTGACTTAAAATGCCCAGTTTATGTCTTGCAGATAGAAGCATGTAATTAGCCAATGAGAATAAAATAGCATTTAGGATCAAATATGGATCTTTGCAAAAATCTATAACTTTACAAAAATAAAAACACAACCTGCAGAACATTTTCAGGGAGTCAACCAATTGTTTTATAAAGTCTCTTTTATAAGACTTTGGTTATATACGATATTTTATGTTTGTTTCCCTTTCAACAAATCAAATGAAAGCAAAACCCCTCCAAGCCTACTTGCCAAAACTTTGCCCAAAATTGAATCCAGTAAACATTTTTGGATTAAAACCTTTTTGGCCTACTGAACAAGAATTTCTTGTTATGGTATAAGGAGAGAAAATGTTAGGAAGCTTAAAACCCATGTACCCATGGAGTTAGAATAGAGCTAAAACAATGACTTTCCCTTTGAATTTGTTATCAGGTAACTTGATGAGTCTATATTCCATTGCTCGTTACATGGACAGTTCCTCTTATTTCCTTTGACTTTCTCTCTCAAGTTAAATGGAATTATCTGTACATGTTAAGTAGTGCTAGTTAAATGAGAAAATACAATATAGATCAGATAATAGAAAGAAAATCTGATTAAGACTAAGTCACGAAACATCATGAATCATAGAATGTGTCTCTGACACATAATTTTATCTCCACCTATATAAATCTCCAAAATTCAGCTCAGACTATATCTTCTACACATCCCTCCTGATCTCTGCTCTCCAAATTCTCTCCAGACTACACATTTTTTGAAAAATTAGACTGGATATGATTTTTGCTTGCTTCATCAGTTTTGTCTTATCTTCACCACTAGGGTAGATTGTAAGTTTCTTGAAGGGAGGGAATGCACCTTAGTTTTCTGTATCCCAGCACAATATTCAGCACAGTGTACATCCAATGTTAAATGCATTGTAAATGTAAAACTGATGCGTAACCCAAGATTTCTCAAAAAAAAAATCTTGTTTTGGTGAAATGCACTCCAGATTATCTCAATACTTGACCTTTTGGTTTTTTAAAAAGATTTATTATTTATATATTTATTTCTCACCCCCCCCCCGCCCCTTGCTGTTTTGTACTTGCTGTCTGCTCTCTGTGTCTCCTCACCTTCCTTTTCTTAGGAGGCACCAGGAACAAAACATAGGATCCCCCATGTGGAAGGAAGGCACCCAGTCGACTGAGCTTGTTGTGTCTCCCATTGTGTTTCCTCATTGTATTTCCACATTGCATCATCTCATTGTGTCATCTCATTGCATCAACTCGTTGCATCATCCTGCTGCACCATCTCACCGCACCAACCTGTCACATCAGGTTGCTATCTTGCCTGTCCTCCCTAGGAAGCACCGGGAACCAAACCCAGGACCTCCCATGTGGTAGGCGGGCACTCAACTGCTTGAGCCACATCTGATTCCTGACCAATTTTTAATACTGAAAATTCATGCACCCATGGGATACCTATGTATTTGCAGTAAATCCTATTAGAATATTCATGTGATTTTAATGACTACCAAAGGTCTACAATACCTAAGATGCATCATGACACAAATGCATGCAAGAGATGGGGAGAGAGATGTAATTATAAGCCTGAGGTGTTTTGTATGCTTTTACTTGTGTGCAGCTGCTATTATCTCTACTTATCATTGACATGTCATTTTACAGTCTGGCAGGAATGATTATTCCTAATTATATACAAGAAAATAAATTGTAATATTTGTTTAATACAAACAGTCTATCATTTGGATAGTTATGTCAAATGGTTAATTGTGTTTAAACCTAATAGGAACAGGCTAGGGGGCAGAAAAATACTCTGAAAAGACAGCTTCTTTTCCCTTAATCTTGATTTAAAATTTAATCCAAAGGCCAGAAAACTGCTTTCAAGAAATGGATTAGCTTTTTACTCAAAACTGGTTTCTCCTTTTAACATAAAGGAATTCTTAGGGATTAGATGACATATTCTCCTACACTTAGATATTCCTGAAAATATGTCTCTTCTCTGTAATTTTTATCTCTCATAATTGGCCACTTAGCTGTGCTCCATGGTGGGACAAAGCAAAAGAATTCATCATTTGGATTCCTACTTGGCTGTTACCTGGCTATAAGATATTAGGGAGAGTCAATTCCAAAAGGAAGATCAGTTTAGTATTTTGTCTCCAATCTCTCCTTGGATGATTGTTCTGGTTTTATCCAATTTTAATTCTGCTTTGCAGATAAGATTTATTTGGATAAGCCCAGTGAAATAAAATATATATTTTTTTAAAAAAAGGTTTTTATATTGCAATCAACTTAATAGGAAGAACTATTTACCAGGGTGAGTGGGCATATGGTTATTTACAGTATAGGCTTGAGTAGCATTGCTTCTTACCTAAATACTAACACTTTTAATAACTTGAAAAGAAAATCAAAGAACCCTCAAAATTTTCCCAGGCTTGTGTGATATTACTTGCTATCATATGGCAGCTATTTATCTACAAAAGCTTCTTTCTTCTTCAAAGAAATATTAGCATTTTCATCAATGACCCTACTATTTCTCTATAAAATAAGATTTTCAGCTAGCAAAATTCATAAGGGACTGCTACTTCTCAAAATTTCTCACTGGCTCCTGTGTCAATTGCAGAAGCCATTCACAGCCCTCCAATACCTTGAACATCATGAAGGTCAAGTATTTTAAATTATAAGACCCTGAAGTGAAAAATGGGGCTCTAAAGCAACCCCAGCTTACTAAAAGCTGCTATTTATGTTAGCCTCTCTCTGTGATAGCTTAGTGCTCTGCACACCCAATTTGGAGAACACCAAGGAAATAAACATGACTGAGCAAATTTTCTAGTGTTTCAAGCCAGGGGGTATGCAGGCAGAGGCTTCTCATGGAAGAACACATGAAAGAAAAGCCAGTGTATGTCAGGGGAAAGCAGGGGAAATATGTGACCACAAATTGAGTTGAACAGAGGGAAATAACAGCTGCTCTCAGCATCTGATCAAAAGGCCGCTTATTTTCAAGGAATAGAAGACATTTTACACCCCAAGAACAGTAGAGAAGAAAGCAAAAGATGCTATTCTAGTGATATAAATCAAAGCCCTGAGGCTTTGGGGTCTTTTTATTCCCCATGACCACTCACCTCTTATTAATGAGCCAAAAATAGAGGAATATAGACCACAGTCTTCCTCTCCTATAAGTTGACACAGCTACTCATCTTCAGTGAGATGGAGATCATGGAAAAACCTGGTTTTATGAGCAAGAAGAGCCTAGAAATAAACACTCCTGATTTGCCACTAGCTATTATGAATAAGGCAGCAAAATTCATTTATTTTAAGGAAATACCCAAGAGGCACATGTTTTTCTTTCTATGTGATTACTAAAATACTGAGTGTCCCCTGAGGAAAGAAGTCCTTTTTTAGACTTTAAGAAGACACAACCCAATTTTCTCTGAGTTTGTTTTTTCTCCTTCGAGAGTGCACTTAATTTGTTAATGCGATAGTGCATTTGTCACCAATAAAATTCATCTTCACTCTATAAGCAGACTGCCTGAAATTAGTTCTGATCAAGGGAAAGCAAGGGGGGAGTGCACTTGGTTGCATGTTATGAAAGCATAATTCAGCAATTTAATTTGTAATAAGCTTTTATATCCAAGTCTTGCATGTGTAACATACAAAAAGATACCGGTAAACCATGCCTACATTCACTTCTACAGAGCATTGGCTTTTATGGCTACTGATGAAAAAAGCAAACTCTGTTTTTCAATAGGGATTTCACTGGTATTAAATGGGGCCAAAAGCTATCAGAGTATATTGCTTTCAACATTGTTATTTATCAACAAATAGTGGAATACTGACTATTTCCAAGATACTCTGTTAAGTGTTTTGAGAGAAATAAAAATGGATGGGACATGCTGCTGCCTTCAAATTATGCATCACCTAATAAGGACACCCGCACTGACATAAATAACTGCCTGGCAAAACGGGGGATGTCATGAGTGCATTCAGTTAGGATGATTTTGTCTGCAAATAACAATAAGCAAATTAAACTAACTTGCCGATAAGGAAATTTAGTATGATGCAAAAGAGGAGATACTGAAACAGTCCAAACTGCAGGGGTTCAATATGTCCTTGGAGATCCAGTTTCTTCCATCTCTCCAATTTGCCAAACACACCCTTGGTGCATCCTAAGCCTGGCTGCCTTATCCTAAAATAGCTTCCAGCAGCTATCAGAGCAACATGTTTCTTTGCTCACATTCAACAAGAGAGAAAGATGGGAAGCTTTTTCCAAAGGTGAGCATGCCTTTCTTTGCACCACACAGGCCCACTGTGAGCTCATCTCTGACAAGGGGGATGGGGTTACCTTGGTTGATTTAGACTAATCCATAAGGTAGAATAGAGGATGCGGAGCCAAACAGTGTCCACTGAAGTGTGATAAAGGAAAATAAACCTGAAGCAGAGCCTGACATTCCCCAAACTGTGTGACCTCTTTGAGGTCGTCTTTAGAATCCTGGGGTTCAAAATTGTCAATAAGGATAAACAATCCATCACATTTAGGATGGGAAAAATGTTTTTACAACCTCTGAGAGATGAGTCATGTGCCTCCATGGTATTTCTAAATTGGGGTAAGAGGAATACCTTAGTACTCTCCCTTTCTCCCAAAGTCAGATAATCTCTCTAAAGTGGTTGCCAAGCATTTTCAAACTGATATTTCTAGCTTCTTCCAAAACAGTCTGTCACTAAACTCACCCACTCTATATAGAAGGGGGAGAAGAAGGAAAAGTTGCAGTGATATTACTTTTTATAGAGATGTTAATTCTTCAGTTTTGTCAGATTTTGAAGGGTAATAAAGTGCTTTTCAATCTTATGATATATCTTGTCTGTGGGCACCGTGTTCTATTCTGAGTCCACACCTGATTTTTGGACTTAATTATAAGATTACTTTTTTCTTTTTTAAATGTTTAGTGTTTACAACATGCCATGTGCGGCTAATGCTCCTTACAGGTATTATAAGCTCATTCCATGTAAAAATTCGTTTAATTTTCACCCCTTGAAATAGGAATTATTATTATTCCTACTTTAGGGGGTGACAAAACCGAGCCAAAGAGAGATTGAGAATTTACTCAAAATCACACAGCAGTAAGCAGCAGAGCTGGGATCTGAACTCATGCAGCCCCAGAGCTGGAGTCTGTACTCTCGCCCACACCACCACTGCTGCTTAGAATGATCCATAAATTATCAACTTTCTTCATCAAAAATAAAGAAGTAAAGCCTTAAAGATTGATCCAGATATACCTTAGACACTCTAAAAACTCTCCATTTTTAACTATCTTCAAGTTAGGGGATCCCTTGTCACAGGTCGTCTTTTATTTATCCATCCACTTGACACTTACTCAACCATCGCCCACGCTGTGCTGCTAGTCGCTATGGTGGGTACCTTCTAGAGGGGGTACATAAAGTGCCCCCAATGTGATAAAAGCTATGGTAGGGGAAGTGACAGATGCCACAGGAGCACAGAAGTCAAATTTGGGGGTCAGGAAAGACACATGGACAAGTGACAGCTAAGATACATTTTGAAGAATGAGTTTAGCCAGGTGTCATGGAGGAGCCAGGGAGAGAAGAAAGTAACTAGGAGTGTAGAGTGGGTCACAGGAGTCCTAAAAAGGGCTGTGCTGATGACTTTGAACTTTATCCTGAGAGCAGTGGGGAATCCATTGAGGGGTAATCAGAAATGTTAGATAACCAATAATCAAATAAAGAGATAATGAAGAAGAGCAGTATTATTTCTGAGAAAAGTTGGAGGAGAAAAGGAGTTAACATTTACTGAACCGACATGAATTTGAACCCATATCTATCTGATTCCAAAACCCTATTGTTTTTCTCCCTCTATTCACTATAAAGATTCCAAGGACTCCAGAGCAACTCCAAGCTACAAACAAAAAAGAGAAAGCTCTTACCTATGAACCCTCCTTCATCCTATGAAACTGCATCCTCTTTAAATAATAATCATAATTATATACAAGAAAACTAAAAATCACTGTGAGAAAATTCTCTTTTCTGTGTTTTTTCAATTAAAGGTACTAGAAAATAAGGGCCTGAATATATGGTCAGAAAAGAAGGAACCCACGTAAAGAAAAAAACAATAACTGATATCCAGCCAGGGTAGAAACATGATCATAGACTCAAAGCATCAGAAAAGGAAGAATGGACTCCTCCATTTCCCCAGGAAGAACATAAAGTTCCCTGGAGCTTCCTTGGGAATCATTTTTGCCAAGTACACTGAGCCTAAAGGATGTGAGGAGCATTTCTGCTTTTGACAAAGTGACCTTGCAGGCCTCAGTGTCTAGCTGGGTAGCAAGCTTTGGGAGAAGAAGGCTCATTACGTGGTAATGCTAAGCCTTTGTTTATTATGTTCACATGAATAACTTATAGCTGTGCAGCCTCAGGAACAGCGGCCCTGACACAGCTGAAGTGACAGCACCACAGACCGAATCCTGATCCACCCTCCCTCCTGGGAGAAAATGGAATATTTGCTCGTTTCACATTTCACCAAGACAGGCTCTTCAACTATTTATAAGTTGAATAGAAATTTCCACTACTTCAGCTGACACAACTGGCTGTACCTAGCAACTGATAGAAGATATCCAACTGGAGTCTTTAGGAAGCAGGGCCTGGCAAAATCCGATAGTGCTGAGGAAAGGGATAAGGTCTACACCATGGCAGCCTGTTCCCCTTCTCCTCATTTAGGCTTATTCTCATTTTTATTCTCATTTTTCTCCTCTGCCACCTCACCCCTACAAGGAAGACCACAAGTTTATAGCTTGTCCATAATGGATTCTGCTAGTAACTTTTGCAAACATGTCTGTAGGTAGGTATCTGTCCCTTATCAGTACCTCTTGAGGTCTCACTGAAACTGACCCTGAGTAATATCACAGAGCTCTCTTTCCTCTGGGATAAGAGCTGTCTCCTCTAATTCAGTTGTATTTACTTAAAAAAAAAAAAAAAACATTCATTGAGGACTTATGCTGTGCTGGACCTAGAAAATTTAAAGATTAATAAAATTAAGTGCTCACTCTCCAAAGATTCAATTCCTACTAGGGAAGCAGAAACACAAACAGAAAATACCAATTGACTGGGATAACTGCTAGCCACAAGAAGCAGAGAAGGGCACTTAATACACACTGCAGGATTATTTTATTCCCAACGCATGCAGGCCCAGTGCTAAATAGACTCTTCAACTGATCTAATCCTCACAACAACCTTCCCCGCAAGGCTAGTCCTATTAGTGACCTAATTTTCCAGGTAAGTAAACTTGGACCCAGAAGAGTTAAGTGATTTGCTCAGTGTGACACAGCAAGAGATAGATATAGAATTCAAATTTAGGCCAGTCTAAGCAAAAGACCATGCACTTACTTATAATATTTTGTTGCCTCTCAATAGCAGTTCACAAAGTTTAATGCTCATGACAATGCTCAAGAAATATTTGCTAAATGTCTACTATGTTCAAGGCACTAAAGGAGGACACAAACACGTACCAGGGATGGTTCTGGATTTCTGGTGCTTTCCTTGAAGATTGTCATGAGTTGGGAATGAGACCATCTGGTCAGTCAGTTAATCTGCAAATATCTTTAGAGTATCACTATGTTAAGTACCAAGCACCATGCTCAGTTCTGAGAATATGGAGCTATTCTCCATTTAAAATAAGAAAAGAAACAAAAAAGTTCCTGCTCCCGTGGAACTCATATTCTAGAAAATATGCAAATAAACACCCATTACATTGAGCATGGAAGGGCAATGACAAAAAGTAAAGTGGAGCAATAAGAGAGAGAGGGAGGATGAGTGATTGAAGGGGAAACCTGGCATTTTGAATGGGATGATCAATGAAGTTTGTCTGAGAATTTGAAAAGAAACCTGCATCAAGAGAAGAATCTAGTTATCTAATCTGTGTGAAGAGCACAAGTGCAAAGGCTCCAAGGCAGGAACACATGTAGAGGGTTCCAAGAATGGCAATAGATGATACACAATAGCCAGGCTGAGTGTGGGAGGAGATGGGCAGAAAGTCAAAGGGAAGGTTGTCCAGGCCCTCGTGGGCTGGGTGAGGCTTCCCACGTTCTTGTATGGATAATGGGAAAACACTGGAGAATTTTGAATAGAAGAGTGACACTCTCTGAGTGACTTTTTAACCTCCCTCTGTCCACTGTTTGGAGAACTGATTATGTGCCAGCTATTTTCAATTAGGAGACTTTGAGATGATATTGGGTTAAACTAGATTGGAAGCCCCAGAAGTCATCAGGCCAAGATTATATTTTTCATAGTGGAGTTGGCAGACTAGATTAGGTGTGAGCTGTGAGGGAAAGAGAGAAGAGATAATACAATTTAAATTCCTGGAACAGTACCTGCAGCAGAGTTTGTACGCAATATGTGGAAATTCTTTCCTTTTCTCTTAGACCCCAATACAGTTTACTTATTGCACTGTGTAAGTAGTGTATACAGCTTATTACAGGCAGGTGTACGAAGGTGGACTTAACAAAAATCTAACCTCAGGGCTGCAGCCATGAACAGGAACATGATATTCTACTTCAACTGCTAAGGTCAAACTAGTAGTCTCCTTTATTTGTGTTCAGATAAACAAAGTGGAGGGATTACTAAAAGAATACTAGTTATACAAAGCTCTAGGAAACTCCTATTCTAGGTGAAAGTGTCTATTGCTACTATAGGTAGAACATAGTCCTATTTATTGTAAAATTCAAATATTGCTTTTTCAGAGAAGCCTTCCCACACAACTACCCAGACTAAGTCAGGTCTCCTTGTTACAGTCTCTCAGACCATTGCAGTGCTTGTCAGGTTGAAATTTGATATGTGTTTATGTAATATTTGATTAATGCCTGTCTCCCCCTCCTACCCCACCTGCTATCCCATCTTTCATAAATTTGAAACAGTGTGCCTGGAACAAAACATAGTAAACATTCCAGAAGATCTGTTGGAAAAATATGTTGAAAAAATAATTTTTATTCTTGAAGCAGAAAACAAGTGATCTATGAAGAAAAATGAAATGGGCACTTAATTCAATTTCATGATCCTTAATTATCCAGCTAGTAATACTCAGGGTTTGCTCCAACAAAACAAGAACCACCATGGAGAAATTGCCTCTTACAAGTCATGTAGGACTTTAAGCCGTAGTAAAAGTTTACATTTTCTTTTCAGGACTTGTGAGATGCATTGGGATTGATTCAGAATAACTGGGCCTATAGAACCAGATACAAACAAACTATATCTCACCTGGACTACTGCAAGAGCCTCCTAACTGCTCTCCTTGCTTCAACCTTACTCCCTTCCAGACTACTTTCAACACAGCAACCAGATTGCATGTTGTCACTCCTATGTTCAACCCCTCCCATTGCTTCCCATCTCAGTGAGAATAAATGTGAAAATCCTTATAATGGTCTATAACACCTTTATTAGTCAGGGGCCTGGAAGGAAAATAGCTGGCACTATCCAACTGGCAATTGAGGAGAGTTTAATAAAGGGACTACTTACAATGGCAAAGTTGCAGGTTAGGGAAATCAGTGATGGATGGTACATCACCCTGAGGTTAGCAACAGTGGGGCACTATTATCATCTTAGGCCTAAAAGGGCAAGCGGATAGAGCAGTTAAGGCAGCCCAGGAGAGTAGCTTCATGGCCTTTGATTAAAGGGTAAAGTTAATGGCAGCAACCAAGCAAGGAGGAAACCAGGAGAATAAATTTCCTGATGTCACTATTCTCCAGCCCTCTGATCTCCAGTCTGTAACTTACACTGGCCAGAACCCCCTGGAAGGCTGTGGGCAAGGGAGCTTGTTGATCCAGTCTATACATGTCTGCCTCCTGGGGCACAGAGTAGAGAAGAGAATATAATGGGTCTGGAGAAGCAAATGGAGAATGGTCAGCTTAGTGCCCTACGTGATCTGCCCCCACCCAACTCTCCTACTGCCCTCCCTTTAGTCATTCTGCTGCAGTCACCTTAGCCTCTTTGCCATGCCTCGAGACTCCAGGCATCATGCAACTTTAGAGTCTTTGCATTTGCTATTCTCTCTGCTTGGAGAGTTTTCTATAACTATCCACAAGGCTCACTTCCTCCAAAGTCAAATGTCACCTTCTCAAAGCTACGTACCTGAAACCCTATTTAAAATGACAAACCACTTTCCCCAACATCTGAATCTCCCTAATCCTCTTCTAATTTTTTCTCTTTTCTCTTTCTCCCATTGCATTTATCACATAATCTATTATAAGAATACCATACTTTATTACATAGAACATAGTATTTACTTTTTCATTGTTTACTGTTAATTGTTAGTTTCCCTCACTCTCTCACTAGAATATAAAATCCAAGGTGGGATCTTCATCTTTTTTGTTTAATTGATGTATTATAAGTGCCTACAATAATGTCAAACAGAGTAGGTATTGAATAAATACTTGTTGAGAGAATAAATAAACACATGAATGTTAAAAATTCCAACCTGAAATTGTAAAGAGTTAAAGTTCAGGTAAGGAGTCTTCTTCCTGTTGAGTCTAATAATGTATTATATATATTTATGTAAACCACTGAGCAGCTTCTTACAGAGAAATTGTTTTGATTCAGCAACTTCAAGGCAGTTTCGGGATCAAAGAGAGTGCTTTCCACATACTTGCAGATTGTATTGATCTAGAAAAAAACATTTATTTTTGTAAAAAGGAAAAGTAACAAACAAGGGGAAATAAACATCTTTACTGCAGCATCCAAATGCTCTCATAAATAGCATATTGAAACTTATAAACGAAGGTGGAAGTAAATAGATATATTATTAAAACCAAACAAGTATTTGTAATAAAACTAATTTTTCAGAAAAACATATTTGCTCCCTACCCCACCTCCAAGAGATTGGAAAGAAATGTCTGACAAAATGTTTGATGAATTTCTGTCCTTTCATAGGTAGTTTCACATAAAAACCTTACCTGAGTGGAAGCTCATTCTTCCACAATCCAGTAAATGACAGTGAGCAAATGACCGTGTTTTCACGAGTCTGATACTTTGCAGCATAGATGTTTGGAACCACCTGAAACTCTGAAACCGATTTTAAACTCTGCAAACCCTCAATAAAGAATACAGTGAAGTCACTATTTGGGAGGTGCTTAATTGTGCTGAAGGAGGAATAAAATCACACACAGTGTGTAATTGTATACCTTGGTAACTCCTAAAAGAATGTCATAGACTCTTAGAGCTCTTGGAGGAACTTAAACAGTCTCACTTTACAAACAAGGATGTTGAGGTATGGCTCGCTCATAATCACACAACACAATAAGCTAGTCGCTGTGTGAGAAAGAAGGGCCCCTGGAAATGATTCTATTTGTGCATGTGTTCATTCTATACCTAACCAGCATGGAAAGACTTGGAAGTAAAATAAAATGTTTATCCCCATAAATGTATAAAAAAACCTATGTTGCACCAAATACATATTTTTAAACAATGATTATTTTGAAAATTCCTTTATAACAACAATTATGTGTCTAGTAAACTTATGAGGGTACTAAAACTGAGAAAGTAGAGCAGACCTAGAGTGAGGAAAAGTACTTGCAAATCAGGCTTCCCACAAATTTCAACCAGTATAGAAGCAAGTAATGATCTCATCTTCCCCATCAGTTTCTTCCCCCGCAAAGCAGGGAACTCTAGAGTTTATGCAGATGTTCAAGTCCTCTAGAGTTCTTAAAATGGAGGCAGTTTTTATAGTGTCATTAGTAGCTGTAAAATCCTTGCCAATAGTATTTATGTGCATCATGGCAGTATTTTAAAATGTTAATTCGGACTCTAACAAGAAAGTATAAGTCAGTAGTATTTTAAAAAGAGACTTGATCTTCTTGAAATATCTAATTTATTTGCAAGCCAAAGGAAAAAACTTCTCTTTAGAGACAATATCACAATATTTCTTTTGAAGTCACCCAAAATGATAAAGGCAAGACCTAACTAAGGAGTAGTAATAGGAAGGAACTTCCTTTCAACTCCCCTTTAAAGGAATATTTTTAATGTGGGCTCTGTATATCCTTGAAACAAGAAAGTCTCTTTAGATGTCTAGTGTTTGTACCTGCATAGAATCCAGGTGAGTCAACATTTCACTCAGTCTGGCGTAAATTGAAAGAGAAAGCATAATATCAAATATTAGCCCATAGAAACCCCTATAAATTTGGAGTTTTTTTTTTTTTTAACATTTCTATAATTAGCTCAGTAGGACCATTCCAACATGGGGGAAAATCCATAGATCTCAATATTTGATGGTACTTTTATGAACTATAAAATAAATGTGTTTATTTTGTGGGTTCTGACCAGATTCATTTTTTTGTTGTTTTCATTTTATTTATTTATAATGCCTTCGGTTTTATAGTATGGGACTTGGGGTCCTTGAATTTGGAATGCCTTAAGCTTTTATGGAAGAGTTGAACCATTCTTCCAAAAAGTTTTTTATTAGATACAGTATTTTGAGAAATATTTATGGAGATAAGCATTGCAGGAAGTAAAGAGAAGCACTATGAAGCCAAAGCAAAGAGAAACTTTGATAATCAATGAGAAAAGTAAATGTAATTTAATAGCTAAGCTATGACAATTAAAAAATAAATTCTGTGCAGGCAGAGATCATGTCTGTATTGTTCATTACTATATTTCCAATGCCTACCACAATGTTTGGTCCATTGTAGGGGCTCAATAAATAATATTTAAAAAATAAGTGAAAAGTACAATGGATAAATGAATGAATGAACAGCAAATGAAATATCTCCAGAAGATCAATCCATCAGAAGGCACTTCTAGCTTGATGAAACCCTCCTTTAAGAACAACTAATTCTCTTGGCTCTTATTCTGCTTTCACCAGGCTAAGACATAGATCATAATTAGTTCTCCTGTTTTGTCATACTCACAGGGATTGTAATTTGTAACTGACTGTAAATTAATAAATTGGCTTTCTGACACAGATTCAGCACATGTCCCATGATATGTGGATTGTATCAACCAGTTTTCCTAGGGTTTCATCTCTTCAGAAAGAACTGACCATGTAAGTTCTTACACTCAAGACAATTTCACAATTTCAGATAGTTGTGAAAAATAGCTAGCCCACTGTAGAATACCACATAAAAATTATATTTGTGCCTGTTGACACTGCTTTCAGCATGTAAGAATGTCTGCCATGATTTTAATTCCCTTATACATTGAACACCTCTTATTTCTCTAAATTTCCATGGCTTAAAGGCTCAATAATGTATATACTTGATCAACAGTAAGATCTGTTAAACTTTGGGTTTTACCTTCATCACTACAATCTCTCCTTTTAGTTGGACATTTTCTAGGAAAATAAGTAAGAGAAGAATGCTTATTCTTCATAAATCACAGTTGGAATCTATCCTAATTGCATATATACGTGCATACATTCATTTATTTGTTCTTTTATTCAACGAATATATCTAATGTGTCTATAGGCACTTGGTTAGCTTCTGTATTGTTATTAAGTCTTTCCAGGGGAGGAGAGTGTTCTTGGTGATGGTTTATTTAATAAAGTCTAGCTAACTTAATGCTATATTAACATAGGACAATATAAAGCATTATTGGAATATTAAGCTTGGAGAGAATGATAGAGTTACAAAGCAGGGTCATACCTATATGATTTCTGTAGAAAAGAGGATAAAAATTGGTGAACGCAGAAATGGTGGGATGAAAGATTGTTGTTGAGGGAAAGAGACTGATGAAGGTAACTCTGTGCTGGAGGGACACTGAATCATTGAATATAGATATGTTTCCATCCCAATCTTGTATAAACCATTTCACAATAAGAGGTGAATTCACCATGTTCAGCTTCAACGCCCACAAGGTTGTTTTATCAACTTTTGTACTCATAGTTTTATATAATTTTTGTTCATGAAGTCCCCCGAAAAAGGACTCAAAACCTAGATCTGCTCCCTGCTTGCAGGTATTTTTCAACCATTTTTAGAGGGAAAGGTTGGGAGTATTTCTTGGGCTTAATTCTTAGAAATGGCTATTTACATGGAACAAATAGCTCTTATCTAGTACATAAAATATGACACCTAGGTAATAGTGCTTCATTGCAAGAGTGGTTACTATAACCTGCATTCTTGTGAATTTGCATCTTTAACTGACTTCAGACCACAAATGCTCAGAAATGTCCTAATTAACCACTAGTCAGTCTGTCTGTCTTGCATATTCTCTCTCTCTTTCGCTCTCTTTCTCTCTCTCTCTCTCTCTCTCTCTCTCTCTCTCTCACACACACACACACACACACACACACACACACCACATACCACACACATTTATTTTTATGCCACCAATCAGAACTGGGCAAATAAACTGCACAATTAATTTAAAAAGTAAATTATGTTTAAAACCTGTAGTTGAAAATATATTGCTTGGAGTCTGCCCAGTTTCCTTTCATAACTAACCATCCTTCCCCCAACTTTTCTCATACAAGTAGGATTAAATGCCCCCTCTAATTTCTACATATATCTAAGCCCAGCTAGAGTGATAGTTTCTTATTTTGACATTAGTTACAAAATGATCCCTTTACTTTCTCTGAAAAAAAAAAAAAAAAAAAAAGTAAACATCTTCAATGATGTAAAATGCTATTGCAGAGAGAATCTTTCCCCAGGCATACCCATGGTGAGAATCTGTTTCATTCTTGTTCTCATTAGAAGATTTTCTACATTTTATTTTTGAGTTTTATACATAGCTTCTCCTGAGAACAGCCTCTCAGTTGAAGACAGAAAGGTGGCTCTTGGTTGGAAAGCAAAAGAAGGAAAAGAGATGAGATCGGAGAAGCAAGACAGTTGAATTCGCCTAACAAAGCAAATTTCCCGAATTGAGTTACTCTTAAAACACTGTAATCAGCCACATTTCTTAAAATGCCTGGGTTATATCAAGCCCCACTCGCACTCCAGTAATTATCAGCTGCCACAGCGCAGAAGTGCTCTATTCCCTGCTCCTCCTCAACCCCCAAATGGCAGCTTGTAATCTGAAGGAAAATTACAAACCCTACTTTTTTAGGAATGTTTAAAATAAACCCACAAAAGCACCACGCCTGTTACAATTACTGTCCTGCTTTAAGGGAGAAACAACCCAGGTGGTGCTTTATCTCTGCAGCAGTTATTTCTAAAGTTTTGCCACAATGGATGGGGCAATAGTGCCTCATATAAGATCAAACCAATGCCAGTTTTAGAAGAAACTGAGACAAATTAGTGAGAAGCTTGGGAGTTCATCTTAGATAAACATTAAACTACCCTATGACTGTGACCACTAGTGATGCCTTGATTTTAAGAATTGCATTAAAAAACTGCAGTATTATTCATTGTTTCTGGATGTTAATAATAATGTACAGAGGTTTACTCTCTCTTATTTAATAGGAACATAAAACCCATACCAAGTGGAATGTTTTATGTTAATGGCAGCATTTCCTTTTAAGTTGCTGATATAAATTGCTTTGACATGCCATCATTCTTTATTTTAACAACTACTTTTATACCATACACCTTAAAGTCCTTGTATCATTCAGCTTGTAAAAGGCAAATGAAATGGGCAAAAATTTTCTTGGCAGAGAAAACTTTTTAGCATAACAAAATCCACATAAGTTCAAGGCAATGGAGGTTTATGAGGAAATTCTTTCCAAAAGGCAAAATAAGGCACTTATATAAGAGAAGAAGATCACTGGGAAATCCATGGATTCACCTTTCTTCATAAATCTTAAGGCAGAGTTAGGAAAGGAGACTGAGAACATGTTCACAGAAGATTTGGCTGTGGTCCTGGCTCAAGCATGAACAGCCTGGTGGTGATGAACAAATCTCCAGCCTCAGTTTCCAGAAATCAAGTTTCCTAAGGTGTCTTCCAGCTCCACTCTCTGCAACCACAAGTCCCATAAAAGGTGAAGAAAAACTAGGTCACTTCATAAATCAATGCAATTCAGACCACAGTTGACAATAACAGTTACTTATTTCCCTCACAAAATATACACCATCTTAGGTTTGCCACCTGTTTATATATCCAAAAAGGGAAAAGAGAGTGTAAGACAGGTGTAAATCCCATCTGCATTCGCCCAATAGCTGTGTGTCCTTGGGCAATGTACCATTTTAACTTCTAAAACTCCAGTTTCTTCATCTATAAAATAGGAATAATATTCTCTACCTTGTAAAGCTGGGATGACGATTATAGATAATATCTCTAATCCACTTTCACAGTGCTTGCAACCTAGTAAGCATTCAAAAATGTCATTATACACATAACTACATATATATGTTCATTCATATATAACACACATTCTACCACCCTTGGAGAATATTGCTTCCATCTTCTACTGGAAATGGGTGTCAATAATTCTCATGCCATTAAATCAAAATGGGACATGCATATCGAGGTGAGTCCATGCATAGTAGTATGATCAGAATGATGTGCTAGAATACCAATGTAACATCAAAAGCTCTTTATTATGCTGTTCACCATCACTAGCAGGAGACCAGGGTGGATGTATTTTGTCTAGTCAAGGTGTAGCATCTTGAGCAGGTAAAATGGACCACTGTAAAAGTCTGGTCTGCCATTCCACAACCAGTTTTGACAATATGGCAATGCAAGTGGGTAATTTTTCTGTTATAAATTTGAATGACACCAGGTTTGGTACAATTTTGACTGCAGCTGCTCCAGTTTCACCTTTTAAACTCACCAATCGCACTTATTTAATCTAGTCCAACTATAGATATATAGTCCAACTATAATGGTGTGATGTGTAAAATTTCTGTCCAGTGCCCATGGGGCAGAACAAAATTTATTAATCCTATAGAATAATCTGGAGCTAAGTCAGTAAACAGTGAACCATCAGTAAACATGTTGCCATTATTAACCTCCTAGCCAAATAGCCAATGGCTATGCTTCCCTCCTCATAGAAGAGGAATGTGGAATGTCTGCAACAGTATGGCCATACCCATAATCCTTTTTTCCAGCTCACCATACTTGATTTATCAGTTTCTGATCAGGCAGGAATTGCAGGTTTTAAACAAATTATACATTTTTATTATAATATAAAGAACTCCAAGAGAATGTCTTGGGGACCACCAGGCGCGGGCAGGAACAGCTGCCCGGCGGAACTCAGGCTTCTCCCTGGGGCCTGCTTGGGCGGGTTTCAGGGTTGAGGTTCCAGGGGAGAGGGAGGAGGAGGGGAGACGAGGAGGGGGGACGAGGAGGGGGGACGAGGAGGGGGAGGGGAGGGAAGGCGAGGAGTGGGGGGAGCGAGGAGGGGGACGGGGGCGAAGGACTCTTCCAAAAAGAAAGCGTTTAGAAAGAAGGCAGTGCTAAGAAGGGCAGACATGAATGATATAGAAAATAAGCCCATCCTAGGAACCAAATAACTATGCTTTAATTCTGTTTTGTTGTTGCTGCTGTTGTTGTTCAAATATATAAATAAAATGAATGTGTCACTAGTCAAACTGATGATTATGGGGGGGGGGGGAATTAACCGCATCAGGAGGTCAAAACAGACACACATCCTCTACAGACCCCGCAGACACTGACAGGACACAAAGGAGTGTGTCCACGAAGCTGGACAACAGAGATCAAAAGGCATCCAGCCTGAAAATCCAGTTTGCAAAGCCGGCACACACACAGCACACAGGCTAACCTTGACATACTGGAAATTCTTTTCAGTTAAAGAAATTGAAGCCATTATTGAAAAAATAAAATAAATAAAATAAAATAAAAATGAAAATATCACAACCACCTGCCACACACACACAAAAACTCTATCATCCAATTGCAGTTTTTAAAATGAAAATACTATCGTCTACTTTTCAGCAGTTAAGGTTGAGGATAACACTTTTTGATAAGAAGTTAAAAATAATGACAAAGCTTCTGGTCACATCTGTTATCCCCGTGAGTCAAGTATATCTGCTCCAATCATAATTGTTAATATTTATTGACAGTTTACTTTGTTCCAGATATTCTATTAAGTTCATTTCATATATTAATTTGTTTAATCCTCAGACCAAATCTATTGGTAGGTCTTATCAATATTCCCATTTTATGGATGGAGATACTAAGGCACAAAAAGGCTACACAATTTCCTCTAAGGTGGCTCAACTGGTAAATAGTACTTTAAAGTATGACACAATATTTCCTTCCAGTATACCAGGTGTCAGAAGACTATGGCCTATAAATCAAATCTGGCCCATCACCTGTTTATTTGTAAATAAAGTTTTATTGGAACACACCCATGCCCACCATTTATGTGTTATCTGTTGGCTGCTTTCATGTATCTACAGCAGAGCTGAGTAGTTGCAACAGAAAAATTATGGACTGCCACACCTAAAATATTTCCTATCTGGTCCTCCGCAGAAAGTTTCCTGTTGCCTATAACATAGTGCACTGACTACAAGTTATAGGACAACCTGAACCTACAACCCAGGGACGTTCCTTTTGTCCACACTGATCCACTGAGGTTGCTTTGTCTTACAGTCTTTCAGTAATACCCAGTGGGCACCTTCTTTCAACCCACACTAACAGGAGAGCCCTCCTTCCTCTCCCATTGGTAAGAAGGAACAGTGTTTATCAAACAGCAAAATGTACCATAACAAAGCAAGCAAAATACCTACATACCACAAATATAAGATCCGAGCTCAGGTCTCCAACACTCTAAGAAAAATTTTCTTCACCATTGCTACTCCCCCAGGCCAAATGATTATTTTATCTTCATCTTTGATTTTGCTACCCGACATCCCTACAGAGCAGTCCATGCTCACTACCTTTGGTTCCTGAGTGCTCCTCAAAGCTTTGTAATCTGGTGACCCACCCCCCCATACAAATTTTCTAAAGTTGTCTTTATGATGATTATCAATGATCTCCTTTGGCCAAATATAACTGTCTTTCTCATTTCCTTCTCATGAATGTGAAACTGCTGTTTTCCTGGAATGCCTATCCTCCAAGCCTTCATTAACCCTTCATAGGTTTTTTCTGCCTCTCTGCCATCCCTTCTCTACCACTTTCTCAGAAGTTTCTTCCTCCCAACCCAAAAGGTAGAGGATCCCCAAGACTCTATTCTTCTTTTATGGTCTTCTATGGTCTTTCATTGGTAATTTAATATATCCTAACAGTTTTAACTTTAATTCTATACAAGAAACTCCAAAATATAAATCTCCAGGCCTAACCACTCTCTGAGAGCTTCCACCTGGGAATCTCAACATCTCAAATTCAGTGAGTAGAAAACATAATTTATTATCCCCCTGATGAACCTGCTCCTAATGCTGTGTTTCCAGGTTCTTTCAATATTGCCAATATTCATGATCACCAGTGTTTCAAATCTCTTCATCCCTTTGTCCTCTTTCAAATTAGTTTTTCTATGTCAATTTACCTCCATAACACTTTTCATATGTTTCCACCTCTCTCTTCCCACTGAAGATGCCCTAATTTATGACATAAATAGTATGGATTTGAGAGGAGACAGATTCTACAGTTCTAGTCACTTTCCTCTCTAACTCCTCTGACAAATTAATCCCAGATAAGGTTCCAGAAAACCTACTTCTGATCATGCTTATTTCCTTACTCAAAAACCTTTGGTAGCACCCCATCTCTTACAGATTAAAAGCTAATAATTAAAATAGCTAGCACTTACTATTAAATATTTACTTAGTAGGTGCTAGGTATATGTCAAACATTATACATAAATTATCTCAATAACTCTTATCACAGATGTAACTTTACAATTATTTGTGTGATTATATTGATTAATATATGTCTCCTCATCCATACCATAAACCTCTATGAGGTCAAAGATCTAAAATACAGGTAGTCAATAACTATTCATTGAATGAATGAATGAATGAATGTATGAAGCCCTCTTTGATAACTACAGATGAAAGCAGTCTTTTATCCCTCTGAAATCACATTTAATCTTTGTGTCCCTTAGCATATTATATATTGTATTATAATTACTTATGCCTGTGTTAAATGTGGCAAACAATACAAATCAATTCTAGCAAAGCAACTTTTATTACTACTAAGGACTTGCTAAAATATTTCAAAATCAGCCATATCACAAATAAAGCTGGCAAAAGCAGGAGGTAGGAAGTGGGTACTACACGTCAGGACAGGAACAATAACATTGTAAATACTGTGCCTATATATGTAGACTCAATATTTTGTGGAAATCTTTCTCTCAAGTTCCTCCTTCAAGAAATTTAAGCAACTGTGAGATAATGAGCTTTGCATTCAGACCCAAGACATGAGGCTGACTAGCCTGCAACAACTGTCACCCACTCATTGTCTGGTTAACTTATCCCATGGTTCTGACTGGGCAAGAATTCCCACCCCCATCACTACTCTTGTGCATCCCTTAAATATCAATCCCTTTTCTTTAGTCATGACTAAATTAATAAATGTCTTCCCCTCCCAGAACCTCCAAGGAGGCTCACTCAACCAACATTTGATTTATTCAGCACTAATTTAATAGGAATAAACCATGCTAGTTCCCAAGAATACAAAGATGAGTCAGACACGGATCTTGGCCCGAAAGGAGTAATGGGTTAGTAGGAAAAAAAATGAAACATGTGCTTTCTCCAAGGAGAAAGATATAGGTGGCATAAGACATATGCAGCTAAACTCTGATGGGTGCTCAAGGTAGTAGCATAGTAATTTCAGGTGAAAGGATCCCAAAAGACTTCATGGAGAATTTGTATTTCATATGGGTTATAAAAGACAAGGAGGATTTAGGTGTTCAGATTTGAGACAAAAGTTAGGTATCCCGGGGGACGGATGTGGCTCAAATGGTTGGGCGTCCGTCTCCCATATGGAGAGACCTGGGTTCGATACGCGGGACCTCCCGGTAAAAAAAAAAAAAAAAGTTAGGTATCCCAAGAGGAAGAGCATCAACAAAATGTGGAAATCTGGAAAATCTTGGTGTACATTAGGATTATTAGGTAGTAGAATTAAATTGAAGGGATTAATTGTATTATGACTGTAACACTCCTTTTGAAAGGGGCAAATATAGTAATTCTATTCTCACATTTAAAGGAAGAAAATAATTATTTATATAGAGTTCAAATTGAGAGTTAAATGATATTTTTATTATGATAAAACCATTTTCCCATCACTACTCACTGACGACTGTTTTCATTTTCTGTAAGTCCACGTTCTTTGTCACAGAAAGAGGCCCAGGGATTTTGGAAATGTCAAATTGTATTGAGCAACAAGGGTACTGATTTTGCATAAATATTTAAATGTGAGACACAAATTCATAATTCTGGGTATTGTAGACAACTGAGGTAATTGGAATCTCTTTAGGTCAATTTCCAGTCCAAGTCTTGATTTTAAAATAGTCTGAGAAAAACTTGGCTTTGGGACTAAACATCTCTGGGTTGATGTTTTGTTTTGTTTTCCCTGTTGGGTGAGTTGTTATTTTAGTTGATTTTGGTTTAAGTTTTCCCCCTTTGGATGTGTGTTATAAATCAGGCTTATGGCAGCTTTGCATTCCAATGATGTCTTATCTTGGCTGTACAACTGTTATCTCATCTAAATCCCACAGCTGTGTCACTTCCTAACGACCACCATCCCTGCAAGACAGCTGTTGCTCTTAATTGTCAAGAATAAAACAGATGAGCATTTAGAAACTAGCCCAGATCATGTGCTCCACACAGAATGCATTTACATTTTTTCTGAACTATTTGAAATGAGAAAAGGCAGGGCATGAGACTCCTTCAGAAATACACGGAGTCCCTATTGATCTCCCACCTAGAATTTTACAACTGAAACTGCAGAAAGTCAAGAGGCTACTTGGCCAGTCCAAACGTGAGTCTCACCCACAAAGACACTGAAAAGCAATTTGAAATCTCTAGCAAATTTTCCTGATGAAATGCCAAAGGCAAATTCTGCCGTAAATCAGAGGAAAACATCTTAAAATCCATTTTTTTCCATCTCACCCACCATAGCACACACATCACAGCAGCCACTGCCTATCTAGTGACTTGCTGCTGAAAGTGTCATCATCTTCTCTGGTACTCTCAGGCCCCACTCCAGACCTGCTGAATCAGAATCTGCATATTAACAGATTTGTATGCATATAATGGTTCAAAAAATACTGCTCCTGTCTACTGGTTCTCACACTTCAGAGTACACCTAAAGAAACTATTACAATGAAGGTTCCTGGGTCCCACTCCAAGAGTTTCTGAATCAGTGATAACCAGAATCTCAGATCATCTAGAGCCATATTTTGAGTAAAACTTTCCTCATCTTATGTCATGAAAACTATAATCTCTTTAACTCACCTTGTACTGGCTTTTCTCATTCTCCTTCCTTCTCTGTTCTTTTTTCTCTGAACTTTGTAATATAGGTCAATCTAGCATGTCAGAACTTCTGTGTGTGTTGTGTGTGCATGTACTTATTTTTCCCTGTTTTATGATGATTCCCTAATTGATCTCCCTGTACCTACTCTTCTTGTCCTACATTGCCAGCTATGTGATCCTCTAATCTTCTAAGTGTGACACTCCCTCACTCAAAATTTCTCAATGATTACATAAAGGAAAATATCTCACAGGTTAAGCTAGAATAAGATACTCTTAGATGTGGAATTCTTGTAGGTAGTTATTGCATAAGACTTATCAAAGATGTACAAGCCAAAAAATAAATAAATAAATAAACCAAAACTGGTGACTTATCTCTTTCGAAGAACAATTTATTTGTTCTGGTTTTCTTTCTGCCATGGCTACTGAATCAGGGTAAAGATCAAAGGGTCAATTCAGGGTTAAGCAAGTAGAGGAGAAGTAAGCAAAGAAAAATGAGAATATGGGGAGTAGTGATGAAGAGACACCCATGATACCAGAAAAACAGATATATGCAGGGAGGTGATGTGGTTTCAGAAGAAGAGCACTGGACTTGGAGTCATAGAATGTGAATTCAAGTTCTTCTTCCAACCCTCAGAGGTGCTGTGGTCTTGAATATATGATAACCTCTAATGACTTCAGTTTCTTGCCTGTAAATAATACCTATACTACCTGCCTCATAAGGGACTTGCAAAGTTCAGTGATCATTGAAAGAAACAAGTATTAAATAAATAAAAAATATATATTAATTACATAAATATTTGCTGAATGAATTTGGCTGATATGGAGATCAAGGAATGAAGAAGAAATAGCTCTGCTTTCAAGGAGCAAATATTCAGCGATGGATACAGATCTAAAGACAGCACACTGTGTAATGAATTCAATAATGTTTTACTAAAAGTAGAAGTAAAATGCTGAGGGAACCCAGAAGCATGAACTAATTTTCTGAAAGGAGGTGGGGAGGCATGGGGGACCATGTCTTGAACTTGCAAGTTATCTTTCAGGTGTTAGGCTAGAATTTTCTGTACCATTATAATATTAGGGTTGATTCTGATGGAATAATGGTAAATAAAGATGATAATAATGACAACATTTATAATTAATACAGCAAAATTTTTGTAGGATTGGTTTGGTAAGGGGGAAAAAAAGTCCGAGTAAATAAGCAGTGTTAGAGTTGATGAGGAAAGTCTAAGGCAAATTCAAAAGTTGTCAAGAGATGTTTTCCTAATCCACAGCATCTACACTAAAAAATATCAAGGTTATTGAATATTTAGAATCCAGTCTTCATTCCAAAGTAAAAGATCACTAATCCTCTTATTAGAATATAAATTCTCATTATAAGAAGAGGAATTGTCTGTTTGACTCACTACTATATCACCAGTGACAAGACTGCTACCTGGTATATCAGTAGAGCTCAATAAACATTTGTTGAGTGAGTGAATGAATGAAAGAATAAGTAAGTTCTGGATGAAGCTAAAAAGAAATTGGCCGGTTACTACCTGCATACATATTCTGCTCTGTATGTGAGCAATATATTTGAAGTCAATAAATGGCATTCTAGGTTTTGAACATAGAATAACTTACAAATTATGAACATTTCCAAATTATCACTTGTACTTAAAGCAATGATTCATTATCCAGGAATTATTTAAAGTACAGGGAAGCAGAACTTCTCTTGTGAAAGGTATTTATTCAACCACTGTGTATTTTAATTGCCTTCACATATATCACTTTCTATTTTGTTCCAGGAATACTGGTAATATATGAAGTTAAATAACATTTCAAAGATGGATTTCTGTGACTTTTAATCTTAACACATTTCTCAAAGTAATAGCTTTTCTTGCCTTTTCATATATTACATTATATAACTTCTGGAATCGACTCCCATCTACAGAATAAAGGTGTTAGGCAAGATGAGGATTGGGGCCTCTCTCTACCAGCTCTAATGTTCTGCTATACTGTAGATTCCTCTACTTTTAAATAAATAGTTTGTTAAAAGCAAATGGTTTGTTACTTTTAAATAAATGGTTTGCTAAAAGCTTTGGAGAATAAATAGCTTAAAGAGGCTCTTGAATAATTGTGCAATTGTTTTCTTTTATCTATCATCTTAATTTTATGTAACTATTCCAGTTTTTAAAAACACTGCAAATCAGCTTTTCTTTAAAAGAAAAGTATATATGACTACTTTCTGGAGGGATGGTAGTTGCATATAATTGCAAAGATGAAATATAGGTGAGTATAATGCCATACCTATAATTAATGTCATAGTTGTCTCCCTTTATCAACTATTAAGGAGAACCTCTCCTGGAATCCAAATTTATAAGATACTTTACTTCATATGACTATTCACAATTTGACTGCTGCCAAAGGTGCATGGATGTACGTGTAACAGAATAGTCATAACATGAAGGTGGCTATTATTTTCTCTTTTCAGAAACATATTTAAGCCAGAAATTTTGTTGTAGGAAATTTTCTGGGAAAATCAAATAACTATAATAACACCTCACACCAAAAAAAAAAAAAAAGCTAATGCAAAACAGTATTTCTAAAATCTTCCACAAAAACTCAGCCATGAAACAGGGAAATAATTTAAGAACAAGGGAATAGGTCCTAGTCCTCCACAGAGGTCAGGTCTTAGATCTGAGGTACAAGCATTGAGAAGGTAATGAGTTGTCTGCAAAGATGGACACCAGCAATTCCTTCCACCCCTTGGAGTCAATTTCCCCTTGAATCTGGCCTGGCCTTGTGACTTGTCTGAACAACAGAATGGGGCAGAAGTGACAGTTGTTAGCCTTAAGAGGCCTGGGCTCTTCTGCTTTTACCCTCTTGGAATCCTGAACAACCATGTAAGTTGTGAACCACGTGCCAGAGAGAGAGGCCACGTGGGGAGAGACCCTGGAGGATGGGAGGGAGAAAGGACCACTCAGATCTTAGCCTTCTCCTCTATTCCAGCTGCAGCAACCAGGGGTCTTCCAGCCCTAGTAGAGCCACCCCAGCCAATATCATGTGGAGCAGACAAGAGCTGCCCCACCAAGCCCTGCCCAAATAGTAGAATCATGAGCAAATAACTGAAATAATAGCTAACCTAAACAAGGGATAAAGAACTAAAACAGTGAATATTTCAATTGTTCATTCTCTGAAGTGTAGTAGACAAAACTATATCCCAGTCCTTAGGCTATTGGCTGAGAACAGAGGATAACAGAATCCCTGCATTCAAAGCTTGCTATGCAATAGGAGTGACAGAGTGACACTCACATAAGCAAAGCACTGGCAGGGAATGTGGTAAGGTCTGTATCAGAAGCACATACTGGTGCTGTGGGTAGTTCTGGGCCCATCAAGCAATGACTCTCCTAGAAGTCGATCCAGGAAAGAACCAAAGAAGAGGTGACATTTCTGCAGTGCTTTGAAAGCTGAGTAGGACTTTCACAATCCAGGATGTGTGGCTGAGAGGGAGGGATTTCTGGGAAACAGATTCATCTGTGCAGGAACTTTAAGCCCCTTCTTCTGCAAGCCTTAACTACAAATATTGGGCCTGTGAGTATCATCTGCTAAGAGCTTCATCTTTTTACAAAGTCACAAATAAAGGAGAAAGCATATTCTTCTGTTTGGTAAAAACTTGTTGGCCCAAACTGAACTCTTACTCTGCTTCCAACTTTGTGGCGTATTAAATGGCTGAGAGAAAGACAGACAGTAAAAACAAAAAATGTGTGCATGCTTGCTCTCTTTTCTATTGCTCTTATCATCCTATAGACAATGCTAAAGAAAGAACATTGTTTTATTTATCTTGTTTGCCAAACCAGTTTTCTAAGTTCTTAATCAGAGAGATAGAAACATTTTGCAGTCTGTTATGGGAGAAAAAATACCTTCCCACTGGCCTTTGTGATTTTAAAGGTCAAACATACTAAACATCTTTTATTTGAGTAGATAAGCTGGCTTATGGCTCATTTTCACTGCTAGGTGAGCTGGCAGATGAAGAAAACTACAACTGGGTAAAACATCAGCCTGATAGGTTGCTGGCATGTTTATAGACATTTGTTTCCACTTTGTATTAATTCTTTGTGGATTTTCATGCAAAGTTCAAGTTTCTAAAGGCATCTGCAGTCCAGAAGAAGCTACTTAACAACTTAGGCACCAAAACCCACCCTCGGGAGTGAGTACTTTTTCTCCACTTGTCACACCATACTATTTATGTCCTTTTTCCCTGGGGTTGAGAAACAAAGATCACGTTGCAGATGGAGAGTGCCTCAACCTGACCACATGAGCCTCCTATCATGGATTTAGAAAGAAGCAAGCTGTTGGAAGCCTTGTGCTAAGTGCCTTATACATGTTACCTTGCTTCATCCTCAAAACCCCTTCAGGGTTAGGTATTAATGCCCCCATTTTATAGATGAGGAAGCTAAGGCTCAGAAAGATAATTAGGTAGGTTTCCTGGGGTTTAACAGCTGGTAATCACACCTATCCGATTCCAAATCTGTGCTCTTATTCTTTATACAGTAGTTTCTCCCTGAGGTCTTGTGAGATTCATTTTACTTTTAGAATCCTGGTTAAATGTCTGCATTGCAAAAAGAAGGGAAACATTTTAAACAAAGTCAGAAACATCAGCATAAAAGTATGTGCAACGTTTGACCTGTACTTAAGAAAACTTGAGTATGTGAAGAAAATAATCAAAAGAATAAATATAGAAGAGGCAGGGAATCAGGTGGAAACAGCATGACATTGGGGCCTTGTAGAACTAGTTTAAATCACAGTTTTGGCAATTGCTACTTTGTGACCTTGGGAAATTTATTTAGGTACTCTGAGCCACTGTTTTCTGGATTATAAAATAAAAATATAAATACTTGCTACATTTCCCAGATTAGTAAGAATATTAAATAGTATAACATGTCAAAGAACCTAATCCAATGCTGCCTCATTATAGGTACTCAGAAGTGGCAGCTTCTTCCCTTCTTTGCAGAAACTGGGGAAAGGATAAAACTGTAAAATGTCACCACCTGCAATAAAGGTCTCTGGTTTTGAAAGGTGGAAAAACAATCAAAGGGCAGGAATTCTTTTTTGTAGACATCAAATATTTTCTAACAATGATTTGAAAAGGATGCTTGTTCTCAGTTATAATAAAACCTTATTTGGAACATCTTGTTGAAAGCAATGAGTTTATTAATCGCTAAGAAAGGTAGATGGATGGGGATGGCTCAGGCAGGGAGACTGAGGGGAACATGCAGGCCCAGTCAGAGCTCTAGGCAGTGAAAAGGAGAATGTGCAACCAATTAAAATAACACATTCCTCCCCTCAGCCAGAGTGGGGACCAGCTGCGTCATCACTGCCACCCAGCAGGCCAGGGCAGCTGCCCAGTAATACAGATGATGTCACTTAGTCAATTAGACGGTGAATACACATTATATGTCTACTATGGGTCAGACTGTGTGCTGGGATCATAGTGAACCAAAGGAGCTCAAATAAACCAGTAATATATGGATTTTTGTTCATTGGGCAGGTAAAAGTGAGTCATGAGAAATTGGGTAACCTATGACAATGATCCCTAAAGTACATCATTTCATGAAATGCCTTGCTCAGAAGCTGGAAAGAAAAAAACACCCCCTTTAAGAGATAACCGGTTTTGAGCACTTATTAGGTGCCAGGCATTATATTCTGTGTTTTAGATACAGTCCCTCCTTAAAGTCCCACTATAATCTTATCAGATAGATCCTACTATTGTCCCATTTTATCGATGTGGAAACCAAGGTTTAGAGACATTCAGTGACTTGCCAAAGCCACAAGCTCGTAAGTCCTGGTGCTGGGATCTGATCTCAGAAAGATCTGACTCCAAAGTCTGAGCTCATGGTGGAGTACCTAAGATTGGTTAAATCATTTTGGGGAGATTTTTCTGTTGTAATCATTGCATTTGAATTTCTGATTAAAAGCATTCTTTATCTTTTTATTCAGAAATCAAAAGTTAGTTACCAATTCTTAAAGTGTTTGTCAACCACAAAATCTGTTCTCTTTCTTACAGGTTAATTTATAAAAGGTCTTTTGGCAAGGTCAAGTTTCTTTATTAATGTGCACACTGCTCCTTTGCTAATCTGAATAAAGGCATTTGTAAATTATTCTAGTTATCTTTAGAATACTTAAAATTGTTCCCTGGCATTTATATAATCAGCAAGAGATAATCAGATGATCTTTTTTTTTTTTTTTTTTTTTAACAATGAGCTACTTCCTGTTCATTATACTTATTATGTTTATTTATGGCATAAAACCCATTTTGTCTATTGAAGGTCACCTGTGGGTTGTGGAGGATTTCTCCCCTCCTGTTTAAACCAACTCACCACTTTTTGGCATTTGTATTATGGTTGATTAATTATGGTCCTGTCTCAATCATTTATGGAAAAAATAATAGCCTCTGGTTCCTTTCAGCAGTCATTGGGTTATCCATAGCTTAAAAAAATGGCATAAAGTTCTAAGTTCTTACATTTTCAGAGACATGTAGCAGATAATCCGTATCTATGATGTGCACACCCACCCATCTCAAAGGAAGGCCAAATGTTTAAGCCAGAAACCACCTCAGGAATCTTTCTGGTCTAACACCAGAAGCCTAGAAGAGTTTCTAAGTCTCTAGTCACATGTCAATTTGCGGCTGAGGTTAAGAACTTGAACCTTCCTACATCCCTGTCTCCCCACCTTCATACACTGAATGTGTTGACTTCTCCTGAGGAGAAACAGCCCTTTCCTTCATTAGCCTATAGCAAGAAATCTATGAGCACCTCATGCAAGAAGCCAAAGGGACTGCAAACACCTTCCCATCCCAACGTGAGGCAGGCTCATTGCCCATTTCAGAGGATATTTGCTGGGATTCAATGACCTGCATCTATTTCATTTCCATTTCAAAACAGTATCCTGTTCAGGTATGTGCTCTGCCCTCATTCAGTCAATGTGCTTCAAGAGGAAACTGATCCCTCCCTTGCTTCAGGGTTGGGCCTTGAAAGGCTTCAGCCAATCAACAGATCCTATTACCATGTCCAAACCGATTTATTCAGACATGAGACTGTGATCCAATGCAGTCCAATACCATATAAAGAGATATTCGATGGAGGCCTTTAGAAAAGAAGACCCCTTGTCTCTATCTTCTTGACAGATGTGAACAAGGACACTTACAGTCTCCAGGAGCACTGAAAACCATCTTCCACTGAGAGGCACCTGTTGTGGTAAAGCTGCTGGATCCACTCTATTGACTCAATTTTGTTGCCTTTGCAGTTAGATGAGCCAAAAATCCTTTGTTATCTTAGCCAGTTTAAATCATATTCTCTGTTATTTGCAACCAAAAGATTCCCAGTTAATACATACATCACTTTGACACGAATTAAGCAGTAACTAGGCCACCATGCTGCATTATAGACTCTTTCTATGCACATTCTTAATCTATTGCATCTTCCTGTTATATAAACTTTTGCTTGCTCTTCCTTGAATTCCAAAAACAAATAAAATGTGCCAAGAAGTTTATTAAAGAAGTTGAGATTGTTCTGTATTCTAAAAACATCATCTTGTTTTTTATTGTCCTCATATGGTTATATTCATATTTCAATCCTCTCTCTGAATAATAATCTATTACCATATGGTAGAGAGCTTATTGGCTCCTAGGCAGAAGTGGAGAGAAATACTTCACCATTGGGCACCTATAGCCTTCCTGATTTTTGTTCTCCCTACCTCCTTCTACAGTACCTTTCCTCCACCTCAGAAGCACTAGCTTTGCACATAGTTCCACAAAGGAGGCCATTCTATTCTGAAATTATGGACCCTCTATTCTTTTTCTTATTTTCAAGGTAAGAATTGAAAGATGACTGTCAGGACCAGCCATTATGTCTGCTCCATATTTGCCTCTCAGCTCCCCTTGAGGCAGCACTCTGATTTTTTGTATTATATCTGACTTTCTGAAACCTCACAACCTTGATTCTCAGGAATAATTTCTCCATTAAAGACTACTTTCTGTCCTTTTCCCTCACTAAAAATGTTCTTCATTCCCCTGTTGAGCAAACTCCCACCTTTTTTCATTTTTTTTCTTACCCTCACCCACTTCAGTGTCATTTTATCACCTCTCACTAGTTGAGCACTATATACATACATCCATTACCATGGCTCTAAAAGCCCCTTTACCACAAAATTTTTTCATGGATGTCAAGTTCAAGTTAAATCTTGGTGCCATTTCACACTGACTTTTTGGGCACTGCAAGGCCTGTGTTTGTTGGGAGAGACAATAAGCATATTCTAGATTGAGTGTGAGGCTATGAAAGTCAATGAACACAGGCTGCCATCCTCATATAACACAACTGTGTGTTTTGAAAGAAGTGGCCTTCACAACCACTATTATTTGATGTTTAGGAGTCTCGTTTTTCCTCTTTTAAAAAAAGGCAAAAATAATCAACAATCATGTTTCCTCATGCAATATTCTTGAGCTTCTCGCCATATAGCATTTAACAAATAATGATAGGACACTTCCTACTGAAATGCAGAGTCAAATCATCCGGGATATGGGGGTTGGAGTGAAGGTGGTACAGAGCAGCCAGCATCCAAGACAATATATTCAGTAAGAGGTCAAATGACACAGAAAAGCTTTGCACATCAGAAAATAGCCTATTTATTTGTCATGTATGTATTATCCAGAGAGAGAGAGAGAAATTTGTGTTTCGTAGGGAAATAAATATATATATATGTATTTCTATTCACTAATGCCATATTTTGTCACGTTACACTAAGAAATATAGGTGTCTTGATGGCTGGATAAATTTTGGGGAGAGAATTCTCTCTCTGTTGCCAAGCTCCATGAGAATCATCCTATTCACCCTTCTTGGCATAGAAAGGCTTTCTCTAATGGTCAACCTCCCCCAGAATACTTCAACATACCCATGTCATAGTCACAAAATACCTTTTCCTTTCATTCCCATGTCACTTTTACGATCATTTGTTCAGTGTCTATTACTCGCAGTGCGTGCGCCACATGAGAGCAGACGATATGTCTGTTGTGGCCAGTGCTGCATTTTCAGTGTCTATCACAGCGCCTGACACATAGAAGATGCTTTATCAATATTTGTGAAGAGGAGAGGGAAGGAAGGAGCTGGGGAGAGAGGGGAAAGCGGGAGGAAGATTGAATCATTGCTTAGTGCATTAGCTGTTGCTGGGTACCGAACTACCCCAAAACTTGCTTAAAACAACGCACATGTATCATCTCGCAGTTTCTATGAATTACAAATCTGGGTGCAGCTTGACTAGGTCCTCCATCTCAAGGTCTCTCTCTCACAAGATGGCAATCAAGGTGTCAACCAAGGCCATGGTTATCTTGAAGTTCACCTGGGTCTGGATCCAACTTCTAAGTTCGCTCGGTTGTTCTTAGCAGGTTTCAGTTCTTCACAGGTTGTTGGACTAAGGGCCTCAGCAACTCGTTGGCTATTGATCAAAGGCTACCCACCCTCACCTCCTTGCCACATGGGCATCTTCACAGAGCAGCTCACAACACCATAGTGGTTTCATCAGAGTGAACAAAAGAGCCAGAGCATGCCAGCAAGACAGATGTCACAGTATTTGTAACCAATTCTCAAAAGTGATATTCCATCATTTTTGCCATATTCTATTCATTAGAAGCCAGTCTATGAAACCCAGCCCACACTCAAGGGAAGGGGATTACACAAGAGCATGAATGCCAGCAGGGGGTAAAAACTGGGGCCATGTTAGAAGGCTACTTGGCATGCTCAATGAGCATGGAATTAGAAAAAGAGGAGTTTGCTAAAGCAGTAATCTGTTCAATAGGACAAGGCTAAGCTAGACTATGTATCTTTCTGCACAATAGGGAGAATTACTCTCAATATGACAGTAATCATAAATTAATTTTGTTCACATATTTTAAAGCAGCCATTTTGTACTAAAATGCCACCTGATTTAGTGGTATCCTTTGGAGATGATTATAACAAGGCCTAACTTGTAATTTCAGGCGTGTCTTTTTTAATTCATCCAAGAAATAAAGATGGTCAGACTTTGGCAATGGAAGGAAATCTGGAGAGAAGACACATTTTCCAGCAGGAAGCAAGCATGCTACTCTCCATATTTTTCCTGACCCACAGGATGTGTGTGGTCCATAAGAGAAAAACATGTAAAGGTAGGCAAAAGTCCTGAATAAACCAAGGAAAGTATTTGTGGGTGACTGGAAATGAGTGAGTATCTTTCCGTGAAGGGATGGGTGTGCCATAATCTTGACCAGCAATACATGCTAATGGATCCGTCTGTAGCTCTGTCGTCTAATTTCTGCACTCCAAATAAGCAACCAGGATATTATTATATGCATGCTAGTCTTAAAAACTTTTGAAGATCATTGCCCTTTTTTATTCTTTCTGGAATCTGATGGAGCCAAAATAAGCAACTACATGGAAGTCCTTAAAATCTCTCTGACACTGTACGTCTTTAAATTATTCATCTTGCTCTGAGGCTATAAGCCAGAAGGAAAGGAATTAGAGCCATTACTGTGTGTCTTTGCCACCCAGAAACTCCACTGGCCACTGTAGTGGCACTTGAGTGTCCTGAAAGCTTTATCATTATCCAACCACCCTCCCAAATTCTGAGTTGCTTTTATTCAGGCACATTCAGATGTCAATCTGTAAAGCAATGTCATTGCAAAGAGAAGTATCATGATCTGCTTTTCACACCCACACTAATGTCCCAGCCTGGGACTTCATGCAGAACAGAAGCACCATGAGACCTCCTAAAGCCAATTTTTTTTTTTTTTTTTATGGGTAAAAATCAAAATTCTCACAATATATACAAACATTTGCAAAATGCTATATAAATATATATGCATATATGTGTATTTGCTTACAAAAATGTTATTTATTTATATATATATATATATATATATATATATATATATATATATATACACATATATTTTAAGAGGTGCTTAGATTACCCAAAATATTACACGGAACCCACTGGGATTCCCATGTTGCCCACCTCCCACACCTCCCACCACATCCCACACAAACATCTCCCACAGTGTGGCCCACCTGATTTTAACCTCACAGTCTCTCAGGATTTCCACAAACACGTTTTCCATTAACGAAGCCTAAATTGTATTTGAATAGTTTATTCCACACTATCTGTGAGACAGACTCATGCCATGTTCTGCAGCAGGAAAAAAAAAAAAAAAAAAAAGTGTCACTATTTTACAAATGGCTCTGCTTTCTCAAGCGTCTGTCTTATCCATGATCATGGCCACAACACAACAGCATGAGTTATGAGCCGGCCATCCTTTTATATATTCTGCACTCAGAGGAGCAATTTCACTGATAAATCACAAGGTGACAGTCAAACTATTAGCTTAATGACTCAGGGAGAAGTTCCTACAGGAAAGAAGCATCTGCAAACAGCTGGACAGACTGAACCACCACCCTCTCATGTGAGGTCCTATTATCAAGTTTTGATTTAAGCAGGGAAGAGTCCGTTCTATGGAAAACAATCTACTAGGTACCAGCTTGTTCTCTTTCAAACCTAGATGCTGTAAAGCTATTTCCAATGAAATAGCTTTATTGTCTCATTCTGTTTGATTTTTTTCCTCATATTAAAGACCTAATGCATATTTAAAATAAATAATAAATTAATTAATAAATACCTGATTTACATTCAGTAATGCACACTCAAGTTATGAACCTCCAAGTAACATTGTAGAAAGAGGACTGCCAGCCTCTCCCCAACTCCATATTCTTTCTTGTTTCGTAAACTCTCTTATACCAATATACCATGGTTGGAGTATACGATGACTGGAATAATCAATAGCTACTTAGAAACTATCATCAAGTAAAACCTCAGTACAGAAAGTTAAATAGAGTTTATTCATAATTTCTAAATCTCAGTTTATTCTCATAAATGGGAAAAGTAACACCCATCTTTTATAGCTGTTGAAAAGAATCAAGGAGATCAGTATAGTACATGACACTCAATAAATGAGTCTTCTTCAGCTTTCCATTCCCTCACTACAAAACAGTAGCAGGTTAGAGAACTCACGGCCACTTTTGTCACCAGAACTGAGTAGAATCCTACTCCTGTCACTTACTAGGTCTGCAAACTCAAACAATGTACTTAACCTCTCTGGACTTCAGTATTCTGGTATATAGATCAGGGATAATAATTTTTACACAATTAGGTTTGAGAGAGAATTAGAACTAAACGCAGGGGTTCTTCACCTTTTTTGTTCCACAGACCCTGTTGCCAGTCAGGAGAAAACCACGGACCCCTTACTTAGGCCACACTACACTGTGTATTCTTTGATAAATATATCACACCCACACTAACACGTCCCCACAAGAATAATGTTTTTTTGAATCTCAATTCAAGCTCATGGACCCCTTGTTAACTACAGCAAGGAAAGAGCTTACTCCTTCTGTCTGAAATGTAGAAAGTGCTCAATAAAAGAAGTCCCTCTTTATTGCTAATAAAATGATTCCATTTGTCACAGGTTGGGATAGAAATTCTGAAATCATGGAGGCAGCACCTCATCTGTCACCAAGCTATTCCATTTTTGTTGTTGTTGTTCATAAGGTACGAAGCACTTCAGGGAAACTGAAAAGATGGAAATGTCCAAAATTATAGCTCCATCTGGGTCCAAGAAGTATGAAGCCCCTGAATCCAAAAGCATTGTTTCTGGGGTGATTAAATGCAGATGGTAAAAGCGTTCCAGGCAGCAGTGATACTTGCTCATCACCATGAAACTCATAGAGAAAATGTTTCAGTGCTTCTATTTGTTTTGGCATTGCACAAATACACACAAATGGAGTGTGTATTATGTGCTTAGCATCGTGCTATAGGTTTAAGAGGAGCATGACTGCCTTGCTTTCTGCTCAAGAAAAGGTGAACAACACCTTTGTTAGTTTGTTAATCTGTTAAGTGCCTCCCTGCCCCCATCGTGGCTCTAGCAAGATGATGATAAAATAATAATAGGGTTTCCTGGTTGGGATTATTTTGAAAAATTACTTTGGGCTAGAAATGCCAAATCATGAGAACCTCCTCAAGGAGCGTCAGCATGCAATAGATATGATCTTAAGATGTCTAAATGAGAAAAAGCTTAGAGAAAACTCCTGAGTCTGGCTGCATTGCCAAAGAAGTGAGAAAAGCCCAACTAATCAGTTTTTAGTATTCCATCTATTTAGCAATAGTGGGAAAAGAACAGAGAATCTTGGCCTAGTATAATATAAATCAGATCTCTGAGTTACGATTCAAAGTCCTTAATTTCTACAAATGAATGTCAAAATAGTGCTCTTCAGAATTCCCAAATGCTCAGGCAGAGTGCCCCAGGGCCCGCTCAAGGCTTCCAAGTATGGGCTAACATATTTTAGAGCTTGACTTCTTCCTGTGGGGGATGGGGATAATAGTTACTCATGAGCTTGTTAAGACAAAGTGAATGCTCTTTGTAATTGAAAAGACCCACTGTTAAGACAAAGTGAATGCTCTTTGTAATTAGAAAGATCTACTAAAACCACATAGTAGTGTTGGTGTTATTGACGTCATTTATTGACATAGAGATAATAAGTTACTGGAGCTATTTGTCATAATTCATGTAAGTACAGAGTTTTGAATGCCAAGTTTAGGAGTTTAGATTGTGCTTAATCAATAATAGACTGATTTCTCAACCCAGGTGTCCATCAACTGATGAATGGATAAGAAAACTGTGGTAAATACACAATGGAATATTATACAGCTGTAAGAAGAAATGAAGTCTTGAAGCATTTGACAACATGGATGAACCTAGAGGACATTATTTTGAGCAAGCAAGCCAGACCCAAAAGGAAACAAACACTGTATGATTGTGCTGTTATAAACTGAATATATTGTGTAAACTCCTGAAATTAACTAGAACATAGGTCTCCAGAAAATAGAATGAGGTTAGAGAATGAAGAGCTGAGTTTTAAACTGTGCAGAATTGGTTTGGAAATAAAAAAGTTTGCTTGTTAATCTTTGGAAATGAATAGAAACGGTAAAAGCACATCATAGTGTTTGTAACTAGCAGTGCTGTTATATGAGTATGATAGTGGTTAAAAGGGAAAGTCTAAGGTCATGTATATTACTAGAAAGAAAGCTAAAAATGTAACATGGGACTATATGGAATAGTGAAACCTCATGTGAAATATGAATATGTGTAATATTGTATATATGACTGTTTTTCTTTGAAACTGAACAAATGTATGTTACTGTTACAAAATATTAATATCAGACAAAAACATTATGCTAAGTGAAAGAAACCAGACACAAAGTACTACATACTGTAAGATTCCATTTATATAAATATATAAATATAAATCAATTCATAAAGATGGAAATAAATTAGCTGATATGTAAGGCTGGGGAAGGATAGAGGGACTGAGAGGTAACTGCTAAGGGGTGTGGAGTTTTCCTTCTGGAGTAATGAAATTGTTCTAAAAATTTTTGTGGTGATGAATGCACAACACTGTGATTACACTAAAAGCCATTGATTGTATGCTTTGGATGGATTGTATGGTATGTGAATATATCTCAATAAAACTGCTTTAAAAAAATAATAGACTGGTTTCTGTTTTGTTTTGTTTGTTTTTTTAAAAGAATATTGTATTCTTCTGACATAGTAGGCTGAAAGGATGGGAATGGTGAAAATAGTGAAGAAGGATGAAGGCTGGGAGATATAGAAAGAGGCCTTTAAACCTTTAAACGAACTGTATTTTTTTTTTTTAGATGATACAGTTTAATAATATTGATAATATTTACCATGACCTGTGTCCATTACTGTAAGGTAATGAAAAACCTTCCCCATGACCACCAAACACCGCATTAGATCTTCACTGTTCCCTTCCCCCCAGCCCCCCAGGGCCCATGATACCACACTCTCCCGACCCATGGAATGTCAAGATTCACAGTTACATGCCCTGGGGATTTGAACCTGGCCTTCGTAATCCACCCACCCACCAGTGCTGCATCACCAAACCCAGGAACACCACCACTCATCTGCCCCATCCCCCAACATGCAAACACACTCTATCCCTTTACCATAGATTATGTCCATATGGGTGATGGCTCAAAGCCTGCTCTTCTCTTACTCTCCTTTGTTAACCTATCTTTCAGACAATGGGTCTCAGAGACTGCTCACTTTCCTCAGTTCAGATCAGTGAGGTCATATACTGTTCAACCTTCAGTGCCTGGCTTGCTTCACTCAACATAAGGTCTTCAAGATTCATCCACGTTATTCCATGTATTAGCACTTGGTTCCTTCTTACAGCTGAGTAATATTCCATTGTATGTTTGTACCACATTTTTTTATCCATTCGTCTGTTGATGGGCACACACCGGAGCTGATTCCAGCCAAAAGCAAGGTGAACAATGCCGCTATGAACATTGGTGTGCATATATATCTGTTTGTGTCTTTGCTTTCAGTTCTTCTGGGTATATACCCAGCAGTGGAACTGCTGGATCATACGGAAGATCTATTGTTAGTTTTCTGAGGAACCACCAAACTGTCCTCCACAGTGGCTGGAACATACTGCAGTCCCACCAGCAGTGGATGAGGGTTCCTATTCTTCCACATCCTCTCCAACATTTAGTGTCTCCTGTTTTTTTAATAGCTGCCATTCTGATGGGTGTAAGATGGTATCTCATTGTAGTTTTGATTTGCATTTCCCTGATAGCAAGCGATGTTGAGCATTTTTTCATGTGCTTTTTAGCCATTTGTATTTCTTCCTTGGAGAAGTGTCTTTTCAGGTCACTTGCCCATTTTTTAAATGGGTTGTTTGTCCTTTTATTTTCAAGGTGTAGGATTTCTTTATATATGCAGGATATTAGGCTCCTATCAGATATATGGTTGCCAAATATTTTCTCCCATTGAGTAAGCTGCCTTTTTATTTTCTTAATAACATCCTTTGAGGTGCAGAAGTTTTTAATTTTGATGAGATCCCATTTATCTATTTTTTTCTCTTGCTGCTCATGCTTTGGCGGTGAAGTTCATGAAACCATTTCCTATTACAAGGTCCTGTAGATGCTTCCCTACATTATCTTCCAAGGTCTTTATGGTTTTGGCTCTAATATTTAGATCTTTGATCCATCTTGAGTTGATTTTGTAGAAGGTGTGAGATGGTATTCTTCTCTCATTCTTTTGGATATGGATATCCAGTTCTCCAAGCACCACTTGTTAAAGAGGCCATTCTCTCCCAACTGAGTGGGCTTCGTGGCCTTGTCAAATATCAGATGAATGTATATGCAAGGATCTATATCAGAACTCTCAATTCGGTTCCATTGGTCAGTAGGTCTATCCTTGTGCCAATACCACGCAGTTTTGATCACTGTAGCTTTGTAGTATGTTTTAAAGTAAGGTAGTGTGATACCTCCAAATTCATTTTTCTTTTTCAATATATCTTTGGCAATTCGGGGCCTTTTGCCTCTCCAAATTTATTTTGTGGTTAGTTTTTCCAGTTCCTTAAAAAATATAGTGTTGACTTTTATTGGAATTGCATTAAATCTGTAGATTACTTTGGGTAGGATAGACATCTTGATGATGTTTAGTCTTCCTATCCATGAACAGGGAATATTTTTCCATTTATTTAAGTCTTCTTTGATTTCCTTTAACAGTGTTGTGTAGTTTTCTGTATATAAGTTCTTTACATCTTCAGTTAAATTTATTCCTAGGTATTTGATTCTTTTATTTACCATTGTAAATGGGATTTTTTTCCTGATTTCCTCCTCACTTTGCTCGTTATTGGTGTACAGAAATGCTACTGATTTTTGGGCGTTGATCTTATAGCCTGCAACATTATTGAACTCCTTTATAAGATCTAGAAGCCTTGTTGTAGATTTCTCAGGGCTTTCTATGTATAGGATCATGTCATCTGCAAATAATATAACTTTTACTTCTTCTTTTCCAATCTGGATGCCTTTTATGTCGTTTTCTTGTCTCAGTGCTGGTGCAAGTACTTCTAAGACAATGTTAAATAGGAGTGGTGATAGTGGGCATCCTTGTCTTGTTCCCAATCTCAGAGGGAAGGCTTTTAGGATTTCACCATTGAAAAAGATGTTAGCTTTGGGTTTTTCTTATATACCCTTTATCATTTTCAGAAACTTTCCATCTATTCCTATCTTTTGTAGTGTTTTTATGAGGAAAGAGTGCTGTATTTTGTCGAATGCTTTTTCTGCATCTATAGAGATGATCATGTGATTTTTTTCTTTCAATCAGTTTATGTGGTGTATTACATTGATTGATTTTCTTATATTGAACCATCCTTGCATACCCGGGATGAAACCCACTTGGTCATGGTGTATAATCCTTTTGATATGTTGTTGAATGCGATTAGCAAGTATTTTGTTAAGGATTTTAGCATCTAGGTTCATTAGAGAAATTGGTCTGTAGATTTTCCTTTCTTGTGGTATCGTTATTTGGTTTTGGTATTAGGGTAATGTTGGCATCGTAGAATGAGTTAGGTAATATTCCTTCTACTTCTATTTTTTGGAAGAGCTTAAGTAGAATTGGTGTTAGCTCTTTCCGGAATGTTTGGTAGAATTCAGCAGTGAAGCCATCTGGTCCTGGACTCTTCTTAGTTGGGAGGTTTTTAATGACTGAGTCTATCTCTTTACTTGTAATTGGTCTGTTGAGTTCATCTATTTCTTCTTTCATCAATGTTGGCTGTTTGTGGGTTTCTAGAAACTTGTCCATTTCCTCTAAATTGTCATTCTTGTTGGCATATAATTTTTCAAAGTATCCTCTTATGATACTCTTTATTTCTGTGGGGTCAGTAGTGATATCCCCTTGCTCATTCCTTATTTTATGTTCTTTATTTATTTTATGCTCTCTCTTTTTCTTTGTTAGTCTGGCTAAGGGTTTGTCAATTTTATTGATATTCTCAAAGAACCAACTTTTGGTTTTGTTTATTGTTTCCAGTGCTTTCTTATTCTCTATTTCATTTAGTTCTGCTCTAATCTTTGTTATTTCCTTCTTTCTACTTCCTTTAGGTTTAGTTTGTTGTTGTTTTTCCAATTCCTCCAAGTGTGCAGTTAGGTCTTCAATTTTAGCTCTTTCTTCTTTTTTTATATATGAATTTATGGCTATGAACTTCCCTCTCAGGACTGCTTTCGCTGCATCCCATAGGTTTTGATATGTTGTGTTGTCGTTTTCATTAGTTTCAAGGTGGTTACTGATTTCTTTTGAGATTTCCTCTTTGACCCTCTGTTTGTCTAAGAGTGTGTTGTTTAACTTCCATATTCTTGTGCCTAACCTGTTTCTCTGGCCCTTAGCGATTTCCAACTTCATTCCGTTGTGGTCAGAGAAATTACTTGGTATAATCTCAATCTTTCTGAATTCATTGAGTGTTGTTCTGTGGCCTAGCATGTGGTCTATTTTGGAGTATGTTCCATGTGCACTCGAGAAGAATGTAAATCCTGCTGTGTTTGGGTGTAGTGTTCTGTAGATGTCTATTATGTCCAGGTCTTCTAATGTATCGTTGAGTGCCTTAGTTTCTTTATTGACTCTCTGTCCAGATGTTCTGTCTAATGATGATAGTGGTGTGTTGAAGTCCTCTGCTATAATTGTAGAGGCATTTATTTCTCCTCTTAGTTTTTCCAGAGTTTGCCGCACGTATTTTGAGGCACCTCGATTAGGTGCGTAAATGTTGATGATTGTTCTCTCTTCTTGAGAGATTATTCCTTTTACTAATATGTAGTGTCCATCTTTGTCTCTTTCAATAGCTTTGCATTTAAAGTCTATTTTGTCTGATATTAGAAATAGCTACTCCTGCCCTTTTTTTGGCTATTGTTAGCTTGTAAAATGGTTTTCCAACCATTCACTTTCAGCGTCCTTGAAACCCTGGGTCGAAGGTGGCTTTCTTGTAGACAGCATATAGATGGATCATATTTTCTTATCCATTCTGACAATTTGTGTCTCATGATAGGTGAATGTCATCCATTAACATTCAGTGTTATTACTCGTAACGAATTTCTTACTTCAGCCATTTTTTCTTTGGGTTAATGTATGTCATATGTTGTTTTGTTTCTCTTTTTGTCTTTTCAGTTGTTTTTAAACTCTCCTCCAACTCTCTCTCCCTTGTTTTTTCCTTTCAACTTGTAGAGATTCCTTTAGTATTTCTTGAAGTGCTGTTTTCTTCTTGACATACTCTCTTAATTTCTGTTTATCTGTGGATATTTTGAACTCTCCATCTTTTTTGAATGCCAATTTTGCTGGATAGAGAATTCGTGGCTGGAAGATTTTTTCTTTTAGTGTTTTGACTATGTCATACCACTGTCTTCTTGCCTCCATGGTTTCAGCTGAGAAATCAGCACCTAATCTTATTGTGCTTCCCTTGTATGTGATGGTTCTCTTTTCTCTTGCTGCCTTGAGTATTTTCTCTTTGTCTTGAGCATTGGACATTTTGACAAGTATATGTCTTGGAGTTGGCCTGTTGGGATTTATACTATTTGGGGTGCGCTGTGCTTCCTGGATCTGCACATCCATCTCTCTCAATAGAGTTTGGAAGTTTTCAGCCATTATTTCCTTCAACACTCCTTCTGTTCCCTTTCCCTTCTCTTCTCCTTCTGGGATGCCCATAATGCGTATGTTTGTGCGTTTTGTATTATCGGTTAATTCCCTGAGTCCATGCTGGATTTTTTCTATCTTTTTGTCTATCTGTCCTACAATCTCTTTGATTTCAGCTGTATTGTCTTCCATATCACTAATTCTTTCCTCTGCCTATTCAAATCTGCTGTCATGTGTGTCCAGCGTCTTTTTCATTTCTTGGCTTGTGCCATTGTTCACCATCATATCCATTACCTTTTTAGGCGTGTTTGCTATTTCTTCAGTATGTTCTCCCAGTGTCTTCTTTATATCCTTAATCTCTTCCTTCAATTCTTTAAGTTGGTCCATGATGTTTGTTTGGATAGCTTTGATTAGTTTTTCGATGTTCTGCATTGCTTCCTGGTTTTTATTTTGTGCATTGGACTGGCCCATGTTTTCCAGTTTCTCAGAGTCATTTATATTTTTTTGTTGCCCTCTGGTCATCATATTATCTTGATGGGTTTGTTCAGTTGATTAGCTTTTCTCTATGCTCTAGAATTTTATTTAGCTGTTGGTTCTGCATGTGAGTTAAGTTTTCTCTTTGGCAGTTTTTCTTCTTATTTTATTTCCTTGTTTCTTTCTATATTCCGCTCTGTCCACGCCGTTGATCTGCACAAATAGATGTCCCAAGCTTCTCACTCCACGTGTGCACAGCGCAGACCCCCGGGCAGGACCCCGTCCACAATCCATCTTGCTCTGGGAGCTTGCAGTGTGTGCCTTCCTACACTAACGCCATCTTCTCAAGTGATTTTTGACAAGGTGGTCCAAACTGTATTTTTTAATGTCTCCAGCAAACCCAACCCATAGTGTGGCTTGCAATTGTGAAGCCTGTCTATCATGCAAAATTCACTTGCAACTTACTGAGTCACTTCATTAGCTTCCCTCTATGCCAGACTTTGTATTATTCAGGGAACTAAGTTCATCCCCAGTGTCAGAGTGGCTACATGGCCAAGAGAAAAGGCAGGGTAAATGAGTCAAGGGTGGGTAGCTCCCTGGAGGCTCATTGTAAATGTGAAAGAAATGTAAGCTAATTGCTGAAAAACAATGGACTCACCATCCAACCTTGCTTGCAGCAAGCAGAAAAGGAACAGCATCTTTGATGTAAATGAAGCCTACAGATTATGAGGTGAACGGGCAGCATCACAAGCAGGAGGTATAACCAGGGACAGCAGAGGGTCGCTTGAGGACTGGTTGCCCAACAAGGAGGACGCTAAGCCCAGCGTACACTTCAGTCTTCCCAGCAACACTTGTCCACGTGGATGCACTTACCATCGGAGGTGATGTTTTCTTGTTGTTTTCTGTTTGGGAGATTTTTGTTGTTTTTTAATATAAGAAGCAAATATCCATATATAGTATAGACATACATATTTAGGTAAACACACACATAGAAAAAAATTTTGCTGTTGCAAAACAAACTTAATACCACCCCTGAACCCTGCAAGGATTTTTCTTGAATTTATAGCTGATTCCCTTGGTAAGTAATCATTCGCTTTCATAACTTAGTGGAATATTTTCAAATAATAATGTATCCTTTTGTTTTAAGGATGACTTTATTATATATATATCAGTGAAGTGACATGTTTTCACTGTCTATACCCAATAGAAGCTGAATTTTTAGAAAAGAGAAAATGGGAAAGTAGGACACGATTAGAATACAGAATTCCATGCCTGACTTATTTCTGGTGGTTTCTGAGCCCACACTTGGAATTGTCTTTTGAAAAGGAAAAGATTCTGCTTCCTCCTGGAGGAAACTTAGCAGCTACAGGTTTGCAAAAATCAAATCAATATATGTTCCACAAAAATCAAAATGGCACTTTTTACCCTCTCTCCAAAAAAGCTCACTTAAGCTGAAATAGTGTACCAGCTTTACACAAACCTTTGGCAAATAGTCATCTGACATTTCCTTTGCCAAGTAGACAGTAGTGGCTCTGTCAAATTTTCTAAGGTTGGCCATATTATCATAATACTCCATGTTTCATTTCTCTGGCCTTTATTATGCAACGGCAACTTCGATTGCTCATTAAGTATATGTCACTGCGTAAGTTTTATAGGACTATAGATTTGGTTTATAAATAGAAAAATACAAAGAAATTTTTCCAAAACCTCATTTTTTAAAGAAATGCCTCTTTTTAAAAATAAAATAACAAATGAAGAAAAAAATTTCCAGAATAATCCAATCCTATTAATCCAATTGCCTTCCTTGGCAGACAAAGGTGATCTTAGGAATATGGTTAATGCTTTTGTGTTTGACTGACCTTAATAATTACTGGTTTATTTTGACTATTTTTATAAAAGTTTCTAGTTTTCCCCCTTCAGGACATGCTCACCAGTTTGCTGGGAAATTGTCTTAGTCAATGGTACCAAAACCTGCTTGTCAGTCCCTCTAACCCATTGCCATGATGAGGAAGAAGTTTACCTGAGAACCTAAAGGCCCACCACACTTTCTTTCAAGGAAATTTTGGAGACAGTCCATTCCAGCCTCAGTAGTGACTCTGTTGTCATCATTGCTATTTTTGCTAATAATTATGATAATTGTGTATCAGCTACCATTCTGAAGTAGCAAAGATATATGCTGATAGCTGTGTTTCTCCTGCATCTTTCAAACATTAATTTATCCTCCAACCAGAATTTACTGAATGACTGTTATATGCCAGAAATTTTGTTAGATTCCAGGGGTATAGAGATTAATAACATTCCATCCCTTCTCTTGAGTTGCTCATAGTCTAGAAAGAAAAAGAAGAATGCCAAGTAAATGTATAGGTTTATAGAATTAATCGATGCTATGAGATGTGTATTTCCAAAGTGTTACATTTAAAAGGATGGGACAAGAGTTTGGCTATGATTGCTAAGAAGGCTTCACAGAACAGGTGACATGTTCATATTCAAGGTGGGACCTGAAGGAAGAGTAAAGATGAGGAACACTCATTCTTTCATTCATCAAATATTTATTGAGTGCCTATTGCAAGCCAGGTGCTGTTCTAAACACTGGGGATGAAACAGTAAACAAATGAAAATGTCCTGCCCTCATAAGGCTTTTTTACAGTGGGAGAAGAATAATTTTTTAAAATATTAAAGATTTCAGATGATTTATCAGGCTTATGAAGAAAAGAAAAGAAAAACAGGGAAAGAGTGGTCAAGGAAGCACACTCTAAGAAAATGGCATTTGAACAGACCCATGAAGGAGAAAAATGAAGATAGCTAAGGAAAGAGTATTCCAGGAAAGATAAATGTATGTGCAAAATCGCTGAGGCAAGGATATGCCGGGCATTTTTCAGAAACAGCAAGGAAGCCAGAGTGGCTGGAGAAGAGTGAAATGAGATCTGAGAGTTGGCTAGGGCCTTCGAGATTTTGGGCTTCTACTCTGAATTTGTTGGGAAGCCAGTGGAGGGTCTAAGCAAAGGGGCATGCTCTGCCTTCCATTCTGAAAGTATTAAGGATAGACCATAAGGGGGCAATTGTGGAAGTAGAGAGACCATTCAGGAGGCTACTTCAATAATGTGGCTGGAAAGAGGTCTTGTTCAGGAAAATAGCAATTAAGGTAGCAAGAACTGGTCAGTTTTTGGATCTATTTTGAAGGTAGAACCAGCAGGCGTTGTTGAGAGAGTGGATGAGAATTATGAGAAGAGACTTGTGTGATTCCAAGGATTTTAGCCAGAAACAAGATAGAGTTGATGCTATAAGGCTCACCTCAGTTAGGAGAGGGGGGCATCCACTATTTGTTAGGCTCTGCATGGAGAAGGGAGGGTAATTCAGTGTGACCCACTTTCACTACAAAGAGACATTTCTCCACAATTTAATGAGAACAAACCTCTGTCTTCAGCAAATGAAAGACAGTGAAAGATCTATTCTCAATGATTCAGAGACATGCAAATGGATATGGTCCTATTTAACTCTTTGGCCAGGGTCTCCACAAATTTTCAGATGATTCCAAACTGAAAAGGGAGAAAATTTTGAAAATTAGACTAAAATTTTATAAGAGTAAATTGGATAAGTCATAAATAAAGTTAGCAGGGAACAGAATGTATACAAAGAAAAATAACAGATTGGCTTAAGTTAATAACAATAGGAGTGCCTAAAATGGCAGAGTAGGAGAAAAATTCCTCAGGTTGGAGTGTAATAGTAAGGTATATATACAGAAGAACATTGTACATGGAAAGGAAAAGACATCAAAAGAAGAGTTCTTATCCTAACTTTGACCTTGGGTCAAATCAGTTAACTCCTAACTTTCAAACAGGAGTATTTTTACCCCCAGGATATGTGCTGATGTGTTAAAAAAATAAATGTTAAATGCAGCATATTCAATGACATATAAACCTAAGTGTCAATTTTCCTGAAAAACAGTGTTTTTTAAAGTATTTTTAAAAATCATGACTATATCATGAAGTAGAAAAATAAGTCATAAGATTGTTTCCATTCATTCAGCTTTCATTTATAGAGCACCTACTATGCACCAGCCACTATTCACGGCAATGGACACATAGCAGTGAACATGAGAGTCGCAGACCCTGGCCACATGGGAAATGTTATCTTATAATGGAGCCAGATATTGGACAAATGATTATGGGAAAAAATATAAGCTTCTAATAAATCTCTTACTTGTGGCAATCCCCAACCGCCAGGGGTGGAGAAGAACACATTCCCTCTCTTCTAATATTATAAGTGCTAGTGGGAAACATTTGATGATAACTAAGATTGGAGTGGAAAGAGTATTTAAACCGTTAATCTGGGTCCTCCAAGAAACAGATGCCAAGAGTGGATTAAATGTGTAAGCATTTAATTAGGGGCAACACCTATGAGGGAAAAAAAAACAACAGAGAGGAAGTCAGAAGAGTCTGGGAGATCTCAGAGGCAAGTCTGACCAGTGAAAGAGAGATGAGCTAGAGGGGAGGTTGGGTGGAAACCTACTCTAGATTGCCATGCAGTCCATGGAAAGTTTGTCCTTAAGCCAAAGGCATTCTGCCTTATTCTCCCTGACCCTCTAGTTACTGGAGGCATGATCTCTATATAAAAGTGCAGTAGACATCAGAGCACAGCAGCTGGGTCTTGGTCAATGCAACTGAGGCTCTTGGTCAATTATACTCCCTATAGTGGGAAGTCTTCAACGTGCATTCTGATGGCTTTTGAATGATTTTTCTTTTGCTTAATGAGTGTAATCTTTGGAATCAGAAATAACCTTGGTTGGCTCCAGTCTCAGCTACTTACTAATTTTTTGACATTAAGCAAATTACCTATGAGTTGATTGTAAAAGTCAATGCAATGATATAAGTAATTTGCACCATAGTTCCTAGAACATAAAAGGTGCTTAATAATTATTAAATCCTCTTTTCCTTTTAGCTGTAAAATACATTCATTTGTTCAATATGCATTTTTGAGACTACTATATGCAAGGTAAAAGAACAGGGTGGGTGTGGAAAGGGCCTAAGACCATCTCTGCTCTCAAAATTGATTTAATGATAAAATGTAAAACCATAAACCACTACTAAATGCTGAAATGGAATGAGAAAGAAGCAGTGCCTCTGATGGAGAAAAGGAGCACTAACTTCATACTACTTGAATTGTTGCTGAAGTTGATGGCTCAGAAATTCTTAGGGACAATTACACCTTCCCAAATGTGATTTTACGATCCTTGGGCGAGATTTTTGGCATACAATGCATGATTTATAAACTCGACAGTGGGAGGACCTTTAGTGGCGAACTGATAGTGCATTCTCATTTACCCAGCCCTTTACCATCTGGATGCCAGGGTTTTTCAAAGCATTGTACTTCCAGCACTCCTATATGAATTGCCTGCATGTAGTACTTCAGAGGTCCCCATGTGTCAGTTTGCACCTCAGAATGCTCCCCAAAAGCCCTTTCTAGACCTTCTTATTGGCAGGGCACAGCACTCACATTACTGCTCCAAGTAGGAGAATTTGTATGTATAACATCCAGATGGCACCCAATCGAAATCAATTCAGGTAAGCTTGATTACATGTCAATGATGCAAGGATTTTCTTCCTTTCCAAGAATGTGGGCAAGTTGCTGAAATATTCAAGAAGAATCTAGGAGAAGAATTGTAATAATATTTAGTGAAATAAGTCTCCATTTGAGCTGAAAGAATCAACTTCAATGTTCAGCAGAGTTACAGACTTGCTTTGTGACATTGGGAAAGTCTTTTGTCCTGACTAGGCCTTATGTCCTCATCTGTGAAGTGTATGTGTGTGTGTATGTGTGTGTGTCAGGGGGTGAGTTATGGGGGAATGGGGAGGGAAGTAAGGGAATTCTCATGTACTGAGCATCTAAAATGTGCTAAGTCAGGAGCTTAACATTCATTATGTCAATTAATCATCAAACAACCCTTTGAGGTAGAATCATTCATTCCTTTATGCTTTTATTCATCAGATTCTTCTTAAGAGCTTACTTTGTGCTAGTCACTCTATTAGGGGCAGGGCATTAGTGAAGGGAATTATTCACCTCAGTGAATTATGATCACTGCTTCACAGATGAAGGTACTTGAAGCTTAGTGAGATGAGTTACACCAGTAGTAGGTGGAGACTCCGAATAAAAGGTCCTTTGATTCCAAATCCACTTCTATACCCACCAGAGTTTCTTAACCCTTTTTTTTTTTTTTCCATAATAATGAAGGTTTCCCAATCCCCAACCAAGGAGGTTTTCTAGACATTTTTTCCCTAATCATCACTCTCATGAAATAAAGACTAAGGAATAAGATTTTGTTGGTTGTTTTGAGCCTTGGAGGGTCACAACCCATTTAATTATCTAAGTTTTTTTTTTGTTGTTGTTGTTTTTGTTGTTTTTTTTTTATGTCCCCAAAACCAATTTTCACTACAATGGGTTATATTGATCCTGTTGAGAATGCATTCTGTATACCAGTGTTCTTGCATCTTTATTGCCACCAACTCATTCCCAGGTCCTTGGAGTATTGGAGTAAAAAAGAAAAAAAAATGTTTGAGACATGGTCTTTCCCCTCAAAGAAATTGCCATTTAGCTCACACTATTGAGCTTACAAGAGTCCCAGAAGCAGTATCTCATGATTCCACTTCTTGATATATTTAGGATTACTAAACCAAAATTACAAAGAGGAAATGATCATAAACCGATTCAGTAAAAAAAGAAAAGGTTCCATATGCATAGCTTACTGAGGAACCATGTGATGATCTCTGCAAGTCTTTAAAAGCAAGGTAGATTCTTACTTATCTTGGAAATTCAAGGGAATGGATCTGCTAGTAACCACTCCAATAGGTTTCCGTTACCTCCTCTTTGTAACTTTTATATCCTCATTATCAGTTATAGAAGGCCTTGCTGGAATTCATTTGGCTCACAAAACAGCTCGTCATAAATAATATAGACCCCTCTGGTATCCCTCACCTCCTCGACATTAATGACACTGAATGGGCTCCATTAGGGGCCCTTCTTTTGTTTAGAAGAAAGAATTTTGATGAATTCATGCTTACAGGCAGAAGGAAAAATCTAGCAATTCAAAACCACATTTTGAAATTAAACCTTCTGTGGTCTGAACAACCATGATTGTCAGTTCTTTTATGCATTTCCAACATTGCAGCAATTAATATTTTAAAAGGAGCTTCACCAATGGCATATTTAGAAACAGAACTTAATATTCTTTTTGCGGTAGCCACATTCTATTGCTCAGCAAAGCAAAGGGAACCCTAACTGGAGGTAGTGGTGCGCCAGAGGGAAATGGGTACATGACTGCAAGGGGCGTATGCTTGAGCCTCTGCAAAGCTCTTCTGCTGCGCACCTCTCAGAGTGATGCCAAAGGAGCTGAGGAAATAGCTCTCTTCTCTGCCCCTGCAGTAGGCTTATACCTAGAACCCCAGGGGATAACCACAGATTTTTATCGGTAATCCCTATTGGAAAGGTCGGATTTTATGATGCGTTTATGACCCTCTCAGCCCAAATAGATTCCCTTGCATTGGGTTCTCTAGAAGTAGTTTTAAGCAGATTCAATTAATTTCTAAAGCTCTGTGCCTACTCCAGGCAGGAAAGATTTGGCTCTGTAGTCAGCATCAAAGGTTAAGAAGCTGCTAAAGCTTTACTGCTTACCTTCGCTCCCCCTGCCTCCTCCTTCCTTGCCCTAGAGGGGCTTTACCTGTCTCTACCATGGCTTTTCTTTTAAGCAGAGAGCTCCTGCGAGACGGCAATTTGCACACCAGTTATTTGCCGTGTCTTTATTGGCCGATGAAGAAGCCCAAGTTCACAATCGGCTTACAAATATGGATCTGGGTTGGGCCAGGGCCCTGGTTGGCCAGCCCTTTCCCAGGCTGAGTGAAGAACCAGCCTGTGGGAACAAACTAACCCTGCGTTTTGGTAACAGATGCCATGGCCATGATTTCAGCCCAGTCCTACCTCTTACCCAAGCTCCAGGGCCACATTTCCAACTGATTGCTCAATGTTTTTGACAGCATCAAACTCTATATGTAAAAACAAACTCTTGAGCCCAAACTTCAAGAAACAAATCTGTGCAGTTTTCTATTTCTATAGATGGTACCATGATTCCTCTTGTCCCCTAAGTTCAAGAAATTGGGGTCTTCTTTGATTTCCCCTTTGCTTCCCATTGCTTCCCACCTCCCTGCTCAGTTAATGGTTTTGCTTCTTCCTTTATTTACCCTTCAGTGTCACCCACTCTCCTCTGTGCCTTCTCAGGAAAAGCAGTACAAGACCTTCGCCTGTGTTTTTGACCCAGTCCCTCTTCCATCAGGATCAAGGTTTGACTCTACCTGTAACTCCCAACTCTTTCAAATCTCTCTCCACCCCCTCAAGCTTCCTATTAAATAGGGCTTCACAAGTCTCCTTCTGTATCCTGGCTCTCTCATTTACCATCAGGACCTTTGCATTTTCTCTAAAATTAAGAAATAATATCTTCCTCACAGGGGTACTGCAAAGATAATCCAAAATAACCAATACAAAGTATCTGGCTCATTGGAGGTACTTAAATTCATTAATTCAACAAAACCCTTATTAGTTTCCAAACACTTAGTTAGGCACTGGAAATCAATAACATTTATTGGCCTTCACAACTGGCCCAGTACTTTTTACACATTAGCTCATTTAACAATTGCAAAGAATTACAATTATTATTAATTGTAGAAGCAGTTGCACTGATTATGCCCAATTTTCAGATGAAGAAACCAAGGCAAAAGGAGGGTAAGGTCAAATGGGAATCAAATCCATACAGTTCTTAACCACTGCATTATACTTCATCTAAGAGAGTTACAGTGCCTGACCTCCAAGAGCTCACATCCTATGGACAAGAAAACAATTACAAAGCACTTTAATATGTGCTCTGATTCAAGGAGTCCCCGGGATATGATTGGAACGTAAAGGAAGGACTAATATTTTCCTGGTAGGGTCAGCAAGTGTAAGCTTCAAAAGATATATATTAGTTTCCTTTTCTTTTGTGGTCTCTTTCCTAGTCAAGTGGCTCCAGTTTCACTGCCAGAGGAACCTCCCTCAGGTATAGCCTTGATATTTTCATTCTCCCGCTTAAAAACCTCAGATTTCCATAGCATCCCAAATAAAGTCCAAGCTCCTAAAAGTTGGCGTTTCTGTCCTTTCCCCACCTGGTCTCCACACCCTACCTCGGTTCAGATGGCTTCTTTGCCCAGGAGACCCTTCTTCCTATCCATCCCTGTGTCTAAATTCTCCAAATTCTTCAATGTTCTTAGACAAAGACTGTGCCTCTTCTTTTAAACCTTCAAAAACCTTTAACTCAGTATTATCTGTCTCTCCCCTGAAATGTCATAACCTTATTTAAAGACCATTACCTTCAACTTTGTGTTATAGATTTTTATGCACACCTATTATCTCTTTACTGCACTCAAAGCTCCTTGAAGACAGAGACCATTTATTTTATATCGTTATACAGGACACAGTGCTAAAACTGCAAAATGGAGATCCAGAAACTAGGAATCTTCGCAGACTTCTTTGTCTCTTAGCACTCTGTCCTTCTCTCCAGTCCAGTCAGTCACCAAATGCTTTCGTACCTTTCTCCTAAATAGCACTTAGCTCATCTTCTTTCCATCCCCACTACATAGGTTTAGTTTAAGCCATCATCTTCTATTACCTTGACTCTTGCAATATTTAAATCAGGTGTCAGCAAACTATCACTGTAAATGGCCAGGTAGCAAATATTTTTGGTTTTGTGGGCCATAAGATCTGTGCTGCAACTACTCAACTCTGCCTTGGTACTACAAAAGCAGCCATAGACAAATGGGCATGGCTGTGTTCCAATAAAACTTTATTTATAACAACAGGCATTGGACTAGATTTGGTCCTGGGCAGTAGTTTGTCATCCTCTGATTTAAATAGATCCCTAATTGTTCCCAGCACTGGCATTTAAATCCATCTCCTACACTGAGTCAAAGTGGCATTTATAATTGCAAATCTGACCATGTTTTCCCCAAACCCCATCATAAACTGTGCCTTACCTTTGCTACCAATCTCATTTCCTTCCATGCCTTTCCACACCACACCATTTCTAATTTCCCTATTATCATTCTGAAAAATTCCTAGTCACTTTCAAATATCTAGCTCAGAGCTCAACTCTTCCAGAAAGTCTTCCCTGTCTACCATCCCCAAAGCTTATTATAGACTCTCCTCCTCTATCACTATACTTGTATGAGCTTTTTAAAATATATACATATTTTTTCTAAAAGATACTTAGATTACATAAAATGTTACATAAAAAAATATATAAGGGGTCCCCATATGCCCCACTCCCACCTCCCACTTTTCCCTATATTAATAACTTCTTTCATTAGTATGGTACACTCATTGCAATTGATTAACACATTTTAGAGCACTGCCACTAAGCATGGATTATAGTTTACATTGTAGTTTACATTCTCTCCCACTCAAATCTGTAGGTTATGGCAGGATATATAATGGCCTGTTTCTATCATTGTAATGTCATTTAGGACAACTCTGAGTCCTGAAAATGCCTGCATACCACACCTCTTTTTCCCTCTCCCTGCCTTCAGCACCTCCACTGGCCATTGTCTCCACACCAATGATAAAATTTCTTCTATTGCTAGAGTCACAATAAGTCAATAGTATAATACCAGTAAGTCCACTCTAGTCCATATTTTATTCACCAATCCCGAAGATCCGGGTATGGCAATGCTTACTACACCTCCAACCAAGAGGGAGACTCTCCCACCCACAGCTGTAGACTCTCTCAGTTCCCTGGTATGGTGGTTGTCCATCCTCACCTCCTTGTTAGTGGTCCTGGGTGAGTCCAATGAACTAAAGAGCAAGCATTGCAACTCTACTGAAGCTTGGGGCCCAGCTGGCACTTGGACAGCCCAAAGATTCAAGAGTCCCAAACATACACCTACCAACTCCAGCACCAATCATAGGTTCAAATAGAAAGGACAAAAGACTCATGTGTAGAGAAGTCACAACTGAGTCTAACTCTGTTACACTCAGGAGCACAAACTCCTAAGTAGGGCCCACTGGCAAGGCACCAAACCCCAGAGCTATCTGCCATGACCATAGGACATGAGTGTCTCCAGAGCCCTCAGGAGCCCCACTATTGGGGTAGTATCTACTTTGGTAGTCTATGAGATCCTGCTGAGACGTGCATAAGCGTTACCGCTGGGATGACCTCCCGACTCACTTTGATGTCTCTTAGTCATATAAACTCATTTGTCTTTACCTTTTTCCCCTTTTATTCTAGGTCTTTTTCCAGTTGCATTGCTAGTTGGTGCCTGATAGCAATCTTTCAGTGCCGGGGAGGCTCATCCCTGGGAGTCATGTCCCACGCTGGGGGGGAGGTAATGCATTTATATACTGAGTTTGACTTAGAGAGAGACCACATTTGAGCAACATGGAGGCCTTCAATATGTAACTCTTAGGCACCCTACAATACTAGGCTAAGTTGCAATTTCAAGAGCAAAGGCTAGTATGAGCTTTTTTTGATTACAGAGTCTCTGGAATTGAAATTATTTGTTTACGTGATGGTCTAACTAGACAAAGAGCTCTTTAAAAAGAGCAGGGACTGTCTTATCTACTCTATATTCTTCACTTCCTGGTACATGGTGAGTACTCAACAAATGTTTTCCTGCTTGTCTGAAGGCTGTTCCCAACTGAGAAACACAGCCACCTCCCCAAGACCCAAAGCTGTGTTTGTCTCAGCATTGGTCAGATAACGTCAGGCCAAGAAGTCAGGGAGTTGCTACAGATTAAAGGAAGCAGTCGATGATTCTGTTCAGGAAGTAGAGAAGCAGCTCTTTGTGGACTACCCAGAACACTGTGAGGCAATAATTGTCTTTTCATTGGTTTTCGAAAAGAACGGAAAATCTCATGTCTTGCCAAGTTGCCTTGCAGATATTTCCTCATCCAAATTAACTACTCAGTGAAAGCAAATTGTGGACAAGCACTAAAAAAAAAAAAAAAAAAGGTTAGCTTGAATGGGGGCATGGAGGTTGCCATGGGCCATGTTTCTTGGCACTGAGTTTAAAAGGAAGAGGTCTGGGTGAAATCAAAGAAAGGACAAAGAGTTCATCCAAGATAAAACAGAATGGGAGCAAAAGCATTTTATACCTAAGTAAAGGCTGTGACTTTCTCCATGCACATCCATAAAAGGGTAAGGTAAAGGCAATGAGGACTGGAAAAGGCCTTAGCAATTCCTTCCTTTTATTCATGGTCTACACAGGAATCTCACATTCTTTCACTCTGTGATGGACCAGTTGGGTAAGAGCTACCTTCACAGAGGACACAATAGCAGGACTTTTGGGGAGAGATCAAATCTCTTTTTGTATAAGATGAATATATAACCAATTGGTCACTGATGTATTCCTCTTTCCTTTGAACTGTTCTTCTCAAGAGAAAAAGAATGGACAGGGGCAGGGGAAGAGGACACACAGTGAAAACAGTCAAAAACAACTTTTAGCCAACAGTATAACCACTGAAATATACTTGTAAGTCACGAGTATAGCCACTGAGATAGAAAACTTCCTATTCATGGAAGTTACATCTCTAGCCAGCTTTCTTTCCTTTTTAAGTATGAATTCTATGTATCTCTGGGCATTTAAATTTCAAGACTAAAATCTAATTCCAACACTGCTTTTAGATTATAGAAGAAAAAAACAGTAAGAACAATAAAAAGTCATGTCTATCTTTGGGTGTTATTTTTTTTCTTAAGTATTCTGCAGTACTTTCTCTCCAGCATGCAGTGACGGACAAGTTCTACAGCTGTCTTGCCAATTTGAGCAGGACAGAGAATCACATGGAGAATTCATACAAAAGAAAAACCTACTCATCAGTCCAGAACTATCCAGACTAAACTTGAATAGTTGTTAAATTACCCAGATGACACTTTAATCTCACACATAAAAGCTATGAAAATAGAAGTATGTCACCATTTTGTCTAGTTCTAAAGGGGAGCTCAACTCAAATAAGCAATACATATTTCCTAATCGCCACTGCAAGCCTGGGAATGTGGTTCAGATCCCAGACTTGTTATACAGATATCTAACACTGGTCATGGGCCATCTTTACTGATTCATCCAGAAGAGAGAGAATTCTTGAAACTACCCTAAAGATTACTGAAGAGTTGAAGAAACAAGGTTTATATGAAAAAAAGAGAGAAAGAGAGAGACTAGTCCATAAGATTATATAATCATCTACCTAATGATACTGAGATTAAGAGAAGAGTGAGGATCAGAGCCGACTTCTTTCTTATACCTCATTTTTTAACTCTAAGCGACCTCAGATAATTTACTAATGTCTCTAAGCCTTTTTGCTCACCTATAAAGTAAAAAACTTAACATATCTGTCTAATTCTCAGGCTTGTGGGGAGAATCAAATCATAAATGTGTGAAAGTGTTTTGAAACCAGTAAGATAACATGAAATTAATAAATATATGTGAATTATCATTTTACTGTTAGTGATATATTACTTCTGGAGAAGAAATGATCAAAGTAAACAAGAAATGAAGTATCTTCTAGGCTTCTAACCACAGTGATATCAGGAATAAAGCCCTCGCATACTCGAATGGGCAAATGTTGACATAAGAACACAACTCGTTTAACCACTACATAAGAGAGACTAGGTGACTGCTTAGGTCTCTTCCAACTTGAAGACTCTAATAGGATACCTGATATCAGTGTTTCCTGAAGCAGCTTGTTACCATTGGGTGACCATTCTAGTTGTAAGAATGTTTTCATAAACTTAAGTGGGAAGCTACCTTTTTCTAATACTCACCCATCACTTACTATATTTCAGCAGGGATAGGAGCCAGAGAAACTCACATTACTAAAATGTTTCTGGCCTTAATTAACTGTTACCTTCTTCTGAAGCTTTTCATACTCTTTAACTACCACCTCTTGGTTGAAATTATGATCTCTTTTGGCCTCCCTCTCACCATCTGTGATAGATTGAGTTTTTATGTACCATTGCAAAAACATGTTCTTAATTTTAATCCTCATTCCTGCGGGTGTGAACCCATTTATAAATAGGATCTTTTGAAGATATTATTTTTAATTAAGGTATGGCCCAACTGAGTCAGGATGGGTCATGGCCCATATTACTGGAAGCCTGATAAAGAGCTGTCATAGAAAGCCACAGACAGGAGCCAGAGGTTGGAAGTTAGCAGAAACTGGATGAACTGACAAAAGAAAAGGACATCACCATGTGACAGGAGGGAGAGATACAGGCCAACAAGCCCAGGAACCCAAAGATCGCCAGCATCCAGCACCAGAACACTGGAGACTCTAGGAGAAAGCAAGCCTTGTCATTATCTTGATTTGGGACTTCTAGCCTCAAAACTCTGAGCCAATAAATTCCTGTTGTTAAGCCAAAACCACTTTGTGGTGTTTGTGATAGCAGCTATGGCAAACTAAGTCACCTCCTTTTCCTTGTTTCCCTCTTAACTCTCTGGCCACTCTTTCTGAGCATCCTTTTCTTCCACAAACATCCCTTAAATATGGACATTCCCCTGAGCTTGTTTTGACCTTCCCCTTCTCACCTTAAATATTATCCTTGGATGATTTCAACTCTGCATAAGTCATGAATACAACCAGTAGGATGATAATTACTAAATTTTTATCACCATCAAAACCATCCCTACCTCAGACTTGTGTTTGCTAGTGCACACAAGTTTCCTCATATCTGGCATTCCCTAAATTTTCAAACCTTACCTCCTGCAAAGGCCTACATGTACCCTAAGATTCAGATAGGCATTGTGTTTTAGAGAGAAAAGCCTGAATATTAGCTCTAGACTAACCCAAATTCAAATCCAACCTCTATGTTTACTAGCTGCATGAAAACAGCCAAGTTACCTGAATGTCTAAGCCCCATTTCTCTCATCTATGAAAAGTTTGTTGTGAAAATTAAATAAGATAATATATATTAAGCTAGCTCAGTCCTTAACACAACCAATTTACTCAAAAAATGTTGGTATCTTTCTCTTCCTCTCCAGAAATATTGCACAACTTAGATTCTCTTAACATGCCATGCTTAATGTTCCACATAACTATGCTTTTGCACATGCTGTTCCCTTGCCTAGAACATCCTCTTTCACGACCCCACCCCCCACGCCTGCCAGGCCAACGATTACACAACTCTTAAGAATGCAATTATCCAGGAATATTTCCTTGACAAGAACACATTGCATTCAGATCCAGGTACTCCTTCCTCCAGGCCTTGAGAGCATTTTATTTATATCTCTATCACATTATGTTATAAATATTTGTTTATCTCTACCTTCCGCACTAGGCTGTAAGCTCACTGAGAGCTCCACATCCTCAAGTCAAGCAATAGAATGGCATGATTCCAAAGAGATTGCAAACCATTGAGCTAATAAAGGCTACCTAAATAAATAAAAATAAACATCATATTAATTAGTTGAACTAATTTAGTAGTGACACCATTTAGATTGTGCCATTTATTTATTTGAATTCCATATTAGGTACTAGAACTATAAAGGTAACCTGCATATTGTCCCTAACCTGTGGTGTTGAAAGTGAAACTGTATATGTACAAAATTTTAAGTTAAAATAAGATTCTAATGTATATATATTTATTTGCTTGTTTTTTGTAGAAAATCATGCAAACATTGCATGAATTTTAAATTCCTATATTCGAACCCCATCAAAGACAGAAAGGTCTATACTACTTGCATATATCAGAATGTTTTTAGAAACAAGTACCTGAAAATAGAATAAGGAAATTTATTGGTTCAAAAAAGTAGAAGTCCAGAGAAAAGCAGATGTCAGAGTTGGTTAATCAAGTAGTTCAGTGATGTCATCAAGTACATAGATTTTTTTCTTCTCTCCAACCTCATAGTAGCAAGATAATTACAAGTGATAAATAATGCTACATATTCCCTTTTTCACATCTCAAGGTAAAGAAAAAATACCTCTTCCCCAGTCATGGAGCAAAATTTCATCCTTAATCTGACCAGGCTAAATGACCTCACAAACTCATTCCTGAACCAATAACTAGCTCCTGGGGAAAGACATGAAATGACTGACTTTGTTCTAAATTCTTAAAGCAGTCAAGGTCAAAGGGAGTAGGATTCTATGATTGGATACAGCAAAAGAGTCCCCCATGGTGTGGAGGTCAGATTGCACTAGTGCTCAATAATGGGGAGGCTGGAAAAGATGTTGGAAGGTCAAAGGCAACATCATGTGCTACACTGTTATTACTACATCATGAGAAGGGAAAAGGACAGCATACACATGGACCCAGGGAAGGGTCTTATATTTTAACAGTTATTACTGGTTATCTATTAAAGAAGAAGCTAAAGTGCATTGATAAGTTATTTTGCTTGATTAATTTGCATGTTTCCTTCTTCCAATAAAATACATTTCCCGAATGGGTAAAGTTTCTCCTTTTTTTTTCTTTTCTAGCTCAAATCCATTTTAATTGCTCAACATCACTCGGGTAACTCTTTTAATTGTGTCATGTCTAAATTAACTATTTCAATTTTTAAAATAAATATCTCAATGTGCCACCTAGATGTTTCAGCTAATTTAATTAAAGCACTCTTTCAAAAGGTTCAAAAAGAGGTTTTCTGTTTAGGGAGGAAAGTGTTCTCTTTTTCCATCCTTCTCTAATGTCAATAAACTAAAGTTTTTAAAAAATATTATTAATCTGTTACTTTGATTTCTCAGGAACATGGCTAGTGAGAAAGAAAACTGTACCCTTAGAGAAACTAAGTGAATTAAACAATAGAATCAGGAAAATGAAAAACTTCCCCCTGACATGGAGAACTAGCCATTTCCTCAGCTCAAACCATTTCCCCCTCACCTCCCCACCACCACCACCAAATACACATGTGAGCACACACGCTTACATCACATGCACAAAGCCTTCTAGGAGTGAAGTCAGAAGGTCTCTTTCACAAAATAAAACAAGATGTCAAATCTCCAAACTAGATATTTACTTTCTGTATGTCATTTTGCTGCATGAATAAGAATGCAGTTCTCAACTCTTCATTGGTGGAAGAGGCATGAACCCTCAGGCCAGGCTGACCCACCTGATATTATATGTATACATTCTATAGCTTAGGTTTGACAGGTTTGGGGAGTAATAATGGCGAGGAGATTGAATATCTCAAAAGTTCCTCTTTTCTATTAAGTGTCTTTAGAGTAATATTGCTATTAAATACAGGTTGTGACCTTTACTCTATGGCAGCCTGGTATAAATGTCCTAGAGTTTATTTTTTAGCACTCATTGCCCTATGACTGTTTAATTTTTTATCAATTATCAGTTCTACCTATTACCCTTGAATAATCCTCTGTTTCTAAAAAATAACATTTACTACTCATAGGTCAAAGGGTACCAGGTTTCAGCTATCGCTCACTCATTCCATTTCCTGCTATTTATGTACTAGCCTTGACCCAGGCTACTATATCAAAGGAGAGAGTCATCTGAGCTTTGTCACATCTCTCTTGTGGAACAGGCAGATTTAGTCATGAGATTCATTCTGTAGGAATCTAGACAGGCTACCACTGCTCTAGGAAGAACACAGAACTAGTGTTTTTGAAGAGGATTCCAACCTGTAGACACCACTAATATTCCCTATTCCTTTAAAGGAAGGAGCATCCCCTTCCACACTTTCTATGGGACCAGTTTGGAAAGACACCAGACTTTCCTGCTGCAGGCCCAGCTTCACCACTTCCAACATGCAGACTTATTAATACACAAATTGAATGTCCTAGAAAAAGGTAATATCAGATCAAAGAAAGTCCACTGATGCATGTAAAACGATAGTACCTCATCACACAGCCTGATGCTGCACAGAAGCAATATAGGATATCTCTTGCAGAGGTGTGTTGTGAAGGTTGAATGAGATAATATATGAAAGGCCCTTAGAGCAGTGCCTGCATAGTTAGTACTCAATTATTATTATTATGACATGAGGCCGACCAGTGTTGCAGAATGAATGGAGCTCTGGAGATCAAGAGATCTGTGTTTGAGCCCTGACTCTTCGGCACACTACTCCTGTGACTTTGGACAAGAGACTCACACTCTCTGAGCCTCAAACCCCTGTTCAGGAAAATGAGAATAATTTCACTTCCCATGTAGATTTCTAAGGGGTGATAGGATGCGTTATGGGTTGAATTTTGTCTCCCCAAAAGGTGTGTTCAATTTCTAAGCCCTGGTCTTGTGAATATGGCCTTATTTGGAAATAGAGTCTTTGAATATGTTGTTAGTTAAGATGAGGCCAAACTGGATGAGGGTGGGCCCTACTCTGAAATTCCTGGTGTATTGGACGCACACAGACAGTCACAAGAGAGAATGTCATGTGTCAACTGAGGCAGAGATCGAAGCCCAAGGGCTGTCAGCAAACCACCAGAAGCTAGGAAGAGACGAGGAAGGATTCTTTCCTACAGATTTCAGGCTTCCAGCCTCCAGAACTGTGAGAAAATAAATCTCTGTTGTTTTAAGCCATTCAGCTTCTGGAACCTTTTTATAGAAACCCTAGGAAACTAAGACAGGGGCCTTTTGTGAGCCATTAGGTGTGGTGCAAATCTTAGTGATCATAGATGGCAAGCCCATGCGGGCAGTGGCCAAGTGTAGAATCTAGTGCAGTGCCTGCTATCAGAATGGGTGCTGCACAATATTTGTTGCATGGATCTTCACAGCAGCAGCAGCATCCCCATTATGGCTTCAGGATCCCCTCTCACTCGAATTTGCTTCTTCACCCTGTTTGTGTTCATTTATTCTATCAAGGTTGATATTCTGCTGATAATATTGGTAAGGCTTTCCCAGTTGGTATATAGTGGCTTCCCAAGCTTTTATTTATTTTAACATGTGTTTCATATTTACTACTGTAATATAATATAAATAATAATCATGTAGAACACTGTACTTTTTTCAAAAACAATTACCTACGTATGATCATATTAAATCTTCACTACAACCCTCTGAGGTAGGTGTTTTTATTAATATCCTTATTTTACAGGTGATGGAACCTACTTAACAAAACTAAGTGCAAGATTAAAATGACTCCTGATTGCCTACAGAGCAAAGTTGAAATCAATTCACAGTATAACATCATGGTGAAAAGCACAGCCTCTGAAACCAGACTGCCTGGAACTGAAATTCTGCCTAAGCCATTCATCTCTGTATGACTGGGCCAAGTTAGTTAAACCTTCTGCCTCAGTTTTCTTATCCATAAAACAGAGGTAATAATAGTACTTACCTCAAAAGGGTTTTGAAAGAATTGAGTCAACACTTGTAAAGCATTAAGAACAGTACCTAGCACATAAAAAGCTCTAAGTAAATATGAGCTACGATTATATTTTAGCCTGGCTTCCAGTGTCCCAAACAGTCTAACCCCAGCCTACCTTTCCAGAGGCCTCTCCGCCTCCTTTACACATTCTCCAGCCATCCTCATCCAGAGCAGGCCTAATACAGTACGTCACATGGTAGAGATGGTTGATAAATGTTTGTGGAAATGTGAAATGAATAAAGGAAGAACAGAAGAACAGAGGGAAGGATGGAAAGAAGCAAGGATGGAAAGAAGAAAGACAGGCAGGCAGACAAGTCATTTCACCTTTCTCCACTTTCCTACCCCAACCCCTTCATTTAAGCCATTACAGGCTTTTTGTTTTCCTTGAGTGGAATCTAATAGAATGACATTTTGGAAAGTCAGCAAACTAAGAATTTTTTTGTACCTTAGTTAACTTGCCTTTCCCAAATTATTTCAGCTTCTCTATATTATCTCTTTCTCTCTCTCTCTATTATCTATCTATCTATCTGTCTGTCTGTCTATCTATCTTAAAGGCTTTTTTTCCCTCTCATAAATCTCTTTGAATATTTTGCACAATATTTTGTATATATTGCAACAAGATGAAATAACATTGAACTTATTTAATTTCTATTCTTGGAAGTGGGGGATTAAATTGTGTACCCCAGTTTGGACATGGTCTTGCTTCACAGTCCAGTGGGTGTGGAACCATCATAAATAAAATCTCTTCGAGATGTTGCTTCAGTTAAGGTGTGGTCCAACTGAATCAGGGTGGGCTTTAAAGCAGATCACAGGTGTCCTTTCCAAGCAGAGTGAAAGTCAGATGGAGAGAGAAGCCGCAAGGAGCAACCAGAAGCTAGAAGTCAACAGAACCTAGAAGAGAAAGAAGATACTGCTATTTGCATTCTAGATAGACTACCTGGAAAAAAAATTTTAAATAGCTATTTGAATTTTTAAGTATTTGGATTGGGAATATCAGTGAAAAGTTTATGTTATCACACTTCTATAGGAGCTCAGACACAGGCCTAGGTCCTGGATTGCATCTCTCTTTAAATTGCCTATTATGTGTCACCAGGAAGATGTCTCAGTGGGTAGGAAGAAAAGCATTTCAATGTTTTATTCATTTCTTCTCCCATAAATGAGAGATATTTTCTTTTTTCTTTCTTTCTTTTTTTAGTTTACTACCTGAAACAGTAAATAAGTAAGGGGAATTTTTGGTTAAATAACCTTCCTTTTTCTAAGAAGTATGTCAACCTCTTAAATTATAAAATAAAAGAATTACTACAAAAGACTCAAAGTGATCATACCACAAATGGAAAAACTGAAGACCAGAAAGTTTAAGTGAATTACCGACTTTGCAAAGTGAGTTTATAGCTGCTGGAGAACATTGGAGCTAAAATATTGATTTTTCCTTTCCATTACGAGATTCCAACAATCCATAAACGCCTAACACAGACAATATGTGTCAGGGCTCATCTGTCTTGTTCTTGTGAGTTTTGGTGGAATAGAGGTGGTCATGCCCCTCTGTCCACAGCCCTCTCAAAATGCAAGAAGGTTTCCATTCTTTTCTCAGATTATAGGAAACAGAGCGCCGTGGTTAGCTTAGCCCTTTGGGGGTCCAGTGGTTTGTCTTCACAGAGTGATGAGATGATTCACAGGAAGCTTTTAGGGCAGAGGTCAGACAAGGATTCTGCTTTCATGTTGGGGCAGCTGGGGTTGCTTGTAGGTCTCCTCAGTGGGCTACTGCAAAGTGTTTTTTGAACAGGTTGCTCTAGAGTGATCATAAAAGAACCCTTTCCACAGCCCTTTTGCTAGGCAAGTGACCCTGACACTTGTGGAGCTGATGATAATTTTAGAATTAACTTAGCGATGGGGCTCAAGTATTTGCATGGTCCCAGTTCCTGAGCTTTGCCCCTCTTTCCCTTCTCTTCCCAAGTCCCCCACCACCTCCAAAACAAACTTCCATTTTCCCTCACCATCCAGCTCCTTCTCTTTTTACTGCAGCACAAAAGCGCTCAGAAGACTTCTTTTCTCCAATGTTAGCACTTCAGAGCCTTTCAGGAAGCACCCAGATCTTAGAAGATAAAAGACCTGTACATTCTCTTGTAGAGAAGGGGTGCATAGTTGATATTTCTTCCTGCCCAGTAACTCCCATTCATCTTCCTCCTATGCAGCAACACACTCAGGGAGACTTCTCGCTGCAGCAACAAAAACAAAATTCCAGTTAAGTTCTCAGCAAGTTGACCTGTGACTTAGGTCTTTGATGAGATGCACATGACAGTGAATGAGTGTTTTGTGTGAAGAGAATCAAAATACCCCTGCTTCTTTGAAGAGATTGGGTGGGGAGAAGAGAGGGGGAAAAGGAGAGAAAAGGAGGAATGGAAGGAGGGAGAAAAGGAAGGAAAAAGAAGGAAGAAGAGAGACTTAAAGAAAAGAAGAGAGGAGGGGGAAAGAGAAAGGGGAAAAGGAAAAGAAAGAATGAGAAGGGTTTGCAAGGAAGGAAGGAGAAAAGGAAAAGAAAAAGAAAATTTTAATGATGTGCTAGAATACTTTAAAAGGTAACTCTCCAGGTTTCTGGATATCTTTACAATGGTAATATGATACACAAGCCTTGTCATAAAACAATAAAGTGAGACCATAAGTTTCAAAAATAAAAAAATAAAAGGCTGCCCTTGGGTGAAGCATGTGACAAACCCTGTGCCCCCTGAGCTATAAATGGTCCCATTAAACGTGGAAATCCCACTGATGTTGTAAGAGGTTGCTCACCCAGGCTATTCTAGTGATGATGTTATTGCTGAAATCCTACCAGTTGACTTTTGAACTCGGAGCTTGCCTAACCAAGTTTATTATTCATTAAATAGTCTGCTCCCTCTGTGTGCCTGTTATCTTGACTGGGCCCACAGAGGCTCTGTCTTCAAAACTGGAGTTCGTGAAGTCGTTGAGGACAGCATGGATTCTTACCAGATAAGAAAGCAAAGCAAAATCCCAGAACTTCTCATTTGAATAAGGCAGCAAATAAAGCTCACAACTAAAATTTTGCCCATAGAAAATTAAACCATCATTTTCAGGGTGATGCTCATGAATGTTTGTTTCCCTATAGTGGGAAATTCACTGTTAGTCACTAGTTCCCTAATGGGATATCGGTAATGCCCCAAACCAGCAGAAAGCTGAGGGTGACCAACTCATTTCAGCTGGCTCCCACAACTGAGGAGTTTCAGGTCTAAATTTGGGAAAGTCCTGGGCAAACCCAGAGGAATTGGTCACCCTAAGAGAACCTCCCACCACTCCTCAACCCACTCCTTGCCTTCCTCAGACTCACAGCTCCAAAACTATCCCTGACATTTTTCTGGAATCGAACCTCCATTTCGTTTTATAAATATCTCTTCATGTAATTTGCTCCCCCACCGGACCCATGGGAAGATGTTGTGTCTCATTCGTTTTTAGAACCCTGAAGTCTGGCACACTGTGTGGCACTTACAGGAGCTTGCTGAACTGAGTCAGCGGAGCAAATGAGTTGATCTTCTGCCGGTATCAACAGAATGGGGACTGGAATCTCCTCAGGCAAGAACTGTATTTTCTGCAGTCTACATGCCCCAGCCTCTTTAAATGGAATTTAGCTTGGACAGGAATCAAATCCCTTTGGTTACTTCACCTTCCAATATTAAACTATGTGCTTTTTATTTTATTTTATTTTTTTTTTTTTTTTTTTTTTTTTTTAAGATTTTATTTATTTATTCATTTATCCCCCCCTTGCTGCCTGTGCTCGCCGGGTCAGCTAACCACGCCATGCGGGCGGGCTTGCCTTCACCAGGAGGCCCTGGGAACCGAACCCGGGGCCTCCCATATGGTAAACGGGAGCCCTACTGATTGAGCCACAGCCGCTTCCCAACTATGTGCTTTTTAGAAGACATTATCATACAGTGGTTAAGAATATAGTTCAGGAGACAGACTAACCCGGGTTCAAACCCAGGCTCCACAATTCACTAGCTCTGTGACCTTAAGAAAGTCACTTAACCTTTCTGTGTATCATTTCCCTCCTCCTTAAAATGGGGGAGGGGGTAATGTTTTATCTTACATTGTGTTTGTTGGGAGGACCAAATGAGACACAGGTATGTAAAATGTCTAGTTCTTAGCCTTACGGTAAGAACTTGTCATTATTCTACTTAGAGTTTTATATCTAAGCACCAAAGGGGGCAAAGATGAGAAAAACTAGAAAAATGATATATGTAGTAAGATCACCCAAGTGTTAAGCCCGAAGGTTCTACCACCATGGATTTATTTTTCACACCAAAAGTGCACTGTTATAATAATGATATCCTGCCCAACACTATGATCTCAGGCAACAATCACCAAAAACTCTACTATGTTTATAGGGGGTATCTCATCTCCCCATCTCTCCCATTTTATGACTTAAACTTCCCATTACGTGAGCCATTTACTCAATTTTCACTAACTTTTTCACAAACCAGAAAGTCACTGGACTCAGTCCAACCACTATAAAATTTTACTGCTCTCTTTGTTATCCCATAATGATTCCTAAGAGTTAACGCTTTACTTTTCTTCTAAAATAAAAGATTTGCTTAAAGGAAGAAATCCCATTGTAAGTACTAATGATGCTAAATCCAGTGCTTTTTTACTCTACTAAAAACTTAATAAATTATCTGAACAAAATGTAAAGCCATGAAAAAGCACAGGTGATTGGTAAAAATAGTACATTTTTTCCTCCTCCTTCTCTTCTTCCTCTTCCTTCTTATTTCCAGTTACAGATTTAATGTGTATATACTCAAAGAATATGTCATTCTCTGGAAATGCAAATTTAAAACAACACAGAAATAGTAATATATTTAGAAATAAATGTTCAAAGTGCTTTACAATGTTATTACACTCAAAATGCTATATTTAAATCTAGGTATAAAATGCTGTCACAATAGACATTTCTGATGTATTGTCATATATGAATTTCTATAAACTAACACATTGCACAGAAACATGCATAAAAAATATTAGAACTTATGGAAAATAAAGAGTGAAGGGAAAACCACTCTACACTCAAGCGACTTTCAGAATTCTGAAAAGGTGATGGTGTTAGCATAGTTTTTGAATCTTCCTTAAAAAACAGACAGAGCAACTAAGATACCAAAACATCTACAATGAAACTAAATGACAAGGAAACCCCTGAATCCTCCAAATCCCAGCAGAAAAGGGCAAACTACCAACAGGTATAAGTATTAAATAAAAGATATATGTATAGACCTATGACAAAATTAAGAAAGCAAGGGAAATAATAGTATATATAATTAATATTTTCTCTCACAATGCAGATATAATACAACTATCTAAAAAACGGAAGGAGAATCAGGAAATCGTTTGAAAAGTAGAATTAGCTTGCTGATTATCTTATAGTGATTAATTGGGAGCAAAAAGTATTAAATCAAGGTGGGGAAAATTGTTTAGAGTGTGAAACATTTATTTAAGAAAAGAGAAGCAAAAAAGGGAAATATGTATATATGCATATCAGGTTATATCAAAAAAGCAACCAAAGAAGAAGCCATACAATTTAAAATTATTAATTATGTAAATTGGGAGAGTTCAGATACAGAAACTAAATTTTTAAAAATATTTCTTGTTTAGTGTATTTGGCTTGGAACCAAGTAAATATTTTTCAATAATTACAAAACATTTTTTAAAAGCAATTCCCTGGAGTTGGACTATGGAGTGTAGTTTGGTGGGAGACAGAATGTGGGTTGAGAAGGGGGAGCTGATGCTGGATGTATGCAGAATGTTTATTAAGGTCAATTATAAATATGTAGTAATGGGTGGAGTTGATGGTAGCACATCATAATCAGTATAACAAACACTGCTGATTTATGGATATGATTGTAGCTGAAACGGGTAGTCTAGGGAGGTTAATGTTAGATGGAGGTCAGCTGTAGGATAATATAGCGACTGTATAACAGTGATTTGGGCAGGAGATGAGGATTGTGGTTAATAATATAAATACAGGAATGTTCTACTACAAGGTGTTAAGAATATGGTGATACGTGGGAAAAGTATAACTAACGTAATTTATAAACTATAGTTAACAATAATATTGTAATATTTTTATAGGAAAAGCAAAGAACATACTGGATCAATGCTAAAGGTCAGAAAAGAATATAGGGTTTAGTTTTATGAGATATGGATATGGTTAAGCATTTTTTTCTTCATTTTCTTCATTAACAAGGAGAGCTTGATCATGTCATTTAACCAATCTGTCTCATCTGTTTATCTTTCTGAACATTCACTGGTGGAACAATTGAGTACATTTTTAAGATTAGATGAGATAAAAGTGCCTGGACAAATTTTTTGGAGTAATGCTTCCATAACTATTAAGCTGCGTTTTGTCTGTTATTTTATTTAATGAATTTGAAATGAAGTTTACTTTAAAAAAAAAAATAGTGATTCCCAAAAATCAAACAAAATAAATGTAATTCTTTGTCCAGTTAGCAGCAAAACCACACAGAGAAGACTATTTCAAATGATTTTAAAACACAGTCTTTAACTGGCATCCCTAGTAGGATATAACTGAAGACAAAACAATATTTTTTAAAAAAAGATGTTTTAACCTTTTCGGGAGATCATATTGTGGTGGCAGTGTTGGTATTGCTAAGCTTAGATTTTAATAGTTTAAGATTAATAAGAGACACAAATAAGAAGTTACATGATATTTTAGTTTCCTGGGCTGCTCAAGCAAATACCATGCCATTGTTCAGCTTAAACAACTGCAATTTATTACCTCACAGTTCTGAGGCTAAAAGAAAGTACAAATCAAGACACCATTAAGGTGTTGCTTTCTCCCCAAAAACTGGCATTATGGGGCTGGTTGCCAGTATCATTGGTCCATAGCTTGTGTAGCAGTTTGGCAATATTTATGAATTCCAAAAATAGATATTGGATTATGCTTGTAAACTGGTCTGTTCCTTTGGGCGTGATTAAATTATGATTAGAGCTTTGATTGGGCCACATCGGTAGGATGTTGAGTTCCCGCCCCTTGGTGGGTGGGGAATCAAATATAAAAGACATGGCAAAGGACAGAGTTGAAGTTCTGATATGGAGTTTTAATGCTGGAGCCCAGGGAAGTAAGCACACAGAGGAGCTTGGTCATGAGGAAGGAGAGAAGGCCCTGGGAAAAGAGATGAGCCGTTCACCTGATAGTCTACAGCTGGCCTTGTGGAGAGAGGCAAAGCCTAAAGAGCCTCATAGTTTGCTGCTGACCTTGTGGAGGAAACAGAGGCACTGAGCCCAGAGACAAGCAAGCCCTGGGAAGAGAGGAACCCAGGAGACCTGAACCCTCACAGACGTCAGCAGCCATCCTGCTCTAAAACATGCCAATAAACTTTGGTGAGGGAAGTAACTTATACTTTATGGCCTGGTAACTGTGGGCTTCTACCCCAAATAAATACCCTCTATAAAAGCCAACTGATTTCTGGTGTTTTGCATCAGCACCCCTTTGGCTGACTAATACAGCTTGTCACAAGGCAAGGAACACGGCAGCATCTCCGTCTCTCCCTTCTCTTCCAGGTTCCGTGGATGTACAGCCTCTTGCTTCCTGTGGCTTTCTCTCTGTCTGTCTGTCTGAATTTCATTCTGCTTATAAAGGATTCGAGTAACAGGATTTAAGACCCATTCTGATTGGTCGGGGCCACACCTTAACTGAAGTAACTTATCAAAAGATCTTACTTAGAAAATAAAAAACAAAACAAAACAAAAAGGTCTTATTTACAATGGGTTTACACCCACAGGAATGGATTAAATTTAAGAACATGTTTTTCTGGAGAACATACAGTTCCAAACCACCACAATATTCTAATCTAATCCTTCCCAGTGTCGTTGAGAATCAGGATTCTTAGCATAGAAGAAAAGAGACACAGAAGTAAAATAGAGGAAATTCAATTTTAAAAGTATTCCTAAATTTGAACTGGAAGTTTAAGTATGAACTCATAATGTACTTTAACTTTATGTATATATGAAAGAGAGAGAGAGAAGGAGAGAAAAGAGGGTGTGTGTATGTACACATTAGCATCCCTAGAAACAGATAATTGCCTTCAAAAATCACTTCCATTCAGAGGCCTGGGGCAGAAAATATACAAGATGTCCTAGAGTACCTTGCCATGCCAGATCACAAGGAAACTATCAAAGACTACGATGGTCATGTCAACAAGACTTGAGATTCCTATTTCTCTTCACCACGGATAAGACAGCTTGAGCACTCATAATTATAAAAATTGCTAAGAAGTTTAATATTAAATAAGGTTAAATCCATGGGGTCATAATGATCCTTACAAAATTAAAAAAAAAAAAAAAAAAAGCTTACTTGCTCAGCATTGATGAATAAAGGTAAAAATTCAAAGCTTTATCCCGCCTTTGTTACATGAAGTGAACTATCTGTATAGTACTAAAAGGAAGTTTCACTTTATAAAAGTGTTTTAGCTAATACGTGAAGAAGAAATCATAGAATTAGAATACCAAAATTTTGCAACCCTTAATGAATTAATGGTTCATTGCTTGAGTAGCAATTACTGCTGACACCATAAAAAGAGAAATAAGAAAACTTTATGTGCCTCCTGAGGGCAAAGTGTAACACCACATATGAAGTAGGCAGATAAAAAAATAAAATCTAACCTCAATCAAATCCATGTATCCAACTACCAACTTGTAAGAAATATGTAAAACAGAGAACCCTGTTAATCTACACTGCATGGAAGTGAAAAGTACACCCTAATCTATAGGAAACATGACCAAATAGCCCAGTTTTTTCAACAAATAAATTGGGAAAAATTAATTAGAGATTATAGACCTATAATGTGGAAGAGATTTATAAGACATGTTAAACAATAACATTGTGTGGACTTGTTTTGAATCCTGATTCAATATAAAAGAACTGTAAAAAAAATATGACATTAATAAGAAAATTGGATATTTGAACACTTATTGGTTATGGATATTTTATGATATTAAAAATTGCTAATATTTTACCTTTGACAATGGTATTGTGGTTATGTTGAAACAACTAATACCAGTCTTTACCTTTTAGAGATACATACTTAATATTTATAGATAAAATCATATGATATACCAGACTTGCTTCCAAATAACAAGGAAGAGGCAAGTACTTAAAAGTATAGATGAAAATTGACTGTTCATGAGTGTATAATTGTTGACCCTAAGTGACGGATACCTGAGGATTCATTATTCAGTTCTGCCTGCTTTTGGATAAGTGTGTACTTATCTACAATAAGAAGTTGTTGTTTTTTTTAAATTCTGGTACATTTTGACATATTTTACCTGGACATATCATATATCTCCCAACATCCCAGGTCTTAATAGTAAAAAGAAAAAAAAGAAAAAAAAAAAAACATGAAAACATGAACTAGTATAAAATTAGATATCAGAACATTAACCACCCTTCCTAAAACCACAGAAATCTGCAGACATCTCTGACAAATGATAAAATGTTCAGTCTGAAAAAGAAAGGAAAGGGCAATGGATGTGAATGTTTCTATAGTCAGTCTTTGTGTGTGTTATCTGTGTCAGAGAAGCTCACCTCATCCTAAAAGAAAAATTTAACAAAGAACCCCAGAATATACATGCCAGGCCTTTTCCACCTGTATCTCTTTGAGGATGTGGATTCTGCTCCTGCTTCCTTTACCCTGGATGTCTTACACTTCCTTGAAAAAGCTCTAGCGATTCAGCTTTGGTGACTGCAGAGCATTCCTTCAATAACGGAGCTGGCATCAGCAAGGCTCGTATGCTGTCTAAGTGAGGGGAACTTAAGGGCAGTGGGTGGTGTTCATGCCAGGCCAGATGGGCACTCTGAGTAAGCTCAGTAAGCCTCATGGTGCCTCTGTATGCCAAGAACTGGAAGGTGGTGAGGCGCCAAATGCCCTGAGGTGGAAAAGCAGGCAGGAAGTCCAGTGGGGTCGCCTGGCCTTCTCATAAAAATATTCTGGGGAGCAGATGTGGCTCGAGCAGTTGAGTGCCTGCTTCCCACATGGAAGGTCCCGGGTTCAGTTCCCAGTGCCTCCTAAAAACAGAAAAACAGGCAAATAAACAAAATAAACCAACTTAGGGGAGCTGATGTGGTTCAGTGGTTGAGCATCAGCTTCCCACATACAAGATCCTGGCTTCAATCCCTGGCCCCGGTACCTCAAAAAAAAGTGCTGAGCACCCAGAAATCCTCTCCTAAGGTCCCCAAATACATATCCATATCTGTAAAGTATTTATATAAGAGAAATCTCTTTTAAAAGGGCAAATTTTTCTTAATATTTGTTCTGTTTCCAAAGTTTCCAATGACAGCATAGAGATGACATAAAACCTGTATTCACTGTATTTAGAGTTTACAGATGAGAAATCATGGAGAATAATGGGTTGTCCTGTGGCTGACTTTTGAGGATCTCAATAAAACACTACCAGGATTGCCTTGTTAATAGCATTGTTTTAAGGCATTTTCATTATCATCATCATCATCATACTAAACACTATTTTCTTAGCATCAGTTATGTGTTAGGTCAACATATGGTATTCCTGGGTGTATATAATCTTAGCATAGGGTTTCTACCACCACATCTTTTGTGAAAATAAGTCTACTGGACTTCAAGTGAACGAGAGTAAAATTACTTTTAACCAAATTCCAATTTAGAAATTTAATACCAATATAAAAAATATAATACCAATATAAAAATTGGTATTATAATGACTGTTTACCTGTCTGTCACTTGCCTCCACGATTCCGTAGCTTTGTAAGGGCAGGGGCCATTTCACTCACACATTCACACTTGTACACTCAGCACCTTCCACATAGCAAGGGCTCATTCATATTTGCCAACTGAATTAGTAAATGAATGAATGAATAAATGAGTAAATATAATTCACTACTGATCACAACATGCCAAGATATGCTGTCGAGTCACTCTACTAGAAATAGTCCATGTATTGTCTCATTTAATCCTCACAGAACCCTGGCAAGGAAGATAGTATACTTCCATTCTACAGATAAGGAAGTTGGGGAAATGGTGAGTGAGGAGGCCAACCCAGGTCCTAAGGATTCCAGAATTCTTGTTTTTTCCAAGGTCTCAGCCTACTGCCTCTGGGCATTATGCCTTCTCCCTAAGGGTGAAGAAAGGCTGCTGGAAAGATCCTACCTGTGCAAAATGGAGAAGGTAAAAGATCAGTTGGTGACCTCAGAGCCACATACCAGAGTAATGGCATTGCCGCCTCGAGCAGAGCTGCTGACTCTTGGCCATCGCGAGTCTAATTTTTAGAAAAAGTTGAAACGTGCTCACATTCACACACATTCGCCTTTGTGTGGCTCTCAGCTATGTTCTTTATCTTGCTCTAAACAGATCTTTTCCTCTCTCTTTTTTAGTCACATTTCTGAAAAACAGAACGCTGTGTTCTATATCAAATCTCAACACAGCTGCACATAAAAAAAAAAGTGTACCTCAAAGTTTCTTATTTTAAAAGATAGACAAATGCAAGATTCTAGCAAGTCTAAATATTTCTTCATTGTGTCCTCAGTTCAGGAGAAACAGTTTATTCATTGCTTTCTTTTTCTCCTAGGTCTGTTGACTAGAGGAACTCTGTTCCATCTTTCCCTTATGGTTTTCCTGGAATCCCAAATTGTCCATGGATCCTTATGGATCCTTCTTCAGGATTGTCTGTTCTTCATGGAAGACATCGTAGTTAGGTTTGGTTCTATTCTTTTCCTAGGGCAGGAAAAAAAAAAGAGTGGATATCTACAATTTGCCTTTGGTAGAATTAGGTTGTTATTTTTTAGGGGATAATAAAGGAAAGGAATAGTTATCTAGCTCTTTATTAGTGCATTGATGTTTTGTTTTTGTTGTTTTATAAAGGAACTTACTTTTTACTAATTACTAATGCTTCTCAGATATTTTTGTTCAAGAAGTCATCTTTTGTTCTATAAAGGCAGACATGAAATCATATCAATATTCAATATTCTCACCAGCCAGTATGTTTACATCTACACACACACTAACCAAACAGGTGCCCTAAAAGATGAAAAAATAATCTTTTATTCAAAGATTAGGAATGAATTTAAAAAAAAAAACAAATATCCATTTTCTCCCCCAAACATGAGATTTCTTAAAAGTTTAAAGTAGAATATGTCTCTTCATGGATACATGTTAATGCCACCAAAATATATTTTTTCAATCAGTTTGAGATATGTTTTCAAAGGTTTATTTTCAGTCAGATGATGGTTTACTGCCGATTGGGGAGTGAAGGAAAAGTTTCTGTGTATAATAAGCATAGATACTGTTCCTTTTTTCAATTCTTAATGAATCAAACAGCCTTAGAATTATATATCAAATATATTCTGATATCTATTCTCAAGCAAACAAGAGGGGGAAAGGATCGATATTTGCTACCAAAAATGGGCTCTTATCTTCTCAACAAACTATCAAAACTAACTGGTAATCATATTATTTACTAATTATTACACATGCACAGATGAAAAAGGACCTCTTTTGGTGTTTATATATTCTATCATGATTTTCTTTCTTTCATAACCTTCCTTAGGAATAATGAATGACAAAATCACCCTCCCCATATACACACAAAATACTTTTTAATAGAGCAAAAGTTAATGATTCTTATTTGTTCTGTCAACTCCTTTAGACTAGAACTATATTTTGTCTCCTCTTTGCAAAGTACTTTGCCAGGCATGCAGGGGAATTAAGGAGATAGTGGTTGATGGTGCTTATGACGCATCTTGTGCTCGTTCACGAGGGACATTTGCTGAAGATTAAAAATAAATTCACAACTAATTGACTGCCAGCCGTACGCTATACTGTTGGGACTTCCAAACTACCAACTGGAAAGAAAATGACTGAGCAGTTCTTGCCAAGGACCAACCCAAAGATTAAAAACAACCTCTCTATTTAATTTGCCTTCTATACAACTAATCAAATGAATGGTAACTTCAGTATTTCTGTAACTCCCTAAAGGGCCCACTTCAGGAAATGAACCTTTAGTTGCAAGTGCTGTAGCTCATCCTCCAAAGTTGTCCCTTTCAAGCAGTTAATTAACAAATATTTATTGAGCACTAACAATGTGCCTGGCACCTGTAGACACTAGAGATGCAGCCATAAATAAAACCCATATGACTCTTTTCTTTGTGGCATTGGCCCCAGCAAAGAAGGAATATAGTAAGAGACTTTAGTGACAGAGAATGATCAGGAAGAGAGTACATTCCGCACCAGTGACATCTCTATTTCTTATTTTCATTTCTTTTTCACACTTACCTAAGTTGAAGGCAGATATGTTTAGACTCCTATGTCTCATGCATGAGAGACATTCCAAGAAACCTTAATGATTGTCTTCCCCAATGAAACACGATCCACAGCAGTACAAGAACAGTCAATTTACTGACTTACATGGATGACCAATGCATAAGTTACTGAGAGGACACAATTTTTATTTCTTTGAGGCTTTTCATTTTACCTCAGAATGGGAGCAAACCTCATCAGAATAGCCCTAACAGATCTGCTTTTTATCTCTCCTCTTCACCATCTACCTTTTTTATTTCTGTACCATCTCTTAACCTTTTTTTCCTTTGACCTCTAATGTGTTGTCTTCCTTTTTGAAATCAATTATGGTTGTGTGATAAATATTGTTAACCTTCACTAATATTAAGTCACCTTTACTTTTGGTTAGACATGGGATTACATCTTCATACTCCCCTAAAGTTAGATATGGCTTTGTGACTAGTTCTGGCCAATGGAATGTGAATATCATTCTGGACTAAGGCATTTCATGGCTTATGCTCAACTCCCCAGCTCTTTCTCATCCCCTGCTGTGGTAAAACCTGAAGCTTGGTGATAAGAGGGCAGTGCCATAAGATGGTGGAGATTCCTCAGCCTCATCTCTACAGGACAAAAATGAGCAGTGTTCACATCAAGAATGAGAAATAAACCTGAAATTTTGGGGTTGTTTCCACAGCATAACACGGACTATTCTGATACACGGTCTTTTCAGTCAGTCAAATATGATGAGGAAAAGTTGGGAGAAATCTTTGTTAAAAGTATATGCAACTAGGACAGGGGGCAAGATGGAGGCAGGGTAAGTTGCTCCAAGAGTCAGGTTGTTCTACAGGTCAGTTAGTAATCAGCAAGATCTATCTAAAGCAACTGTTTGGGGGTACCCAGGAGACCAGAAGAGCATCCTGCAGCATTCTTGGAAGAACGGAAGAAGGAGACTGCCCATTTGCAGTGGAGATTCGTGTATAGAGCACCCCACATCACAGAGGCCGGTGCCCATCCCCTGCTGGTGGCACAAGCACCTCAGTAGCTATTCCTTGGCTGGAGTTGGAAGCTCCATTTCCCAAAAACAGGGGAAGAGAGACTGTCAGATACTGATTTCAGCTATTTATTAGTAATTTTGGCTGGCTAAAGTTCAATTCTAAGGACATCTTAAGTTAAAACCTGTCCAAGTTGGAAAGAAGTCAGTAGCCTCCATTTTAACTCTACCCCCAGCATGAGGTAAAGTAGGGACTGATTGGAAATCACAGTGATGGCAGGGACTGACTTCTTTCCACCCAGGTCAGATTGCAATCCTAACCTAGACTCCAACCCCACCTCCGGCAGGGAAAAAGTTAGGGGGAACTTCAGCAGCCTCTTGGTCAACTGCAGGCACTTTTGGCCTGCATGGACTGGATTGTTAGACACCTGTGGTTCCATCCCCACCCCTGATAGGACTGGAGGAGGCAAGATTTCCCCTGCTTCTCTGGGCAACTGCAGGCACTTTGGGCCTGACAAGACTGGTGGGCAAACCTGTGGATACACCTCAACCCCCAATAAGAGTATAAGGGTGTGGTGTTTCCTCAACGTCTCCAGGCAATGCAGGTGCTTTCAGGCCTGCATGAAGCAGATTGTTAGACACATCTCTGACTCCATCTTTGCCCCTGAAAAAGCAGGAGGAGGGACAGTGCTCCCTCATCCTCTCTGGGCAACTGAAGTCACTTTTGGCCTGCACTAGACTGCTGGGTACACTAGAGACTCCATTCCCACTCCTGGCAAGGGAGGAAGGGGTATGGAGCTTCATCAGTTTCTCCAGGCAACTACAACTGGTCATGGCCTGCATGGCTTGGATTGCTGCACACAGCTTCAGCTCCATCCCTACCACTGGCAGGGGAGGAAGGTGGGAGAAGCTTCATTGGTTCCTGGGGCAATGTGGGCAGCTTCGACTTCCACAATTTACAGTACCAACCACATCCTCTGCTCCTATTCTGCAACCAGCAAGTGAGAAAGGGCAAGAAACAGATGAAATGGAGCTGAAAAAAAAATTAGATTTGCTAAATATGAGCCACTATAAAGTTCTAAATTAAGTTGAGCCAAGTATCAAAGAGGGGCTGTAGCACAAAGCTAATGAAGTAGAAAACCCTAGACTAAAAAGAGAAAAGGGATCAAGAATAAATACATCTAGTAAATCAGATGCCAAGACACCAACAAAAAAATTACAATCCATACCAAAAAACAGGAAGATATGGCCCATCAAAGAAACAAACTAAGCCTCCAGATGACATAAAGGAGTTGAGACAACTAATCATAGATGTTCAAAGAAATCACTTTAATAAATTCAATGAAATGGCTGAAGAGATTAAGTATATTAAGAAGACATTGGGATGGGACTTCCGGGAAGATGGCGAACTAGTAAGACACGGGAATCTCTTCTCCAGAAAAATAGCTAGAGGACAAGCTGAAACAGCCCCGAAAAAGATCTTCTAGGGTTTAGGACAGCAGGTGAAGGCTGCACACCACCCAGAGGAGAGAGGGACAGAAGAGGGAAATCGCGACTACAACTGTGAGTTGCAAGTAGCAGCTTCTGCTGCTACCGGCACCCTCCCCCACACTCTTCAGAATTCTCAGGCCCCTGGGCCTGTGACCACAGACAAAGGGGGCTTCAGGGATCTGCTACTCCCAGAAAGGGGAGAGAGAGGGACACAGCCTTAGGCTGACTCAGGTTCTGACCTGAAATTTGGGCTGTAGAGCCCCACAGACCCTTCCACATGGGGGTTTGCCCTGGGAGCCTAGAAAGGGCTGGAGAAATCCGACCCTTGCAACCTCCCTCTCTTCTAGCCTGGACATTATTAAATGTACAAAATAAAGTTAAAAAAAAAAAAAGAAGACATTGGGTGAGCCAAAGAAGACTTTGAAACCATACATAGAAAAATAGCAGAACTTACGGGAATGAAAAGCATGATAAATGAACTTAAAAATACACTGGGGCATATAACAGCAGATTTAAAGAGGTAGAAGAAAAGTTCAGTGAACTTGAATACAGGGCCTCTGAAAGTGAACATACAAAGGAACGGATAAAGAAAGTAATGGAAAAAATTTAACAGGGTCTCAGGGAACTAAAAGAGGGGAAGAGATGTGAAAACATATGTGCTATGGGTGTCTGAGATAGAGAAGAGAAAGGAAAAGGAGCAGAAGGAATATTTGAAGAAATAGTTGTGAAAATTTCCCAACCCTATTGAAGGACATAGATATTTATGTCCAAGAAACACAATGTACTCCCATCCAATAAATCCAAATAGACCTATTCTGAGACACATACTAATCAGAATGTCAAATGCCAAAGATAAAGAAAGAATCCTGGGAGCAGCAAGAGAAAAGATATTCATCACATATAAGTTATTCCCAATAAGATTAAGTTCTGATTTCTTATAAGAAACCATGGAGGAAAGAAGGCAGTGGTAGGATAAATTTAAGATATTGAAAGAGAAAAACTGCTAGCCAAGAATCTTATATCCAGCAAGCTTGTCTTTCAAAAATTGTGGCACAATTATAATATTCACAGATAAACAGAAGCTGAGAGAGTTTATAACCAAGAGACCAGTTTTGCAGGAACTACTAAAGGAAGTGCTACAGCATGAAAAGAAAAGACAGGAGAAAGAGGTTTGGAAGAGAGTTTAGAAATGAAGATTATATTAGTAAAAGTAATTAAAAATGTAAAAAAAAGTGGTGAAAACAAGATATGACAGATAAAACCTAAAGATCAAATTAGGTGAATTAAAAACTGCCTTTACAGTAATAACATTGAATGTTAATGGATTAAACTCCCCAATCAAAAGACACAGAATGGTGGAATGGATAGTAAACTATAAGCAATCAATATTCTGTCTACAAGAGACTCACCTTAGACCCAAGCATACAAATAGATTGTAAGTGAAAGGCTGGAAAAAGTTATTCCATGCATGCAGTAACCAAAAGCAAGCTGGAGTAACTACACTTATAACAGATGAAATAAACTTTAAAAGCAAAACTGTTGGGGGGCTGATGTAGCTCAAGTGGTTGAGTATCTGCTTCCCATGTACAAGGTCCCAGTTTCAACCCCCAGTACCTCCTAAAACCAAACAAAAAACAAACAAATGGAAAAACCAACTCTCATGGGGGAACAGATGTAACTCAGTGGTTGAGCATCTGCTTCCCATTTATGAGGTCCTGGGTTCAATCCCCAGTAACTTTTGGGGGGAAAAAAGCAAAGTTGTTATTAGAGACAAGAAGGTCATTATAAACTAATAAAAGGATCAATTCACCAGGAGGAAATAACAATCATAATTATATGTGCACCTAACCAGGATGTCCCAAATTACATGAGGCAAACACTGGCAAAACTGAAGGGAGAAGTAGATGTCTCTACAATAATAGTTGGAGACTTCAATATACCACTCTCATCATTGGCTAGAACATCTGGGCAAAGGATCAATAAAAAACAGAGAGCTTGAATAATGATAAATGAACTACACTTAATAGACATATACAGAACACTGCACCCCAAAACAGCAGGATACACAGTCTTCTCAAGTGCTCATGGATCTTTCTCCAGAATAGACCATATGTTGGGTCACAAAGGAGTATCAATAAATTGTAAAAGATCAGAGTTATACAAAGCACTTTCTCTGATCATAATGGAATAAAGCTGGAAATCAACAACAGGCAGAAAAAAGGAAAATTCACAAATATATGAATATTAAACAAAACACTATTTAAATAATCAGTGGGTCAAAGAAGAAATTGCAAGAGAAATCAATAAATATCTTAGATGAATGAAAATTAGAACACAACATATCAGAACCCATGGGATGCAGTGAAAGCAGTGCTAAGAAGGAAATTTATACCCCTCAATGCTTACATTAAAAAAGAAGAAAGAGCTAAATTCAATGACCTAACTACAAAGCTGGAGGAACTAGAAAAAGAACAACAAACTATTCCCAAAGCAAGCAGAATGAATGAATAACAAAGATCAGAGCAGAAATAAATAAAATTGAGAACAAATATATGATTATATATATATATATATATATATACATATATATATTCAACAAAACCAAAAGTTATTCAAGAAGATCGACAACATTGACAAGCCCTTAGCTAGACTGACCAAGAAAAAAAGAGAGAAGATGCAAATAAATAAAGTCAGAAACAAAAGTGAGGAAATTACTACTGACCCCACAGAAATAATAGGGATCATAAAAGGATACTCTGAACAACTGTATGCTAACAATGCAGATGAAATGGAAAAATTGCTAGGAATGTACAAACAACCTACACTAACCCTAGAAGAATTAAAAGACTTCAACACACCAATCACAAGGAAAGATATTGAAAGAGTCATTAAACAACTCCCCAAAATGAAAATCCCAGGAACAGATGACTTTACAGGTGAATTCTACTAAGCATCAAAGAAGATTTAATACCACTCATACTCAAACTCTTCCTAAAAATTGAACAGGAAGGAACACTACCAACTCATTCTATGAAGCCAATATCACCCTAATATCAAAGTCAGATAAAGATATAATGAAAAAAGAAAATTACAGAACAATTTTCCTAATGAATACAGATGCAAAAATCCTCAACAAAATACTTGTTAATTGAATCCAACAACACATTAAAAGAGTTGTTCATGATCAAGTGAGTTTCATCCCAGGCATGGAAGAGGGGTGGTTCAACAAGAAGAAAAACGATCAGCATAATACACCACATTAATAAATCAAAGAAGAAAAATCACATGATCATCTCAATTGATAAAGAAAAGGCATTTGACAAAATACAGCATCCTTTCTTGACAAAAACACTCCAAAAGATAGGAATTGTGGGAAACTTTCTCAACACAATAGAGGGCATATATGAAAAACCCACAGCTAGCATCGCACTCAATGGTGAAAGATTGAAAGCTTTCCCATTGAGATGGGAAATGACAAGGAAGCCCACGATCATCACTCTTGGTCAATATCATGCTAGAGATTCTAGCTAGAGAAATCAGGCAAGAAAAAGAAATGAAATGTGTCCAAGTTGGAAAGGAAGAAGTAAAACGTTCACTATTCGCAGATGATATGATCCTATACCTAGAAAATCCTGAAAAATCTACAACAAAGCTATTATAGGTAAAAAACAAATTCAGCAGACTGACAGGACACAATATTAATACACAAATGGCAGTAGTGTTTCTATATACTAGTAAAGAGCAATCAGAGGAGGAAGTCAGGGGGAAAGTTCCATTGACAATAGTGACAAAAGAATCAAATATTTAGGAATAAACTTAACCAAGAACATAAAGCATTTATATTCAGAAAACTACAATGCATTGCTAAAAGAAATCAGAGGAGACCTAAATAAATGGAAGAACAATCCATGTTCATAGATGGGAAGACTAAATATTGTTAAAATGTTTACCCAAACAGTTTCTGGGACAGAACAGTCTATTCAACAAATGGTGCTAGGAGAACTGGATATCCATATCCAAAAGAAAGAAAGAGGACCCCTACCTCACACCTCATACAAAAATTAACTCAAAAAGGATCAAAGACCTAACTATAAAAGCAAGAACCATAAAACTCCTAGAAAAAAATATAGGGAAACATCTTTAAGACCTGGTGGTAAGTGGGGGTTTCTTAAACCTTACATGGAAAGCACAAGCAATGAAACAAAAATTGGTAAGTGGGACCTCCACAAACTTAAACATTTATGCTTCAAAGGAATTTGTCAATAAGGTGTGAAAGCAACCCATTCAATGGGAGAAAATATTTAGAAACCACATATCCGATAAGAGTTTGATTTCCATGGTATATAAAAGAGCAAGCAATCCAATTGAAAAATGGGCAAAAGACTTAAACAGACATTTCTCCCAAGAGGAAATACAAATGGTAAAAAAACACATGAAAAAATGTTCAATATCACTAGTTAATAGGGAAATGCAAATCAAAACTACAATGAGATATTATCTCACACCTCACAGAATGGCCATTATTTAGAAAAACAAAAAACAAAAAACAGAAAACAAGAGCTGGAGAGGATGTGGAGAAATAAGAACACTCCTTCACTGTTGGTGGGAATGTAAAATGGTGCAGCCTTTGTGGAAGACAGTTTGGCAGTTCCTTAGGAAGCTAAATAGACAACTGCCATATGATCCAGCAATCCCTCTACAAGGGAAGTGAAAACAGTGACGCAAACCAACATTTGCACATTCATGTTCATAGTGGCATCATTTACGATTGCCAAAAGATGGAAACAACCCAAGTGTCCATCAATCAATGAATGGATAAGCAAAATGTGGCATATACATATGATGGGATACTATGCTGCCATAAGAAGAAAAGAAATTGGGACACATATGATAACATAGATTAACCTTGAGGACATTATGCTAAGTGACATAAGCCAGATAAAAAATGACAAATATTGTATGGTCTCACTAATATGACCTAAATACAAAGAATAAACACATTGAGGTAAAACTTACACTGTAAGTTACTAGGAAATAGGACGAGGACTGAGAAGGGGTACTGATACTTAATGTATGTAGAACTGTCAATTAGCTTGACTATAAAAGTGTGGAAATGGGTAGAGTTGATGGTAACACATTATAGTGAGTAAAATTAACATGGCTGGTTTATAAATGGGATTGTGTCTTCAAGGGATAGTCTAGAGATATAAATGCCAATCGAAAGAAAACTAGAGAATTATCTAGGAACTGATTAACATAGTGAACCCAGAGGTGGATGAGGATTGTGGTTAATAGTACAAATAAAAGAAGAATGTTCTTCTTTGAACTAGAACAAATGTATATCACTATTACAAGGTATTAAGAATATAGTGATGCATGAGGAAAAGGAATTCAATTAACTTATGGACTATAATTAACAGCAATATTGTAATATTCTTGCATCAATGTCAAAGAAGGCTACTATACCAATGCTAAGGGTCAATAACAGGGGTATGGGATTTTTTCTTTTGGACTAAGGAAACATTCAAAGGTTTACTGGGCTGATGACTGCACAACTCTGTGATGAAAGGGAGAGCCACTGAGTGGACACTTTGGATAGAATGTACAAGGCATGGGACTGAGATAACACAGTGAACCATGTGGTGGAGGATGGACTACGGTTAACAGTACAAATAGTGAGTATTTTCTCATGAGCTATAACAAATGTACAACACTAATACATAGTGTTATTAATAGGGGATGTGTGGAAAAAATATACCAAGTGTATGCTATGGACCATAGATAGTGGTAATAGTCTGATCATGTTCTTTCATAATCTGTAACAAATGTTCCACAAAAATGTAAAGTTTTGGTGGAGGGATGATGTATGGAAATTCTGCACATTATGCATGATTGTTTTGTAAACTCACAACTTCTCTAATTAAAAATTTTTTTAAAAAAAGAATATGCAACCGGAAGAGTCCAGCCCTTCTACTTTTTTTATGTCATTACTGTTATTATTATTAGCATCAACCTATAGAATATGTGTGACTTTAGATGAGAGACTGAACTTTGTTTACACTTTTAAAATGGAGGAAAAATAGCTTCCTCCCTTTTATATTAATACCCAAGAATAGACACATCCAAGTACTCTGCGTTCTCAGAATGAAAAGGCAAAGTGTTTAGTGGAAAGAACACTGACTGTGGCTCTCATAAATTGTGTACACTTGAGCAAAATCCACTTCCCCTGAGCCTTGGTCTCCTCATATGTCAGTTCCACAGGTTTCTAGAATGTTCACTGTGTGCCAAGGACCATACTAGGCTCTAGGGTTGCCTGTTAACAAGGCATGGTCCCCGGTCCCACTGTACAATCAGCAGGGGACAAGAATTTTAAACTGTAAATATTATGATCATTAATTGAATAATACAAATGTGTTGAGTGCTATAAAGGCTAGAGGACTTAAGTGGGGATAAAGTGATCAGGGTAGCTTATAATTAATCTGAGTTTGGAAGACTCTCTAAAACTAGTATAATAATATTTACCTTGAGAGTGGCTATAAGGATTATTTTTTTAAAGTAAAATTCTTGCCACTTGGTTAGTTCTCAATAGATGCTAGTTATTGAACAGTGTCATAAAAATCTGTGCTTAGGTAATCAGAAGCGCAAAGTACTAAAAGGGTCAAAAAAAAGATGCCACTTCTACCACATATTAATACATGTTCTATTACTATCATTGTCAAAATTAATATTAAAACTTTACACTGAGCTGTTTCATAATTGTATTTTTATGTTTCCTCTGACATGTCTCAATTCAGCTGCTGGGGAAGCCCCTGTCTTCCTGTCTGCCTTGTTTTGGTTTTGTTTCATGTACCTTTCCTGGCAACGGGGTCCATTTAGTTGACTGGTTACCATAGGAGCCTGCTTCCTCGGAAAAGCAGGAAGTGTTCTAGGGAAATCAGCAAACTACAGGAAAGGAAAGACTAAAAGTCTCTTGCCCAGATTATGAGTCAACAGGTAAATCTGATTCACTCTATTCCAAATTACTTCTAGGTGGGGTCTGATCTAGGATGCAAATGGCAGCTTAAATGTTTTATTACTTCAGTATCTACCAGTGTTCTAACAAACTAGTTTCATCTTTATTCTCAAGGTTGTAAACAGTTTAAATACTTTTTTTTTTTTTTACCATCTTAGTTTATTTGCTGACTAACTTTCTTTTACTGCTTCATAAAAGAACTTCATGGAATTTTCAGCTTAGTTCCCATTGTGTGAGGACTGAAAAGGAATTGTGGAAATGTGTCTGATAATGATCATTGAAAAATGACATCTAAAACAGGACTGAAAATGTAGACCTGTGGACAGAAACAGGGAAAATATTGAACATCTGTATCCATGAACAACAGTGAGACTATGAGGATAGATCTATAGAAAGAAAAAGAAGTTACCCATAAAGGTGCAATCCAGGGCTGAATTTAGGCCAACTTGAATTTCAATTGAACAAATTATTTCATTCATTTGTAGAGACAGAAAACTCACATATACTGTGTCTGGCACATATGTTTTCATTTAACCCTCCCAATAACCCTTTGAAGTATTATTATTGTTATTCCCATTTTTCAAACGAGGAAATCGAGGTTAAGATCACACAGAGAGATAGTAAGTGCTCTTTAAAAGGGTCCTAAATCTCTCAAGAATAGAAAAATAGTTATTCTGTTGTCTCAGTTGAGTTTATGAAGTTAATTAAAATTTAGAAAGTGCCCGCAACTTAAAAATTTTACTTTAAAAACAAAACAAAAAAGGCCAACTGTGCTATCCATTGTGCCTTAAAAGCAAAGTCACATGGAGACAAGAGTACAAAAAAACAAGGGCCTTGGCTCTGCTGTTTGTTGAAAAGGAAGCACTATTATATTGGTAAAAACAGTCCTGCACTTTAATTCAATGGAAAGAATCAGAAAGTTCTCTGGAACAGGTTTGGAATTAGTGGAAAATCATGTCCTGGTGCAAAAGTAATCGCTGCTGCAGATAAATAACCATTTACAGCTTTTTATCTTGGTTAAGCTGGTATCCTCCAGTCTGTGAAAGATAACGTGGGTTTGTTGCAGAGCCTTTTTAAGAAAACACTCTCGCTCATTGAAATCCATCTCCCCACAAGCATTCCACAGGAGCTGGAAGGCATTCTGTCAATATCTTGGAAATAACATCTCTGATAAGCAAACTGTTAGCCCTGAGTAACATTTCCCACTGCGGAATTACATTTTCCCCTCCTAAATAGTAGATAGGGCTTGAAAGCCAGAAGATGTCCTTGCAGAGAATTTCTGAGCTTTCCAGCACTGAAATCTAAAGATTTGCTTTACGGAAAGGCAGGAACTGTAGCATCAAAATCAATTTAACACTTAATGGGGAAAGTGCAGAACCATTGGACAAAAGAGCTGATAAAGCTTTAGATTACAAACCTTCACATTGTAAAATGGCCTCAAGACAGGTAGCCTGAAAGCCAAATATTAAAATCACTAACTGTGATTCCCCAAATTAAAGTTGATTCCATTACAAACCATTGTATTCCCCAAGAGAAGAGTCTTAAGGGTTCTAGCCACTCTTAGCTTCTGTTACTGGAAAAGGGAAATAAAAAATTTAAATGAAATTTAGGAAAACTGCATAAGGTAATATTTCATAATGCAAAAGGCTTCCCGTTCTTAGAATTCTTAGAATCAAAGTATCTGCTATCACTATTCTATTAGCAATGACTAAAATGACTCTTGCGTGGAATCTGTTCACCTTGGAGATTCCCCTAGGAAAGAATTTATGAGCTCTTCTTTATGTACAATAGAAACCCACACACACTAATAAATGGAGACTCCGTGAACCCTAAGGCACACAGCCTAGGACAAGCCTAGTATAGATGGGGAGATTTTAAGATCAAGTGTAAGGACAGACAGAACCTACTCACTTGATAACTAGCCAGAAGTAAACTGTCAGCCCGGGGCACTCAGTTGTTTCCTGGTATCTTGCACACTCTGTGCAGTTTGCTCTGAATCACCGTTAAAAAAAAGAAACTCCAATGATTCATTCTCTTTTAATCTTAGTAGAAAGCATTTCCATAGCAGAGTGGACTTTATATTTCCTTCCACTCTCAGTCAGCATGTAGTGCGGGAAAAGGTCAGGAGACGGCTCACTAATCCCTTGGCTGCTACTAATCACTTCTAAGACCTTAAGCAAGTCACTTCTCAAACTGGGCCTTCCTTCCTTCATCTGCAGAGTGCGGGGGCTGAGCAGAAAGATTTCTAAAGCCCCTTCCAACTTGAAGATTCTGTGATAATATAGCGCTGTTTCCAGGTGCCTGGCAAAACTCCTAGTTTCTGTCTCTGTTGTTTCCCGACGTACATTTAAATTATGGGTCCCTCCACAAAATTTCAAAAAACAAGCCTCCTTACCCAGGGTTAATTGCAAGTTTTAAACGGGGAAGGGGATAGCCCACACAAAGAGGAGTTGCGAGGCCAGAGATTGCTACCAGGATTAGACTCAGCTTTTTCCCTTTGCCAGAATTCCTCTCTGAGGTCACACAGGCCAATCCTTTTCATAAAAGGGCCAGGTTCAGCTAGAATCGTCACACCCAGGAGAACAATGGTGGGAATTTCAAGACATTAAGTCACTCTCACTTGAAACTGAAGCTTTATATCTAATCCCGTTCTGCTAGCTTCTCTTGCTGAAGTGCAAACCAAAACCAATAAACTTTTATGGGGGGGGGGGCAAAGGATTTATTTAAACCTAAGAAGTATTTATTGCTTCCCCACATTATAACTGGCCCCAGGTCCATACAAAGGAGTTTCATAGGCTCCAAGGCCCTCTTACTCCAGGCATCCTATCCCAAGCACACTATGTAATACCACATCTCCTTCTAAATATAACATTTTTCTTTAAATTGTAAAAGGATTTTTAAAATTTTGTTCTTGAACTTATTTATTTTACTTTTGTCTATTATTTGTAACCTATATACATATATTTTTTCAGATTTCAACAGTTTTCATTGCCTTTTGAAAATTTTCAGGGGCTCTGGGGCACTATTCGTATCGTGCCATTGAGTTGAAATCCCAGTGATTAGCTCTGTGTTCAATATTTCTTTGAAAATAGACCAAGAGCTTCATATTACAGATCAACACAGGCAGTCTTAAAGCTGTACCCTGGAAATGTACAACTTGGTAAAAGACACAATCAGTGAAGCTCTTGTCCAGATACCATACACACCAGCTACAGCCCATGAACACAAACTGTGTTCTGGAGTCTCCAAAGTCAATACAAGTTGGGTTCTAACTTGAGGCCAGAGCCCATAACCTCCTAGGGAACCAAATTCAAGAGAGGAAACAGAAGTAAATGATAGTTTCCCTTGAGAACATTGTTTGAAAAGCATCTAATATAACCATAGTGGACTTTATACCTTCCTAGATGTTAGGTCTTCCTATCTCATTATTGACTGATCTTTGAAATGAGCCTTGCTGCATATGCCATGGCTTTATCAAAATGTGCTCCAGGTTCCAGGAATGAGAGTTTTCAGACAAAGCAACCTGGAGACAGGGAAGGCAGGGATTCTAAACCAGAAACTTTGTACAGTACTTAATATGGGAAAAATAATCAGCCTGCTAGAACAGACATCTGTATTCCGACACCTGTTATCTAATCTAGAAAGCATTCTAATTGTTCTCATTTTTTCCATGACAAAGTACAAGCTGGTGCCTCAAGAGGGAAAAAAAAAAATCCCCCAGCTTTTACCCAGATAATCTTAATTACAGGGTCAAGGATCCATTTAGGACAACTGCTCTTACCCAGTGTAATTGTCAGCACCAAGAATGCATTTCAGTAAGGCTGTCTTTGAAACTTTCAAAGCAAAATCTCCTTGTACCTTCATGAAACTCCCCTTGAAAACTGAAATGTTCAAGAATATGCAGTTTAGAAACATAAGTATGAGAAATTGCTTAAAATGCCCTTGCCCTTTAGTGAATGCTGCACTCTCCCAAATCTTCTGCTACCAAGTCTTGATTAACAATCAAAGATGCCTCGTAGTGCTTAAAGGGCCCTTGCTAGGGAAGTGGAGCTTCTTTCCCTAACCCTAAACCTGCACAAATGCCTGAAGTGGAACAGAATGTGTAAAAACCATAATTTCCTGAAATATCTAAAACATACGCGCTCCATACCAGAGGGACCTCTCCATGAAATGACATTTTGAGGATGTAATAAAATGCCCTCCATAGCCACATTCAATTCCTACTGATACCTCTGCCTTCTTCCTTTATCCAGAAACTAATCAAATTTCAGTTATTTCCATTGCTTCTGCCTACTCTTGAGTTGAAAAATCATAGGGCATATATCCATCTCTATATTTCAAAAGTATGCTGCCTGGCCTTATTCTACCATTAAAGGAAATTAGAGAAATTTCTATAATTTAGAGGTGACTGGCCTAACCTCTCTTCTTTACGGTGATGGGTTGTTTTCATTCAGTTGGAAACTAATACCAGATAAAGCAGTACCTCTCACCCTGATTTAATAACAAATGGACAGCAGTCTGAATATCTGTTTTATAAGCTGTTTTTCAAAGCCTTCTACTCATATATTCCTGTGTGGGTATTACTGACTGTGTGATATATTAACTGCACCACCTCTCTTCTGCCAATTGTATGTTGAACTAGACAAAATTTAAAAGCAAAGCATATTGGTCAGAGTTATTACAGCTTTCAAGTAGGATTTAACGCAAAATAGTTAAGAATATTCCCCAAGGATAGGCCTGTATTGGGGGAAAAAAAGTGAGTTAGGCAGCTTGTTAAGATTTTTTATTTAATTTTAAGAACTTTCTGATTTGTTTTGCTCTTAGATGTGACCTACCCATTGTCTTTTGGAAGCATATTTTATGTAGTCTATAACCAAATCTCCATAATTAACATCTTTGAGAGAGTTTAATTTTTAAATGGACTTGGGAACTTACCACTGGAACTTTTTAAACCTGTTAGGTATTTCATATCCTTACTATTATGAGCATTTTAGCTATTTGCTCTGACTTCTGATTAGAACTACGTATAGAAACCCCTGGTTTTAATTAATGTCTTTTCTCACTAATTGCTAAATTAAGGTTCAAAGATATGAAGTGCCTTACAGTGCTGCTACTCAGTGGCAAGAGACCTAACTTCAAGCCAAGGGTTCTTTCCACCAGGTGATGAAACTTAGATATATTTTAGTAATTCGTGCAAATTTGGTAAGAACTTTGGAAGAAATCTAAGTCTTTGAGTGCAGTTATTCCTTTTAACCTCTAATGTAGTAATTGACAATCTTGAAAATTCATCATCTATCTATTCATTCAACAGATATTATTGAATAATTCTATATACAAGTATTCTAAGTGGTTAAGGAGGAGAAGAACACAAAATCAATAAGGTATGGTCCTGCCTTCAAGGAGGTTATGGTCTGGCAGGGAAGATACTATGCCATAACAACTGTCAGGGCCAACCTCTCCCTTGAGCACAATAGGCACTATTTCTAGGGCCCACAATACTTTTCGAGGCCACAAAATGTTTTAATTTTAGTATCTTTTAAAATCAGAATAAATAATGAATACATCCAGCCTGGGTTATATTTGTCTTTATACCAATGAAGTCATAAAATAAAAGTTTTACTTTTTTTTTTTTTTTAATGGAGGAAGGGCTGCACAAAGGCACAAGTGCCTGTCACTTTTGTAAGTCAAAATGCAGTCCTGGAAACTCTCCTCTAGACAAAGAACACTGACAGCTTCATTTACCACAGTTGCCATCCCAGAGGCCTCCCCAACTCCATTTCTAGGTAGCGTTCCTGGGAATTTTGCTTCAAGTTAAAACTTCCTCTTCACATTTAGATAGCTCAGGTGATTCGCCAGCCGAGGGTGGTTGTCTGACATCTGGAAACTAGTAGGTTTTCTATGCGGACATCTTAAAATTAAACACCACGGTCTCAACTTCATGCCAGTTTATAACCTTGGCAAAGTCTCCCGAACGGACTAATTTAAGATTTTCCAAACTGCATAATGTTAGTAGATGTACGTGGAGAAAAAGGATACTAAGACCAAATAATGTGGGTGAATGCTACTTGTAATTGCCTTCTCTTGTCAATTATCAATAAACATTGCATATTAAAGGCTATCAGACATCCAGATGTAAAGAAACTGGTCAACCTTGTCTAATCCAGCATTTTCCAAACATATTTGAACAGCGTCCTTTTTCAAGAAAGCTCATTAACACTTCATGGAAAACTAATATGCCATGGCACATAATTTGGGAAACATTGGTCTATACCTGGAGTGAGCAAACTTTTTATGTAAAAATGGCCATATAATAAATATTTCAGATTTTGCAGGCCAGATAATCTCTGTCACAATTACTCAACTCTGCAGTCGTAGCACAAAAATAGTCATAGACAACACATAAACAAATGGGCACGACTTTGTGTTCCAGTACAAGTTTATTTACAAAATAAGCAGAGGGCTGAATTTGGCCTGAAAGCCATGGTCTGCCAATCCCTGATCTATATATCTTCCACTAAAACTTTTCAGGATAGCTGTATCCTGATAAAGTGATAGCTGATAGGTGAAAACCTAGAAAAGGTTCCAACTTCCCAACCGCTATGTCATCTTGCCAAATGTTAATATTTGAAAACCATAACTCTGTCCTGCACTTTTATTTGTAAAGTATCTTTTTTTTTTTTTAATGGGACTAATGTTAACCTTAATAAGTGGATACTGTGTCCATCAAGGGTCTTCAAAGTTTAACCAAAAGACAGGAAAGATCCACTAAAAAATACAGTGGTTATCACTGGAAGTGGGACTATAAGGGATTTTTGCATTCTTCATTGTGGTCCCTTCTAACATTTTTGTAATCACAACAAAAATACAATGAAAGTTATTTTTTAAATAATATTCCTGTAATTTAATTTTTTCAAAGCCCTTCTCTTGTCTTAATAATAATGCCTCTTCATATTTGCATGGCAACTGGTAGCTCCCAAAGCCCTATGTGGTCTTTATTTTATATCCTCTTCCCAGTTAAACAGGGCAAAAATGGGTTTTGCTTTCAGCTTTTATCGGTCTCTTCTTCACATTCTTACCATATCTTATGATTTAAATTCTCATCTCTTCATGACTCATTCCTAAATATATATTCCTGATTCAGATCCCTACCAGAATCACCTTGGAATTTATTAAATATGCAGAACCCTATACCCTTCTGAGAACTAATAAATCAAAGTGCTTAAGAATAGGGCCTCAGTATATTTCAAATTTCTATAGAAATTTAAATGTGCACTCCTGTTTTTTTTTTAAACTTCTTTTCAGAGACTTAATCGTATAGTGTAATATTTATTTTTCTTGATTTGTCTTCTGTACCAGATTGTTAAAGACAAGAAATATGGTTTATTTATCTTTTTATACTTTTTATAATTAGTAACTAACTCTAATGTCCATAGATATGTAAGATGGTTTTCATTTTAACCAGCAAGACAAATAAATATTCAGTAAATAAACATGCAGTTTATTTACAGTAAACTTTGAAAAGCCATATATAAGGTGGGAACAACCCAAGTGGGCATCAACAGATGAGTAGTATATACATACAATGGAATATTATTCAGCCATGAAAAGGAATGAAATTCTAATACGTGCTACAACATGGATAAACCTTGAAAGCATTATGTTGAGTGAAATAAGTCAAATGCAAACGGACAAATACTGTATGATTCCACTCATATAAAATATCCAAAATAATCAAATCAATACAGTCAGAAAGTAGATTAGACATTACCCTGGGCAAAGGCGGGAAATGGAGAATGATTGCTTAATAGGTACAGAGTTTCTGATTGGAGTCAATGTAAAAATCTTGGTAATAAATGGTGTTGATGGTAACACAACACTGTGATTAAAATTGATTCCACTGAAATTTACACTTAAAATGGTTAAGATGGGAAATTTTGTGTTATGTATATGTCAGCAAAAAAAAAAAAAAAAAAAAAGCCAAAAACAACAGAAAAGTCACTACAAGAGCTATTAATGTGTATTCATATGTGTATATAATTCAAATATAGTTCCTTTTATGTGAAATGTATCCTGTTCATGTGTAGGTCTTAAGGAATGGCTTAAATAATTGTTTTGTTTTGATTTGATTATATAAGTAATGCATATATGCTCAACATAGAAATTTTGGAAAATAAGAAAATATGAGGAAGAAACAACAACAAAAAGATGTATCTGCAATTGCTCACTCTCTTTTCTTATCCTCCTTGTTCTGCCAATCCACTGCATTTGGATTTCTTTCTCCTGCCACAGCATTCACTCTGTTCTATCCAAGGTCACCAACAGCCTTTTAGTTGCTAAATCCAAACCGACACATAGTACTCACTTTCCCTGATCTCTTTCAGCTTTAGAACACTGATGACCTCTCCTTTGTTCTTGAAACACTGCTACTTGATGTAGCAAATATTGCTACCACATGCCCAAAACTTAGTCCATCATTATCGCCACAAATGTGCATTTCCTGCTTTGTCCTCTCTCTCACTGGATGGCACTACCATCTGCCCAGTTCCTAAAACAAAAAAGCAAATGTCAACCTTAATTTTACCTTTGGCTTGTTCTTTCTACCTTATCCAATTAATTACCAAATGGATAATAATTATTATCCAATTAATTACCCATAATTGCACACACAAAAAATACTCTAAAAACGCAATTTTTTTTTCAAAATTCACTTGGCGGCAAACCCTCTTCTCAAATAATCTTCAGGTATTTCACTTATTGTGAATACTCATATGTCTTGATTACTACCCAGACCTTACTTAGGGTATTGTGTAATATATTTTATTTCCATCATATTATCTTTTCAGAAATATCTAAAGTTTTCTGAAATACAAAATTTTCTGCTTCCAACAATGCCCAGGGATTGTGTACTTGTATCTTCTAAATATTCTAAATAGCTTCTCAAGCTATTCTAATTCTCTCCATCCTCCTTAGATAAGGCAATCATCATCATCATCATCTCTCTCTCTTTTTTAGTTTTTATTGTGGCAGTAAATATACAACATAATATTTCCCATGCAACTATCATCTCTTGCTTCCTGGATTGCAGCACAGCTCCCCAAATGTCCCTCCCTGCCCTCAGTCTTGCCTCCTTCAATCCATTTTCCACACTGCCACCAAAGTAATCATCATTTTTAAAAAAAGAGAGAGAGAGGCAAATCTGGTTTCACACCTTACCTACTCAAAACCCTTTCATGTAATATTTTGCTTCAAGCATAAAGTCCAAATTCAGAACATAGTCAATAGGGCACCCCATGATCTGGCCCCTGCCTGACTCTGCAGCCTTACTTCTCATCATTTCCTACTCCCCAACCCAGTTACCCCAAATGCTCTCTAATTCCTCTATGCCACTGCTGCCTTTCATGTTGAGTATTTCTTGAGTGAATAAACAAAATATGACATTTATTTTCTGGGCTATTAAGCAAGGATTAAGAGTTATTTTTCTCTGGGCAGATACCTGTTTTTTCCTAATTCTTCTCATTGTGATGTAAGGAATGGGAGGTAGAGGGGACAATAACTATACCTAATAGTACTAATTAATAAAAAAAAAAAAAAATAGTTTGGACAGGAGAAACCTAAATGTTAGGATTAGAAACCAACGTTCCCTTGTCTTGATGGTATTTCAAGAGCATTTCCTGGCATTTAAGCCATTTTCTAGTGGTTAACATTTAACATTACCAGTAGTTGTAGTTTTAGTTAACGTTATAATATATCTGGATAAACTGTAAATCCCTACAAGAAAGGGGCCAATACTTTCACATCTTTATCTCTCACACTACCAAGGAGAGGGCTGGGAACAATGAGTGCTTAATAAATACTTAATTATGAATTGGCCACTTATTAATAAGATGTTAGCTGAATGTCACCAAAATTATTCACTGCCTACCCACCCTTAAAATAGGTCAGGGCAAGGTGTGGTGGTAAAGTGACGCTTATCAATAGGAAGAATTTTAATGCCTATAATATCTCGTCATTAAACTCTCTGACCTAAGATAATATTTGAAAATGTGTTGATTGCCAATAAACCAAAGTCCTGTATTTGACTTTCAAGTTATTGTGCTGATAAGAAACAACACATATCAATTAACTGTTCATACGCAAGTCCTTATATTCACAGACATTTATAAAGGCAATGGGGAGACACTAAGCATGGGAACATCTAAACATCCAGATGTATCCAATTGGCATAAATGTGCCATAAATGCCATTTTTTTGTTTGTTTGCCTTGAAAGTCCAAACAAAGACCTTCTGTGGAGAAGGAAAAAAAAAAAGCTATCTTGATTATTGCAACAATTGTGTCATCCTTGACTAAACACTTTCAAAGAAGTTTTGTAAGCTTCTGTGTAGGTGATCATGTGTCTGAATTCTGGATCTCCTTTGGAAAGTTACTTTTATCCACCTCTATGAGGAAAAGCTTCCTGCTCTTTCAGAATGTCTATGAGAGCAGAAGGCTTCTGTCCTGAGTGTGTATTCATACATTTGTGTTGATATTTAGAGGATGTAGAATAAGATGAGTCCTAGGAAAATTCATGTGAATAAAGAAAATTGTGAAATGTGAAGAAGTCGTATAGGGATGAAGGCTCTGTGTTAAGCTGTTGCCTGTGATATGCCTACACTAGGATTTTCATTGAACTATGGAACTAGAAGGAACTCTCTCATTTTACCCTGGTCACTTGAAATTAGAGTACTTTTTACTTTAGCCAGGAAACAGTGGCAGGATCCAAAGAAAAGACATCAAAAATTCTCAAAGCTGGAAGATATCTTACAGGCAATTGGTCCAGTAATTCCTAACCTTGGTTGCCATCAGAAATACCTGGGAAGTTTTTAAAAATTGGAGGCTTGGGTCTCACTCCATATACTTAAATTTTCCATGGATAGGAATTGGGAATGTGCACTATCAAGTTCTCCAGGTGATTATAAAGCAGTCAACCTACTGTTTTAAGTGACATTTGGAAGCCCTGATCTAGTGGAACCCTTTCATTTTATAGATGAGGAAACGGGGACCTATAGAATTTAAATGCAAGTTTTGAAAATAAGCATATATCACCTTTCCTTTTGGAAACACCACTACAATAACAATAAGTCATTTTTTAAAAGGCGTAAATAAATAATGTTAGTAGATGAGAGCCATCATTAATATTTTAGAATCCGCAAATTAGATAGAAGAGTGCTAACTAATTGAGAAGAATGGAGAAAGTTGATTAGAATAGGAGAAAGCCGCTCATTCATCTTATGTTTTTATGCCACAAAAACCCTAAAATTCTCAAGAATTGAGGTACCAGGTACCTAAAGATAGTGGGTAAGGGATAAGGCTGAAAGCAGGTAGAGTGCTTGAAAGTATCTATCTATAAGGAGCAGTGAAAAATCCAAATCACTTCTCTTGCACTATTAAGCCATTTGTTTCCTACTCCCTAACTCAGGTAGAAACTGAAGGTACAGTATCTGGAAAATTGAACCCAAGGCCCTGGATGCAAGAATACTAAAAACAGCTGAAAACAGGCACAAGAAACCATATTGAAAACAGGAGGATTAAGTGAAACTCTGCATCCTGAATGGTGAGACTGTCTCCTCCCTCAACTAATGAGCTACCTGGCAGGGAAGTAGACTCATCTCTGGAGGAACACATGGGGTCAAAAGAGAAAATCACAGATACTGGCATTTGGGGTTTGCCTAATAAAACTGATGAATTCCATCTCAATCACTTTACAGTCAAGTCTACCATCAGTCAGCAAGTTCTGCCTTTAAAAACACAGCTTCCAGTAAGCTAAAATGTACCTCATTCTTAAATCTGAAATAGGATCACCAGATACTTAAGGAAAACCTCTAACATGAAAAAGGCCAAAAATAAACAAAAAGGAAATGCAGAGGAAACACTGAAATTAGAAGGAACAAAGAAAACTTGAAAAACTATAATTAGCATTTTCAAAAGAATATTTAATCCAGGGGTGGGATTAGAAGGTCATAAAAGAGGCAGAATCAGAGAAAAAGAAAGAGATACTGAAAATTAAAAATACGATAGAAATAAAAAAAACTCAACAGAAATATTAGAACATAATGTTAAGGAAACTCCTAAAAACACTTAACAAAAAGTTGAAAAAGTTGAAAAATGGAGAAAGCAGATAAGAAAATCATATTAGTCAAAAAGAGCCAACTTTTAACTAGTAGGTGTTTCAGGAAGAGAGCACAGAGAAAATGTAGAGAGAAAATGATTACTGCAATCATAACGGAGAATTTTTAAGTACAGAATACATGAATTTTCTGATAGAATCAATAAGTACCCAGCACAATGAATGAAAAATACATATATAGATAAGTATTTTAGATTTTAGAATTCTATGAAAAAAGAGAAAATGCTGTTTCTCAGAAAAAAAAAGGGGGGGAGGGGGAATCACCTACTAAGGATCAAACTTAGAATGGCATCAGATTTCTCAACAACATTGGCAGAAAAACCCACTGACCTCTCCCTGAGTGCAGTCCTGACTCTCAACTGGAGTGGCCAGTTAACAAGCATCAAGATCACTAACCACAATAAGAGTGGCCAGGTGTTTGGAAAATGGGCTGGCAAGAACAAAGCAGCTCTCCAATCTGTTCAAAACAATACAAAACAAAATAGAGACTTAAAAGTTGGAACACATATTTGTCCCAAACATGGTTTATTACCTGTATTAATTTCCTAGGGCTTCCATAACAAGTAACCACAAACTGGGTGGCTTTAAACAAACAGAAATGTATTCTCTCACAGCTCAGGAAGTCAGAAGTCTGAAATCAAGGTGGCAGGGCTCTAGGGAGAATCCAGTCTTGGCCTCTTCCAGATTCTGGTGGCTCTAGGCATTCCTTGCCTCATGGCTGCATCACTCCACTCTCTGCCTTTGACTTCAAAACATGGCCTTTCCCACTTCTTGCTGTGTCTTTTCCTGTTCTCTATCTTATAAGGTAACTGTCACTGCATTTAGGGCCCATCCAGAAAATCCAGGATGATCTCATCTCAAGATCCTTTGTACATCTACAAAGACCTTTTTTCCAAATAAGGTCACATTCACAGGTTCTGGGGGTTAGGATGTGGACAAATCTTTTGGGAGGCCCTATTCAACCCACTAAAAGTCATACTGATGAATCACACTGAAGTTGCATCAATCAGCTTTATATTGGAGGCCTGTAAACTTCACATAGTTTATGGGACTGTTCAGTGGCTAAAAGGTCATTATAAAGTTGTCTTTGCTTGAGGAGACCAAGACTTCACAGAGGAAATAGTTCCAGGAACACCTTTCTGAAATATAAAAATATAAGCAAAGAGCATTACCCCAATGTGAGTATTGTTGCTGGTTTCTTACCAACACAATTTTGCAAAATAAAAAGAAGAAAGGTTTATTATCCCCATTAAGGCACTGGTGGAGGTAAATAACAGGACCATCAAAACTGGCCCTATTAGCTTGCTGTCTGCCCAGAGAACCAAACTTTTGTCTGACATCTTCACAGGTTAATTGGGCTGGCTGCTTGTTTAAACTGTGTAGCTATTATTCTTAGGAACCTGAATTGCCAAATCTATTTCATTTGATTATAAGTGAAAATGCAAAGCTCAAGTCTTCTCTTTAAAAAAAAAAAAAATAGAGAAAAAAAAATGCATGTTTTGAAGATAGGAGGAAGGAAATCTGAATTCTACCCAACAGTTGATACTGATATTTAACACTCTCAAGAATAACAAATTGTCTCATTCAGATTGCTTTTTTAAGCCATATATTAGAAATAGGTAAACTAGGCACTCGCTGAAACACTGGTTTTCTACCAGCTGGGGAATTCAATGAGTCTAAAATATTCTAGGTTTGTTGTCTATTTCACTGTCCCTATAGAATCTTCTGATTAATTGAGGAAGCCCAGGAGCACAAGCATGAAAAGAAGATTTTATTTTTAGTTGTTGCCTTTGGCAAACGTTCTCTGCTTAAACGGAGAGAATTTATTCTGAAAAACCAGGGTTTTCTTTCCTGCCATAAAAAGAAACAAAAATAGCAAAGGACTCGTAAATGATCATTCCTCTGTGTCAGGATGTCTAGTTGTGAAGCCGATTGCTAAGTGAGGGCTGTGAGAAAGTCCTCTGCAGGCAAGAGTCACCTGCCTATTTCCTAACACTTAGATGACAACTGAGGAACAAGTGGATAGGCCTTTGGGCAAAAACATATTTTTTTTCCATGATCAGGTACAGGTTTCAGAGAAGGCCAGAGATGACACAGATTTCCTCATCGTTATCATACACCTCTCTTTCACCAGTAAAATACTCAATGTCAAAAAGTAGTCACAAGCCCCTTCTACAAGTTCTCAAGGACATCAGAATCAGGTGGGTAAGAACTTGGGCATCTTTCTCGTCACACTCGTAAACCACCTAGCCTGTGAACCCGCTGAAACAGGCTGACTCGGGTAAGGGTTGGTGATGGGGCTGCAGCCATCCTAGCTCCACAATCTGATCTAATTTACCTAATGCCCGATGTCTTCGTTTCCAGGCTGCTACAATAACCACCATACAATGGGCTGGCTTAATAACAGGAATTTATTGGCTCATGATTTCAGAGGCTAGAAGGCTTGTTTCCTCCTGGGGTCAGTAGCATTCTGGCAGCCTGGAAATCCTTGGGATTCCTTGACTTTCCCATTTTGTTTCCTCTCTTTTCTCTTCCTTGTTCCCACTGATTTCTGGCCCCTGCCCCAGCTCCTTCCTCTGGTTTTCCCTACACAGTATAAGTAATGGGATTAAGACCCATCCTGATTCAACTGGCCACATCTTAAATAAAAATAACATCTTCAAGGGTCCTATTACAATGGACTCCCACTCACAGGAATGGGATTAAGATGAAGAACTTGTTTTGTTCTGAGCTACATAACTCAGGAGAAATTTAACGCATAGATCTGAGTTCTGCCAACAACCTGTATGAGCCTAGAAGCATATTCTTCCCCAGAGCCTCTAGATAGGAGTCTAGGCCAGCCAATGTTTTAAGCCTTGTGAGATCCTAAGTAGAGAACTCCATCAAGTTCACCCACACTTCTGACCTACAGAGCTGTTGAGTTAGTAAATGAGCATTATTTCAAACCACTACATTTGTGTAATTTGTTATACAGCAATGGGAAACCAAGAATCCTTGAGCCTGAATGATTATCTCTATAGCCTGTCCACTAACCCAGTTCCTCTGCCTTTCTCTTACCAGATCCTCCTGCCTCTTAACCAAAATTTCCAGCCCAGTGACAGGGTTCTTTGTATCCCCTCAAAAGATTTCCCTGATACTGAGGGTCTATTGGCCTAGATTTCCTGAATAACTTAGCTTCTAACCTATAAATTCTAGGGTATGCCTGATAATTGGGCTCTCCTGACTCTTCATATTGAATATGTGGCCAACCCAATATCTATTATTTACATAAATTTAGAAAAAAGAGCAAGGAATTTGAAAATTTTACTACTTACTAGTTATGTGACATTGGGAAAATCATTAAACCTCTAGGGGATCATTTTTCATATTATGAAATGAAGATAACATTCACTTTGTAAGATCTTGTGTAGTTT